>JACCIA010000015.1:1687500-2308344 GCA_018906985.1 Apocrypta bakeri | reverse complement strand
GAGCATCATTACTATGTTCATCTAAAACAACTGCATAAATATCTTTCTGAAGGATTCTTGATAGTTTTCCTAAAGTTGTAGAAGTAGAAACTTTTCTATATTCTTTTATGAGAGCCTTGTCTACAGGATCAGTTATTTTTATTTCTCCATCAACAAGACTGCTCAAAAGTTTTTCCAATGTTACAAAGCCTTTGATTTTACCCTCAGCATCTGTTATTGGTAATTGATGAAATTTTCCGTTCTTAAGTATTGCTACTGCTTCATTGTACGTAGAAGTATTTTGAAGAGTAACAGGTTTGTTGAAAGGAATTTTAGAAACTGGTAAATTCCACCACCATTTGTTGGCTTCTAAAGGTTTTGGGGTCTCCTAAAATACAAATTCATTTAATAGATTTTTAACCACATCAATGACTTTGCAGGTATGAAATCTTAATTAGTATTGTATTTCTTACTAAAAAGTTTTTAGATTCCATCCACAAATCGGAAACAAACTTTGTCATATAATTACGGATTCCATCTGGTAAAAGAACGACAACCCTTTTATCTTCTGGCAGATCTTTAGCTACCTGAAGTGCAGCGTGTAAAGCAGCACCACTGCTTCCACCACAAAGCAAACCTTCATCTCTTATAAGCTGCCTGGCTAAATGGAATGATTCTGTGTCTCTCGTTTTTATCCAAGAGTCTATGACGCTGCGATCCAAAACGGTAGGAATGAAGTCGTACCTGTAGTACAAACATGATAATTTAGTCAAAGCTCAGGATTGATTGTGAATAATTAAATTTCTACAAACCCTATGCCTTCCACGTCGTAAAACTGCACGTCGTTGTCGTTCAATTCAGCTGGTTCTGCGAGTATACTTCCTTCAGGATCAACAGCGATGACTTTTGTGTGAGGCGACAGTTCTCGAATTTTGCGGCCAATTCCAGTGATGGTACCGCCGGTTCCAGCTCCAGCAACTACATAATCAATTTTCCTTTCTGCCTGTTCCCAAATCTCAAGTGCAGTGGTGTCGTAATGAGCCAAAGGATTTCCCGGGTTGATATACTGAAACGTTAGTACAGTAAAGTCATATTATTACTATCGACTTACTATCGACTTACTATCGACTCGATTGACCATTTGTTTGATTGGTATCTGAAAAAGAGTAGGAAGACGTTACCTGATCTAAAATAACACTATCAGGAATTGATTTTTGAAGTCTTTGAGACGTTGCAATGTGTCCCTCGGGACTATTCCAAGCTGCTTCAGTAGGTGTGCGTACGATTTCGGCGCCTAAAGCGCGCAGAGTATAAACCTTTTCATTTGACATTTTTTGCGGCATAACGATGATACACTTGTATCCTTTGACGGCTGCTGCCATCGCCAAGCCTATTCCAGTATTTCCACTTGTTGGCTCAATAATTGTACAGCCAGGTTTCAAAATACCTTTTGCTTCGGCATCCTCGACCATTCTGAACCCGATACGATCTTTTACCGAACCTCCAGGGTTCATGAATTCGCATTTGGCAACTAAAATCATTTCTTATTTTAACATAATAAGATTTCATTTCTTTTTCATAGGATAACGAAAAAATGTATTTACACATTTGGCACTTTATGCCATGAGCTTTTGGAATATGGTTGAGACGAACAAGTGGAGTTTGTCCAATTGCATGTAAGATATTCGGCAACAGCACATTTCTGTCCATTTGTCTAAAATAAAAATATTTAAAAAAATATATATATATATATACATATATTATCTTCTATTCCAAATATACATTTGAAATTAAAATAATGATCGGTAAAGAAATAAACAGGAAGTGTCAACGATCAATCAACGAAGATAATTCTTGATCGATACCTTTTTTTAAATATAGATCGTTATAAATTTTCTAGAATTAATGAAGAAATGTTAATTAATCTGTCTTACGTAAAACGATAAATACACATTATCGGCGTCAATAACAGTATTAGAATTATCTTCGATATATTTTCCCCCATGATCGGATGTAATTGCTAAAATATTGATAAATCTAAGTTTTTTCCTACTCTAGAGACTTCTGCATAAATTATAAATTATTGCTTTCAAAAACATGTGCAACGTCTATAGGAGTCGCGTAAATCTACTCTCTTTATAAAGTAAAATTTGCAAGCAAAATATGTATCTTCGCGCTCTCGACTGATTCTTATCTTTCTTATTTTCTCGCCGTGTAAATAGCTGTAAGCAAAAAGCAATAGGCTTTTTCTATATAGGCTTAGGAAAACCGCATGCGCATATGCATATTGCTACGCGAAAACATCGCCGCCATCTCGATAAGAAACTTAGAAAGTTGCCTGTGTATATATATACACGTATATCTTTTACACACAATATAGCTTAGACATTTGTATATATATATATATATATATATATATATATATATATATATTCACATAATAGCCAACACGTGGTCCTGCAGCCAGCTATTTTAAACCATTCGTCGTTTAAACTTTATACTTGCGTAGTGTCACTGAGTTTGCAGAGCGTCGTGCGAGATCCCAAATATTTTTATTTACTTTTGATGCTCTTCAATTATGTCAAGGATATGTTGGGAATTCGTATAAAATAATTCGCATCAGTAACGCGTTTCACTATTTTCAATCACAAATTCGAACAGCCGAAAGAATTGCAATTCGACGAGTGTACAAGAAGAAAATGTTCGATCATTTAAATCATGGGAATGGAGCGAATTTTGCCGTCGGCTCATGAACCGGCATGGTCTCTACAGTTTCAAACAGTATTTTTCTCAAAGAAAACTTACTTGCTCCGATCCGTGTGTGGACTTTCCAGAGCGTTCGGCTTCCATGTGCAGCGGCTGATTTTGTCAGGTCTGATCAATTCCATTTCTACGTTGTTTTCCATTGTTAGGGCTTTACAGTGAGAATTTAAAAATGACTGTCAAATAGTTTCTGAAGCGTGATAACCGACGACCGACGACGAATCGCGCGGATTGCTGTAGACCTAATGGCTGATCATCGTTCCAAAGAGCTATGATATTTCTCCTACTGCTGCCGCTACTGCTGCCGCTACAGCCGCCGCTACAGCCGCCGCTACAGCCGCCGCTACAGCCGCCGCTACTGCTGCTGCTGTCGCTGCTGGGGACATTGCATGGTTATGTACACGTGGTGTATATACCTATGGTACTATGTATATACCTATATACACATTATTAGTACTATAATACAATAATCTAATATTCTCCGTAGGTGCACAGGATTTATACGTTACATGGCTTTTGCACAGAGTCTAGAATATACATCGAATTTCCAACTTGACGTATACTATCGTCTAATAAAGCCATATGATTCTGCGCACAGTGTTTATATGGTTACGAATGTTGTCTATGCATGCTACAAACTATTGTATTTATATTCTGGAGTTGGCAGATCTTGGGCAGCTCTCGTTATACACCTATTCATCTATGAGATTTGCATCGACTTATTCGTATTAGATTACTGTTACTTAATAGGAAAAATGTCTACACGATCTTTAATCTGTACTGTTAAATAAAAGCGGGAATTTCAAACAACTGTACGTGAGTTCTATGGGATGAAGCTAAAAATCATTGTTTTCAATGAAAACCGTCTTAATTATACAGAATAATAAGAAAACTCTTACATGTTCATAAACTAAACTGGACAATTTATATAGTATTATGTTAATAGCATTTATATTAAATTTATAGTTACTCAATAAATCAAATGATAATCACGATTTTCAACTTATTCTGTATCCAGTTGTTCAAAAACATTATAATCTTGTGTTGAATATAACGTTGATTTCATTGTATTTCATAACAACATTTTCGAGTTAATTTTTTTAGTTTTTCAAATGTTCTTATTGTAAACGAGAAAAAAAATTGTTACAATTTTACGTTTTTTACGCGGTGCGTATAGTTAATTATTTTATAAAGTTATTAAATACTTCAGGTGTACATAAAATTGCGATTTTCATTAGTGAAAGTTCATAACAGGTATATAATTTACCAATTGAAAAAGTATGATAATGATGCAGACGCTGTCTATATTAATTCGCACTATATATGCCACATAGAACGCAGGTAATTAAATAAAATATATGAATGATTTGCTATTTATAATCACGTTTGTAAATAGTAAATAATCATACTTCAAAAAAGTCATATATATTTTATTTATAAAAATATTCAAGGTCTGTCCAGCTAAAAATATATAAGTTTTCCAGAGGGCTGAATGCATTACCGGAGCTAGCAGTTTATCTAAAAAAGTTGAAATTTGCTTGTATTGCGAAGTAATGTTTTGGTAATGCAAAATAACTGGCCGGCCCCTTGAAAAGCCGCAACCCTACATTCACGCTCAGAATAATGCGCATGGAAGATTCAAAAGTTCAAGTTTACACATTTCGAAGAGGGCGACAGCTTTCCATATCTTATATCTGTATACATAATTATATATATTGATAGATATATATATATATCTATATATAAATTTATATATATCGTTCATATAGCAGGAATCGTATAAAGTCTAAGCGCAACAGTCGTTCCTTTTCCATCGCAGAAATCACTGTGTACACGTTTTATTAGAACGCTCAGCATTGGCGTAACAGTAGGTTTACAATATAAATGACGCATCTGGTATACACACAAATACAGAATTACACACACATACGCATAGGTAAACCTCTCTATTTTCATGCACGTGACTAATGCTTAGCGCAAACCTGCTGAAGCGGGTCCAAGAAAAGGAGACAAAAACAAAAAGCGAGAGAGAGAGAGAGAGAGTTAAATATGAAGAAGAGTGGGAGGTATAGAGCCCTGGCAAAAGTCGTGGGTGTAAGAGCAAGTAGGGGCCCACGGAGTTGAGACACACACACGCATGCACGGACACACACTCGGCGCTTGGCGCGCTTGGCGCGCTTGGCGGAAAAACGGGGCAGGTGACGCGATCGCTCGAGGGGGAGAAGGTCGCGCGCCTGCGCACTCTCCCCGGGCCCTCCTCCTCGGACTGGGAGTACTGGGACTCCGCGACTCGCGACTCTAGACTCTACTCCATACGTACGGACATACACACAGACGTAGCCACAAGCTCACGAACACACGCGCGCGCGCGCGCGCTCTCTTTCTTTCTCCATCGCAACTCGCGAGATAGTGCCTTAGAGCTGAAGCAGAGCGAGAGAGAAAGAACAGGAGAGGAGACAGGAGCAGTGCCAGAGTGCGCGCGCTCACTCCGCAGGAGAGTCTCGAGAAACCGCGCAGTTTCCGCGAACCACTGCTCTCGGCGACTCGACGCGATAGCGGACAGTGACTGCGCGCCGTCGCGCGCTACGCGATTCTCGCCTCGTCTTCTCTCGCAAGCTCGATTGCAAAACTGCTTTGAAAACGCGCGCGCGTACATTCGGCGAGAGACAATGATGTTGGACGAGCCGAGGCTTGATTTGTCGAGGAAAGGATCATCATCGCTAGTGCTGTGCGGCTGGGACACGTGAGACGAGGACCACATTATTATAAGCGAAGCAAACAAGGATCGAGGTGAGCTCCGCTCTCGCCCACCCTTCGTTATTTTCTCATCTTTCTGTCTATGTGTGCAACGTCAAAGTCGATTGATCGATGGATATCGATGGATATCGATGGAAATGGGTGGAAATAGGTGGAATAGAAAAAGTGCTCGTGGCCTTCCTGGCTAATCCCCGTGTTGTCCTTATCGCTAGATATTTTACCGCTGCAAAGCCTTTAAAACTTTGATATTACGTATTTTTTGTTTCGATACCATCGATAGATATAGAGATCTATAATAGTGCTATTTCTACAAGTGCACTGCACACATTCTAACGATTCATCGAGTAGTGTGCGATGCTTCTCTCTTTTTTCAACCTGCCATATATTCCACCTCGTAATATCTATATAGTATCATAGTGCCAGTCACGTATAGCTCAAGTGAAAATTATGTTGTAACAGCAGCAGTGGCGTAATTTTCGCTTCGAGAATCGAACAGCGCTTAGCGCTTCAAAGAGGATCGACGTATACGAAATTGCCTTACTCTGCGTCGATTAGTGTCCGTCTCCTATATAAACCTAATATATAACCTATACCTGTATTTTTATCCTCATTTTTTTATCACCAACGCACCGACTTAGTTGTTGTAGTCACTCGTCGTTTTCGCGCGTCTACTCTTAGGCAACTGCGGAGCCGGATTTCAATCTCTTTCTAAATAAGTCAGTTTTGCAAAGCTCGAAAAAGCTTCGGTGATTTTCCTCCAATGATAGAGAAAGAGTACACCGAAAGCGTCGAAATTAATATAACCGTAGAATATCTAAAACGCTCGATGTACAAGCGACATGATTCAGAGCTTCGCGAAGCGTTCTTCCCATCTTAGGTAGTCGCGCGCAGCGTCATCGAAGAAAAAGAGCGTCGAGCTGCGCTGGTAGCGGTCACCTGTGCGCAACACGCGCCCGCGAGTGCCAGACTTATATATTTCGCCTTTCTCCCACCTTGCCGCGGTATCAACCATTCGATTCCCTCGCATACGATACATATGTATACAGGTATGTACCTGATGCGTATAAATATGCGTTAATATAATATATATACGCATACATATATATTGAGAGAGAAAGAGAGAGAGAGAGAGAGAGAGAGAGAGTCTGAACGACGGCTCTCATTTTCGTCACTGAACACATCACGGTCTTATTATGCCCTCGACTGATCTGAATCGCGTAAGTGTGTGTGTGTGTGTGTGTGTGTGTGTGTGTACCTCGAGAGACACGCGGTTTTACGTCGTTGGAGATCGATAACGCGATTTCACAAGGATACATTGCGCAAAGTCGGCGCGAGCGCGCATGCGAGCTATATACCGTGAGTCCTATAGACCGTTCTTGAGAGATAGCAAGCAAGTTGACGGAGAATTAGCAAAAAAAATCACATGGGCTTTTCCTGCCGCGGGTTATCGCGGTGCACGTGTGTACCAGCTGAGCTCGATATACATATACACACACACACACATACACACATATATATATATATATATGTACTTAGTTGTGTGAATTGCTGTGACGATATTAAACTTTAATACTAACGGGCGAGAACGAACCGATTTGTGAAATAGTGAAGCCGATTGCTTTAGTTCTGGTATAATATATCGATGCGCGAATACACTTTGCAGTGGTGCAATGCTTTATGGTAAAGAACTTGACGTATTAGTAGATGGATGAAGATATCTTTATCTTTACGGGATTTCTGATGGATTCTTGAAACGTTATCACGACTTACACTGTATCTTAAGAATTGTGTAAAAATCATCGACTTTTATATCCTCGAGCCCAAAAGACCTTTGATTTTTAGACACTTGGCTTTACTTGATTGACTTTACTATCTTATTGTGTATCATGAGATACACAGCGAGATTATGACATTACGTTAAAATACCTTAAGGGAATATATATATCTATTGGGTTATTGGTCTTTCTAACGTGAAAATGAGTAGTGGTTGAGTTGATGCCAACAGCAAACGGGAACTTTATTTAAAATCATTTTTCTTTTTACATGCATATTAACGGAATAGGAAACTGAAACTTTCTAGTCTGTTTGGCTTTATAGAAAAGAATATATAAAAATAATGAATATTCATGCGTACGGTACATTTTAGATTTAACGCGTGATTGCAAACCAAAGTCCATAAATTTGATTATTTTTGTAGTTACTATTATAGACTTCTTATACTCCAGATTGAGACATTAAAAGTTACTCTGTCACAGATAAATTTATTTTCAGTGCATCTAATTATACAAGAGTGTAGCAATTTGAAAATAAATTTAGTTTAAAAAGTTGTCTATAATTTACTTCGACATGCAATTGTCTGGAAAATAAGAAAATTTCTGCACTCATAGCTCTGCAAAATATATGTATTTAAAGTATATGTCCAAATCGTAAATAACTCTGTGGTAGCTAAAAAACAATTTATAGATTTTGGCCTTCCAAGCCTAGTACAAGGAATGTATGAAAAATTATTTTACCCTTCACATACTCCTTTGCAGTTTATGCAGTTGCAGATTTTCTATAAACAGTACTTAAATTGATTATGAAACAAAATAACATTTATTTTTCTGTTTCTTGCCGATTTTTTCAACTGAATTGTGATAATATTGTGATCTATGATTACTATTGTATCTTGATCTTATGTGTAGTTGTTATTAAAACATCAATGCGTGAAAGAGTTATAAATGTCTAAATGTTTACTCAATTATAAAAATACGCGTTTCCTCAAGTCTAAATTGGATCGAGTAAATTGATTAACCAACTTGAATTTTAATTTTAACTTATATTGTAGACGTTATTTCGACTCTACCGCAGAATCGAATAATCGAATCGCGATATCTGAGCAGCCTCTGTGCTTACTCGTTGATAAATATCCTGCACGCGCAGTAGAACAAATAAATGTCACGCTATAACAATTGCTCTCTGTCTCTCATTCTCCGTCTCATTCGCCGTCTCTCTCTCTCTCTCTCTCTCTCTCTCTCTCTCTTAGTCTCGTATGCGAAAATCAATAAAGCACATGGTCGTGACCACTGCATTACGTTTCATTTTCATCATATCTATCAGCTATTATAGTGACACGATACAATCGGCAATTCTTTCTATATATGTATATATTCATCATCGTTTATTCTCGTCTATCTCAAATCCAGCTCGTTGTCAAACGAAAAGCCACAAGAACGCTGAAGGTGGTAAAAAATGAAAGAAAGATAGAAAGAGAAAAAGGCAGACCAATTAAAGCAGAAAAAGGAGCGAACGAAAAATCGGTAAAATATCTCTCGATCGGTAGAAGGTCGTGGCCCTCGCGTTCCTGCTCTTTGCTTTCGGCTGTGTAGCTATACACATTCGCCTATACGCGTAAACTCAAGAGTGCTCCATCTCTCTCTCTCTCTCTCTCTCTCTCTCTCTTGTAACGTAATTTTGAAAAGGTTATAATCGACGATTCCCTCTCTCACTCTTCACGGCTCGGCGATTGTGTGCGTAACGTTTCCTAATAAAGAAAGGACCTCGCGTTCTGTCTCGCGCTGTAGAAGAAGTCGCGCGAGCGAGTGTGTGACTCGCGTACGTTTGTTCCGCACCCTGCGACTGCATAAATGGACAAAGGAGAACTCGTCTCTCTCGCTCTCTCCCTCTCTCCCTCTCACACGCTCTCTCTCTCTCTCTCTCTCTCTCTTGTTAAGATAGAATAAGAGTAAAAAGAAAAGGTGGGGAAGAGCTACCGCTGTTCTCCACGGATACCGATTCTCTCTTGGATCGGCAGTACTAGGCCGCCGGGGCCATGACCACGTTGCGACAAGGTGACCCTGCAGGGACGCCGCAACCGCCGCCGGCGGCGTAATATTAAACGTTACGCAGAGTAAGAGAGATACCAGAGCTATAAGATCGCGGTTGCTACTTGTTTCGCTTCAGAACCCAAGCGAAATCGAGCCGAGTTCGGCGAGAGACCTTCAACTTAAACTCGAGCATTACTGGGGAATACGGATAGTACCGCAGTGACTAAGCTGCTCTATATAGATTGCATTTGAACTTTTTTGCACGTAAAACGTTATATATATATATATAAAAGAACCTTCTCGAGCTATGTCCATTTTTTCCTTTTTTTTTTATTTATATACACACGGAGGCTGATTTGAACGACTGTCGTGGTTACTTTTCAAGTTCGATGCTCTAGAATTATTCTGCGTACGG
The DNA here is from genome assembly GCA_018906985.1 of Apocrypta bakeri. NCBI lineage: Eukaryota > Metazoa > Arthropoda > Insecta > Hymenoptera > Pteromalidae > Apocrypta > Apocrypta bakeri. Next base: position 2,298,624 of record JACCIA010000015.1, on the reverse strand, counting down.
CTAAATGTGACTATCCTAATTGTGGAATTCCACGCGAGCTTTGGCGCATTTTTTTTCTCGGTGAGAGTCGGTACTTTCGGTTGTGCATATGGAAATTGGAACGAGACCGATCGCATGCACCTGTTGCTGCTGCTGTTGCTGCTGCTGTTGCTGCTGCTGCTGTTGGAGAATCGTTACCTCTTTTCGTTGCAGAAGCGTCGAGCGCAAATCTTGTTTTTTCAATATTCCTTGTATATTTTCTATTTTGCGTAGAAATTTATGCATTGACAATGTTGAGATTATAACTATTTTTTTAACGCGAGTAATTACAAATAACTGTTTCTCGTCTTCGAATATTCATCTTTCTTCGAAGTTTTAATCGTGTAAATAATAGTTACCTCGTACTTTTTCATATGTACATATATCTAAGTATATATTGAAAGATATTGTTGCACACGTGTACAGGTTTATTATTAATTATTTTTAAATATATATATATATACAATATGTGCACTAGAAAGAGGGTCTCGTAAATGTTTTACATTATAGTTTATGCAATAATAATTATATATAACCTACAAATTGAGTAGAATCAACGATATCCTGCAAATTCGATCATTTTGTAATAAAATTTATTAATAGATAATTTTTTTCTGCGTATTTTTTACTCTCGGTACATGTAAGTGCGAAAACTCAATAGAGATGCTATCCCGCGTTAATGTATTACGTTCGTGTCGTTTTATTAAAATAACAAAATGAAGTCAAAGGTCTTTGTTCAGCGAAGTTGTAGCGACGGCTCATAGAATTGAATTTCACATTCGCTCTTCGTTGCTACAGGGACTACGTGACTTAAATTTTTTTGCCGAAAATGAATAAGCTTCTATAATGAAAGCGAAATCGTGTTTTGTCATCCTCTCATTTTCAAGGTGAGGATCCACGAATAGTATTGCACAGTCGATAATTACAGTACAGTTTGAAGAATTTTAAACGAAGACTGCATACGTGTGTTTCTTACGACGTGTTTTCGAGATTATTTATATTTTACTTTCTCTCTTTAGATCATTTTTTATAAATGTATGCAAGATTAGCAAGTACAACGGGAGGGAAGAAAAAACGATGGGACACACATGGGTATAGAGGGAAAAAGTTAACCATCAATTTAACCACTTAATTATCCCATTAAAAACGATCTTTCGTCACGAAGCACGACATAAAACACCGTAGGCTATATATACATTTACAATCGTATTTGCAGCACAGAAATTTAGCTATAATACGTACATTATGAAAAACAAGCTATATAAACACTCCTTGTACAGTGCAGATACTACTTAAACATCTGCGTTAAATGTTAAATAATACTCGGTCGTAGCGTAGTATACTATGCGATAATCATTGGGAATTTCAATTGAATTATATCGAGTAAACGAGAAGCCGTTAGTTCGTTTAATAGAAAGTATCGTTCACGACTTAACCAAGTATCCTATACGAGTTGTCGAGCAACACGTAGTTTTTATGCGTCTAACCGTGCTCGGACTCGATCTACTCGCACTTTTTGCTCATTCATTCATAACAACTTACGCCCGCTGTACTATTTTAGCATCAAATAAACAAGCATCGCCAACACGATATATAATTTCAATACTTAATCGATCGTTAGATACCAGTAGAAACAGACAAACGGTCTGCAAAATAATAACGTTTACACACTATATGCATTAAGCTTATATTTTCGAGTATACGTGGTTTTTTCCAATATTCTACAATTCATAGATTCCTACAGACTATGACATCATCGAACGGACCTACACTCACGCTGCCTTATAATAGACTGTATAAACCGAACTGTAACGCTCCTGGTTGCGCTTGACTTCCGTAAAACGTACTTACTTGGCCAAACGATCCGCGCTTACGGTTAAGATGCAAATCAAATAAAATTAACAAAAAAAATACATATATATATAGATTGTAGAACCAATAAGATGTTGCAGTAAACACCGAATTGTATAGATTATATTTTTGAAAGACCGGATCTCGGTTCTTCGTAATCAGAGTCACCGCACAGCCATCAACGTCCTTCCCGACACGGGAATCCCGACGCTCGATCAATGCACACGTACACGCGTACATTGATATACCGATTTTCGAAATGCGTATGCCTCCCGCTGTCCCGCATTCATTTCGACATTCGCGCATTTGTACGCATTGGTAATATTGGTATACACGTATACACCGGCTTCTCTATATGTGTGAATGTATATAATATACACACATATGATACGTACACAGATGACGTCGATGAGAGAGTATGTATACAGATATATACATATAGATGTATGCGGCAGAGCCGAGCTCTTAGCGAGGAGAAAGCGAACGGCGGCTGAGGCACAACAAGCCTTCGCTCGTCGTGCACATACATAATAGTAGGAGTGCCCGGATCCCTTCTGGCTCCTTCTCTCTCTGTGTGTGTGTGTGTGTGTGTGCGCGCGCGCGAGTGAGCGACCGACCGATCTTAGCAGTTCGTGTGTTCACTCACTTTATATATATATATATATGTATACATGGCGTCGTTCTTGCGAATACAGCGGCGGTGGGACAACCGTTAGAAGCGATACGCGCATGTGTGTGTATGTTGATGTTTGTACTTAGAGACACCGCGAATAATAGCGAGAGGAGATCGCGAGAGATTTTCTTTCCTCGGATCAACTCGTTTTACCCCTGTGCTTGTATATATATATGTACGCACACACACACACACATATATATATATATATATATATATATATATATACAGACGGGAGAGCATTATTGTTCTGTTGATGTTGATTGTTTGTCGCTTAGCCGTGACAGCAATAGCAGTTGAGCAAGAATTCACGGCGTCGTATAATTATATAATCCTTTTGTTCGGCTCAGCTTTTGAACTCTAAGGTGAATGTAATATACATTATTGGGGTGACACGTTTTATATATATGAATCTTTTTAAGTGGCGGAGGATCAACTAATAGTGTTTAACCTCTTGAGAAGTTTGGAAAATATTAGAAATAGATGTTCTATCGAAACGTATATATATAGCATACAGAGCTGATAACATTTGTTTATAGTCAAATGTTATTAGAATTCAATTCACACTACCGTCTCTATGGCGCTCCGACCTTCCCTTTCGAAAAGGTCAATGCAACGATATTCCATTCGATTGTAGAAAAAAGTTAATTCAGGAATAATTGCAGCGCGAGCAAATGTTTCTCGCAGTTTCCGGCGAGTGCGAACGTGTTTCGAATCGAAAGCGATTTCAAGGAACGGTACGAGCTAAACTCGTTTTTTAGCCAATAACGAACCGTCTATAATTGGTAAAAAGTATAGCCTAATCAAAGCTTGTCGACTATGGATCGAGGAGCCTTGTTATACTTATTCCCCGCAGCGCGTTAAAATGGCCTTTATAAAGTGCAATTACGATCTATAGCTTCGTCGTATAATAGTTGCCGCGTGAGATCGTTTTTTACAATATGTGTACAAATGTAAAGGCGAGATAAGAAAAGCACGATTATAGGAGACAAAACTTTCAAGCCCAAGAATCGGGCAGTGAAATTTTAGCGATTTTCAAAAATGCAAAGCCGTAACCGCATTTACAAAATAATCCGCAACTGCGCAGCGCTTACTCACATGCATATATACATCTTCAGGAAACGTGCGAAAAATGTACGCAACAAGCGCTTCGAGACCTCTCTTTCTCTGACGTTCGCGCCAATATAATAACCGCAATACATCGCCTGTCCGTCTCGTCATTCGTTGCTATCCGCGTTACGGACACACGGCAGCTGGTTACGCAGTCTCCGTACCTATAGGTCATCGTCGTCGTCGTCGTCGTCGTCGTCGTCGTCGTCGTCGTCGTCGGATATTATATGCGTGTGAGTGTCTGTGTGTGTGTGTGTATAAAAAATCGAGACGAGCGAATATACACACACGAAAGGCAGACACAACTCGTGCGCCGTGCGCGTTCGCGAGGCACGTGGGACGATCTTTTTCTTTCGCGCGCTCAACTCCTTTCCTTTTATTGTACAGGCGCTCGCTTATTAACATACACAGCACTACCTCTTCGAATTGAGTGTGCGCCAAAGCGGCGAATGAGAGACGATTGGTTGCTAGTGCTGCCGCTGCCGCTGCAGCTGCCGTTTTGCGAGAGACATTAATGCCGTCGCCTATATGTTACCGTATCGCGTCCAAGTGTACTTCGATCCGTCCCAGCGCACGGACTCTTTTCCAAACTCAATCATATATATTAGGACCATGAAAATCCAAATGCTGTCGAAATATTCCTTATTTTCGAACGAGCTAAGTCGTCGCTGCGATCACATTGAATTTTTCGTCTTTGTACATTCAGGAGCCGTACGCGATTGTGACAGGAAGTCGTATGCGATGGAAGAATTGATTTTCCGTCATGTATACACACACACACACAGGCGCGCTGCGCGCGATGGGAAACAGTATTAGTATTAGTATTTACTCAATCAGAAAAAAATGACATATGTATATCCTATAGAAGGTAAGCGCAATTCCCATACAGAGGCTAAACTTATTTCGTAACGGAAATTCTTGATTTTAGTTTTGCTATATTTTTCTTTCAAAGAGAAGAACACTTGTAAAAAGAAAATACTTATTTTGAACATAATTGTAACGTACTTACTTTTTTACATTATAAAATAAATAAATCTCTAGATTGGACCTTCTATTAGATTGATAATTTTGTTGTTGACCCGACACGATTTTTCGCTGGTCTTTGCCATTTTTGGTTAGCCAAAAGAGAGAATGAGTTTGTTCGCATGTATATACAAATTTTTTGCAGCATTTTTTTACCGAAGCACCAAACCGTTTTATTGGCAGTTAATGTACTAGTGCGCTTTTGTAAAATTAATACTCGGAAATAAGGCTGTAAATACAATATAATATATACTGAATATACATTCAGAAATACGTGTGCGAACAAATTAATTGCAATTAGTATTTCAACCTGCTTATTATGATTTACGTTCTAAAAATAAAGTCCACCCGAAATACTGGATTTTTTAATACTCGTCTGAGATAATAAATTATTCCTATATGTACAAAACCATAAAGGCAACAAATAAGTGGTCGGAGCAGTGTACAAGATTCAGCGCCTCTCTACCGCATTATTTTTACGAGAATTAACTCAAGATTTTAAAGAAATCTCAAGCGACAACTTTCTCTATAAAAACGACAATATATATAATATATCAAAGTATACGCACATAGGGATATAGAGATATACAGTTATTGGTAAAGTTATGTATATACACACACACAGTTATATCAGTGTATTTCGATGTAATAGGAAGTCTGGGAAGACAGTGCCACATCAATCTGAAGCTTTCACCGCAATAAAAGGAAGAGAATGTAATCGAGGCAGTTGCATGAATGGAGCGCAAGTTTGTTTTGATTACGATGCAATGAAGGTAGCGCATCAACATTAAGCGTATGCACAGTGTATATATAATATATATATATATATATATATAGCAGTCAAATAGAGAGGGGGGGGGGGATCATCGTATACGAAGCTCAATGAAGAGTATAGAAGACAAAAGAAAAAAGACGTGCGACTAATACAAGACAAGTTCTTGGCTCACGCTCGTGTCGTGTCGCAATTCCTAGATGGTAATCCGATTTCCGTCGACGCGTAACGAATTACGACTAAGTATAATAACAGTAGCCGCAAAGATTAACGTCCGACGACATCGCGTTATTACCGCGGGGTATACCGTACGCGATACTCGACATCCCAAAATCGTGTAAACTTCAATATGCATGTGTACTGTATACGCTGTGCGAATTAACGCGAAAAACTTGGCAAAGCGTGATTTATCTCTTTTTATCTCGGGAAAATTTAGTCAAGCGAGTGATTCGGTTCTCGGGCTTTTCTTTTTTTAGTTCAAGCGCGAGTTACGCGATACTTTTGTAAATTAAGGTCGTCGCGATAAGGATCGTTCATGGGCGGCTTGAGGTGACCCATACCTGATTCATACGAAAATGTATATATGTACGCGCGTGAGAGCTGTTTCCATGAAATGAAATTAAACGATACGAGATTATATTTTCGGTATTGAAAAAATATATATATATCATTACGGTCGATCGATATAGCGAAGCGATCGTTGCTTTTTTAAAAAAAAGCCAAATACCAGTGTATATGTCAGCTGTTGCTGCGCGCGACGCACGAGCGAGTTAATGTTTTATTTCATTGTTGTATCGGGTATGAGGAAATTGGTGAATAGTGGGCGCCATAATGTTGTGTAAGAGGCGAATTTAAATTTCACGTTCTTGAATGCCGTATTCAATTTCAAAATATGCGCGCGAGTGTACAGCAAGCGAAAATCGTCGTTCGAGACTCACCAAATATATATATAATATGTATATAAGGATGCGAGTGATGTGCAATGCGATTTATAATGAATATAGAGCAAGTAAAGATATCACTGCGCGAGCGCACCATTGTCTTTAAATATATATCTCGATTAATTTGACGCATTGAAAAGAAAACATTAAGGAACCCCAATGCATATTTGCATAATCAATCTGAGGCAAATAAGGTTAATTGCGTGTATGTAAAGTGTGCATTATAAAGCGCGCGCGTCTGTATGAGCATGTTCGGCAAAATGTACTCCGGATTCTGCGAAAGAAGTTTGCGAAAGCCCGCACTGTGAAAATTATAGATAACGTGCAAAAGGCGATCGAGTTCAATAATTGATACTCAAATAAAGGAAAGAAATGTGAATTGTTATCTTTGGCACTGTGGAAAATCATCGCCTTAATGACGCAGGAGATAGAACAAAATATTTGTCGAGAGTGCGTGTCGCGCGATAAAATGATTAACTCGTGAAACTACAGGAAGAGCCAGGAAAATGAAAAAAAAAAGGAAAATAAAAAGTCGGCTTATGAAGTCGTACGCGTATACAGTAGAAAGAAAGAGTCGAGCAAGTGCTCGGTGCGTTGGAGCGCGAGAACGGCGGCGGCGGCGGCGGCGGCGGCGGCAGCGGCAGCGCGCAGATAATGCATGCGAGAGACCGAGAGAAGACAGGCGAGGTCAGCAAGGTGCCCGATATGGTATCCCACAAGTCCGCTGTAAGTGCCGTTTTATATACCTGCTGCCTACGATTAGTTACATCGTTCGTCGTTTATACGAGCGCTGCCCCGCTCTGCAGTATGGCAATATAGCGTATAGCAATAGCTGTCGAATCCTAAGCATATATATACATGTATATATATATGTACATTTAGCCGTATAGCGGAGATTTGTGCGAAATTGAAACTTCAAAAATAATGCGATACGCAGATGGATCGAAATCCTCGGTATGTACTCTTTGGTGAATCTAAGCCTTTTTAAGCGCACTCAAGCTGCTGAAAATCAGTTCAAGGCCTCCCGCGGCAAGCTCACGGAGGTGCGAGACGACGACGAGGCGATTTTACGTTTCTGGCGAGAAAAAATGCTGGCGCAAAGAACAGCTCGAAGGGAAAGGATCAAAGGCGGCTCTCCGGACAGGTTATTATTGTATTATCGATTTTATTGTAATACAAATCGAAGAATGAACTATAGAATGCCATATAGGCAAATACACGTATGCAGCCAAGCGAGCGGTTTAATTATTGTCGGAATAACCCGTCGGGATGCTTCAAAGTCAGTAGCTGCGCGTAACTTATTTTCTCTCTCTTCGTCGCGTACGCGTGTATGTTTGCTTTCGCAGCAGTACACAGCCTTCTGCACGGTCCTGGGAGACATTCGCTTCATCAGCGGGAAAAATAAATAATACAAAGGTCGAGAGAGTTTTTATCGAAGCTCACCGTGTAGCTTAAATGATTGAACGATAGTTTCGCTTATTACATACGATGTATATGTTTTTTAAAAATATGTTTACGATTTTCAGCGTGTTCTGCATTACACAATAAGGTCGATTATATTTCTTAATCTCGATAAGTTACAGTATGCAAATGTACATGTGACTTATGTATAATTACATTCTTTTTATTGTTTTTTACTTTTTACACGTACGAATCATAAAGGCGTGCGTTTCATCTCTTTGCACATTAAATCTCATTAAAGAACGATCATTTAGATTTGTATACGACAGTGTGACTGACTTTTATTTAACTTTCTCTGATCGTTATTAAAAACCGTTTCATACTTTGTTTTATTATCAGCCAAGTTTTTAATTGCGCCGTGATAAATCAAATTGCTCGACGTTTGGTCTTTGCGAATTTGGACTTTCTTCCGTTGTATCGATGTAATTGAAAATCTACGTGCGTATAAATGACGCATTGCAAAATATTCAAATACTTAAACGTGAAATTTCATTGATTTTCAGCAGCGCACTTATAATTAAATCCTAAGAATCATTCAAAGCAGATATCTCTCAAGTGGGCTCGAATAGTATTCTCGCGAAGATTTTCAGAATGGATTCTGCGGAACGTTTGCACTCGAGAACGAGTTAAATAAACAGGGCATAAAAGCAAGTTTTACGAGTTTCACGATTTATCAAAGAGCAAAAATATCGCTTATATTCGAATCGACATAGAAGTAGTGCTTAGACGTGTAATAACTTTGAGACTTTGGCTTACATATATATATGTATAAGACACACGCGCCAATTTTCGCATTCATTGTATCCTATAAGTAGCGATAGTTGTATTAGTACATTGCACGTGTACGCGATCGAGTTTGTTCTCTCTCTCTCTCTCTCTCTCTCTCTCTCTCTCTCTCTTCTCTTTCTCTTTCAGCCTTATACACAGTTCCCTTCTGCGGTTTTTCCTGGAACCGATTGCCGGCGCGACGCGCGCGAGATCGTTTGCGCTAATGGATTTACGCGGCCAACCTCGAGGAGTAAAAAATTTACTAGGAAATCGAATCCGGTCTTTCCTTCGCCAAATAGAGAAAAAGCGAGATTTATTTTTAGAAATAATACAAAAAAAAAACAGGGGGAAGGGGCAAGCTGTAGCGAATCAAGCTTTGAGCGCTTAAGTGGACTTTTATTGCGGCTGATCCACTTTACGTAATTTGTTTGGGCAAGCAACGACGCGTGATTGACGGAAAACCGAAGCAAAATGCAGATGAAGCTTCGAGAAAGCACTTGTTTACCAGTAGCCCTGTGTAATATTTATAAAAGCGGTATATATTTTAATATCATATATAATACATATATATGTGTTCGCTTGTAGACAGACGCACACGGGTTCTTGACATTCTGAGGTCAATATGTCAAATTTACGGTGAAAAATTTAGTAACGAGCTGCAGTTAAATACCTTTATTTATTTACCTTTCACGGTGTTCGCCTTACGCTTAATAATCCTGTTGCCGTGGCTGCTTATCGTACGCGCAGCAAAAGATAAATAAAGCGTGTTTATGATTATTTATAGTTCGCATTTCAACTTGCGAGGTTATTAATACGAATCGACTTGAGTTGCATGAATTTTACATTGTATAAATTTCCTTAAATCAGGAAGTTAAACCAGAAACGGTCAATAATCAATTTACAATTATACGATTATATTTTAGTTCGGGATAAGTAAATAGCGATTAAAAACCGGCTTCGACATCGTGGATATCATATCTCATAATTAAAAAAAAATTTCGGCAGATTTTTCTGCGTTATGATTATCAGAATAAACAATGCTTTCTGTATGCGAGGGCACGCTAGACATGCATACATACATATTTTGGTGAAGTCGAAACAGCGCGCACTACGCGGATGTCTTTCACGAGCACTTAGACTTATCGCATATTAGTAGGGATACTTTATCAATCGCAGTCAACAGATAAACGCAGCTACAACGTAGAAGGATTATTCTATAAATAAAGTAGGTATCGCTTTTGATTACATATAACCCAGCACACATATGGAGATTCTTAGTGCCACTACTAGTCCTCTCAATTTATTATGTACGTATACGTAATGTAGGAGGAAGAACACTGAAACACTGAAACATCGGAGGAATAGTACATACCAGAAGATTATTTACATCTGGGGAGGCCCTATCTCATGGTCGATTACAATGGAAAAGTACAATATTTTTGGAACTCGCGAAAATACTAAGATAATGCGTAGTACAACATAATACACGACGGAAACAAAATTAATTAATTAAACAATACCAAAAGTAATGTGTAATAAAATAAAATACAGTTCTATGGTAATAAAAAAAAATCAATAAAACAAAACCTAGCTGATTAAACATGATTGTCCCGAAAAATATAAATGAAAGGTAAGTTATAGAGAGAAAGAGTTTCATTCATCAATAATCAGTTAATATAAAAAAAGCCGTTTCGTTGATACATCGGCGGCGGCGGCGGCGTCGGAGTCTCTCGCGGATTAAATGATTGCTTTATGATCGAGGACGCGTTCTACTTAAGTAAACGCGCGCCGCATTGACGCGACGCTCGATGATCTGTATATATATGCGCGTCTCGATCTCGTCTCCGGGTATTCGCACCGCAGCTAAGATGCAGCTCAATACGACACACTCCTCGGTATGGCTCGTTTTATATATACCGCAGTGTTATATGCACGTGTCTCTCTCTCTCTATATATATATATAAATATTGATAGATCCCAACAATCTTTCGCGACTGTAAGTCGTACAACTGATGCGGGAATATTAGCACTAGCTTACAATACACGTGTACTGTATAATCTATAATACATCTATTGCAGTATACGTGTATTAAAAATTGGTGTGATAAATTAGTTAATAATTCAAAATACTTGAAATTGAAAGAATATATTTTGAGATATGAACAGAGGGGCCAGGAAACTAGTTTTTGATAATGAGTATATATAGTATGTATATATGGGAAACATGTTTCGTGTTTACAAATATGATTAAGGATTCAATTCTGAAAGTAATACAAGACAATGAATTAGCAGAAGTAAAACAACTTAATGTATAGATAACGGTAACTGAGGTAACCGATATACTGCTCGATTCTGGTCTTTATACTCTACACTCATACAAGTATTTATTCGAGAATTAAATAATTTTCTCATTTAGCATTAATTTTTGTCGCACGTAATAAACCAATTTTTATTTGGCTATGTTTCAAATTTTCCGCCAGAGAAGCACTGTGGATTGAGCGAACGATTTTCTCAAATAAATTTTCCTTGTATGTATCGGTAATTTTGACAGTCAAAGTTGTAGTAAAAAGAATCTCTAGCTTAAAGGAAGAGAAAAATTCTGCAAGGTCCTTCTACAATAATATTTGTAAAAAGTTATTTCTAAGGATATAAAGACCAGCTGCTTCGTTTCGCCTCACGATTAATATTGCTATTTTTTCTCGCGAAATATTATTATGAAAATCATGTTGTTTATATATGCCTTGTACTTTTTTACATCGAGCGAGGCAATGCATGCGACTGACGCAGTAAGTTTTGTGCAATACTAAAATGAAAATAATATTTTCAAAGACAAAGTATAAGTGTGAGCGGTTCTGCACGCGCAGCAATAGCTTTTCTAGTGGCCGCAGTCGCGACGACGACTACGAGAAAAGAGTATACTGCGCCCGTGCTGTATGTATACATCGCTTGAAAATACACTCTGTTGACTTTATGGAGATTGGTTATTAACTCGTACAAACATGAATATGGAAAATACGCAGAAGATTCGAAGGCGCGCGAGACACGCACTGGCTTGATGCGCGAGAGACGTTTTAATAACAGTGGAAAATAATTCGTTTAATATTTTTTAATTCGTGGTTTCGTTTTACAGGATTATATGTAATAGCAATGCAAATACAATAAGTAATCTGTGTACATATGCATATACAATATGCATATACAATATGCATATACAATATGCATATGTACAGTAAGGTACATCCTAGCATTTTTATCAGTGAAAATTACTCAATAAATGTGAGTTAAACAAGAACAGTTAAACGTGATTTTTGTAAAACGTTTAAAATGAATGAAATTTTCGTAACAATCGCAGCTATAGCTATGTATTCATGTTTATAAATTGCGTATAATTACATTGATGCGAAATAATACACATCGCTCTATTAATTGCTTGCACATCCGATGAAATCTCGATAAAAGACTGTAGTATATAATACAATATAGATATAGGAATAGAAAGGAAGGGGCTGGATAATTTCCAGCTCGTTCATCCTGTACACTGTGCAGTCAGTATAAGAAACGATAAAGTCTTTCCTTTACAAATCAGAGTTGGCGAGCACGTCCGCGCGTAGCTCTTGACAATGCACCTCGGTTTCGCGCACAATAGCTTAATCTATAAACATCTTGCCGATCGTCGACGCTCACGTCAATCAAATGTGTCTGCTTTCGAGTTCCGGCCGGTGCACAGCATCGACAATTAGCTTTGCGGCAAATACCGTGCGTTAATTCATAGCGTCTCCATAGATCGATGCAAAAATCTGCTCAAGTTCGCGATGCACGCGCGATCGTATCTCCAGACTTGAAGGCACTGTCTTATAACTTATTTTATAATAATAACTCGAGCAACTATTTTTATCGCGAAGTATGCGCAGAACCCGTGACGCAATTTTCTATGCTCGTTTAACTATATAGTTAATATATATACATATGTATGTCTGTGTGGCTTTGGTTCCGCCCTCCTCTGCAGGTTCTTCAACTTTTGCACGAGTTTAACGTTGCAGGTCGTTGCGTGCGAATACTTTCTCCGACAGAGTCGCTGCCCTTTTAAATTCACTCGAGTTAACGCCCGTTTGTATGATTTTCTTCCTTTTCTCTTTCTCTTCTCGTTGGCTCGATGCTATAAAGTCTTCTTGACTTTATCGCATCGAGCTTTATTTTTTTATTTTCGAACTTCGTAACAGACGTGCGGATTTTTGCGGGCTGATCCTTTAATAATCGGTCGTTTACTTTGAACGACAATAATTTATTATTTAGTTGGAGGTTAAATTAGCATAACGGCTTTCTCGGAAGAGGCTAGACACAGCGAATCTATCGTCAAAATAAATATGTATATACATCGCATTGGATTTATTCGAGAGGCATATAATAGTTGTCGCCCTATCTTATACAAGCAATATTAATTTCAATGATGATAATATTTTGAACTGCTTATTCGTTTTCGCATTTCTCACTCTGCGGAAACGTCGCTTGTCTTTTCGATTGGATCTATAAACCTCGATTCGATTTCGAATTAATGAAGCATGATCGTTTAAAAAAGTTACCTCTAGTCTAATTACATCATCAGCCTTAATTGGTATCGGACAGCGATAACTTCCATCGCGTCGACACCGATGAGTCAGGGGCACACGCAGATTTGTCCCCTTTCCTACGATAATTTAGATGATACAGCACTTCCAATAAAAAGCAAGAATGTTTCGATCCACGAAAGCGACGTAATTTCGTAAATATAGCACTTACTACCGAGTTTATACGCGTATTTAAATAGAGAGAGGGGATTACATTGCAGACAAATGTGAAAAGCAAGATAAATGAGTATAAGGAAAAAACCAGGATCAGTTCTTGATGTGTCAACTTTGAAGACGTTTCGCGCGAAATGGAACACTTACATTTCTGCAGATATATATATATATATATAACATACACACAAGCAATGACACGTATACATACATATCTAAGTTGTGATGGGAATCGATAATACGAGGAATTCTCTCCATTATGGGGCAAGAGACTATTACAATACATGCAGTTTTCTTAAAAAATAGATGAAAATGGTTAAAACATTATTTTAAATTGGTATTAGCTCTATTACCATAAATGGGCAACTTTCTAAACTCCTACTCAAGAAGCAAAAAATTTACTTAACACAAGATTCCAGAAGAATCGAAAGATAGATTAATCTCAAAGTTAGTAGAAATACTTGAAATAGAAGTGAATTTTTTGTAGAATCGTAGGGTAATTGAAGATCGCTAATGGCAAGTTATCTACATAGTAGAAGTAATAATATATTCGCAGTTTTAATTGAATGAAATCTTTTTTTAGGAAACTGTGCATACGTAAATGCGACGTATCGAAATACCTTTACCTAAGCTGACAACTTTATCCCCCTCACAATATGTAAAAAATCATCTTTCATCCATTGTTTGAACAAGTGAACAGTATTTTTATAAGTATGCGTTTGTTATTACCACTGTCGCTTTGCAGCTACAAGTGGTACACACAGACCAGAATACAGCCACACAGGAATCTCTGGAACTGCGAAACGGTAACTCTCGTGTCTTTCTTTTCCTTTAGATCTCGGTGCGCGCCTCGCTATAGGTATAGACCTATAGTCTGATTGGAGTTCACTCTCGATCTCGTATTGAAAAGAAGCATTGTGCGCGCTGGGATGCATTCGCTCGCTGGCGCGTACGGCTGTTATACCCTAAAAGGAAATAACACGCGTGATACTGCTCGCGCGCGCCCCTGATGTCCTCTTTCTCGTATATATATTTATAAGTACTCACCTCTTAGCTTGCGGCGCGTTCATTTCGTGTAACTTACTTTTTTTTATCCCTGGCAAGCTTTGCTTCGATCGCGAGGGAGTCTCGAATGTAGAAGCTGGTGGTCGGCATTCTTTATTGGTCCGTATTTGTGCGAGGCGAACGAGTGCGACGCACATCGTAGCGCGCAGGGTCAAGGATACTTACGCGTTTACCCAGAGTCGTCAGAGATGATTTATGGCAGCGCCTGGAGTCTCGATGAAAGACACTGCTCTATACCGCCTGCTCTTCGCCGAATCCCTTGTTAATTGCGTTCTTACGCTAATATACACACCGAATTCTCCAGACGATTCGAGATAGCGAGCTTCATTCGAAACTGCGGATTCAAGATGAATTGTCTTTTTTTATTTATGTCCATGATGTTGATTGTTCAATTATTTGCGGCAATAATGGTCACCGGATCTTGTATTTTTCTGCGAATTTCGAAAAATTACGGAAGAATGTGAATTCCCTTAACCCAGAATGAAAGTAATTTCGTTGGAATTATGAGACCTTGTGAGTCACGTTTATCTGAAATTTATGTCCTTAAAAGTATCAAGCTATACCATAAAAAGGTAGCTTATTTTATTGAAGAATCATACTACATTATAGAGCATTTATACACTATAGAGCATTCATTTCAATAGTTTATAAACAATTCTGCATGCCAGGATGAATTCGATCCGCAATGTGCATGTCATCTTATCTTTTATCTTTCATTTCATTCTGACCCAAATGTTTATATACTGATACGTATGGCTGGATAGTGCTACTGGTTGAAAGCATACGTTTTAGTCGATCACAGATATGCGTAATATATAGATATTAACTGCATCTATCATATTTATCAAATAATTTATACCTCGACATTCCGCGCTTAATCGCGTGGCTCTACGAGCATATGAACAAATTCTCATATATGCTAACTAGGGTATACTTTGATGTCATTATTTAGAGTTGATTTTTTATTTCTATTTATTGAAAATATCGTACACATACTCAAATTTTAATTAATTTTAGAGTATTGAACATAGCTAACTTGTTAACGATCTTTTATTCAGAACCACCATTACAGAGATCGATTTCCTTTCTTTTTGTTTATAAATTGAAATTTTTATTTAACTTTTAAGTAACTTTTGCAGACCTATATTGATTTAATGTACATTGATACTAAATTTCAAATGATCGATGAACGTAAAAACAGTTTTATTGGGTCATTCAAATTCAGCATTATGGTAAATTTAATTTTCATTACAGAAATTAAGTACATAATTTATTGTACTTAAACTAACTAAAAATATATAGTTGAAACAAAAATATTTATACTTTTTTTAAACAGCGTATGTGAAGGGTAGGTCACTTGAAATGCGAATAATCCGACAAGATCGATCGATCGATCGATCGATCAAGGAAAATACCTTCAAATATCCTAAGGGATTCAGCACGTGGTCAAATGAACGAGTCTTAACTTTTCGAACGGGGAAATATCTCGAATTGTCTCAGACTTACTCGAGCGATCTAAACGCGAATAATCTCCCTCGTTGCTGTACACTCTCGAATATAGACGTTTTATCACGGCGCGGAATGAATAATCGATGAGCTACTGCAGCTGCGGCGAACATGGCAATGGCATTGGAACATTTACGTTTCCGATTTTGAATATTCGATTAGTCGTCGTCGGCGTGCAGGACCAACCTATATAGATCCTCTTCTCTTCTTGGAGTACATAGGCGCCGCTCGTAAATCAAACGCGCGCAAAGTTTTTCTCTCTTCCCGTCCGTTGCAGTACAGATGCATACATATCGAACGAGTACGCTCGCGCGCGCGCGCGCGCGAATATCTCGTGGGAAATGCGGCTTTATCCGGGACACGATAATATCTGACCGTCGAGGGTCTTCCTCTCAAGAGGGAAAGCGCGCCGATGAATAGCCGATGAGTTTCGATGATGAAACCGGAAGTCGTGCTCGATAGAAGACTCGAAGTCCAAGCCGATAATAGTCCTATCTTTCGCGAGGATCTTTTGCGTGTCTTTCTTCTCGTGCGAATCACTACATACAAACCACTGTGTACAAATCACTATTTACAAATCACTATTTACAAATCACTGTTTACAAATCACTATACCAGACGAGTATTACATTTTTATTACATTTAAACCGGTGGCTCGACGCATAATTAATAAATATACTAGAACTGTCCAATCGTCATTTTCCGCGGTTTATCCATTTTTCAATATATGTATGTGAAAATAGAAAAATATATCCCCACGGGTAGAGTATTGCACGTGTATAATATATATTGATAAAGTATTTCATGCTAGAAATTCTATTTAAATTTCAATAAATAACGTACATATTGTTATTTATTGCATTTACATAACATAAATCGTATAAAGTGGAGCTTAAGTTGTAGAATAATTATTACTACGTTAATGCACGGCTTGAATCCGGTAAACTTTATTGGGTAAATAGAGTTGTACGTTATGCAGATACTGCAAAACCTTATCTCCAGTTGAAATCTGGCAAGACAGCATTGGACCAGTATATTATTATCATTCTGTCGCGTTCTTATCACCTTGATACAGAAACAAAGGTTCGCTATTACTGCTAGACACTATATTGTTCGACAGTATTCCCCTCCTTGGCATTAACCAGTTTATTTTCTAGAGAAAAATATATAGTAAATGCGTATAATTTTGGAAGGTACTATTGGTGCAAACCATATAGGAGCAACAGCATCGAGAATCACATTGAACAAAGTCCGGTTCCTCGCAGCTCCTCTTATCGTCACATATACAAGCTCTCGTTGCTGTTTTAGCTCTGCAGACGTGACACATTGCACATTTATCTGAGATACGGGCTTGTATTAATATTTTGACTCGCGATTTCGTCCTTGCGTAACCTAATTTAATTAGCATCTTTGGACAGGAAAATAATTAACATCGAAGCTCGCGCCAATTTATTCTTACATAATGAAAAATATACGTTGGAAACTGACGATCTCAGCAAGGTCGCTAAAAGTTATTTATTTGTTTATTTGTCACTTATTTTCACAGATCGGTGCAAGAGTTATCACAAATGCAGTCAGCATGGATTCCAATGTTGGTCTCGATTATATTGTGGACAACCCCGATTACTGCAATAAGCTCGCTTCCGGTAAGCCAAATCTGCTAATATTGTGCAAATGAAAAAAATCGCCTTATCAGCTTGTCAGCACGTAAGATTTACGGACTCAGGATGGTTGGCGAATGCTAAATTACCAAATACACTATGTAAATCGAAATTTACGATGTTTGCAGCTTTGGACACTGCCTGTCCATCTGTGAAGAAGCAAGTTGTCGAATTGCTCTCGGCGCTCTGCGTATACAGTCAAGATGGACGACAGCGCGCGATCGACACACTTCACATCTATCAGGTAAATGAGTTTCAATTTATTCATTTATTTATTCATCAAGTTTAACTATATACAATAAATACAGGTAATTATACGTACGGTTTCTCGTGAAAGCAACCCAGCAAAAGAAAAAATCAAATTTAAGCTAAACCTGGATGTAATCGGATATCTATAAGTAACATGGATTTCAGAGTAGTTATTCCCACTAGTTAAATTCCTGTTCCTTGAAAATTTTATTCTCATAAGTTTCTTCTGTCTCACGATAAATTTGAATCCCACTGTACATGAATATTCAAGAAGTATCTTTTTATGCTTCGAGACGTATTTAAAAGTTGAATGTGATTTTGCTGACTCGAAGAAAATTAATTCGTTCACTTGTTCAAAAACACTTACAACATTTTTGGAAATTTTTTTTTTAAGTATTAAGTTTTTTCACCTTTGTTATGTTTAACAACAACAAAGAAACGAATGCTTAATTATCCAGAAAACGACCATACAATAATGAACTGTAATAACAGTTATGTGTTGTAAAATGTTTAATCTATTCTGTCTACAGTTGTGAATTCAACACTTGGCAGCATAAGCAATAACCATGCTTTGTAACTTTTTTAAATTATAAAACCAATGCTGGGTGAGCGGACATTGAAAAAACGTTGCCCTTTTCCGCGGTTCTTTTATTAAGTATATGTCAACAAAATTAGAAATGCATTTATTAAGAAACTCTATGTGAGAAGTGTGAGAAAAGAAAACATAATTAAAAGAAAGCTCTTCGCACGAAAGAATTGATAAGACTTTTTCCTTTTATACTTTCATTATTTTTTCATACTTTCACCATTTATTATTCCCAAAGAGCATACTGCAGGATGATATTTAGTATATCATTAATACAGAGTTTGCGATAGTATCGTAATAATACAGTAAACGACTTTCCTTATATATATCTATATTTATATAGATAGGCATTTCCTCTGTGCGCGCAGCACAAAGAAGAGAGAAAAGCGTCGCGCGGGTTCGCAATTACGGCAGGTTCGTCGAGTTCAACAACAATAACAATAGAGGAATCTTCCGAGGAAAATTTCGGATCTCGGCAACGCGGTATAGAAAGAATCTGCCGGATAACTCCTACTCAGAGACCACATCATCTACTCGCGGCTCCTGTGACTAAGAATAATTCCGACTTGGCTGTCGACGGTTCCTGTAAAACCGCATAGATCGACTCGTCGTCGTATAGTTATGTCGCGCTCGCGCGCAGTAATTTGCCGAGTGGGCGAGTCCGTAGACAATGCGAGCCTATAGGCGCCCCCTCGTCGCGTTTCTTCCCTCCGCACTTCCTTTGCTGCTCATTATGATATTATATAGTTAATCTCGTGGCGGTTGTCTTTACAATTCTGTTATTGTGCCTTCTGTGTGTTTTTCTACTCAGGAACGCAAAGGTGAGCGCTACCGACTGCTCCTCGTGGTCGACGAGCTGCGGAAAGCAACTGCCGAGGATTACCAGACGGCGCTACTGGCATTCATCAATTGTCTAGTCATTTCCGCGCCGGTCCTTAAGGACCGTGTTCGGATCAGAAACGAGTTCATCGGTGAGTATTCCTCTAAATATGCAATCGCGATACACTTATTTTCTCTCTCTCTCTCTCTCTCTATCTCATTTAGTTACGCCTAAATGGCTGCAGGGACAATATTAATTCTCTATTTATCTAGAATCATGCGTTCAAGTTCGCCAAATTATGGCGCAAGCGTCGTATTTTTAAAGCTGTCGATACGCAGAGAAAAGCTAGTTTGATATACTTTAAAACAGTCTCTGCAGGTAAAATAACAAAATGGGATGCATATTTAAAAATTCGACAATAATCGCGAATGTTAGTTTATATGGGAGTTAGAGTTACTATGATTTTGAGAAAGCTTGTTGAACCCTAATTTAAATGGCTGACAACTCGTATGAACAATTCATATGAACAACTCGTATGAACAGCTCGTAATCCGGTTGCCGATTTGCGTATTTCAATCGTCGTAACAAAAAGACAAGAGAGGATGTGCATAGAATTGTATAAGACGTCCCGTTCGTTATAATTATAGCCAAATGTATGTATGTACGCTCTCTGTATGCTTACTCGCTCGTGCGAGATATATAATATATATACTCTTCCGTCGAGAGTCTTTGGGGATCCGTCAAACGCGAGCTACCGAATGAACAGTCTGAGGACGCACGTCAGCGTAATTGAGATTTAACGCTGCTTTATTTTCAGCCCGAGAGAAAGAGCGAGTTCATCGCGTCGGTTCTCTATAACACAGCTCATTTTATATTTTCAACAACGTAGAGCGATCGCGATGCCTTTCTAATGTTTTTATAAATTTCATTGCAATTATTAGCTCAGCGAAAGGAACTCACAGTTGATCTTTTTAAACCTTTTGACCAATCTTTCGTATTTAAAAGCTGATAATATATACTTGTAAATTGGAGTAACCGCGAAGCTCGAAGCAATATGTACGTCTTCGCGTAATATAATTGATTGATTAATTTCGATTTAATAATCGTTTTGTAATTGTATTTTCACAGGATTGAAGCTCCTTCCGATTCTCAACGACCTAAGGTGAGTTATGATAATATAAACGCTTGTGTCTGCATCAGCTTCATATAAGTATATTCCAATCGCACAAAGCATTTGAATAATAAAGACGTTAAACGCAGCTGCGTATAACTGTAAGCTGCATGCTTCAATAGACTAGACTAGACTGAAATCTATCGATAAGACAGCGTAAATAGAGGAAAAAAAAGAACTGAACGTATTTTCTTATATTAACAAATACCCGCTGTGCTAGTGCGTATTCTCGAGTCTCCGCCGTGCTCCAGTATTCAAAATTCGAGTCTCCTGAGTCAGACAGCTATTAGCTTTACAAACGTAAATGCGCTTGTGAGTTGAGACTACTTCCCTCGCGCTTATTTTAATAGGCTTCTATTATATCTGTATACAACATCTTGTTGCGAGATTAATACAAGTTTGAACTGCGATTGATATGACGCACAAATATCGCATGTATATAGGTGTGGTCTTTCGCGCACCTGCCATAAGCTAATAGCTGTCTTGTTCGAGAGATTGAAATTCTGCTATGTGTTTCCGAAATATTAAAAAACAAGAATAAATGCACCATTGAAAGAAACATGAATTTTCATACAACTCTTAATTGCAAATCAATGTAAATGTACGTTAAATTTTATTTCATGCACTTGTATTTACAAATGTAAATTATGCTAAATATTTACAATAATCGAAGCACTTGATAATCTAGAAGTTTCTGATGCGCTATTCACAGTTCATTAAAAATTGAATTCCACGCTACATGGAATCATCAATATATAATTTTGCAAGAATGAGGTTGAAATGTTCAATTTATATTAAATGCATTGTATATAACATACGTGAATATTAATTGACGAAAACGTGAAAATTGCTCGCTTGAACACTAAAATAAGTGAATAAATTTTTAACGATGTACATAGTTGATAAAATGTAAAAATATGTAAAAATGAACGTAAATCAACGAAATCTCAATTCGACCTTAATTCGAAGCTACCAGGGATTTCGTTTTGCACAAAGTACTACTCGATATATGCACACCGTCACAGCGTCAGAGCGTGTACAGCAGTAACACAACACGGGACGAGCTTCAAAAAGCTCGTCGCGCGGGTAGATGAGTGTGCACGTGTGCGTCATATCGGAGAGCTTGCACGACGAGGACAGACATAGCCATGCTCGCGGGTCGAGCCGGTGCAGCAAAAGAAACGTGCACGTGGGGAGAGAGAGAGAGAGAGAGAGAGAGAGAGAGAGAGAGTAGGCTGTCGTATGAAACAGAGCAGTAGCATCGCAAGGCGCCAGTGTATAGGCGAGAAATAGAATCAAAACGGCGCTCGGTGTTTCTCCTCCCTCTCTGCCTTTTCGTCTTCTCCACATTCCTAGTGACCTTTGGGGAGGCGACCAGAGTCTGCAGCTGTAGGGACACGTCGAAGAGCTGCGCTCGAGTCGAGGAAGGAAGGGAGCGAGAGAAGCTCCCGATTTAACTTCCGCGCGGCGAGAATGAAAAACACGGAGGAAGAAGCAACAGCAGCAGCAACAGCAGCAGCAGCAAGAAAGAGAAGGAGGCAGTACCTGAACAGCGCCGCGCCGAGTGCTGGAAGCGCACGAGCCGATAGATAGTTTCAACTCCTCCGGAGGGCAGTGCGCACTCGAGCAGCGGCAGCTCTTGCGCGTTAGTTCACAATATTCGTATTTGTATGAATACGACAATTCTGATTCGTGGTCTATTGTGCGAATTGGATGTATATATATATATATATATATATATATATATACATACATAATACTCGACGAGAAATATATATTCCGTGAATTTTTCAAATCGTTATTTTATGTATCGAATCGAATTACGTCGATGACTACAAGGAGCCGGTAGTATTCGACCAAAGAAGCTTATATCGTTGGTAGTTTCCGGTTTGAAGTGTGCCAGTCCATCGACTGTGAATCGACAGTGTAGGTCTTCGACTAGCGGCGACTCGCGCTCTTCTCGCTATCTTTTCTCTCGCTTTTTGTATGGGAGTGCGCGCGTGTGGGTGTGTATATTTTTTCTTTCTCTTCATTTCTTTTCATTTCTTTTCGTTTCTTTTCGTTTTCTCTTCGGTTTCTTTTTGTTTTCTTTTCCTCTTCCTCTCTTTCTTTCTTTCCTTGTTTCTCTGATATTTATTCTTTTCATTCTCTTTCATTCTATTTCTTTCTCTTTCTCTTTCTTTCTATCTCTCTCGCTATCCCCTTCCACTTTTCTTTTTATTATGCTGGAGTATTTCTATTTTCGTAGGCGTGTAATTGCGCAGCTTTTTATAGAAGGAATCGTTGTGTGCGCGGTGATCGCGACTCTTATAAGACACTCTGCGGGCGTAAAATCATTGTTGTTGTAACCCGCTTTTTTTTCTTTAGTCGTCACGCATGTGTTTTACAAGCACGAGATAAGCGTGGTAAGCGTGGTAAGCGTGGTGAGCGTGGTAAGCGTGGTGTAAACTTCAGAAAATATCAACGCAATCCCATTTCAATGCTATTTACATTGCATTTTTAATGTCACTTTAACTTACCGATAACAGCTTGTTTGCAGGTAATGTCAATAATCGTAATCGTAATTACTCACTATAGTGTAACGAGTGTTTATTAAGTGACTTTCTCCAGGTACATTACTATTGTTTACGAACGTATGTTAATATTCTTTTACGTATTAATGTTGTATTGATGTAGGAAAAAATGCGAGAGACCTAATCAAAATTAAACGTAAATGCATACGTTCCGTATGATTCACGCTATGTGCATGTGACTGGTTATATTTAAAATAACCGCCCTAAAATAAGCACTAAGATTTCTGTCAGTATAGCGTTAGGTGTGCAGGTTAAAAAATACCATAAGCTCGAATTCCAGAAGAAATTTCGGATTGCGAGATATTTAAAACTCAGAATTTATTATTTAATCCTACGTCCTTAAATGTATGACTAGCGGCTAATCCTTGATGCGACTCACAGTTGCGTAAAATCACTTACAGAATCGTTGCTCATATAATCATCGCAGCGTGAAGTCTTTGCAAACAATCGCGGCCATAAAACGAGTCAACTACAGCCTATACACCGGACCATTAACCCACAAATTATCGCCAAACGTACTCTTCGATCAAAACTATTAAATTCAAGCGCATAATATGCATACGGCAATGAAATCGATGCGCATAGCTATATAATATAATATAATAATTCATATCCTCGAAAAATCAACGAAGCTCTCGGTGATAAAAATTGAGACGGCTGACTAGCGCATCGCAAAATACGAAAGCAATAGATCGCGATAGGTATTAGTATAATAGACGAGAATGTTACGAGTGTCGTACTCATTCGCGGTCCGTCAATTTTTTCTCGAGACAATGGGACACGGCTCCCTTGCGTACACGGTGCTACTGCTCGCAATATACATATAAATATAAATATATACGTGCGATAGACACTTATGCTCGTGCAAGAAGCGCGTATGCGTGCCGCCGCCTTTCCGTTAAGCGTAACGGTTTCAATGGGTCGATGTGTGTTTAGAAGTTGCTTTAACTGCGCTCATCCGGCCCAATGCGAGATAGCTGCCGCCTTATTGACGGGGCTACCGCGAGTACAATACTAATATACTTAGCCTTACGCGGTGCTTCGCGCGATCATTGTCAGCATAGCGGTCTGTAGGTGCGCGCTGTATAACGCGTATACTGCACTATAGCATATATATAATACGTATGTAATACGCGCTCCTCTCTTTCATTCGCATTGCCGCCTCCGAAGAGTAGCAGAAGCAGAGACACGCGCTCGAGTCGGTGGTACGCGACTGCAATGTCGAGTCGGCTTTAACAATATATAATATATATACGTCTGCGTTTTTGCCGGGCTACGGATATCCTTTCCGTTGATGCTTTCTTTGGCGGATATACATTTGTTGTGCTGCTTGTCTGGTGATGGACTATCTTATATGATGGCTGTAGGCCCTTGGTGTCTTGATGTATCGAGCTTGTCGAAACTTACCGTGTGATTTTAGGAAAGAGAAGAGTCACGTGCCGGATCTGAGAGTACAGTTGGACGTGTTCGATGATCAAAGGGATACTGACGAGGAATTATCGAATCAGGGACCGCCTGGCATCGACCTATCCTCCCACGTTGATGTCTTTTATGCTATTCTTGGTCAGGTATGAATAAATATTCGATATAAATTATTATTATGTAATCGACTTTTCAAACGCATGAGTGTAGCATGCGCAACGTTTTCGTATACGAGGAAGTCAAGTGCTAATGGATTATGCATTTTAAATTAGCTCGCTGCGTTAATTTACTGCGTCTACGCAGTCATATTTATAATCCAAGCTTTATTTGCGTGTAGATATGTGCCACTAATGTAGTGGGTCGCCTCGATAAGAAAAATAACTTTAATTACGCGTATCGTGTATAAATGATCACTCTCGTTTTCATAATTTATTTGGTAAACAATTGACGTGCATTGCTATTAATTTACATGCGTGGAAGTACGGAACAGGAGTACGGAAAAGAAAAGTTCATTTTAATAGATAATTTTGACTAATTTATTAAGCTTTACGGGGCCGGTATTCAGGACGCGAGCGCAAAAAATACCGATATATTTGTCATCTTGCATATTTTTAACTACCCTATTGAAGAATATCTATAGATTTAGATTTATGCAATAGTTTGACAATATAGACATAGAATATAGAATTAGAATATTGAATAAAAAGATAAAGATTTAGTTAAATAAAACGACTTGAAATAATGCGACGTAATAATGTGTAAACAGGTCGCAGACACACCGCAGGAGATACCATTTCTGAGCATACTTCAGCATCTATTGCGACTTGATCCAAAAGAGGCGGCAAGCGATCTTGCCTGGGATACCGCCGAGACGCTGGTCCATCGAGCCACACTTCTCGAGAGTAGGGAGGATGCCACCAAACTCCTGAGGTCGCCGAGTTTGCAAGTACGACATGATACCTCTATACGATTCCATATCACCTACATAACGTTCTTCAACGAAGCGAGAGATTAAAACAATGTACCGATGTAGACGAACCTATGCTGTCATTGCCGAGGCGCCGACCAGACCTGCGGCGGGAGCCGCAAGTCCTCGGTGCCAACGACAGCTGGAGCTACGAGCATCACGACGTCGTCCGCAGCAGTGACAGGTGGGAGCGGCGGTGGTCCAGTGCCGCCTCCACCGCCCCCAGTACTGATTTTGCCTCCACCTCCACCACCACCCCTGCTGGTCTCGGGTCCACCGCCGCCGCCACCGAACGCCTTCATGGAGCCGCCGCCGCTTCCCCCGCCGCTACAAGCACCTATAGCGGCGCGAGTACCGACCCCCGAGCCACCCAACAACACTGCCAAACTTCTGCCTCAGCAGGAGATTCCAACGCCCAAGACCAAAATGAAAACCATCAATTGGAACAAGATACCCAATCACAAGGTATGCGCGTTGTTCTTTTCGTCGGAACGAAGGTCTGTGAATAGTTTTATACCTAACCGAATGGTTTAAAGGTCATTGGCAAAAGGAACATCTGGTCTCTCGTTGCCAACGAGCATCAAAACTCACCGATGGCCGATTTAGACTGGGCCGAGATGGAGGGACTTTTTTGTCAACAGGTGCCGCCGATGATACCAGCCAACAACACTACCTGTTCCAACAGTACGGGCAATGGCTTGGAAACTGATAAACGTCGACGAGAACCTACGGAAGTCAGTGCATTTTTATTCTATTCTTTGATTAGTTATCTTGATTCCAAAATATCAACCCTCTTCTATTTTGCTTTCAGATTGCACTGCTGGACGGCAAGAGAAGCTTGAACGTTAATATATTTTTAAAGCAATTCAGAAGGTAATATTCGAATTGGAACAATAAACTAGCATAAACATAAACATCGGTGCGGAAAGCGCTCGCGCGTTTCCATGCTCAAGTCGTTGCATCCGTCGCTCTGTCCGTCGCGTATAAGCACCTAAACATATAAAAATAACATCAAGATAAAAAAAGAATCTCGTTTCCCGCAGTTCGAACGAGGACATTATTCAACTAATCAAAGACGGCGGGCACGACGACATCGGCGCCGAGAAGCTGAGAGGCCTGCTGAAAATCTTGCCGGAGGTCGACGAACTCGAAATGCTCAAAAGCTTCGATGGTGATAAGTCGAAGCTTGGAAACGCAGAGAAATTCTTCTTGCAGCTTATTCAAGTACCAAAGTAACTATGACTGCCGTCAGTAATCGGCACTTCTCTTACTCGAATGTTGAGTTAAAGTTGATATGCGCTGAGACACGAGACGTCTATATAAGCAAGAATAGTACACTATAGGTACCGAATGGACGATGCTATAAATAGATACCTTTTGGCCCCTTCTCACTTTATAGAACTTTGAAGGCTCGCTGCGGTATAAGCAGTGACAGTAAAATTAAATCCGACTAAACAGGGAATTTATGACGATTCGAGAAAAGCGCATTGTTTTTTTTTTATTCTTCAAGAGCTCGAAATCTAGAAATAGTTTTTCATGCTCGCTTTTTTTTACAGTTATAAATTACGAATCGAATGCATGCTGCTCAAGGAGGAATTCGCTGCGAACATGAGTTACCTTGAACCAAGTATAAATTCAATGATTCTCGCTGGCGAGGATCTCATGACGAACAAACCTTTACAAGAGGTGCTTTATATGGTCTTAGTTGCCGGAAACTTTTTAAATTCTGTAAGTTGCAACCTTTTTACTAATTATGTATTCGCTTAATTCGAGCAGACGCCGACTCAGTTTACACCATTGAAATAGCGACTGAAATCGGCTTCTTCTATTTGTGAACGTTAAAATAATGAGAAGTCCAAGGGTTTCAGCTAAAGTTAATACACTTAAAAATACCTACAAAATTGACACGAGTTGAATGATCTTTCTGTTTGATAGGGCGGTTATGCGGGAAATGCTGCCGGTGTTAAATTATCATCCCTTCAAAAATTGACGGAGATCCGGGCAAATAAACCTGGAATGAATCTCATACATTATGTAGCAATGGTAAATGGTCTTTTTAAATAATCATCAAGTGTATTGATATATTGAAGTTATACAATTAACATCTCCATATGTTTACAGCAAGCCGAACGAAAACGGAAAGACCTGTTGAACTTTGCTCGGGGAATGAACGCTCTAGATTCAGCGACAAAGTAAGTTATTTATACGTCAGAGTTGAATTGAAGCAGTATTACAAAATCTTTAAATATAATCAAATAAATATATACAGTGACATTTTTTACTATGTTTTTACGTACGGCGTGCTCTCAAAATCTTAAATAAAATCTTTGAATTTATCTAAATAATCATTAATCGTGGTAATGCTAATTTTCATATTAGCATTAATAATAATATAGAAGTATTTGACTTTTAGCCTTTCTTTTTCACAGCAGAGAAAGCTCTTATTTCAAATTAGTTAAAAATAGAAGCATAAAGGCAGTTCACTTCTTTTTCTGTTTTCAGAACGACCGTCGAGCAGCTAACAAATGAATTCAACGCGCTGGATACGCGAATCAAAAAAATCCGAAGCCAAATCCAGTTACCTTCTACGGAGCCAGATATTCAGGATCAAATGGCGCAATTTTTACAAATGGCCGAGCAGGAAATGTCGCAGCTCAAAAGGGATATGGAAGAGCTCGATGGCGTTCGGCGAACTTTAGCCGAATTCTTTTGCGAAGACGCCAACACTTTCAAGATCGAAGAGTGCTTCAAGATCTTTCATCAATTTTGCCAAAAGTTCAATCAAGCTGTGACGGAAAATGAGAGGCGAAGGATCCAAGAAGAACAGGTGCTCGCTAGACGCAAACAGAGAGAGGAACAACTGCTTGCCAAGAAGCGTCTTCGTAAGTATATTATCGTAATTATAAAACTAGTTTCAAAATTATTTCGCTTATATATTTTATTAAATCTATTTATTGCAGTGACCAATCAAGCGGAAACTCCCAATTCCGAATCCGATTGCTACATGATGGAGTATAGTTCATTGGAGAATGGCATGCCACAGAAGTCTTACAGTCGCGATGCCAAGGTATTGTCACACTTCATTTTGACATTGTGTTTTTTAAATATTTTATTTAAATTTCGAGCAGTTTTTTGGTCAACCAATGAACTATTTGACCAATCGACCTCGGAATCGGTTATACTTTTGTCGGTTCTCTTTTTACATAGTGAACATAATATACATTAAAATTTAGATTAAAAGACTGCAGAACGGCATGGGTACGTCGGAAGAAGACATATCGACCACTGGATCGCCAAGTATACGTCGACGTTTGGGCTCTTGTTCGGCTGGCCCCGATCAGCTCTCTACCAAAGAAGATACTTATTCGCCAGGTAATTATCGTCTTCTTCAATGTACACATTTTCACGTATATTTACGGGAATATGTGAAAATGAACTTTTTAAAATAAGTGTATTTAAAAGATTTCATGACTCATTGCGTGTAACCTTTCACCTAATAAATACAGATATAACGCCAAATGGAACCTTACGTCGAAGAAGGAGCCGTATACCTTGCGAAGACGACGACGGAAACTTGATGGACTTTCTTCGGACAACCGGTCAGGATAACGCGAGAGAAAGAAAGTCCTGGGGAAGTTTAGGTACTCATTTGTAATATTTTTTCTCAACAATGTATGCTCGAGACAAATGAGAAACGCAGCCGTGCTGAATGCGATAAACATTTTCAACAGATCGTTCGTGGGCTAAGCGTGCACGTGGGCAGCCGCGACGAGGAGATTTATTGAATGCCGATTTCTCCGGAGATCGCGAGCGACCAAGCTCACCATCGCCGCTCGTTGAGACCAAACCATTCCTGCAGGCAGAGGAGGAAGTTAAACCCACTGGGTGAGAAATTTCATCACTTACTATTATTATTTCCGACGGTATTTTTTTTAGATTTCCCTGGCTTAATAAATTGTTCGAAATATAGAAAAGCTTGGAGGCAAAAGATCGAGGCATGGCTTACGGAGAACGAAAAAGAAGAACGCGCGGGAGAAGAACTTCAAAGAAAAGCACGACAACGGCAGGCGAACCGCCGGTCCTTTGAAGATTCAGGTAGGATTTTCGCTTAAAAAGAATTATTCGACTATTTATTCTAATTATGGTTGAGAATTCGACAAGAAAACTATTTTCAAAAATTTGTTTGGTACAAACATTAGTATAGTATCTGTATGTTTTGTACGTTTGCATGCTTGTAAATTTAGCGCCTCTTTGGGTATTTCATTCGTTCTTTTTGCTTCCAGAGAATGAAGGCAAAAATTCGCAGCCAAGCACATTTAACGATGAGAGTTTAAGTGGGGATAGATACCAAAAATATGACTGGCGTCCGTCCGTGGAGAAGACCGATGTTATGCGCACGATGGAAGCCATCGAAGGTAAAACAGTTTGTTTGATCTATAGCATAAATTTAGACACATCTACATTTTTGGCATGAAAATACTGATATTTTGTGTTTACGTGCTACGGGAAATTAGAAGCTACTCCTGCATCGTCGCAAAAAGATAAATCTCCTTGGAGAAAATCGAGTCTAAACGTTCCGAGCAGTGTCGAGGAGACAGATCCACGATATTCCCGTAGACTACGTTCTAGACTCAATGCCGACAATATCCTTGGATCGAGCACCTTACAGGTATACTTCGATAGATCAATTCTCACTATTAAGCACCAAAGACGTACGAAAATCTAACGAAACTCTTGACAGGCGATCCGCGAAGAAGAGCGCAAGAAGAACAAGGCGTCGGAACCAGCAGATAATGGCGGTCTAGATGAGCTGACGATTTATCTTCGTTCGCCAGCTACGCCGACATCGACTGTTCAAGTACCAACGTCTCGAAGACTCTCGCAATTAAGTAAACGAGGAGTCGAGGACGCCGAGACGATCAGCGACAAAATCGAGATCGATTCCGACAACATTGAAACTCCGCCAGCTACTCGAAGACTCTTCAATGCGGCAAAGGACACGAAACTCGCTGCCGAGAAGGAGGCCGGCAAGAGATCGGTTACATCTACGACGACTAATCGAGACGATAACAGCGCCTATACGGATCTCGGCAGTGGTAATTATTCATTAACATTATTGGCTCTCGCGTATCTATGCTGCTAGAGAAGGTCTCTTACTGAGTATTATGTATCTTTTACTGCAATTAAAATAGTACTCGTTAACGCAAACAATGCAGTGCTATATAATGCTCGTTTGAGTACTAAAAATAAAAAAAAAAACAAAAAAACAATAATGTGCATATGGTAGAATTTTGACTTATTTTAATGTGCACTTCATGAATGCATATTCAAAACAATTTACTCTTACAGTGTTTAAACTGAAATTATTATATTATATTATATTATTAAGCCTATAATAAATTATACCCTCTCGTTTTCCAGGTAATTTCGACAGGTTTTCAGCTGCGCGACGTACGCGTCGTTATAAAAAGGGTCAAGATCCATCTCTCGACAAAGACGGCCTGAAGCTTGAGCTCTCTGGCACCGATGGTAGTCACGAGGAAAGTAACACAACCATCGGTTCGGCACCTCGTCGACCCAGTACACTCGCTTTGTCGGACGATCACGCGCAAGACAGCGATGCAATGCTACGGGTCTGGCAGGAAAAATTAAAGCGCCGCGACGCCAACCAAAGCGACATAGACGCCGCTCTCGCCGAGATCGCAAAATCCGGCGAGGATTTGCAACAGCTATCGGCTACTTCATCAGCTAGTCCAAACGGAGCAAACTCGACTTCGAGAAGTTCGCGTTTACCTGTAACGCAACCCGCGCCTGTTCTCGCGGTGACAAACACCGTCCTCAGTCCGGTGATGCAAGAGTCAAGACCTAGAGACGCTCCGTGTGTTTATCCGGAGAGAGCGACACCGAGCAGAGAAAGACGACGCAGCATGATCGATCCGAGCCAAGTAAAGGAATCGTTGAGGCTCATGAACGAACCCGAGCTAATCACTAGTCCGACGAGCGAGAATCTGCCGCCCAACAGTCTGCAGCTAAGTCGGCAACACGATGATAAGACCGATGGTAATGCTTGTAATTAAAAACATTCTGTAATCGCATATGCATCTAATTAGTCGCTAGCGACCTATCGGGTTAAATTACTATTAAGATTAAAAATTCATTATGAGAATGAACGATTAGATCTTTTCCTCTTATCTTTTGCTCTTTTCAGGCTTATGGTACACTCACTTTATCGTTTATTCTCATTCTTTCTCTCTTATCTGTACTCAACGCGATTTTCATTATTTTTTCAATTATTTTACCGGTAATTTATTTTTTGCCAGGGACTTTCAAAATCAACGAGAGTTTCATTAATAAAATTTTACTCTAAAATAGAAAAGTCTGTCTACGTGAAAAGGAAATAGATAAACGGATTTTGCTTACTACTATTAATTTAGACTCTACGGAACAATATGTCAAACATTTTAAATCGTAATAATTTACATAAAGTAAAAAAATGATAAATTTCATAGAAAGACGTAGAAATGTAAAAAAATTGTAATTAAGCAAATAATTGCCCCATATTAAATGGAAATTTTCCATCCGAATAAACTCATCCCATTCGAAAGAAATTTTTAATTTCTAAGATTTCATAGGCCTATTATTAAAAGTTGTGTTTCACCTTCATTTGAACTTTGAATTAAATCCAACCTTTGTTTGACTGTGGAAACTAGGTGTAGATTCTATAAGAAGGAGTATGAAAAACAACAATTCCTCGTCAAACGAGTTACGAGCGTCGTCAAAGCGAAATTCGTTGTTCGGAAAAGGCGGAACGAGTCGTTACATTCCTGAACTGAGCACACCGACGAGCAACAAGGCTCGCGAGTTGGAGCTAAACGATGAAGGCTTCGAAGAGACACAGAGCCTGGTCTCGGAAACCCTGAGCCAAGAAGCGTCGTCGGGTAATTACGAGACCGACACTCACGAATCGACGCGCTGTTCACCTGCCGAGCTTACGCATACGAGCGGTAATTCGCTACCGAAGACAAGTCCGAGCAACACTAGTAACGCAACGACTAAGTCGTTGCCAAGACGCGAAAGCTCGAGGCTTGGCACGCAGGACAAGAATCTTGCGAGAATCAAGAGCTTCGACAGGCGAGACAGCAGGGATAGTTTGTCGAGCAGGACAGGGAAAGCGGTGGTGCAGAAACCATCTAGTTTTCTACCGAAACGTACCAGTAGTCTGAAGAGGGAACCACCCACGAGGTTAGTTATAAAATAATAACTTGAAACAGCATTCTTGCCAAATAAAAGCTCGATAGCAGCTTAGCAGCTTAGCAGCTGTATTATGTTCAAATATTGCTCTTTCAAGGATAAGCGTGCGTTGCATTATTATAAAATATTCGGACTGTTCGATTTATAATTATGCCGATTCTTGAACTCGGCTGTGTTGCACTCATGCGCTCCTTTATTTCAGGAAAAGTCTGGAAAGCGCGAAGCAGCGATTGGTATCAAGCGCAGGTCCGCGGAACGAAGTCGAGCGCTCGGGTTCGCGTAGCAGTCTGCGCAGTTCTCGAAGCTCGCTAAATAGCGCTACATCGGTGAATACAGTTCGGAACTTGGCGGGACCAAACAGTCACGCGCATCTCGGAAGGTACACCTCGGCGATCCGAGCTCTGACGAATGACCTGCGAAAAGGCTCGACTGGATCGACGGGTTCAACTGCCTCTGACGACAAACGCCGTGGGTCGTCGCACTCGAGAACATCGGCTACTAAGATACCCGCGAGCAGAAGCAGCAGCAGCGGCAGCAGCGTCGGACCGGCTGCTAGAAACATTCGCAAAGCTATTGGAGTAAGTACCTCTTGCAGTCCAATGACTATAACTACAAAGAAACTGCTTTGATATAGGCGAAATTCTTTAGCAATACAACTTTTCAACTACTATTGTTGATAATTCGATAATTTACTGCATCCATTGACTTACGAAGATTCGTTCTCGGTACACGAAAGCTCAGATATGCAAATACTCTAGAAAATCCTCTTGGAATTCTTCTAGGGCGTATCGGATGTATCTCGCGCGAGCAGCAATGGTCTACGAAGTCGACCAGTCCCGGTGGCATCTCGCAGCAGCAGCAGCGGTAGCAGCGTTGCTCATCAAATTCTCTCGAATCGCAGCAGTGCCTTGGCCAACGATAAGTCGACGAGTGGAAAATCAACTATTAGCAACGTCAGCAGGATAGGCCAGCCGCGCAGCGGAACAGTCGCGGCGAGAAGCCAGAGCTTTATGCGACCTACGGCTGCGAGTGCCAACAAGGGCTCTATATTAAATCTACCCAAAAGCATGAAGACTCTCGTCAAGTAGTCTACCAATTTTTCTCTCTATTTCTATCTCTATCTCTCAATGTCTCTATGTCTCTATGTCTCTTCCCTTTTCTCTCTCGTTAAGTTCATTAATAAAAATGTGCAGAGCGACGCACGCACTACTAGTTTTTTACCGTTATAACTATATCCACGCACATAGGGAGTTCATGTTTATCTTCAACTGGAATCGTCATACGTGTGTGTACATTCAAATCGTGGAAAAAGGCCGTATGCATTTTTTTTTAATCACGGTGTACATATGCCCTAAATGACAGTATTCCTCTCGTGGATTATTCTTACTGTATAACGATTATATCATAAAAATATGGACGTTCAATTTGCCATTCTGCGAGCAAACAAAGTTATACGACTGAGCACTGTTTTTCTTATTATTTTCTAAAGAGATATACAAAACGATGGATCTACTGACTTCTTTTTTTAATTTATTTGACAACTCACTTATACGATCACGCACACACATACACACTTATACACTGTGCGCTCAATAATTGTTATTATGGAGTAACGCGAAATGAAATACCAGATGAGGAGAGCGTTTGTTTCCTAATATAATATACATGGACATTTTTAATGCGAAAACGCGTTATCTAGAATATTCTAGAGTATTTTCTTTATGACCGCTCCGTTAAACAGAACACAGAAAAAATAGTAGTTTGTAACACCTGTAACATACGATGCGACTAACATTTAAGAATTATAACATGTGCATATAATATAATATATACTGTATTATCGAGAATCGATATTAATAAAGTTGATGACTTGTGATCAAAACTCGTGGATAATTTGCATTATCTACCTTACATATATAATATATATAAAAGAGGCAGTCTTTTGCAAAAAAAAAAACCCAATTGATTGGACATTAAAAACTCTATAGCTACGAAAAATTGACTTATAAAAGAAAATTGTTTTTCAAAAAGATTTTTTGTTATCTTATTGTTTCTTATACTCTCGGTTTTCACCAGAAATGTATCCACGATATCTAAACTTAAAATAACTCTGGTTCTTTGACTCTGGGAATGTTTTAATTAAGGGGACAAGACACCTCTAAAATACAAATGACTAAATTTAAAATTTTAAATATTTATAATAATGCGGTTACAATTTATACCTATTTTTATTAAATATTCTATTGTTATAGAAAATAGTTTTCCCCACAGTTTGAGAGGTCTAGCTCTTTCATAAGTCCCTTCCATAGAATATTGATTTCAAAATTTTAAGTTTTTACACATTTTGTATTTTGAGTTAGCTGGTTTTTGACATTTAAATTTGAACTGGCTGGTTATCGAAGTCTGTTTTTGAATTGGCAGGTTTTTCCTCCAAGGCGTCGATATACCAATGTACAGTGCTCATCTGAATATAAGCATTTTATATATGATCTGAGTACACGAGTACAATATTTCAACTTTATAATAAATACTGTAATAGTTTTTTATTTAGTTAATTATTTTATATTGCTTTTACGACAGATTTAAATTGTTAAATGGTACGTCTATAAATTATTTGGGATACAAAGTCTGCTTCTAGCTCTCACTTCTGAAAATATTGAGACAACTAAATTTTAAAACCACATTAATAGGCCTTTAAAAGTATTTTTCTTTAAAAAATTAGACAATTCTAGAAAAGAAAGTATTCTTGTGGTTTTAGTGAAAAAAGGTATTCTGAGAAACTACAAATTAATGAAAAAAGGCTTGAAACAAATTTTCAACAGTTCGTCTTTTATTTTGCGTGTAATTTTGCAATAAATTTATTTAGTGAGATAATTATTATATGTATATAGTAATTAATAAAAGATCAATAATACACGGTATGTTTTATTAAAATATCTTTATTTTAAAACTATAAAATATAACCTTCGTGTAACAAGTATCCACTTTTGCCTTTTTTAATTGCCGGAAATATTTTTTTTAAAGATAAATAGTAAGACTACATTGCGTACCAATGAAATAAATACCATGCATCATTAGACTTATCACTATTTATATTTAAACGAAATACATTCACTTCGTAATATTATGTCAGAGCCGAAATACTGTTGAGAAAAATTCAATTTTTATTCAACGTTACACTCTACCAATTTCAATACACCTATTCGATTATCATATTATTTAATGAAATGAAATTTAACAACATAATAAATAAAGACATATGCATAGACCCGTGTGTGACAAAATACATACTGTGCATGCTCGCATATTATTTCCGTTATATATTTTCTATGACTAATAATTTACAATTTATTTTCGTATTTACAGCTGGTCTCGTGTTATTTATCGGCTCGCCGTAGCATCACTAGTATAAAGATTTGAAAAAAATTCTAAACTGTATTCAATTCGACTATTACTATAGTCCAAAATTTATTGCAACGTTCTTTAGCTTGAACCTTACGTACTCACAAATAAATAATTTATATTACACTACGGACGATAATGAAGAAAAACGAAAATGTATTACGCTTAGATATAAAATCACTTTTCCCTGATAATACGATTCAAATATTGTCCTATATTTGAGTTTACTTTGAAGACGGATTAGACAAAAAAAATTACAAAAAACATCGATTGAAGTACATTTACAATATAATATAGTCTCGACATTCGTTTACTTTACACGGAAAAGAGGAACAAAATATCGTCTCGGCGTAGAAATACACCATGCGAGCTACAATTGCAGTATTATATTAATAATAGTAATAGTAGTAGTAGCAATAATAATAATAAATATAGAAGAGAAAGAGAACACGATGGAGAAACGGTGAGTTTCCGATTTCCACCGGCACTAACAAACAATAGTTAAAAGCCAATTTTCATGCTAAAATTACGCGTACAATAGCGTATTTATAATAAATAGAGAAAACCTAAATAGAAAAGATAAGATAAAGCGTTGAATTGATCAAGAATTTGCAGAACACAAATTGTTTTTCTTGTATCGAATGAACAATTACTTCGGTTTGGTTAATCACGTTTCCATCTCTAGTTTCATCTCGTAGAGTGCAATCCTTTCTCTTTTTTCGTTTTTGGCCCCTCTACATCCCCTACCTGCCTCTCTTTCTCTCTCTTCTCTTCTCTTTCTTCATATTCTTCTTGGCTCCCACGTGGCTTTTGTCCGCTTTCCATCTCTGGCCTATCGGTTAACGAGAATGAAACTCGTCTAGAACGAAGCCATTGCTCTCTCCTTAGTCTCTAGAAGTTCTCTCTCTATCTCACGTCACGTCGACGCGATCCCGGAAGGATAGCGTGACTGGACCCTTTGGTGCCATTATGTATTCAAATTGCAGCCCAAGCTCTTCGTCCGCGATTACGTCGAATTCGCGAACCATCTGTACAAAATGGATAGATAAGTAAATTTGGTCGTGCTCGTCAAATGATTTAATGTGCATGCAGTCACAACACATATACACTAGGTAGGCAAAATCTTCGTTAATTCTATATACCATAATTCTACCTTTTTAACTCTTAAGAAATAATCAAATAATCCTGGAATACAAAACCTTGATATTTTAAAAAAGGAACTTCATCGACAGTAATGATCGATATATTAAACAATTCTTTCCTCGCTATATTATTTGTCAAAATGAGATGCGGCCAATATTAATATTCTTAAATATTCTTGCATCTTTGCTTTTGGAAACACTAATTTTTTTGATATTATTATTGATATTATTTCTCTAGAATACCTTTCCAATTAGTTGTTCTGAAATGTCTTTGGTCTATTTTTTTCGACTATAATTAATAATTGATAATTATACTTTAATGGGGCAAGACACCTTTGAAATGCAAATTACTAAATTACAAATTTAAAATATTTATAACAATGCAGCTCAAATCTACACTTATTTTAATTAGAGAATATAGTTTTACCTTTAATTTGAATGGTCTAGCTCTTCTATAAGTCCCTTCAATTCGAAATTAACCGATGGACGGATTGAGCCCAAAATTGGTAATTAAACTCTTTGTTATAGTCCTTTCAATATGAGTGTAGGGATTTAAAATTAAATGTAGAGACAAATAATTAAAGATAAAAAATTGGGTTGTTAACCGTTATTAAAAAAAATTTACACATTTTAGAATGTCAAACATCTTCTAATCGTTCAATTCAAAATTCCTACATTCATAATGAAAGGAATGTATCGAAGAGTATTACTACCAAGTTTGCGCTCAATCTATATATTGGATGACTTTGAATCCTACGGTGAGTGAATTTTCTACTTTCTGTTGTTAATAGCTATCGAAGGGACTTATAGAAGAGCAAGACAATTTTAAATTGAAGGTCAAATTGTCTTCCATTATTAGGAATAAATGTAAAGTATAATTACCTTGTATAAATATTAAAATTTGTTAATTTAGTAATTGCATTGAATGGTGTCTTGCCCCTAAGTATATAGTCTTGCTCATAAGTATATAGTTATATCGTACCTTGGCGACCATAAGCTGTAAAGCTTGTTCGACAAATCGTTTGCCGGGACAAATGCGTCGTCCAAAACCAAAGGGGGCGAGTAGTGTAGGCGAATGTGGTTCGTAATTTTCTGGATTCAACCATCTCTCTGGTATGCATTTGTCGGCGTCTTTGAAATTCGCTTCGTCCAGTCCAGCTATCCAAGTATGCAGCAATACAACGGTCTACAATTGTATAACAATTTCGATGATTTAAAATGGTTTGTTCGTTTATAGGTGAAACATATATACATAATTAAATATGTATATATAAAAAAATAACAACAATATTGCATCTCGTGTGCTTCGAGATACGCGGAACTATAATTACCCCTGGTTTGAGGTGATAACCGCTAAGGTCAGCCGATTCCTCGAGTATCCGTGCGATGCACGGCGCTGTTGGCAATAATCTGCGGAAAAAATTTAATTCATCAATTTTATATTCGATGCGTATTGCATTATTATTATATACGTATACACGATTCGCAATTAATGCGCAAGTAATCACCGCGTTGGGTACGTATATGTATATCACACGCATGCTATGCGAATACAGGGAGATAAACGATTTTTCGAATCGCTCGTATCGCGTGGACGCATGAATAACGCGCTCGTATGAGTCGACAGGAACAAGTTCGAAATTAATTACGCCGAAAACAGCATCCTGGCTTGAGATATTTGACTTTGACGAGGGAGCAAAAAAAAGAAAAGAAAAAATTCTCCTTCGGCTTTACGAACATCCAACCGCAGTTGATTTTTTATTTACATGCTACCAACTCGCCTTCTACAGCCATATAGATACAGCCATATAGATACAGCCATATGTATACCTGTATACTATACACGAAAAGAATGTATAGCTATACAAGGCATAATCGACTGACGCACCTCACGAAATTACATCACACACGCGCGCGCGCGCACGACCAAAATTCTTCAAAAAATCCAAGAGAAGATGAATGAACGGACGACACGCGGTGCGCTAAAGTCGTCGAACTTTTGAGGAAGAGAGCACAGAAGGTATATATATATAAACAAGCTCATTGGTATTCGTAGAAAGGGTGACACGAGTCATAAAACGAGTCTTCTCATTTTTTCCATCATGCGGAATCGAATTGATTAATTACCTTAGTACAGCATCGCGAATACATTTATATGACGATCGGGATCGAAATATTTGAAATAATCGTTTGATTAGCTCATTACTTCATTAAAATTTCCATTGATTGTTGAGACGAAGTACGAATTAAGTTTACCTGAATACCTCAGTGATGAAAGCTCGAATGTACTTTGCATTCTTTAAGTCGTCCATGCTGATGTCGCAGCGCGGTGGTACCAAGGAGTCCGCTTCTTCGCGTAACTTTCGTCGCACTTCTTCGTTCCTGCCGATCGTGTGCAATAAGAATACCAGAGTATTTCCCACCTGAATTTGGAATTCGATTATTCAAAATATCTGCAGAGGGTGCGATTTTATATTAAGATTAAGTATCCATGTACTGTACCGTGTGTATACCCGCAGCTATGAAATCAACAATTGCAGCCCTCTTATCGCGTATGTCGAGGCTTTTTTCCCTTAAAATCGAAAGAAAAACTGCTTCGATGTTCTCGTCTTTCGCGCTTTCCTGATGTTCTTTTATCGTCGTTTCGATCAGATCTGAAATTATGCTGAAAATCGAAGATAAATTTAGGAAAAAATGCTTCATTAATGTCACTGTGTTTTGGATTGAGCTTTTCGTCTATAAATACAACCAATAAAAAGGAGCACATACTTGTAGATTGTCTCCTCGCTGTCTGTGAGATTCTTATAAGCGGACGTGGCGTAGAATTTCCACATTGGAAAACCGTAAAAAGCATCTCTAGAGGCAAGGAAGTGCATTCTCACTGCTTCGGCTAGTTGACTTGTCAATGTGCAGACAGACTCTGGCTTTAGGAAGCCGAGGTGTCTACCGAGCATTAGCATGCATGTACCTGAAGTCAAATATGTACGTCAATACATAAGCATCATTTCGAATAGGCAGGCACTAAAACTAAGTTTTTTCGTTGCAAATATTCAAATTATATTGATGGATTATGAATTTGCAAATGCGTATGCCTTTTACTATCTAAGCAATTGACACTACTAATTTGATACTAATCCCTCTTCAGGAAATATAACCTACACAAATGAAGGTGGCTACAATTCGAACTATTCAATTGTACCGCAAAGTTCATTTTAGTATTTCTGACAATATTTGTATTAAATTCATAAATTATCATGCAATATACGTATTGCATGATAATTTATGAACACGTACAGTGCTCTTAATGAGAATCTAGTTTAAAAATTATTTAATTTGTTACTTTGAAATAGTATTACATTAAATAAATTTACAAGATTCAGTCTATTAGAGCATAATGGAAAATGTCAATATTTTATACAGAACGTAAATGCAATTCGACGGCATAATGCGTAGCAAGAGGTAAGAAAATAAAAATGCCGACTAAAGATCTTACATCGGTTGCGGATGAATTTTATTGCAATTGCAGTACCATACGTTTATATATAAATTATATATACTTCTAAGGCTACTGAGCCTAAGGCTGTCGTATATTTTCCAGCTCTAGCCTGAGTGTACTTACTTTCGAGCCCCATTCTGTATGCGAGTTCCTCGAATCCGATCACGTTGCATCCGGTTCTTCGACTCCGTATCAGATCGATCAAGTCGTCGGTCACGCCGTTGAGAGCGGGAAAGAAACCTAGGATGGTTTTAGCCCCCATTAGTTCCGGCGTCAGGGTAGCTCGCAATTTCTGCCACGTTACGCCCTGCCTAGTTTTTCTTCGTTACATTATCATAGTCCAATATAATGATGTTTTTAGTGCTACGCAAGACATGCGTCTTCGCCCAAACTATATACCATGGTATACATGTGCTTGTTAAACACGATGTCTTATAGTAACCTTATAATTTCTACGCAGACGGACATAATACAGCGTTTATATATACAGCCGCTAAAAAGATGATCGTTCGATCATTAAATCGATTATTTTTCCTCGGCCACAATTGATTTTCCCCGATACCATGCACATCTGAATACCGTGTAGAATCTTGAACGTACAATGTAAGCTGTGACGAATCTAATTTTTCTCAATCGCTCGTAACGTGAGCTCGCGTAATTTCCGATTATACTCGCTCGTGCGTATACGCTTTGTTCTGCGGGACGTCAATGTGTATGGGTACCCATACACATTCACAAAATATAGGAAACAACCCGGTACCTAAAAATCGAAACATTATTTGCGAGGACACACGGACCGGATGATTTTTTCCTACTTCTTGAGTGCCTTCCAAGTAAAACGAGTCATTTAAGAGACAATTTACATTTAAAAACCACCGATAAAAAAAAATTCTAAGTTGAATTCGCGGATAAGAAGTTATTTGCATTTAAAATTACATTTTATTTGCTTAAATCAAAAGCTTAATAGTTTACTTTACTTTGCTTTTCGATTATCGAATTTCATTATCTATAGTTGCCGGAATTCACAATCATAAATAAAAATCGAGTCGTGAAGTATATGGAATTAAAGTGGAAATACAGAGCTTTAATTGAAAAAAAATATTCTGCAATTAGTATAGAGAAAGTTAAGTTGTCCTTTTTCATGCATATTCAAGCTTTATATTATGAAACTTCAACTGTATGCAGTTAATTTTCGATAGTGTCGCGATGCTCCAGTTTCCATTTTTAGTCGTACAGTTGTTTAGTAGAGAGTTTACGGGTAATATTTGGATTGGTAATATTTGGCTTTAATTCCTTGAATATAAATATCCATTACTAAACATATCTCAACTATATTATCTGAATTTCTAAATTTCTGATGTTTTCAAATTTTTTAATTTCTTATCTCCTCTGAGAATTATCAGATGATGGATTGTAAAAATGGCTAAAATGTCAAATGGCTAAATAACGTGTACAATAAA
Source organism: Apocrypta bakeri (assembly GCA_018906985.1). Taxonomy (NCBI): domain Eukaryota; kingdom Metazoa; phylum Arthropoda; class Insecta; order Hymenoptera; family Pteromalidae; genus Apocrypta; species Apocrypta bakeri. The sequence continues at coordinate 2,256,461 of JACCIA010000015.1, read as the reverse complement.
TAAGCATTGTTAAGTAGATGCCAGCATTTGAGGAGAAATAATTTCCAAAAATTTCCAATGTAATAATAAAAATATTTGCCGTGAGCACAAAATTCGGCATAACAACCGGATATTATTATCGAATTAATCGAAGCTAAACAGATATTCACCGAGAATAACGTAATGAAATTGAAAATATGTACTCACTCGTTGACGAGGCCAAGATTGGTGTAGCGATCGCTTCTGGTCTGCCGGTAATGAGAAATGATCTCCTGCGCGGGCCTAAGAGGATACTTGCTCCCGCGTTTAAGAATCGTCTCAATTCCATGAGGATCGAAGACCGATATTATCGGCCAGTTCCAGTAGAACTCCTGCTTGCACAGCGGTCCGTAACGCATCTTCATATCTGTTCTTAAATAAGGAATTAAAGAACGATACCATTTAGACTGCAGCTGCAATGCAGCATTATGTCGCGAGTGCGCGCTTCGTTGACGCACAGTAGCCGAAAATATCGAGCTTCAAGGCTGATGGCCAATTCATGCGAATATTCAATTGAGCTTCGAGAGGAACCACTTCGATATGCGGCCCAAATAAACAAATTACTCATACGAATTTACGAGGTCCTCTAGCAAATCTGCGAGATGTTGCGATATCGATTGAAAAATACATTATTTTATTGTAATATCAATTCCATCGATCGTGCTTACCTTTGTAGGCTTCGTGAATTTTATCTATGTGGTAGGGTCCGAATTTGAAGAATATCCAGGAGGTTCCAAGTATGGGCAATGGTGTAGGGCCTGGTATATCCTTTATCGTTTTTGACCTTATCTGCGATATACTGCTCTTCGGGGTATCTGAAAAGTCCGCACATGACCTATTACGTATTACGTATACGCGCACGTGTTCGACTGAAAATTAGTCAGCTCCTAATAACTAAACATTTTTTCTCCTGGGCATACTTACCAGACCCTATTTTTCAAATTTTTTTCGAGTTTCTCAAGTAAGAAAACTCGTTATCGCTTGACCCTCATATTTATCATTCAAAATCTACTTGTTCTTTTTTAAACACCCAGTCAAAATTTTATCATCAAGTTTTTATCCATTCATTTTTACTCATGTTTTGTAATGTGATTAGCTACATATATGCTTATCAAAAAACTGCTTTTTAATGATTAAGATAAGCTTATATTTAACTAATCAAATAATTATATATTCGCAATCGTCGAAAACTTCGAATTAAAAAAAAATTCTAAAAAATTGACAATTCACAAGGTCTTTGTATTTTATAATGTTTCAAAGATAATATTTATCAACTTGTTAAACTACTCTGTTATACGATTAATTCGCAAATATTATATTGGATATAAAGGCCAGGTAATATGCCACAAAAACCAATATTTGATAAATAGCTCAAACTTATTAACATGCTCAGCTAAAAAACAGTTTTGTATTGTAAGCGTAACAAATTACGTTTAGCACTTATCATCTCGTGGAAAGATAACGCAAGCTTGCGAAGGATGTTTGCATAGAAGATTTGGCATTACTTACGCGGAGAATCGTTATAAAATTGAAAAGAACTTACGAGAATCGTTGGCTGAGTTCTTCCTCGAGAATAGCCAAGGCTTACAATAGCTTGATATCAGTACGACTACACCAACGGCCGTTGCCAAAAGCACCTCCACCCATGCCACCGTCAGAAGCATATTGCAGCTGCTTAATGTATTTTCCTGTAAACATAATAACCATCAATTAGTCATTTACAACAAATCATTCACAAAGAAATTATTAAATAAACTAGCTTGACTATGTGGTCCGTCTAAAATGATGTATACCAGCAAAATATTGGTACAACGGGTAGCTTATATTGAAACAGAGGTTGTACTAGAAAAGTGCCTATCGCGGTCACGCACTGTTGAAGAAATGTAATTCTAAATTCAAAATTACATTCAATTCGGTATTATTGAGTCAATTATATAACACTTCTATTGAATGTAATAATTTAATGATTTAGTAAAGTAAAGGGAAATATAAAATAAATCAAACATCGTAAAATTTACACAACTGTAATACAAAATTATTTTAATTTGCACATTCAAACGCAATGAGACTATGATAATCACTTTTCCAGTGACTTACCTTTTTGTAAATGTTACCGATACCACAATTTTAGTCACAATAACATCGTCAGATAATTTAACTGACAATTTAGTTTGAAGTTTACATAATATAAGTTTTAAAGCCACGTACGTGAATTCATTTAGAATTTCAAAGTGTTTTAAATGAAAAGAATTATAAAATTCGACAAAATGCTTTTATAACATTTTTTAGCGAGAGATAGTTGAAAATAGACATAAAATACAAAACTTGCCGAACCTGTCAATGTTAAATCTGAATAATCAGCAAAAACTATGAGAAAGTTTCAAGAAAGTACGATGGAGGGCAAAAGAATAGATTAAAATTACGGTCAATATGTCAGACGATTATCCATGTAGGTATAAATATTACACATATGCAGTCTAGCAAATCAGATATACATATGATACTAATCATGACGCATCGACATGAGTATTTTTCGAACAATGGATTATTGTTTAGGAAACCAGCGGCAATCACAACACTGTTAAAAGCCTAGCATAAGTTTATAAGTATGTTTCACATTTACGATTAGATCATATCGCGTATCGTTTGAGTACACCCTTCGCAGGTCGATCGCTGCATTCTACCTATACATCGTTACGTGCACCTCAACGAGATACAGCAATAGCCACTGAACGCAATGTCCCACGATACAGCCGCAAGAATGTATACAGAGAATTTTCGCACCGAATACTTGTATAATTTGTAATATAAGCAGCCGCAGCGCGAGCTTGGGCGATCGACGACGACTGGAACGGTCGCCGGTACGTGTGAGATTCTCTTCTCCTGTATGGAAAAAATAAGAAGACAAACAGATAGAGAGAAAAGACGATGGGAGTTGAAAGAAGACTCGCGCTACTAGTCACGACTATAATAATAGTCTATATGCAAATATATATATATATACATATATATATATATATATATATATATATGTATATATGTATAATATACATAAGCGCGATAGTCGTCCGCGTGCAGTCTCTTCCGGCATGTCTTAATACTCCCTGCAATATGATCTCTTAAGAGCCACTGAGCTATTCATCGTGATTAATTTATAAATCGTCGTCGCAGCAGAAATGACATATGCGCGCTCTTTCTCCCGGGTAGATCGGGGGGTATTAGGTATAGACTTTCTCGTCTCTGTTGATGCGCTTTAACGAGGTCTTATCGCGCCTTTATCGCTCGGGGCGAATAATGGGGCGAGAGCCTATGCTCATAGCTCATAGCTCATCTAGGACTGTATACTTTCTATCCTCTATATAGTACAAGGGGCATGCGACTGAATAGGCCGTCTCTCGCCTTGCATCGCTCTTTTCTTCTTCCTCCTCCCCCTTTCTGTTCGCAAAGATTTTATGACGCCGCCGTTGAATGAGCCATATACGCGTGATCTCTTAGCAGGCGTATTATATGTATACCATATATATATATATATATATATATATATATATATATATATATGTATTATCTTCGCGCACTTTGCTCCTAAACAACGAGAAATAATTTAGATTCGCATGTACTGCACCGCGTGCATGTACCAGACTCGTATACGCGGAAATTTTCCTTTTTAATCTTGTGTCGAGTACGCTTCTCGAGCTTTCGCTATAGACAACTCTTCATTTCTTTGCGCAAAAGTATCCAGAAAATGCGAAAAACCTTCTCAGCCCGTGCTTTTAATTATAGATACGATATTCGATCGATAATCCGATACGTAATATTCGTTGTACACGGTAAAAGGTGAGCTTTGAATAATGTAGAAAGTCCTACTATGGAATAGAATAGTAGTAAAAAGTTTTTTGCAAAGAAATAATAAGCCGTCCAAACATCGGTTTGAACCGTATTCATATACACATAGAAAATACTTATAGATCTTTGACTCATACCTCGCGTGGAATACGAGTGCGAAGAATCGACGTTCAAGGTTTTATCAAACTAACGTATATTATATATTTATAATAAATATACATATATGTGTCTGTAAGTATAGCTTTCACAAGTTTTTCTTCGTTTTCACACACGCTGTATGTAAGATTGGCGAACAATAGAGAGTGCGCGGCGGACTATATGTCAACGCTCGTGCTCGGGCTCTTCCTTTTATTCTATGAGCGATAAGCCGCGTCAAACGGCGAGCAAGCAACGCGTTGACGCGTTGTGCGCGTAATAATTCCTATGCAGCATTGTAAAAGATCTATACACCGACGCGGAAAACTTTTTAAGTATCCGAGTTTTCTACACGCCCCAAGCCGCAAGTCGCGCAGCTATACTACAGCGATGCGGTTATTGATATCTCGAATACCGAGGGATGAAAAGAATGTCTCGATACGAATATCTATTAGTATAGTATATCTATGCGTACAAATAATATGAATCTTAACGCACCTTACGAATGCCCTCAAACTTAGAGATCAGTAGCGTTATAAGCCAAGTTTTTGCGATATATATACGTATAATTACAATTCTTCGAAATGAAGTCGACGTTATTTTTTATATACGGCGAGTCATTCTCGAATCTTATCTCACTGAAATTATATATTTAGGATGATCGATTAATTGCAGCATGACGTGTCGTATTCTAGTGCGAAATTGAAAATCGCTCTTCACCGCGAAGAAGATCGTAAATAATCGTAAGCATATGCACGTGCGTGTACATTACGCGCTTGATGGAGAAATGAAAATGAAATATAATTTCCGCATGTAAATTCGCAAGTTTGCATTACAATATAACTGATTTCACAATAGTTTCTTATTCTCGTATCGCATCGAGTCAAATATTTGTCAGCCTGTCGTGCGCACCTGATTTATAAAGAGCAAACACGAGGAATGCGCAACAAGACGCCGGCGCGCGCGCTCGCGCGACTGCAGTCAAATAGCAAACCTATGCGTAGCGCGTAATTGTAGTAGAATAAGTAAATAAATAAATAAATAAATAAATAAATAAATAAATAAATAATTGTATATATGAATATTTAAATATACATATAAATATATACATATACATATAAATATATATATATTAATTGTTAATATGCCTTTTTGGAATGGAGGGAACGCGCGTTTATAATGATTACGAGAGTATAAGAGCATCCCGTGTATTTATCTCTCGTAGCCGCGTGATAAAACGGCGCAGATGTCGCATCGCACATCACTGCGCGGGTTGCATACGAATATATATACACACTGGCGAGTATAGCAATATCCGCAAGAGCTTTTTCACGCGCTCCGATCGAGAGACAAATGCTCTCGATGGCAATGAAGAGCAATGCGACGCGCGGGCAACGACGACGTGTTGTCGTTATTTCTTCTGCAGTATAGTCTTCTACTTTTGAGCTCCGATTGCATCGTCGTGTCTCGTATTTTATTATAACCATTCACGTATATATATATATAGGTATTCGTATGCGCACAGACGTAAGACGACAACTAATATGACGCGCCGCAGGCAAATATTCGATTCTGCGATACGATAATTTTCGCGCGTATATATTATAGAATTCAACAAATCATAGCATCGGTACTCGTGCACTGAAAATTCTCTTCAGACGACTCTGGCCTTCGTTGCGCTCGGCAAGACCCTGAAAATCATATCTAGACTTTTATCTCCGCGTTATAAATATAATTCTCACAACTTTCATTGAGCGCGACTTTCATTGAGAAATATTGTTGGGAGGAAATTTAAATGAATATAATAAGTTTCTTTAATAAGGCTATTAAATGACAAAGACGAGGAGTAGTACAGGGAATATAGAGATATAGAGATATATGTAACGGTTTGAAATCGTCTACTTTTTCAAGGTTGATACATACATATACATACATACCGCGCCGTTTCAAGTCAACGTGTAATAACGAAGCATACAAGGATCGCAGGATTCGTAAAGAGCGGCATGTAGCGGCGTATAGCGGCGTGTAGCGGCATATAACGGCATAAGTTTCCTCGGCTACTTTGAACGATAATGGCTTCCGACGAAAATTAACTCCTACGAAATCATCAAAAGACATACATTCTCTCCGAGAGAGCATGAGAAAAAAAGCGAGACGGGTTGCTTCTCGAACGATGATAATCGAGTGCAATAGCAGTAGGCTAGCTACATGCAGTCCGATTCATTTGTCGGTCACTCGACTACACACGCCATTCGCAACAACACGCGCTGCCGACACTTTTCTTTTTTCCCCTCATCAACCCGCTGAGATACATATGCAGTCTCGCGTACAGTTCTCCGGTATACTTCGCGTCTGCCTGCATATATAGCTCTCTACATATATACATGTAAAATCCCGCTGATTGCTGTGCATCGCAAAATGTAGAGAGAATACCGCACGCGTGCGCGCGTGCATATTGCGCCGGCCGGTTTAATATAATAGTAGTGCGCGCATTCGTTCCTCCCTCTTTTAGCTCTCGCGCGCACACGCACACGCGCGCGCGCATACCTATGCGCGTGTGTGTGCGCGCGTATCTATATATATATATATGCACTGGCGAGAAACGCAAGGCAGCTTTATCGCTCTTCGGTCGCGAGCTGCTACTGCCGATGCTTCTTTCGCTAATATTCACGCGCTCAGATAAGAGAGCGAGTGAGTGCTAGCGAAAGAAACCTACGACTAAAAGACGGATGTACATTAACGTTTCATCGCGAATCGGTTACTATATCTATTGGTACGTGCTCTCTGCACGGTTGAGCAATGGAATCGGTTTCGGTTGTCGATGAAGGTTACAAGTGTCTTACGTTTTCCACAGCGAGCTCGTCGCAGCTAGAGCAAATTCTCGAGTAGAAAAAAGCCGTATTGTCATTGTAATAGACGTATAAGAAAAAAATGCTGTACATACAGAGGCGCACTCGGTAAATAGAATCACTTGGATTCTATATAACATTGTTAAAATAGGAAAGTGAAAACAAACTCGAAATATCAAACAAGCTTTGCCATCCATGTGCAATCAATAGCAAATCCTCTGGAAACCACGAGTAAAGCGAATATAAAATTTCTTTACCTATATGTTACGTATCGTAAATCGGTATTTAGCATATATATATATATATATATATATATATATATATATGTATATTCAAAACTTATCGGTTCGTTATCGATTTCGATCGAAGACTTCTTAAATTATCGTTCTTCGGGGCAGCAATTCGGCATTTGTCGTCTTCTCGAAAAGCCGAGATCCAAAGGTCGGTGAAAAATAAGCATTTTTTTGCGATTACACGTGTACATATATATATATAAGTATTCATTGTCGAGCCGTTTTATGCTTTTATCGTGCGAATATATCTCGGAGAAATTCTTTTGGACGAAATAGTTTTGGAGAACGATTAACGAAAAGGAATAAGAATAAAAAAATGGAAAAGAAAAAATAACGTTTGCGAAACACACATTAGCTGACATCGTTTGTAGTGAATTTCACTATTAGACGTCACGTCGTAGAGTAGTTTGCGTGCAAAACAGCAGGACGAATTACAAACTCTCACTTTCTAAACTCATGAATTTGCCTATGTAGAAACCTATCCACGCCTCCTTATATATTATATATTAGGCTGGCACTGTATCCATAATGTATATAGCTGTTATACCTACATTTACAGAGAGAGAGAGAGAGAGAGAGAGAGAGAGAGAGAGACATATATAAATATATATGTACCGGAGAAAATGTTCAAAGCCTTGGTGCGTTTACGAGAATACTTCTTTGGCACTCGGTAAAAGAATAGAGAGACGGTACGCGTGGAATTGAAAACACTTTGAAAGCAACCTGAAGGGCTCTCTTTTTCTCTCTCTTTCTACAAGTACTCTCGCGATTTATATACATCTTTTGCGCGCTCGTTCCACGTATCTCCGCGGCGCACCTTGGCACACTGCTGTTTCTTTTTACTTTGTTTCCCCGACGTGAACACACACGCTTACATGTTATATATATATATATATATATATATATATATATATGTGTATATATATATATATATGTGTGTGTATATATATAGCTGTTTACACAGCGGCGCGAACCAGTGCGGACACAACCGTTATTTCGACGAGTTCCACGCACCCAGCTCATCTCTGTTCCCCATCTAATTATTTATTTGCTTCACAGATTGATTTACGCATCTTACTCTCTTGCTGATATTCTTCCGGTGTTTGTGTACATACAATCTCTTGTATTGCATAGATATCCCGATGCAATGGAAAATGTACCGTGAGACCCTGATGCAAAGATTTTTCAATTTTTACGTACGATAATGAACTGTGTACGTTTCGTTATGCTCTGATATAATGCACTTGATCTTATACTGACGATGTTTGTTTTTTATTTTTTTATACTGGCTCGTTTATCGTTCATTTATATATAGGAATGTAAGTATTTAACAGCTCTTATCGCAATGTATTTTCGACTTTACGGGAATGTGCTCAAATCCCGATGATTTTTTAGATCGATACTGTTCTAGTAATTTCGAAAAATTTGTCATTGTTTTATTGGTAGACGTGCTTCAAAATAAATGTCTCTAAGGGTACGATTTCGATTCTCGATTATTTTCACGTGTAATGTGCACAATATAGTCTCATCATTATTGCATATGTAAACGATTGAATTGTTGTACAGCATTGGTCCACTGGTGGTACTTGAATCTTAGAGATGGATCAAAAAGAAATATACACTCATTGATAAAAATCGTGGAAACTTTCTCAAAATATTCTTCGTATAGATTTCGCAAGCATATATATTATATAGTGTATATATGCGAATATCAGAAGCAAGGAATGCGCGGTAGTATTATAAAGCCGAAGGTACGCGACATTTTTATGGCGACATTTTCTTCAGCTTTTTCCGTATTTTGCCGTTATTCCAGGAATACCGTAAGCTATCAGCAAGTATGCATGGTTTTACAAGTAAATATATGTATCTTATCCGCGATTTCGTGATCTATCGTTTGTTAGTCGAATTGATCTTACATACATTGGCTAATTATTATCAATCATTTATGGTATTCTCGCATAGCATTCCTTTTTATCGATTATCTCTAATAAGCGCGAGTATACAAAGACGAAATTCCTATATACCTATATACCAAAAGGTGCGTACAGACGAAAAAAACGTGAAAGTAGCTAATAGCGCGCAAGCGCGTCTGCTAGTTGAAATGAAACAAAATAATGCAGGCTATTTTCGCGAAATAATCACCGGGTAACAACAACCGGAATACAGGAAAAGCAATGAAAGAGAGAGAGAAAGATGAAAGACCATGCGAACTCCGAGGCAAGATATGTGTGTGTGTGTGTGTATACACATATATATGGTGCAGAATACTTCGTCCTCGGTACGAGGCCTTAAAAATACGAAAAGCCGCAATTTTCCGTTTAGTTTCTGTTCACGGTGCGGTGGCAATTGCGCAGCATTTATTTTCATTCCTCCTCCTCCTCCTCCCCCCCCCCCTCTCTCTCTCACTCTCTTGCTTTCTTTCTCATCTCCCTGCAGTTCTATCTCGCATTTCGCAGTGCAATCTCGCTATCTCTCTTTCACTTGGCGCGATGGCCATAATAAATTGCTCACGTGCGAAAGAGTATATAGCTCTCTTTCTCAGCTTTTACTGAGTTTGCGCGAGTGGCGCGCAAGAACCGTTTCGACAAACTGGTTCTGTAGGTTTGCTGCGAAGGTGCGCGCGCGCGCGCGTATTAGCACGATATTCAAAAAAGAAAGACGGAGATCCGCCAAGCGCTCGTGTGCAGAGTTGTCGATAGGAAAAAAAAATGTACCGGAGCCGGTCAAGCGCATGTACTTATTGTAAGGAGACAGAGATGAGGGAAGCACGTCCTTCCCTCATCTCTCTGTACCCTGTTCAATATACGTATACATACGCTATACAAGTATGTATACCTATATATTTGTACGCGTATGCGTATATATCAAACATATATATAGATCATACGTGTGTCGATATATATACCTAGAAGAGTAAATGAAAGTTATGTAATTTGTCGCGAGTACCTTATGAGACTGTGCGACGACGGGAGGCCTGCGTATGTTTACGTTTTCAAGAAAAACACGAAACTGCGTAAGAATGGCAACGTGCGACCGTCAAAAATCATTCGAGAGTTTACTCTCCGTATTGTAATGCGTCTTGGCGTTCGTTTTCTCCTCGCGAAAATTACACGCGTACATCTGAATCGCGAACGTGCGAAAACATAATATGAAATATATATCTATATTTTTTTCGACGCGATGCTAATTCATATAACTTCTAATAATAAGATCACTGCACACGCATATATATACATATATATGTGTGTGTGTGTGTGTGTGTGCGCGCGCGCGCGCGTGCATACGGATATGTAATTCGATTTTATTTCAACTATAGGCGTAAGATTGATTCGTTACTTTACGAGGAATCGCATACGCCACATAAGCGATTAATTGAGCGTTCGATTTTACGGTTTAAATTAATCATGAATTCACAATTATAATTAGTTTGCGTTATGCGTGTTACATAAACTCATGGCTTACATATGTGCGACGTCGTCGATAAAAGAGTACAAACAATAAATGTAGAACTAATGAATTCTTGATAACGCCCCGTGTAATATGGATTTTCGACTATTAGTGAAAACGATGTTATTTTTAATACATATACATTAAGATTGAAAGTTAATCTTTGTGGTTTAACTCGTGACCTTCTAACTATTCGATTAATATTATTACCACATCGATGGTACGCGGTAATAATGAAATGTTAGTTGTTCGAAATATCGATATATCTGAATATCAATGAATTTATGGTTATTTATATAGGAGTGGAAGATCGATGAAATATGCTAGGTGAGAAACTAAAATAAATCCGATCTATTCGTGCACTCTATTCAGTCGCATGCGCATTACTTCTAATAGGCAGGTTATAAAATCGGTTTCTTCTTACCAAATGTTAAATTAGCATAATACACAAAGTGACAAATTTGATTTGTCGCTTCTCGGCAGGGTTTTTGTTTGCAAAGCTTTTTTCCGTCTCACGCGTTTGCCTCTATTACAAAATTACCGATCGCGTATGAGTACGCTTGCGCCAACTGAAACATTTCTATTTATATGACCTTCCATAACGCTAGAAACTTTGTATGTATGTCGGTTAAGAATATACAGCGCTATTGTGTCTTCTGGATTTTTTCGGGAAAAATATATATCAGCTTATTAATTTTGAGATAGTGGAATGTGTAGTTTTTAAATACAATGTATAAATATATTCTAATATTAGAATGATTCATTCGGAGTGAATAATAGTTATTAAAATATTCTTAGAAGTCACGAAAAAAAAAAAACGTATATTTAAGAAGTATAAGCCGCTAATTTAAAATGCATTCGACCTTATAAAAGGAATACGAGAAACATTCCACGATAAAGTAGGAAATCCTGATAATAAAGTTTAATTGATAAACTGAAAAATATATAGTACAATGAATAAACCTGCATTCGGAAATACAAAAAAAAATATTGCGCACAGCGGGTTTATCCGATTGGTCTGAATTTCAATCAATCATATCTTCTTATAGACTGTTTATTTCACAATACTTCTCTCGCAGTTGCGAAAAATGTTCAGATTACGAAAAATCTTAAATGCGAAATTTACTTTTATTATACGTTAGAATGGATTGTTTTTTAGTCAGGTATTAGGCAAAAGTCGACTAAAAATAAATACACATTTTCATTTGAATGTAGGATATAGAATATATAGAATATATAGAATATATAGGATATATAGGATATAGAAAGAGACGCGACGGCAAAGATGGCTTTCTAATGAGAACTATTTATTTATAAGATAATTCTTCGCGACGAACAAGTGGATTACAATAAAAAGGCGCAGAAGAGGCAAATGCTGTCTTACCGTGACCTGACAATTCTTCAGATCAAGGCTCAATTCATTCGATTGCCCGATGCGAAAACAGGGATTACTTTAAGTTGGAAATTAATGCTTCGAAGAAGCACTCCACTTTGTATTCAATTACAGGGCTATACTCATTGAACTTGAGAGCGCGATGCACTGCTGCTTACGCGCCTGTGCTGCATTGCAAAACTTGCTTCGAATAACTCCGAAATCGATCTACCCCGACCCGCTCGACACATCCATACACACACATATATATATATATATATATATATATATATATATATATATGTGGATAATAAATATTTGCTATACCAATATTAATTATAACAATAATTGTAGTAGAAAAATAAATAAAGTTCCAATATGAATAAGACTGATACTCGATCGAGGGATATATAATTATGAGGAATCGAATAAAAAGTACTCACCATGAGATGTCGGATCGATGAATGCATTGCCGCGACGTTGGAAAGCGATACGCGTCGGATCATTGGAGCGGTAAAATAGCAGGCGGATCGGAGCGCGAGAGAAGACGGTGGGCAGCACGCCGCGCGCGCAAGAGTGGCACACGCGCGCGTGACTGAGCCCGCGCCGAGAGAGAGACCGGAGAGATGCGTTCTCTCAAAAGAGAGCGAAGAGCAAAGAGAAAGAGCAGTGGCTGTAGTCGTTGTAGTGATACTGGTGCGGTGCCGCGCGCGCGCGCGCTAACGATTAGTCGCTGGTACCGGCAGTGCTGCCGTTTTCATTAAGCTCTCTCTCTCTCTCTCTCTCTCTCTCTCTCTCTCTCTCTCTCTCTCTATCACTCTGTCTACTTTTTATAGATTATCCTCTCGATCGACGATTCAAACCAAAAGATCCTGCCAACTCTTTGATTCGTTTCTTTGATTTGTCAAACAAATAACCCCGTTACTCGTTTCTGGCTCTGGGAGGGACAAATGATCGTCTCGAGGGTTGAGACGGCTCGCTAGAAAAATTGAGGCGCGGGCGAGGGAGAAAGAGGTTTTGCCGATAAATATATGTGTATATACATGTATTGTACAGAGAAAGAGGAAGAGGAAAATAGCAATAGAGGAAGAAAGATAGAGAGAGAAAGAGAGAAAGAGAGTACGCGCGAGCGCGCGAGAAGAGAGAAGCTGCGGACGCCCGGCGAGTAAGCGCAGCACCTTTCCGTCAGGCGTTTGCGGCTCTACTGACTGCCAGTGCTCGCTCGTCGAGGGAGACACACTGCAGACGTACAGACCGATCCCCGCGTTATTCTCGCGCCGACGGATCCACTCCGAAACTCGCGCGCCCGGCTCGCTCTCTCTCTCTCTCTCTCTCTCTCTCTCTCTCTCTCACTCTCCATCTCTCCCATGTATATACGGTCGTGTGCGTGCGTCCGTGCACATGTACGTATTATACAACGCGTATATACCTCTTCGGCCTTCGGATTCTTCAGCTGCTCTGATGTGTGCGTGTAAAAATGCAAATGATGCGTGCTGTACTCGGGTGGTCTTTTATTTTATTGTTTTTCTCTTTTTACCAATCACGGCCCAGCATCAAGAGAGAGCGAGAGAGAGAGAGAGAGAGAGAGAGAGAGAGGTGCAGCTGCGTGGAAAAGGACGAAAGAACAAAGATAATGCGATCGAGGAAAACACTGCGTGAAAAGTGTCTAAACGAGGGAGATATATGCACTTGTATTATTAAGAGGCAAGAAGCATCGCGTGGACGTAGAAAGAGGTGGATAACGAGTGCAGCTAGTGCTTCTAGCGCGATAGTGAGAAGCAAAATAAATCCAACTCCAATCGATGCATTCGAGCTTGCAGTAACGCTAGACGCGAAAAGAACGAGATTCCGATTAATCGCTCGTCAAAGTTACGGAGTGTTTTTCAGTCGAGGCGAGCCAATGCAAGCCAACCCCCTTTGGACGTCAGCGCTGATAGGAGTACGAAAGATGCCAGCTCTTCCGAAGGGTATTACACTTACAGCGCTACACTAAACAATAATACAAGAAAAAGCTTCCAGGAACCCGCGGAGATCCCGATCTTATACCGAGAAGAGAGAGAGAGAGAGAGAGAGAGAGAGAGAGAGAGAGAATTCGCACAGGATCATCTCACACCTGCGGTAGAAAAATATACATCAACAGTCAAATACCATAGCTGCGAAACGCGAGCCAGGCATAAGCTCGGAATTGCACTAGAGGGAGATAAACTCTAGCTAATCAAGCCGTTGCATCGCCGACTCTGTTTACGAGTATAGCGCGCAGCTTCTATCGTGCGGAGTCACACGATCAAATGCATCCTGCTGTAGAAGACTCTAATGGCTGGACCATAGCGAGGAAGTTGTCTGATCGCGTTATGTATTACGGTGAGCATCGGTTCTTGCGTGGGAAATAGCGCTGTGAGAAACATACAATTGTATTTATAGTTATGTGCGTATCCTACCTGCGAGTTTTAACAAGCCTTTTTCTAAATCTATACTCGCGCGCATACGAGATCTGCGCTACGATTCGTCAGGACAAACTTTTCAATTCTGGGTTACAGTTAACTTAAATACACAACAATGTCGTAGAGAAGTGAATTTTTCTATTTTAAATTAACCATACGAATGCAATTTTATGTCACACCAATTTCCGTATTAAACGTGCATTGCATGCGCTTGTTCATTCGTGTTTGTATCTACGAAAACCTTGCACTTTCTCCGCATATCCTCAGCATATTCTCAGTAAAATGCAGTATTTGTTAAAAATGTCAGTACCAATAGTGAAAATGGAGCTTACCTACGTACAAATATGTCGTTATAGCGTTATAATAAAGCCAAGGTTTTATAGCGTATTGCTCTAGCCGTATAAGATTAATAGATGCGTAGAATAGTAAAAAAAGACACGAACGAACGGCGGTGGCGGCGTATTCGAAAGGGGCGGGTATTCGATCGTATATATGTATATGTGAGACTGTAGCCGCGTCACGCGTAGGTAATGTGGTTTATACAGCAAGAACGAGATGCGCGAGCGAGTCTATCTTAGAAAACGAGTTTCCTATCGAAGCTAGGATTCACAAATTCAGTCAGCGGTTACATCAGCGTCCACTCTAGCTTTTTGTCCCGTCGTAATCACGAGAAAGGCTATTTCTTTCAGAGAATTATGTCCGATCTCTCCGAGTCATTTATCAGACCAATCGCGCTAGATACGTCTAAGACATTACGATTATAAATGAACGAACTCGTTTTAATCTTTTTGTAACGAAGCCAGTCCACAGGTATCGGGGATTTAGCTCGTCTTGTTTGAAAAATCGACATTTTTAGATGTTGAGTCTAGAATAGATGGATCGTGTATTAGTTACTACAGATTATTGAACAAATTATACGTTTCAAGTGCACTCGCACTCGATAATCCGTCTACGCGTATCTGTTTCGCAGTAATATGAAAATGAAATAAACTTTATTTGTTTAATGTATTTAATTTCAGATGTTAAATAGTCCTGTCAAATATATGCACGGTTCATTTCGAACGCACGCGCATGAAAACTCTTCGTAAGATGATGGCACGTTACGAATAACTTTTTGCAATAATGCGATTTTGCGCATTATCGAACAATCGAACAATCGAATCGCATTCGCTAACTAGAGCAACTAGACAATAGATTGATCAGTCGATAATTGTGCCATATACGAATGCGTATAGCGGTTAGAGTAGTGCTGCGCTGTTTCCATTCGGACCCGCGATTCTCGATTAATCATCGAGGTGATAATGAAAATACTTTTGACGCATCCTTGTCGCGATCGTTACTTGCCGTGGCGCACTTGTCCGACGCGCGACTGTAACGATCGTTGCAAATAAAATGCACGATTAATCGCATAACAGTCTCTTAGAAATAAAGAATCGCGTTGTTTGCTGCAGCATGACCGACATATCGCCGACAGTCGCGTTAGCTTCGCGAATATGACATACTCCGATGATATCGAATCGCGTGTTATTCGCGTAACGCGAAATTAAGAATTTCCCGATGCACTAGCAGTGCAGCAACTCCGCAAAATCATCCAGTAGACACCGTAGGATACAATTCAGCAGAATGCGAAAAGAAGCTCCCGGAGGATAGAACGGCGATGGCGCAGTGGCATAGTCAAGCGAAACGGCTTCCAAGCGCTCGTCGCGCGTTTTTCCTCGAGCGTCGATAGGATGCTGCGGTGTAGATTTTCGCGCGGATGAAGAGCAAGAGAAAGAGCTAGATAGCGAGCGGCGATTGGCTGCGCGTCGGGAGAGATCCGTCGCGCAAAAACGGCGACGCACGCTGACTTGCGACGGGAGCCGCGCTTTTTCCTCTGACCGCACGCCTGCAGACACATCCGTCTCTCGCTGCGCTTACAGTTATCTTTCCATCGTTGCCTGTACGCGTTCGAATTATTTTCTCCCTCTATGTGGGATAGTATATACGATGATTTTTCATTGCTCTTCTTAGTTTCTTAGTTGGTTACTCTACAACTAGCAAGTGCCTTTCGATTGCGAATTTTATCGACGTATCTCTGTTTGACGTTATGAGTTTTAGCACTTTCGCATTCGCGCCGAAGAAGAAAACAGAGGCCCTGCCCACGGTACCTGCCATCGCAGGTTCCAAGATGATCGCAAGCGCGTAAGCGAACGCAGCCACAATGAAGAAAAATCAGATGCAGCGATCTTTGGCACGATTTACAGCGATGCTCATCGCATGTATATCCACCTGTTCTAACACGCGCGCGCGCGCGAGCGCAAGTGATGTGACCAAAAACGGTGCAGCCAGCGCTAGCAGAAGCGTATAAAAGAGCTCAGGTAGGCATGCGAAGCGGTCAACCACCCGACGACACACCAGGAAGAGATCTACAGCTCCTCTCACGGCGGTGGCGGTGGCGGTAGCGGCGCAGAGTCACGCGGATATAAGACGTTTTTTTTCAAATTCCAGCGCGACGAGATCCTCTTCCCGGACACCTCCTCCTTCTCCTCTTCTTCTTCTTCTTCTCCTCTTCTTCTTCTTCTTCTTCTTCTTCTTCTTCTTCTTCTTTCGTCTTTCTAGCCGCGCCTCCTCATCGTTTCTTTCTCTTTCTTCCTTTCTCTCGATCATCGGCCCGTCTGTCTTATCCGTTTCCTCCCACTGCATCGGTGCTCTCTAATGCTCTCGACATTCATTCTCTCCTAACCGGCATCGCAGGTATATATAATCAGTTTTCAACATCTCGATGCTTATTTATCAAATTCAAATTAACCGCATGCACGAAGAGGCTATTATCGAGTTGACGTTTCCTCTTCTAACGAAGGGCTAAACGAGCTTCTCAAACACCAAGGGATTTCAATATTATTCGAGATAATTTTTTCTTCTCCTATGATTATTCTTTAAAAAGTACTTTCGTAGCTTCTCTCTCTCTCTCTCTCTATATATATATATATATATATATATATATATATATATATATATATATCTTAGAAGAGACAAACGAACTTAATGACAAGATACAGAAGGTTGTGAACACCGGTATTCGGTACATCTTTGGCCTTAGAAGGGAAGAGCATATAGCTCATCAATACCGTAAAGAGCTTGGATGGCTTACCACGGCTATGAGGCGGCGCTACATCCAGGGATGTCTTCTCCGGAAGATTTTAAACAGCAACCAGCCCCCCCTTACCTGTTCGGTATGTTTGAGTCCCGTGTGGCGATCCGCCCTTCTGGCCGTGGGGATGCTATCCCTCTGATCGTTCCCATTCGTTACACGGAGATCCCGAGGAGATCTTGTCACGTGAGCAGCGCTTATCTCTGGAACAAGCTTCCCAAATGTGTGCGTTCGCTCACTAGCCTTCAGGCTTTTAAATCTAGTCTCCATTCATATCTCTATATTCCTCTCCTTAGTGTCTTTCCCATTTCTCAATTTCTCTGGTCCTTTTACCTCGTTCACCTAATACTACTTTCTCTCTAATACTAAATTTTACATCAACTCACCCAATGCTTCGACTCTTCTCATTCTTCTCATTTTCACTTTCATCTAATTATTCATAATCTATTTATGATCCACTACTATTTGTATTTATCATAAAATGTACAGCAAAATGTACAGAAATAAAGATATCTCTCTCTCTCTCTCTCTCTCTCTCTCTCTCTCTCTCTCTCTTAGACGGCTCTCTTTCATTCAAATACTTACGTACAAAGTTTATATCGCAATTAACTACTAATAATAAATCTAAGCACGCCCATAAAAACATGCAAATCATTGGTATAAAGTTCTCTTCTATGATCGTAGAATTTCAACTTTGATCTCGATTCGATTTTTTATTCACGCGCGTTTCATAACTCTTATTCATAACTCTTATACATAACGTATATTTCAAGGTTAAACGAGAATTGGCAATAACCTACCTTCACAAATTTATACGCATACTTGAGAATGACGAATAGAAATAGAGAAAGTTCGCGGATTTGATTTTACGATCAACTGAGAGCCACGATCACAGCTGTACCGAGGATGAGATTGCTAAACGAAGCGTCCAGCTTGACCTGATAGCGCAGCATCGTCGAGAACAGTTCCGACATAACGTGACCCACGTTTATCTTTGCGTTGATATACATAGTGAGGAACTTGAGTGAGTGCAGTCATTATACAGCAATCTAATGTCACAACTGACAGATAAGATTTTTCATTCTGATGCAAGAAAATTTTTTTCAAACGAAAGAAAAATGTCATTTCCAAATCACCAGCTATGCAGTTCAATTCGAAGATACGACATTAGTCTCGAATCGGAAAGACCGATGATACGCATTGACAGATTCGCTTATCTCGTTGTACGTTTTCAAGTTTAATCCCTCAAAACCGATGTCACTTGACTATTTTGTCGACGGATTTTATCGGAACAGAGGCCTGCCAATTCTTTGCGAAGATAGACCGACGAGATGAAAAATCTGCGAAATAGCAAATTTCCCATAGATTCGACAAAGACCATCAAAATCTGTATATCAACATCTTTAGTACGCACAGATCGAAAGAATTTGCAAATATTCGTAAAAATTTCTCATTTCAATCGTCGAACAGCTCGTATCAAAACACAAGGTCAATTTCGAATGAACATCCAAATGAAGATGACAATGAACGTCGTTCTATTCAAATTATTTATCGTATTTGAATAGTAATGCTTTTAATTCTTTTTTCTAATTTATTATAATTGTAATAATTTTAATTGAGTTATCACGATTTCATTTACTTGATCAAATGTTTATACAATGTGTATCTTCACAAATGTTCAACAGAATATATTATTATCGGTTGCCGACTTCTACTTTCAAATCAATTCATCGAAATTAAAATAAGTTTTAATATTTATACACGAGTTTCTTTATTGAATAATTTAGAGAAGCTTGGATGAAAATAAGAGGCTTCGACATGCGTTACTCTCAAAGCGAACTAACATCGCAGTAGAATATGTTTAAAAATATTTTATTTGTTCAATAACATTCATTCACTTGTTTTTCCATAATCTGAAAAAACTCATTTATACAATCAGTGACGCTGAGCCATTCGCGGCTTGGCACGAAGCACGTTACACGGTTCGAAAAGTAAAATCTAATTTCGCATTAGAAGTTTTTTTGTAGTTTATACTTCAGTCGTTCCTTGTTGCAAGGGCGCTAAATTATCGTAGCGATCGTAGCGTCTTACATCGGCCAACAATACCGTACAATATCCATTTCAATGCCTATTTGCAACATTTTGCCTGAATATCTATGAATATATAAGTGTTTTTATTTATATTGATTATCATTAAAGATGAAACAATATATTGACTTCGGAATATCTTACCTAGATTATCGGCAAAATGTTCGAAATAAAAATGCTTCGCAACTGATAAATGCAATGGATTATTAATTTTCATATAATTACGCAGCAACAGCAATTGATTTTACTAACGAGTCAATTAAGTGTAGTCATCAAATATTGTTATGAATTTAATGACATTCATACTACAGATCGAAATGAAATTACTTTTTTAAAATTAAAAAATAATCAAAGTTTTGACATTGAAATATTATCAACTCAAATTCAAGTGTATTTATGGACAAAAATATAATAGAAGGTATGCGCTAGTTAAGTGTTTCTCGGAAACTAATCTAAAGTAATAATACATCTAAATGGTCTAATGGTTATCACGTAAAATAGAAATAAGCATACGCATAGAGATTTGTTATCACTTCAATTTGAATTAGTATTTAAAGCCCTCGATGGAGTGCTACTATTATTACTGTACGTGTGAGAATTTTAACGCGAACTAACATTCTGAAGGAATAAAAATCATTTTACAATCAGGGCATATAATTATAATTCCGTTATCTCTTCTAAAAAAATTTCGTCAAAATCCCTTAGTAATAATGATGAAGCGGCATGGAACATAACGTAAAAATCTCGCTTACCCTTGACGAAAGCAGAACATAACGATCTTCTTTTCACGTAACCGTAACTATTGTTATAGTTCACATCCAAATGAGCTTAATATACTCGAGCACAACAAGCCGAACCTATGGGCACGTAAACGAATTTGACAAATATAGTATATGCTATTCGAAACCGCTTGTTGTCTCTAGCACATGCTTTATATAGAGCCACGAATGCGCTGACGTGTGGCATTGAAGTCGCGATAGACCCAAGCAAATTTCTTCCGGATACAGTCGCGCCACGTAGATATCCATTGTCCGAGCTTCAGAAAGGCGGGGCCAACAAATTCTAAGGCTAAAAGAACGAAAATAACTATTGGTTACGTTGATTGTTCATTTATTGCGTCAAATTTAGAATTGTAGTTTGTAATATGAACCTTTTGACAAATCGAAGGGGTAAATCTTGAGACCGGAGATTAATTGAACCAACAAAATGCTAACAATCCTCTTACGACAACTGTTATCACAGTCATGTGAAACGAAATTTACATGATTTCTCACAAGACATTCAGAACACTTATATTTTTTCTTGTCGATTGATAATAATGCTGCTTCATTTTTTTAGATGACTTCCCGCAGTGATAATATTCTAGTTTTACATACTGCTTGTTTCGCTATTTCAATGCAGCCACTGAGTTCTTCAAAGTCCCACGATAACCTCTTTGCAAATAACATAAATTTGATACCCTCCGAAAAGTTTGTTGAGTAAATAAAGCTTTCGATAAAAATGAAATCTTAAATTAAGCGAGCACAAACTAATTTACAATGGTCATTGCTACCGTTAAAAGTAAAGTAAAGATCCCAGTATTCGTTTTGTTAAAATTGGCTTCTGAATTCAAAACAATACATGTATAATTGCCAAATGAAATAAGTAAATACGGGCGACTTTTATAAAAACAGAATTAGAAATAAAGCCACAGTCTTTTCTTTTATAAATAAATGTGTAATATGATAAATGACGCATGTTAATATAATTTATACAGAGATTGAACGCACACGTCACTGCGCCCGTCAACGACTTAATTGGATATGATTAAAGTATAGACCTATCAAAAACGCTGATGGAAATTCGATGGTTGTGTTGGCTGAGCAGTTGAATAAACCATGCCAGGTGGCTGTTGATGAGTCATGGCATGACTTTGATGCTGGTGAAATTCTGGGGCCCCATGAGGACCATTCAGTCTCACTCTCTTGTGGTTTTGTCCTTGACTATGTTCACCATTACCTTGTTGCTGTTGGCTTTGTTGCTGAAAATTTTTGTTAATCTAAAATTTCAAAAATTAATCGACAATAACTTTTAAATCTTAGTTTCTAACTTTGACAAAAAAAAATTTTTTGTTCACATGTTATTTTATCAAACTCAATAATAATGTGAAAAAATTATTAATTTCTTTCAAAGAATTATATTTAATAAATATGGACGGAAATCTTACAGCTTGTTGTTGATTCTGCCTAGTTTTATTTTCAGTCTTATCTTCGCTATCATCATCTGTTAAGAATTCTCTTTTTGGATATGGGATCGGGCATCCCGCAAAAATACTGCAAAACAGTTAAAAATGAATCTAAGTTTTGTTCACAATATTTAACTATATTTATATTGTGTAACATACTCTTCTGAAGGCACTGGATCTTCTTGAAAATAAGGATCTTGCATGGAATGTTCGGATGTAATTCTTTTATTAGGATCCATCATTAATAGTTTTTGCAACTGAAATGAAGAATTTTAATATTGTTTAAAATTGTTGCATTTGATGACATTATATTCAATAAATTCTATTGATGTCAAAATATTTACCAAATTGAATGCTTTACTGTCCGGTTTGATTTTATGTCGATCCATATATTTTGTTAATGAACAATTAGTGTAACTAAAAAATATTTATTATGATTGAGTTAATCTGGCTTTAAATATTATTATTAATCAATATTTAGCTAATATTATAATAATAGCTTACTTAGAGCGCTTAAAGTCTCTTAATAAAGTTTGATGTTCAGGCATTTTTTTAATATCTTCCCAGTCCTTTTCAAGAGGAAATCCCATTACATTGAATATCCTAAAAGTCATATAAACCATAAAAAAAAAGAAACGAATAGTTTATTATAAAAAACGAAATGAATTACCTATCCAATTGATCGTGATGGTATGGATTACTAGTTTTGATATCTTCTTGTCTACAATGAAAAATCGGTTCAGATGTTAGAAGCTCTGCAAATATGCAGCCTATAGCCCAGATATCTGAAACAATTTGTTTGTAATTATACAACTTAAATTAAACTGTAAAGTGAAAATAAGATAATAATTTACCTATAGCCTTTGTATAATGCCTAGCTCCAAGTAGCAATTCTGGTGCTCGATACCAAAAAGTTACTACGACAGGATCTAGATCAGCAAGGGGCTTTAATGGAGCATTGAATAATCTGGCAAAACCCATATCTGCTATTTTTACTCTACCCCTCTCATTGCCTTCACCCATTACCAAAATATTTGCAGGTTTCTGTAAATGTCAAGATTATATTTATGTAAATAAAATAATGTATATACTGAAGAAAATGTACAGAATCACGATATTACCAAGTCTCTGTGAAGAACCCAATTGGAATGTAAATAATGAATACCATCTAAGATCTGATACAAGAGAGATTTAACCATGCCTTTTGGTACCATAATTTGTTTTTTATTAGCTTTTGCTGCTCTATGAAATTTGATAATATGCTGAAATACACATTAGAAAACAAATTCGTAAGTTATTTTCTTAATACATGTTTGTATTGTATAATAAGTTAATATATACCCAGAGATCATGTTCCGCAAAATCAAAAAGTAACCAAACTTTTCGATCATTGTGAGATAAAAATACACGAATAAGGGTGATGACATTTACATGCTTAAGTTCTCTGAGAAGCTGCAATGCAAAAATTAAAGATTTATATAAAAGAAATATTGCTGTTGTAATTGGTCTCAGCCACTTAAATGCATATGAACTCACTGTGATTTCTCTGCAAGCAGACATAGAAAGACCTGTGCCTTCAATTTGTTTTAATGCAAAGTCTTTAGTGTCCGGTCTACTTTTTAATTCGCTATCTGGAACCCTAAAAAAATTCAAATCATTTCCATGTATTCATAAGAGTAGTATAATCGCTTAAGTTAACTAAAAATGTGTCAACTTATCGGTATGAAATTTTTATATAGGTAAATCAGTTAGCCACATAAAAAAATGACTATGCATCAACTGAAGAAAAAAATAATTTCATACTTTCAAATACAACAAAATCTAAACCTCAAATCTAAAAACAGCCTCCATTAACACTTTACGTTATATAAATATTTATTTAACAATGGAAAGCGATAGTCGAGAACACAAGTAGAAAAACTAACCCCTCTTTTCTGCGAGCTTTGTAGACGTGGCCATAAGTTCCTCGGCCGACCTTGCAGCCCTCGAATTCAAACAAATCCTCGACCTTTATTCGGTCCTTTTGAGTTTTCATCTTGAATTCGTAATCCATCATGATTAGCATTCACTGAACGATTAATAATTATCAACTACAATTCTGCATCTTTGTCCCTAATACTCGACTCCACTTGACGATTCTCGATTACTTGTTATATATATAAGAATTTTTTTCGTATTCTCTAGTCCATTATTAGTTCAATTGTTGAAAAACGATTCTCTTAAGACTTTATCGAGTTTTTACTATTTGCACTCCGTATTATTCTTCTTTATTTTTAAGGAATATAAATTTAACCAACAATCCAGAGAAGTTACGTTCGGCTGATTCGGCTTTTTCATGTAGACGATGGTGTTGTGTGTGATTTGTTGCCGATAGCACACTGCAGACGCAGCGCTACAGTGTACCAACGTACCGACAGTCCAATCAACCGCTTTTATATAAAAAAATTTTAAGATTAAAATTTTTTATGTATAATATTAGATCGAGGAACGAGGAAAAATATGGAGTTTTAGCGCGCGCTCGAAATCTCTCTCTCGATCTCTCTCTCTCATCTCTATCTACGTAACGTAACTCCTTGATTATAATACGCATAATAAATATCTTTTAATATATCTTTTTTCTGTAATTACAGGCTGGTCGATTTAATTATTAATTTCGACAAATTCGATATATAGTCTGATTGGATGTTTCGCAACTATTTTGTAGCTTCATATTGTAACAAGAATTAGTGTATAAGCTATAATATATATATATATATATATATATATATATATTATAATGTGCGGTTATATGCGGGATCTATTTTGCCGTCTTCTTACAAGAGGCATCTCATGCCATAATATACAGTTTAGTAACATAACCACAATTATAAACACACAATAAATAGTGAATGTAAATAGATGATAAGTTCTACAGTTAAACAAACAAAATTTGAATTAATTAATTATTAGAAGTTAGTTAAGATGGATGAAGACATTTTAAATTTAGATTTATACGAAATTATTGGAGCTTCCATAACTTCAGATGAATCGGAGGTAAGTTTTTATTCATTTTTATTTATTATATACTATTTACTACTATTATATATTATAAACATAATTCATTACAATCATTACATTTATTATGAATTACAGATTAAAAAAGCTTACAGAAAGAAAGCTTTAAGCTGCCACCCTGACAAAAATCCAGATAATCCAAAAGCAGCAGAATTATTCTTACAATTGTCAAAAGCATTAGAAATATTGACAGATGCTGCAGCAAGAGTAAGTATTGAAAAATTTATTTATAAACTTTTATTCTTATAATAAAATAATTTAACTAGAGTTATGTATACTTTTAGGCAGCTTATGATAAAGTTATCAATGCAAAAGCTCAAGCAAAACTCAGAGTAAAAGAATTAGATGCTAAGCGTAAAAGATTCAAAGATGATCTAGAAGCCCGTGAAGAAGCTTTTAAAAGAACTCAAACTCCTGGTTACTCTACTCCAAAAAGTGATGAAGAAAAACTGAAGGCTGAAATAGAGAGGTTGAAAAAAGAGGGTTCAAGGCTTGTTGAAGAAGAAAAAGAACGATTACGACAAAAAATATTGGAAGACTTAAGGAATGCTACAGCTAATAATGGTTATGGGGAAGATTCATGTCGGGTTAAAATAAAATGGAAAGTCGATACCGATGATACAACAAATGGTGGCTATAATTATGAAAATCTGCATAGGTTTTTATCAAAAGTAAGATTTTGAAACATTTAAGAATCTTATTAATTCTACATTGCTTATTTATATCTCCATTTTCATTGCAGCATGGTGAAATATCAGTATTAGTTTTATCATCTACAAAAAAAGGTAGAGGTTTAGTAGAATTTAAAAGTATGGAAGCTGCAGTAAGTATAAGTTCTCGATGTCTAATAATTGTTTATACAGAATATCACAGATTAATTATTTTATTTCTTTAGGAATCTGCAGTTAATTACGAGAGAGGCCTTATAACTAATCCTTTGAAATTAGATGGTATATGGGAAAAAGGCAAAGCGAAGCCACAAGTTCAAACTACTTCTAATCCTGTGGCTAGTGGAAGTTTATTTGCATCAGCTTCTCAATACGCAAACCGGAACAGTAGTAGTCATATACCACAAGGACTTAGTTGCTCGTCTGCTCCAGATATATTTGTTAGTATTTACTTTTAAATTATTTATTATTAATTACTAGTCAATATAGTAAAAAAAGTGATTAAATAAAATCTTTTTAATCTTTGTAGAACACTAAAACACATGATAATATCGACTTGGAAAACGTAGTTTTAAATAATTTAAGAAGAGCTGAGGAGCGTAAAAGGTTAATAGAAAAAATGAAACAAGATGAAGGAACATGATAATTAAATTGTTTGTAAAAATCTTTATTTATATCGAAGTAATTTACCTCTTCATTTGTAATTATAATAAAAATTTTTAAAAA
The DNA here is from genome assembly GCA_018906985.1 of Apocrypta bakeri. Taxonomy (NCBI): domain Eukaryota; kingdom Metazoa; phylum Arthropoda; class Insecta; order Hymenoptera; family Pteromalidae; genus Apocrypta; species Apocrypta bakeri. The sequence continues at coordinate 2,230,173 of JACCIA010000015.1, read as the reverse complement.
AGCTATTTTATAAGTGGATTTATTTTATAAGTGGATTTCCTTTTATTTCGCAAAAACAAATAAAAATAATTTGATATTAGTTATAGCTTATGAAATTAAAAATGCTTTCTCATAAATTAACGGATAATATCTTAATCTAAATTATTTATTCATATTTTCCTTTTGTTTTTTCTGTTTCTTGGTTTCTATTTCATCAATCGGTGCGGGCTTAACAAAGGGTATTTCTTCTTGATATTGCATAGGCATAAATTGTGCTATTGCTTTTGGAACTTTAATTCCTGTTTCTGTTTGGTTAATTTCTAATACAGCACAAATAACTCTTGTTACGGCGCACATAGTTGCATTCAACATGTGAACGTAGTCAGTTGAAGTATTCATTTTTTTAGTTTGACCATACCTAAAACAATATTGATATGTATAAATAGTTATTTATTGAAATACACGTCTATATAAAAAAAACATTTTACCTAACTAATAATCGTCTGGCTTGATAATCCAAGCAATTACTGCATGATACAAGCTCTCTAAATGCACCTGAACCTGGAAACCAGGCTTCCAAATCAAGCTTCTTCGAAGCAGCGTGATTCAAAGCACCAGATACAATATTTACAATTCTGTAGGGAATATTTAACTCCTGGTAAAAATCTTCTGCATTTCTTATCATTTCTTCCATCATTTCCCAAGACTTGTTATCATGAGGGGAAGTGAGACAAAATTGTTCAACCTAAAGAAAAATGTTATAATTTAGTTTTTATACCACACATAGCATGGTTTTTTAAGAATGAAACGTACCTTTTCAAATTGATGAACTCTAAATATTCCTCTAGTATCTCTTCCATGAGAACCAACTTCTTGTCTAAAACAAGTTGACAGTCCTGCATATCTGATTGGTAGTGAACTTTCAGCAATCCATTCACCTCTATGGTACGCTGCAATAGGTTGTTCCGATGTTGCAATTAAATATTTTTCTTCTAATTCCTTCTCGTCACCCTTTTCACTACCCTTTCCAATCACCTGAAAATAATTAAATATTAGCACATCTTATGAAACATTATTTGATCAATTTTTCATTGAGCAATATTTACTTTGTACAATTCATCATCGAATTGAGACAGTTGTGCGACTTCTTGCATCGCATCCTTTCTCATGAAAAATGGAGTGTAAAGAGGTTTGTAACCTTTATCAAATAATTTTCTAAGAGCCAGTTGTATCAAAGCATGCTCTAAGAAAACAGCCGCTCCTGTCAGGAAGTATCCTCTACCTCCTGATACCGCAGTACCACGTTCTCCATCCATACCATCTATCATATGAATAAGATCAACATGTGAATACTTTTTTCTCTGTGTAATATCACCATATGTCCTTTCAACCTGTTACGAAATAAAAAATTAAAATTCTCTTCAAAGATGAAGAAATGCAAGAACTAGAAGACTAATGCAAGAACTTATTAAATTAATTAAATTTCATGCAATATTCTTTAAATACTCAAAGAAGAAAATTTGAATACTCAAAAGAAAACAATCAGAAGAATAGAGAGTAGAGATAACCACGAACCTTGTTCTCCTCCTCGTCATTGCTTACAGGTACAGAATCATGGAGATGATTTCCAACTTCCCTGAGGGCATTATTTCTCACTGACTCAGTATTCAAAAGATCCTGAGCATTACCACCTATTGCCTCATCAATAAGTGAACGAATTTTCTTGATCTGAGTGACAGTAAGCGGTTTGAGGTTATCCGAGATAACCTGTCCATCGAGATCATCAGAAATGGACTGAGGCACGGTATCATCATCGCCAACCGGTTCTTTTTTCTTCATTTTCTCACCGATTTCCTTACTGCAGAGATTCTTAAGTTTATTAAGATTGTCGGCTCGGTGCCGCAGCTGTCTCCATAGTTTGTCTTTCGCGATAACCGTATCGACGAGCTGAACGTCTTTAAAACGTTTTTCTTGATTTTTGCGAACCTTCTCCGGGTCGAAGCCCTTATCCTCCCGGAAGAGGTCTAGGTCAAGCACCATTTTTTACTGGTTATTCGTAATCTTTCGGGGAAGAATTTCAGGGATGCAGGCAGCGCGAACTTGCCTCTCTAATTCACTCGGTCACAGCTGGTGCTCCACGCTCCACACCGCTCCACGTGGAAGAACCAACAGCAGACCGAAGTGAATAGAGTGAGGTGTATGTATGTATATATACTATTATATTATTAAAATATATATAAAACATTATAGCACGACAATCGACAAAATCTGTTTCTATAATCAATATTAAATAATATATTAACTCTTTTAACTACGAAATCATAATTACATTCGTAAATATGCATAAAAATATAGTATTCGTTAAATCGATCATTACTATTATTATTATATATAATAAACATTGCACTAAGTTGTCAATTATTTTGGGTCTTTTTTAATTTATACATTATAATTCGATTTGTACTGCATTTGTATAGCATTATTGTAATAAAATGGGAAAGTCGTTATTTTGAATTTTGAAGATATATTAAGAAGTGAAACGTCAAAATGTTAGGGACCGGATGCGCGGAAAGTGCACCACGCAGCAAATTTCAGTGCACCAGAAAGGAAAAGATCGAAGGATAAGACATAAATTGCATTGGATGCACCGGAACTAGTCTCTGGAATATTGTCCAGTACGCTTGGCAGAATTACTTTATAATATTTATATTTAGCTGGTATTAGAGTCCCCTTGCGGCGAGCAAAATAACTAAACGGTGCAGAATCCTATTTTACCACTTTCAATACTTTCATTCACCACTTCGCAAAATGGATCGAGAGTAAGAGAGATAAAGAGATATATACTAAGACTCTAATTTTTATCGGTTTTCTTTTTAATTTTTATGAGTACTTCCATTACATAATTATACATTTAATGTAACGCGAACAATATTTCATTAATAGTAATTGTCATCTGTTGTTTTTGCGATTCATCTTTTATATTTTCTAATAAAAATACCAACAGTACAATACATAATACATACTTAAAATTAATGAATTATTAATTATATTTTTTAAATAAATTCGTAATCAGTTAATAACGAACAAAGATGTCTCTTCATAATTTATGCATTTTTTATTTACCAACTGGTGATGAAAATCTTAGTCGATAAAACACCCTTAATACGCCTTTTCGTCGTGAGAGGGCTCTCGAACCAGTGAATTCACGGTCGTTTAACTAAGCGGATTTGATGATCTCGGGTGGAGGAAGCAAAGGACTTTTATAAGAGCAATATTCATTAATCCATAATCCATAAGTGGCTTAAGTTATATCTTCTTCTCCTGTGCTGCATTTTATTATATCTTTATTATATTTCGGCGCACTCTGAAGTTTGCTACTCGATCCGCTTTTGGCACATTCACTCCCCACATAAACCCAATCCGAACTAGCCGAAGTGACTTTCGGCTTTACGCTCGCTCGGCCAGTCGAGCTCGCGGGATAAATGACACAACTCAAATTGTAGTTTATTTTATGCCAAATGGTCGAATCGAATCTCTGACAATAACATACACAAATGGACAATTCGAACGATCGATTAAACGATCGATTAAACGATCTTTGCATTTCTTTAGAATTTATTCGAACTGACAGTGCGACAAAGGAAGAAAAAATGCGAGAATTGTGGAGATTTTTGGATAATCAAACCGAACTACAAGCATTCGAGAAGCCCACAAGTACAGTGACATTAAAATGATAGATACGTTTGAATAAAGGAGAATTAAAAATAAAAAAGCCAATAGGGTTAAATAGGTTACTTAATGTTCTGAATTGATCGAAGCTGAAGAGAGTCTCGCAGAGGACAGCTCTATTGAATTTTCTTCGGACGATCGCAATGCTTGCGAAGGATCGTACGACGGTACCGCGAGAGCCGAGCAAAGTGTGCAAAGCGTCGGGAAATTTGCGAAAAAGAATGAGCATTCCGACGCCGCGTGCAAGATCGACAAATACCTGAGGTGATATTTCGTTAGTTCAATTGAATTGTTCATTTATTGATCATTTATTGATCATTTATTGATCATTTATTGATCATCATCTATTATAATTGTATTCGCAATTATTCAGAGAGGACCTGAGGTACGCAGATACCGTCGAAACGACTTACGATGAGATTAAGGCCGAACTCGACGAGTTCAAGAAACGTACAGTACCGAGATGCTACTGCACGAGAGCCACGTGCGACTGCAGCCATCGGTCGTAAGAGGAGCAGCTCTAGCCTCGTCCCTCGCGAGCGATTCGACGAGAAAAGGAGACACTGAAAAGGAGACACTGACAAGATACACTGACAAGATACACTGACAAGATCGCGATCGCTCGCAACTGACAAAGGGAACCTCTCCGTGTGGCTCTCTTTCAGAATGAAAATACAATCTGGAAAGCCCGCGCGCGGATAATAATAGCGCTGATTGCTCGTTTGGGTTTGAGAAATGAGAATAGCCTATGCGGTGCTTGCACGCGTGCGCCTAATGGGCCGCAGCATCGACCTGCGGCCCCGTGCGCGCGTACACACGCTCCAACGGTTATATATTATCCCAAAGTTTTGTCCTGTCGATCAAGCGTGCTCGGGCTTTTTTCCCATGAATTCTCGATTCCCCGTACTTGTACTTGTATCTTGGTATGCTGAGACGTGTACCTCGTGCCAAGATTCTACATTAAATTTTACTTCCAATCCGAAGTGGAGTATAATACTTGTATAGTAAAGACCGTACTATGAGATATAGCAATCGGCGGAAAATGAGAGCGAGGTCGGTAGGTCGCGAGACGAGCAGGTTTGCGCGATTTTCCAACGCGCTATACGCTCTCGACTAGACATGTCGCCAAGAGAAACTGCAGTCCGGTGTCGCGTTTCTCTATACGGCGAGTCTAATATGTACTGTGCCTAGAAATCAGATCTGTACGCGCGAGTAAATTCACTCGCCGACACATTATTAATCTATTCCTCAACATCGATTCGACAATTATTCTTGCTACTGGGAAGCTGTTCGATAAGAACGTATGTATATATACCTATAAGGTATAGGTATATAGGTTTCGGTTCGTAGACAAGCGGGCAACGTAAGGTGCGCGCAACTCGGACCACCGCGAATAGAAAGAGAGTGGAAAAAGCTCGCACGACATCTGCTACTCGTCGATTTTCTCGATCGGCCTCCTTTTTTCGCTCTATCGATTTCATTGTCTCCCCCCAGCCTCCCCCACCCTCCGTTCGTCGCCCTCTCCCGCTCCCTCTCTTTTTTCTCCTCGACCGTATACAAGCAAATTTCGGGTTTCGTATTTCCTTTCCCTCTATACAGCTGTATGGGTATACACGCGAACGACGCTCTATCGTAATCGTGCGTACCTATAGCGCAACTCTGCAGTCTCTCGATCGACGAAAAGAGAGACGGGCAGTTTTGTTATTCGGTACTTTTTTCGCGAAAGAGCCATATTTTCTTTCCGCGGTTTAGATGCGTTTTTATCGCTATACGTAGACGAGTGCGGGCCGCAGCGCAGTCTTCTTCTCTCGTAAATATACACGTGGAGCGTTTTTTCCGTTCAAATGCGCATTCCAACGGTGGACGTTCTTTCGCGGCGTCGCGAGTCTTGAGCCACGCGCGCGTTCAATAGAACGTGGGCCATTTGTCTTTCGAGCCGGACATCCAAAGCTATTACTATTTCCGGTTCGCGCGCACCGGATGCTCCGACGACCGCACCCGAGCTTTTTTCAAATATCGTTCCGATTCGTGCACGTCGCCGAAGATCGAACGCTGGACGCGATCAACAGACGAATCTCTCGGGCGTTTTGGCGAATTTGACTCTTTCGATGAAAGGTCGAAGAAGAGAGCGAATCCTTCGGTTGCGCGCATCGCTTCCAGCTGAACTGGTCCGGTGCCAGCCTCGTAAGCTTGTGATGTATTGCACTTATATAGCATACTATGTTGGCTGTAATCCGAGCTTCGCCTCATCGACACGGCGGACTCCCGAAAGTCCCGAAAAATAAACACGCTATCGGGCAACCGGAGACATCTAGACCCCCCGTATTGTACACCTCTCTCGAAAGCTCGCTGCAACTTACTCAGCGGAAAGTTTTTAACTCTATGGTTAAAAACGCGTTACCTGTACAGCCTCTGTATAATAGGCATACAGAGGACGCGTTGGGCTTGTAATATAGCTGTACGCGGCGTCGCGGCGCTGAAGACGTTAAAATATATAATGAAATTAAGCGAGAGAGCTAGTGTGCAGAATATAATAAAATCTGAAGAGACGGAGTGGGGGCCACTGCAGCGATGCAGCGAACAATGGAGGCGGGATGCTCATTTGTCTGCGGGCATTGTTGCTCGTCCAGCCGGAAACTCGATCGCCGTAGCCCGCGTCTCGGGAAGATCTCTCGCCCCTCGCGCGCCGCCGCGCGCCGCCGCGCGTTCGTCATAATTAAAATTCAGGCCCGCCCCGCGAGCTTCTATCTCGCTTGCGAATGCGTTTCGCAGAAGCGCCGTGCACACATAATACGCAACGATATACGCAATTACGCGTCGATTTATGCGAAAGGCGTCCGAAGGCGTATTTCCTCCGCAAGAGAGAAAAGAAAGCTTGGCTTTCTAAGATCAGATTTTTTTCTTCGTACGCGTACGTCGGCTTCGATCGGTGCAGCTTCGCTCGCTGGCGTCGGTGGCCGCCCGGTCAGCCGTTAAGGAGGAAGCTCGAGCGATGTCGAAGATAAAAAGAGGCGCGCACCGAACTTTTCGGTGGAATACGAGGCGAGGTGAGCCCGTTTGTTGTAACAAGCCACGGGTACGACGCGACGTCCCTCCGGACGTCGCGACGAATTCGTTCGTTTGCCCAATGAGCCAGAAGCCGCCGCTGCTGGCTGATGCTCTTTCTTTTTCTGCCTTTCTTTTTCTGCCTTTCTTTTTCTGCCTTTCTTTTTCTGCCTTTCTTTTTCTGCCTTTCTTTTTCTATCTTTCTTTTCTGCTTTTTTTCCGATGCTCGGCTCTCGCCGTCTTTTTTTGCCTATACGCGTGTTGAGCGCTGCTTCCTTTCTTCACCTATACGGTCTTCTTTTAATGCGAAAGGTGAAACATCCAGTGCCATACAGGTATACACCCAGAGACATGGATATATATTATATCGCGAACTTTCGTAGGCACTTTGGGATAAAGTCTTTAATTGAAATTCCATCCTCTGGAAGTTACAACTTTATGCACGCGCGCGCATATATACAGGTATTATTCATGTACACATTTGAAATCGGTACAGAAACGGTGCGCGCACGACGAAGGTAGGAAGGTTTTTTCTCAAAGTCTCGAGTGAGACACCAAGGCGTGTAGTGCAGCGCTCGTGAGATACTTGTAAATATATATGTAGATAGGAAGAGGGGACACACGAGACGCCCGAGAACGAGTGCGCGACGCGCGGACGCGCCGATTTGCTTCGTGAAGCGTGAAGGAAATCGGCGCTCCGAGCTGGTTCTCCGATCGCGGCTGACATCTGCGAGAAGAATGAGAATCGGTCGTACCATTTCTCCGCGGAGTACTTCGCGCTCCAGGAGTGAAGAAAAGTAAGCCGATATCGCGCGCGGAAAAGCTCTTTTCACGAGCGCGTTTCGCGTAGAAAAGTATGGCGCGCGTGCGCTATACACACATATATAAACGGAGGTACGCATGCACCGCGGCATGCTAGGAGAAGACGAAGAAGAAGCCGCGATGAAGAGGAGAAGAATAAGAAGAGGAAGGCGTGTAATTTGACGGGCGCGTAATGCGATGTTAATAGAATGGAATATTGGGCAGAACGAGTATGCGAGCCATAAATCTTGACTAATTTGGCAGAGCCCATTCGCCACGCTACTACTCTCTTTCCGACCGCCGCGTGTGCGCACCTTCCTTTCTCTCTCGTCCCTCTCGCCCCTTTATTATATGTATATCTTTTTCTTTCTCGCTCGCGGCTGCTGCCGCTCCCGCCGCTCCCGCCGCTGTTGCCGCTGCCGATACCGCCGCCGCGACGCCTGCTCCCGTGCTCGAGTAGTTGCCTCGTAAAATCGAGGTTGCAACGCGAAAAAGCCTCTTCTGTCTGCAGTGTATATACATATAGCTGTATAGCCATATAGCTCGAGCCTCGGTCTCGAGCGATAAAATGATAATTGATTTTCGATGCAAAGCCAAAGGAGAGCTGCAGCTCTTTTCGCTAAGTGGAATCGTTTCCGGTTACTTCTTTTCTTTAAAAGGCATCGAGCGTTGCATCGAGCGTTGCATCGAGCCTTGCATTTCGCTGGACTGTCGCTCCGTTCTTGCGTCGAATGCATTTTCATTCTTCTATCGTTTCAACAACTACGATTTCTTTGCGCGGCCATTTTTATCTTTATGTATATTTAACCAGAGATATTTAACTGCCGCTGTCTCATCGAATGTTTTATGCGACGCGCTTCGAGCAACTTAATTGCTGCATTTATTAGAGACTTTAGTGTTGTGCACTAGTCAATTAAAAATTTAACGACAGTGGGATCATTGCGGCAAGGTGTCTCGACGATTTACATTATATTATTCTCCCGCGTGCAGTTTAACTGCTTTTTACATTGGCATACTTTCTTCTTTCTTTTGCCTCTTCGAAAACAAGCAGAGTATGTGTAAAACAACGAATTTCAATTCGATAAAACTCTTTGTAAATAAACTATCGGAAATTATGTATTTTAACTCAAACTCTACATCACAACTCTACAGTAAACTCCAAGTATCATCGTGCAGATTTCACGCAGTTGAATAATATCTGAAACTTAGCATCGGGAATATTTTAGGAACCGCTATTATATCCAAGTATACGAATTAGGCTGTGCTTTGGAGAGAATTAGCTATCATAATTTTCCCATATGAATTCGTAGCGATGATCAAGCGTCTCTCTATATAATCATATAATCGCCTTCGCCCTTGTATTCTCTGCCTCGATTAAAAGAGCCCACGAAACTTTCTAATACGCACATCCTTTTCTGCTCTCTTACTCAAATCCAACAACACGCTAATGATTATCCTTTTACGCAGCTTATATTGTATTAGTAAAGTCAAAAGTTCATAAGGTTACGCGAAGAAATACAACAATACTTGCGTCCGTAGATTTTTCCCGGGAATTTCGCTCATCCATGAGCAGAATTAAATTGTATACCCTTGCAGCCGAATGGAGGCGTTCATTAATGCAGCAAGTAGAGTCTGGATCCGAAGATCCGATCTAAAGCGAGCAGTATATAGCGGGCCTGTATATTTATTGACGATCGATCGATCTAAGCTGGCGCTCGACAGATTCGCACGACGGCAGATGGCCTATAGGGATAAAAACCCGGCCACCTCGAGGTCGGCTCTCATTATTAATGAGCCCAATGTACGGACTACATCGGAGAAGCTATGTAGTGCACAGGTATAAGGTGAGAAGAGAGGTTGCAACCGTGCTTACGGTTCAAAGCTTTTACCCAAATCGCATATCTAAAACGTATATCGCGATGATGTTCCAGGATTGTTTACGAACATTGTTAATTCATTTTCACGGATAAACTATCGATCGCCTATCGATGTATTTGTGAACATTACGTTAAAACTCACAGAACAAAATACTTAGCCGAAAAAGCACAACTGCGGTTATAAAGCGCGCGAATAGACGCTGATGCATGGCAGCGCGTGGGTAATTAAGCAGAACGTCGCGCGCGCAATAAAGCCTTCGCGAGTTTGGCCAGCTGAGCGTTGAATATATATACGTACATGTATATACGTATATGTGTGTGTGTGTATATATATATATATATATATATATATATATATTGTATATGCAATGCCGGTGTATGACTTATATAGATGCAGCTGTGTGCAGACGTGACGCAGTCAGACGGAACGAATTATTCTAATTCGCTGAGTATTCGGGCCGCCGCCGACGCCACCACCGCCACCACCACCGCCGCCGTTGCCGTCGTCTCTAGGAAGAGACCATTAGCATATTTGCGCGCTACAAAGTCTCTCTGTCCTATCGACACCACGTCTCTCCGGGATTCGAATAAACTCGATTTCCGTCAATATTAACCGACGACAAGAGCGAGACAAAAGAGAGCTCGTGCAGCGTATGCGTAGGAAGCGAAAGAGTCGGGAGGGTTGCTACAGCTAAGCCTGCTCGCATCAGGCAACGCTGCTCCAAAGTTAAAAGGCATTAAAGCCTCAACGGCTGCTCGTTCTTTCGCGCAGACAGTAGTTGCGCGTCCGCTGTCAGTCTCCGCTCTAATTAATCGTAATTGACGGCCGCCACCGCTGCAGCCGCGCGAAGCCTCGCACATGCACGAGAGAGCAAGCATGCGCGCCTCTGCGTAAAGTGCGTCTCTATGCATATGTATATATACCTACGTGGGATATTGCTCCTCTGCATGTATAGATAATCTCTGTACTTATGCTATGTACACTATGTAGAGCTAAAATACAACAAAATCAGCCTCGATTCAAACTCATAATCCGATTATGGCACGGCGCGTAAAGTTATTTTCCGCGGAAAACCATGGCCATTTGCGAGTGTTTGCCAGACTCGCGCGATTCGAGACTACTCGAATGAAGACTCGCGTATGTGTACAGACGAGACCTTCTTAACGGCGAATTATCTTCTCGTCAAATAAATTTATGAAGCGCAATTTGAACACGCGGATACTTCGCTGCTGCTCGTTTCTTAAATGCATGTATAGAATGCAATACATACATGGAATATGCAAAGAGAAGCGCGAATGGCCGCAGCGCTTACATAATCCGACGGAGTAGCTCGAACGCGGCTATGAGCTATTTAGATGAGTTGACTCCAATTGCCGTTTCACCGTGAGAATCCCGCGCTCTTCTTTTTATTTCTGCGTTATCCGCGTGTTCTTCAAATAAATTAATACAACGTCACAGCTCGTGTCCTATATATAGAACATATATAGGCTAGAATATAATTGGGGATTTGCATACGATACGGAGACAAAAACCGGCCCCAATCATGCAAATCACAAGCCAATGTATGGATGGACATTATATACACACATTTATGTTTATAAACGTGAAAAACGCGCGCAGCCATAGCATACAATTTAATTAATTCGCGCGTGGCGTGTCCCGGAATTCGCTCTCTCTCTCTCTCTCTCTCTCTCTCTTTCATTCTTTCGCTGTCCTTCTCATCTCTGCTATGTAATGATTTAGCGCCGATAAAAATGTCTTTATTATTTATTTAAATTCGCACGACGGGGAATTCACGACCGCGATTAAAATTTACCTCTTCGTAATCGGGTCTAGTGTGTAAACAACGCTCCTCGGCTGAGGAATCGCTCTCGTCAACTCAACGCCATTTAAAATAATAAAATGTATAATTAGTCGATAAATCAGCGTGTCGCTGCAGCTCAAATCTGCGGCTTATACAGCATTTTATGACTTACTTTCTGTTCGTCGTTCAGCGTGAGAACATCTTCCGATATCATATTCGTGTACATTTATTTAAAACTCATTTCGCACGATTTGCATACGCATCGCATACACATGGCCTTGGCCGTACACTTAAATATTATATTAGAAGCACTTATTTTCGACACTCGATTAAAGATGATTTCTCTCTCTCTCTCTCTACCTCTCTATCTCTCTGTTTCTCTGTTTCTGATCGAAACGGATCCGGCGCGTAATGCGCGTAATGACATGGTTTTCGGTTTCTGTATTGAAACACGATTCTCACTGGGGTAGGTCGTCGACGCGCGCGTCGAAATGAGATGCGCTCACATATATATATATATATATCGCAGCTACATACCGCACTTTTCCAACGCGAGTGCGATAAATTTTCTACGATCTGTATTATATATACTTATGCGTTCATTTTTTTTGTTTGGCTTCCTCAACGTTCTCTCTTCGCCCTTCGAAGAAACGCATCTTGGGTTACTCATTCATGGCTTCTACCTACGGAAGCAATCTACTCAATGAATTTATACCCACGAAACCTTTTTGAAGCCCGATCTTGTCTCGATCGATAAAGAGTGTAATGTGCAAGTTGTAGTTATAGAACTGCGAAAGTAGCGAATATTCACTGTTTTAATAAGTCAAGATAATTTACTAGTGGTAAAATTATATATTCAATACTTAAAATAATTTTAAAACGCACTACATCAATACGTTTTATTGAATTGATTTCGTGTAAATATTCATAACCCATTATTATGGAAGGCTACTCTTTCTCCGAGAGGAACAGTTGGATAATCATTTCCAACTAAGATTAATACGAGCCTAATTTATTTTTGAAAAATTAATTTTCATAAACAAGTGAATATTTTCGTCCGAGAAAAACGTACATAAAATTTTATGAAATCAAACTAACTTACCGTCCGTAATAACAATTTATTCAAAAACATAAAGTTTGTTTGGAAAGAGTTTGCATAATCAATTATACACAAATACTGCACTTCATTAGATCGTGGATATTCGCTATATTGTAAAATAAATTTTACTTTTATGCCGCTTAACAGTAAATAGTTTCGGTGCAGTGTATCGTAGTCCGTTTATATATTGTACACGACGGCCTTTTATTGCTGACTCGTCGCGTAAGCTCGGGCGTCTACGTCCGTGACAATAATTAACCAATTCTGTAAAAAATAATTTTACTCATTAATACAGAGAGTTAAACGTACATTAGTCTACACGGGATGTAAAATAAAATAAAATGGTTAAGAACATAAGCTGCAGTTGGTAATCCAACGTGTAATTTGGCGCGTCGGATAAGTGAAGGTAATTTGGCCTAACGGTATTACGTGCGCGTCACCGCAACCCCCATTGAGAGCCGCACTATCTCTCGAGCACTCGGCTAAGGCAGCGAGCATCCCCCCATTCGCGCGACACTTTCGCAGCCCCTGTTTGCATCAGCGGAAACTCGTTGTCGCTTGCCGAGGATTCCCATTGGCGCTTCCGGAGCCAATGGCAATACGGAACGGGGGGAGGGATGTCCTTTTTTTCTCCTGCGCCCTGCGACATATGTTGCGCGTGCCACACGCAACGAGAGCATAAAAGAGCTGCCTACGTACCGGTTGCGCATTTTCTTTTCTTTCTTCTATTCTTCACCTCGGTGAGTCTGCAATAGAAAAATGCGCATAACGAACTCCAAACTAACGTGAAGTCTACATCGGTTAAGTATATTGTTTAAATTGAGCCTCTCAATATAGACTGGCGCTAAGTGCACTTTCACTGGTGGGAGAGCGGGTGCGAGGTATCCCCGCAGGATTAGATCGACTTATATCTCCCAGTAGACGAGTCTATAGCTGCGAATACCCCTTGGGATAATCGAGCGTGTTTTCGTACATAATATTTATCAAATACTTGTGGCTCTATATATAGATATTATAGATCACGCATAAGACGTGTCCCGCGCATTTATACACGTATTAATTAGCATATCGAGCAGCGAATAAAATTTAGACAACCGGTGTATAATAATTCAGCGGGATATCTCGATATTTCGAGGGCAATGCGAGCACTGCACACATACGGAATTATATCGAGCGATGCGATCGACTGCTATAGTTACTTAGCGCCTTATTCCGATGCTCTCGCTCGATCGCTATCTCGCGCTCGTCCCTCGAGGGGATGGATGTAGCGAGGCTCCTTCTGCTCGTTATATACCCCCGTAAATTTATCGCGCGGTATGGAGCGGGGAAGAGCGAGAGAGCGAAAGAGAGAGAGAGAGAGAGAGAGAGAGAGACGGAAGATAACGCATCAGCACACAATCCGTCCGACCTTCGCTCGAGAACAAGAGACGCGTACGTAGGCGTTCGCCAGGTTTTTCGATTGATGGAACCCAACTGCACGTGTAATATATCTATAGACGATTATCGATAGGTAAAAAGGGACTGCTTTGCAGAATGCGCGGATGTCTCCGAACCGTTAATAACGCAGGGTTTTTCCAACTTTCTGCGAGTGTGCGCATAAAAAAGTAGAGAAAAGCAAAGATCACGAGAGCTTAGAGGCACACGTGTGCGTGCAGTGTGTAAGGTGACACCGGGCGCTATAGTCTCAGCGAGATAATCGTCTTCATAATTCGCGAGTTCGCGGAACAACGCTGGAGAGGACGCAGAGTGAGAGCTGCGAGCGCGATGCGCGCGTATATTAGGCAAACCAGCGAGTTTCTCCCGAGGGACAGAGTCGCATTGTATAGAGGTATAGATGCAGAAAATAATGCAGGATATGTACCGGCTGTTATAAGCCGCCGGATTAGTGGCACATACATACGTCAGCCATCAGCGCTACCGCCGCGCATTGTCGTTTGCTCGCTTGCTCTCTCGCTCGGCACGTATATAATACGGTTATGATTTAGTCCGGCCAACGGAGAGAGGGAGTGAGATGAATGCTGCTCCGAAGAGGGAAAGAGAGAGAGAGAGAGAGAGAGACGTCGGTCTCGGGTTACAAGAGAAAGAGAGATTGAGCGAGAAGCGGGAGCTTCACCCCGACGAGTACAACCACCCGCTCTGCAACTTTTTCTCCTTGTCCGTTCTGCAGTAAGCTACTGACCGATGTCCCCGCAGCCACATCTTTATTCTTTCAAAAATCTCAACTATAAATGCACGGCATTTTTATCATCTCGATGAAAATATTTACGAATACCAAACGGTCTTGCGCATGCACACGTATATATACAATCAACTGAAATCGACACTTGCATAATACATAACAGCGCGTGCGATAAGAGACTGCACAGCTTGCTAGGCGCTACATTTCCTATATCTCTTTTCGTAGAAGCGGCAATGAGAAATACAATGATAGGGGATAAAAAGAAAAGACAAGAAAAGAAAAGAAAATAATAAGTAATGGCGCGTTAATTAAAGTCTACCGTCGTTTCGTTGCAGCTATATAGTCCTCCCCCCCACTGTATATACTGTATAACCCTCTCGCCCCGCCACCTCCATACCACGTAGCGAACGATGCGCAGAGAGAAAGAGGATAAGTGAGAGGGCAAGAGGGAAGTTGGGCATCAACCGTGATTTTCGAGAAGAGGTATATTTATGGGCAGGTCGGTTGAAATTAATTTATGCAGCCGCATAGACTGCCACGTAATTTATTCGAGGCAAGCGCAATCAGTCACTCGTTCTCGCTCTTTCTTTCTCTTTTCTGCGTTGTAAGGAAATCTCGACAGCGACTGCGTCCGTTACATAGGCTATACTAATACTTTCATCTTTATATACATTATACTCGGCAGCTTCTGGATTCAAAAAATGATCTTACCCGATTTTCGAATCCTCGGAGCCGACTCCGAAGGTGTAACAATAATTTAAAACTCACTTTCGTTTGACATTTATGTTAATTCGGACACAGGCTAGAAAAGGAAGATAGTTGTCATAATAGCGCAGCGATCGAGTCTTCAGATAAGTCACTCGACTAATAAGAGAAAAGGTACATAAAAAATGCTCGTCTCCCTCCCTATCTTTCGGAAGAAAGTCTCTCCACTCCTCTCTCCTCCAGTATGCGGTATACGCAGCTACAGATAGTGTAGGTAAGATTGGAGTTTGCGATTACGGTAAGCAAGGGGTGTAATGGACGGACTAATTTGCGAAATTTAAATTCCGTCCCCGAAGCGCACTCGCGAGCATCTCTACCTCCCAGGAAAGCTTCGCCAATTCCGCGGACTCTAGTATCTCTCGCATATATATTTATTTTTCTCTCCTCGTTCGCTGCTATAAAAAAATTTGTCCTCCGAGTCTCTCCAGCTTCCTGGAAAAATGTTCGTTGGCGCGTGCCTCCTCGTACATCTTATCTCTAGCGCGCGCGCGCGCGCGGGAGAGACTAAACAATTTCTCGAGATAACGTTCTTTTTTCTCTCTTGCTTGCCGCCAACGCTCGCTATCCTGCTTTCGTATAAGGTATGCGCGCGCTAACGCGATTAAAGTTCAAATTCAATTAAGTTCAAAGCAACCGGCTGCTAAAGGAGCATCGGATCTTTGTCAAAAATACAGCTCTCAAGAGTACTACATAGAAAGATATAAAGAAATATCCCGTCGTCAAGACGCCACTACGGGTATACTTGACTATGCTATTCAGACCATTATCTCCTCTTTATTCTCGCCTTTTATGATTCCACCTTTGTCAACGACCCTTTTCAATTTCATCTCCTCATTGTCCGACACTTCATGGGAGTATATTGAATTTTTCCAACTTTCGCGTCAACTCGTTCGCGAGACGATGATAGATATAGATAATCTGCATTAACAGATAATAGTAAAAAGAGAAAAATTTGCTCAAACGCAGCGAAGCCAGGATAATTTACTTATAGCCAAAAGAAACGAGTAGTCTCTCGACGGTAGAGCTTAACTTTCCGATCCGATCTTCGCGTCGAAATCTCTCCCTCCAGGACCTCGGTTTGCGCTGTAACAAACACGCGCGATCCTACACAGGACCCGCGAATTATAACAGGCCGATGAGCACGCGTCGACTGCTCTTATTCCGCTTGGCCGCTTCCGACGAAAAGAAGAAAATAAAAAAAAAACAAGCGAAAACCTCTACAACGTCCACAGTGTCTTATGGCCTGTGCGCGTATACGAGTGTAGACTTTTGAAAATTCATCGTTTTCGCTCATTCGAATTTTTACGATTATTTCGGGATTCTCTATAGTTATACGGAGACGTGGGTATAGTCAAGGGCTTCTACCCTTGGTATATAGAGGTATAATATAGGTTGAACATAATAGAAACGATCGCGATAAGGCGGGTTGCTGCAGTTCGATGGATATCTTTCTCCTAAGGTCGATCCACACGATCATGCTAAAAAGCGCATCTGGACCAGGCTCCGGCGCACCGTTGGCTCTTTTGTGTACGCCTCGAGTACGCGCGCCCGTGCTCGACTGTGTAGGCGCCACGTATGTATAGGCTTTTTAACGTGCTCCAGCTGCCGAAAGATTTCCTCCACTAATCACGGTAAACGCATTTTTTTCAATGCGTAATCTCAACTGGTGTTTTCGTTGTGTATTTACTTTAGATGGGGATTTTAAAAGACAGGTCAATAGGTCAAAGGTTAAGGTGTGTAATTGAAACTGAAACTAAAACGATTCTTTATCTTTTTCGCATATTCGCTTTTGCACGATATACTTATATTTCTTTTATTAATTTAAATAACATCGACTTTATTCGATATACAATCTTACGTATCGTGACTTCAATTCTGCGCATTGTGCATCGTAGTGTTGGGCATCATTTCCTTAAGTGTTAATAATACGCTTAGCCGACCGTCTGCTGCTCTTAACTATATACTATAGCTATATATTTCTGCCTCTTCGTCGTTTTTCTCTATTTTTTCTTTACATCGAAATGAGTCTTGTAACGGCCAGAAACGCGCTTCTTATAATATATACTTCTCTCTTCACCAGTGTGCTCGCATATATATATAATAATATTTATATTCACTTTGTATATGTGTATATTATATGTATATAATATATCGCATTCTATGTGCTTATATACTATATTATGTATATGTAAACGCGATTTGCGCGCAAGACTCGAATATGACGCTTTGTGCAGGAGTCGTCGATTTTTTAAAACTTGTATCCTCATATCTCTTCGTGGTATCCCTATAACGCAATATTTAGGTATAGGTATAGGTAAATGTTTGCTGACGCCTTCAGAAAGATCGTACAGAAAATTTGTACGAGAGCTAAAATTTTGGAGTTTCTCTAAATCTCTGCGATTTAACGATATAGTGGCACTGCTTGTACGTTATCGGCAGTCTTATTGCTCCTCTAAAAACAGATCGTCTTAAAGTTTAATTTGTGTACATTCAAGTCTCCGGTTTCTGCGCGTCTGCAACAACTATGTATGTTCCTATAGACTCGTGTCGTCGCGCGCGATTTTCTCTTTCTGTGTGTAAACGACAATCTGGTCCAGCGTTTTTGTCATAACGGGTCTACTCAATCGTCGGAATGTATAGTAAACTGTGCTTCACTGTTCTATGCATACACTAAGGTGGATCGTGCCATTCACAGAGATGATGAGCAATCTATGTACTCGTTCGTTGATCCGCCGTAGTGCACGCCATTGTGCGTCTGTATGTTGCGAGATGCTTCGAATACGCGCAGAAAGAGTTTTATCATCAGACCTATTTCGGGTGCGGTCGAGAAAATCAAGTAATACGAGGATTCTACATTGTAACCGGAGTCGCGCGTAAATCTGCGTACGTATTCGCTACGCCAGCTCGCAACTATGTACATATGTGTGTGTGTGTGTGTGTGTGTGTGTGTGTGTGTGTGTGTGTGTGTGTGTGTGTGTGTCTGTGTATGTACGGCTGTTTATGCAGACACTCGCGAATATCGTTTTTTTATTTGTATCACGGGCCATATTCCTCTCTCGCGCGTAATCTTTCGACTGCCGTTTTATTTAGGTACCTTATTATCGGTCTGCAGAAATCGTATTATATATATATATGTGTATGTGTGTGTGTGTGTGTGTGTGTGTGTGTGTCGAAATCGCTTCGTGAACAATATGTAATCATACATACAACTATCACTCGAATGATTTCTCACTCTATCTCTCTCTCTTTCTCTCTCTCTCTCTTTCTCTCCCGCTTAGTAAATTAAACGTCGCGGCGGCTTGAAGTCGATTGCTATTTATAGCTTTTAGTTCGCGCTCTTTTTACTCCCGTCGTTCGTTTCTCACTACTTTCTATTGCCTGACTTGACTTTGAGTGCTCATTTGAATTTACACAAGCAGCTGTATTTCTCGAGAAGTCTTTCATTTTTAACACAAAAATCATGCAAAAGAATGCGCGTCGTACGACTCATCAAACGTCAAGGGAAACGAAATATAAAAAAACAATAATGAAAAGAAAAATAAAGTCCGATTCATGTCCTCGTCTCATGCACGCTTGAAACCAACTCATTTCTGTGCATATATACCCTGTTTCATCCCGCGGACATTGTTCGCATCGTTGTCGCGTTTCACACTGGCTTTGACTATTATAAACGAACGTATGCGAAACGAGCGACAAGAGAATGAGAGAGAGAGAGAGAGAGAGAGAGAGAGAGAGAGAGAGACAGACAGACAGAGAGAGTCTAGCGCTTCAGGCATAAATGTATAGGTATGTATATGTATAACCCAGTTGGCCAGCAGCATTTACAGCCCAAGGAACAGAACGACGATCGACCTCTCGTCGACTTCGCCTCGTCGCCTCGTTTGCGCGCGTCTCTCTTTCCTCCTTCTCTGGTTTATTTTAGCTATTTGCTTTGATTATTTTCATTTTTTTCAACGAAAATTCATTCGAAGAATCACTGGTTCATTATTTATTTGCTGTTGTCATTCGACTCACTTATTAAATCAGCCGTCTCCGCGCGTGAAACCACGGTTCGCTACTAAATCGATTTTTCCTTTTAACCTAGGTGTTTTTTATATTAGATTCCAATTGCCACTTAACTAGGCTTATGCTATATTTACAGTCAGGTTTTTCTAACTTTTTATGTATTTAGACTTAAAAATGTCACTTCATTCTAACGGAAAGTGAATAGGTGGTCTTGATATTTTGCTTCAAAATTCATATGCATATTTTTCCCTGTATATGCGATCGACGAAAAAAAAATTCGTACCTTCTTAAGTTGTAATTTGTGCTTTATTTCAAATAATCAATTTGATAAAGGAATAAAAAACTCGACTAAAGACCTCCTATTATTTCCGCTCGCATGATTCATTCATTTGTTTAATACACTTTAAATAATATATATATATATATATATATATATATATATATATATATCATAACAGACGCGTATTTTCAACGCGTAAGCCTCGAATCTACATTTTTCTATCTACATACATGTACAGGAAGGACAAGTAACACAAATTTTTCAACTTTAGCGGATTATCGTTATTTTCTTTCTTCGTAATGATTTTTTTTTATTTTTTGACACAACGTACGTTTCCCATAGAGAAAAAAGGTAACTATATGATTGTTCTGGATGGTTCATCAGTCCATTTATCCTTTTTTCTTTTGTTCCATCGCGAGACCATCAATTGAATTACAACAACGACAATGAGACTTTGAACGCATCTGAGATAGAGCAGTTGCTACATAAATCTATATACAACATCCCGGGTGTGTCCATCCGCTGTTAAATGTCGCCATTCGCTCTTTCTTTTTATCATTTTTTTACTTTTTAGGGATGATTTAGAGTTATTAACTATTACGTGTATTGCGGTATCTAACCTCTGGCTTTTCAACAATATCTCAATGAAATAAAAACGTCCGTTCATCAAACGTTATGTAAAAATTTTAAAAATTAATTTTAGACCAAAACCGGCGGCATACGATTTCTTAGCCTCTGTCTATTCAGCGAGACAGTATATTCGTGCTTGTACGATAGTCACGGGCTTACTGTTGTTGCCGGTGTGCTGTTGTTGTTGTTGCTGCTGCTGCTGATGGTGAATGGAGGATTGATGCTGGGGCTCCCAACTAGCTTTATCTTGTTGTTGTTGCTGTAGCGGCGGCGGCGGCGGCGGCGGCGGCTGCTGCTGCTGCTGCTGCTGCTGTTGATGATGATGATGATGTTGATGATGAATGCCGTGATTATGATTGCTCGCTTGATAAGGATGATGATGATGATGATGATAATGATTTGGATAGTGATAGGGCTGTTGCTGTTGCTGCGGTTTGCGCTTGCTGCTAGTGGCTCGAGCCCAAGGTCACAAGGAATGATATTCACCGAGCACTAAACTGGTACTGTGATAACCGGCATGCGATCCGGACATAGCCATCGAGCCCATACCCTGGTAAGCGCCCATACCCATGCCGTTCATCGACATTCCGTTCATCGTGTGATTGACGCCTTGCATTGTGCCGGGCATCATCGACGAGTGACCCATGGGACTGAGGCCGCCCATCGACGGTGCTATCGCGCCCATCTGCATCGATGTTGCCGTGTGCGGCAAGGATTTTTGTAAATCCGACGAGCTCGGCGTGCCTATCAGGTAATCCTGTGAACAGAAATATCACAAAGGCTCTCTTTATGCCCGATCCGAAAAGTAATACCTCTTCTTCAATCGATAACGAAATGCTGCGAGAAAATGAATGATCGTATAAATTGAAGAGGTAAACATATGACAATGTAAACGCGGTACCTAGAGCGCGTACAGATTTGGAAATAAATTTAGTAAAAAAAAATTGAACTGTATAAAAGAATTTCAAACCTGCGAGCTGTAGTACTGCATATAATCGAGCTGGCTCTTTTGCTGCGCGCAGCTTGACTGGTGCGGTAGCGTAGCCGTCGGATGAACGAGTCCGTGAGCCGCCGCTGCTGCTTGAAGATGATGTTGTAGTTGATGTTGAAGGTTTCTTTTGTCGTCGCCGCCACCGCCGCCGCTCTCATTGCTGCTGTCGTGGTGATGCTGGGACTGCATATGATGTCCAAGACTGGACGCGTGGCTTTGATGATAGGAGTGTGGACTCGAAGAGACCGATACTTGCGCTGGTAGCTGATACATGTTCGAAGATTGCTGCTGCTGTTGCTGTTGCTGGTGGTCTATTAGTTGGTGCGAAGATGCTTGAGGTGTTTGTTGCTGCTGCTGTTGCTGTTGTACTACAGCACAGGAGGTTGCGGATTGCTGGGACTGTTGGCTGACCGATTGGCGCTTCGTCTCGTCTCCGCTTTCGTAGCTCGAGTCACCAGGATCGCCGTTGTGGCACTTGTCGCCTTTCTGACCACTGAAGACACAAGAGCAACGTTGTCGTTTGTTCGTGAATTCATTTTTAAAGCAACATGTTAAATACCTAGGCCTATAATATAATACCTAGCCTATAATACCTAGCCTATAATACCTAGCCTATAATACCTAGCCTATAATACCTAGGTCTAATGGGGCTGCTACGAGTCAGATGTTTCGTTTCTAATGTATTCTCGAGTGTATCGTACATCTATAGATCTGTACATCTGCAGCTTATTGCATCGGTTATCCACAAGTGTTTGAATATGTAGTCAAATAAAGGGTAGACTAATCGAGCGCCTAATCAGCCTCTGTCTCTCGTATTATGCTCGCCTGAATAAGTTGATAAACTTTAAATGTAAATTAAAAGATACGAGAGATTATTATTGTTCGACGAGGTAATTGATGGAGCTAATTCAGTTGCGTACACATACAAGTGTAGAGACGCGCACGAGCAAAATGTATAAAACGACGATACGAGCGAGAGGAGGACTCAAGTGGCGAGTGTTAATAAGGATGCGCGACACCTTGAGTGAGCAAAGAGGAGTGGAGAACGACTAAGTCGTATAATATCGCGAAGAGAGGATTTTCTCTCGTAACCATAAAGTCAATTTAGCGGACCTCCTCGGCGACTGTACTTGCAGAGCCAAGATTCCTAGCCCGCGCGAATACACATTAATGATTCTACGGACAATTTTTTTTCTCTCCGTTTTAACGATCCTGCGCTATGTACATGCGTGTAGAACGGAAAAATAAGCGAACTTGTGAAACGCTGAAGTGGCAGGCGGTCGATTTATTTTCTTTTTCAAGCGGTACTCTCGAGCGCGATATCGACAAGACTTGTCCGCTACCAGAGACACACTGTTAAATTATCGCTCGTCGCGCTTGAAAATGTAATCGTCCTCGAGAGAAAAAAAGGTAACTCTCGCCAATCGTTAATCGCTTGTCCGACAAGCCTTTTAGCTCTGAGCGATTTTCCTTGACGAAATAGCATACGGAAACCGGTCCGTTTAGTACATGCATATAGGTAGAAGATCGCGCTCCCGAATTTCATCGAGTTGCGCAATAAGTTTCGGGGGTAAAAATAGTCGCAGTGAAATGGGCTACGGTTCACTTTCCTCGTTGCCTATAAATCGAATACGTCGAGCGAACAAAAGGAGCGAGACTGTGGGCCTTTCTCGCGCCTACTCGGGAAGAGTTATTTCCTCGAGACGCGAACGCCCCCTCAGTGCTCGAGCGTGTATATAAGAGGTACACGCGAAGCTTAAGCACGTGTTCGATCTTCGCTGTAGGCTGGCCAGCTGAGACGATAATGGGACAGGCCAATTTCACGAATAAGAGCAAAAGTTGAAAACAAAAATCTTTTTTTATCCTTTTCTACCTTTTTTCTCTCGCATATACTACGTAGAACGCGAGGATGTACGCAGACGCGTGTATTTATTGGCTATCTGAATATAGTCGCGCGCGGCCGAGCGGCTAATTAACGACAGCGTAACAAGTCGCGTCAAACTGGTCCGAGCGCGCACGCTCGCGCGCTCTCGAGTATTATCTCGATTAGCATAATTCCTAATTTAATTCCTCGATGAATTCCGAGTGCGGCGGCCGATCTTATCGCCGGCAGCGCGATTCCACTAATTCGCGTCTAACTTTATCGTTGGCGATAAGATCATCGCGCTGGACCGGCCGAATTTTTGGCTCCTCCTCGTCGTAAAAGCGCCGTCGATGCCAATTCTTTTTCTGGTAAGTGCGCCCGGTTTTCGCTAATTGTTTGCGCTTTATACGCGGTAAACCTTTAATTGGCTATTGCTCGGATATTTTATACATATATGCGAATGCGAAATCTGCAGTGCAAAAATGTCGAGTCGAGCGATGCCCGAGCAAGAACTGGCCGATTGAGAGATACTTTCGAATTTCGAATTTCGAAAAACCTGACTTTTCCATATTTATCGTCCGAAGAATGTTGGCGAAACGGTGAGAAAAAAATCTTAATAACCGACAACTATCAATCCTCGTCGTCTTCACGACTTATTTCCGTAGGTGTGCATCGACGCGGGAGTATACAGCTGCGAAAATTAAAAAGCGTATAAGCGCCGTGAGATCGCCATAAATAATAGCCGCGCGCGATGAGTCAGCTACAAATCCTAATCAAAGTAATGGCCTGTGCTTGGATCGTGATCGTGTATAGTAGGTATATACTATACGCATATACAGACACACACGTACATTGAACGAAGAGTCAGAGAGAGAGAGAGAGAGAGAGAGAGAGAGACAGAGAGAGAGTGTATATGGTCCCGCAGCGGCGGCACAGCGCCGAGAAAATTTACTGCCCGATCGTCGGGGCGATAAGGCATACCTGGGAGACACCTCTTTCGGTTTATAGGACCGGGATATATATGCAGCGGGTGGCCCCATCGACGAAGACGACGAAGACGACGACGACGACGACGACGACGACGACGACGACGAGAAGGAGGAGGAGGAGGAGGAGGAGGTGGAAGAGAGGAAAATATCACTCTTCTCGCGTCGTTCCTCTCTCTTTCTCTCTCTCTCTCTCTCTCTCTCTCAAGCTTAGTTGATGTTTTAGTCGTATTCTCGATTTGACTGCCGCTGCTGCTATCCAGAGAGAGAGAGAGAGAGAGAGAGAGAGAGAGAGAGAACACTGGTAAAAATTTGTATTTCGGGAAAAGATAGTGACCCACAGATAAGAGTACGGAAAGCCGCGGGAGTTTCGTGAGGATTTAACGTTCTTTTTATGTTGGGGCCTTATTTAGACGAGTCGTTGCGCGCGATTCGATTGGCCGATAAGGCCTTTATTTGTCCCCTTACTCCGTTTTATGCTGAGCGTACGTTATAGATTATAGGCACAACGAGATCATATGATTGATTATATTTTGACTGGGTAAGAAACGCTGGCTATCGATTCGCGCGTCTATAGACATTGAATTACGCAAAAATGTCGAATAATAAATCACGTTTGACTAAAGCTCGCGTTCTCCGCTTCCCACATAGCGAGCGCAGACGCTTAGAATCAATCGAGCGTAGCTGCAGAGTCTCGCGCGCTCGGAATTTCGGGGGCGTAAACGCGATTTATCGGCGGTATATAAGTCTGACACAGAGACACACACATTGCACGCTTCACGCTCGCCGAACTCCGAGGCGACGAGAATTATGCTCTATCCTCTTTCTCTCTCGAGAACAATATTATTAGAGTACGTAAACTGCGCTATGAACTATATGCGTCTCTCGCGGAACGTAATGAAATAACTGCTGACAGTATGTGGAAAGCTTTCGCGATGGATATTCAATTTATATATTTATATATTTAGCACACGAAACAATTTGTATGCGCAGCGCATCGTCTTCTTTCTCTCCGCGGGTGATATTCCCGGAGAAAGCCCGCGGCCGAATAGCAGCAGATCCAGCTGGATGTAGGTATATCTATCCTGCGTTAAAAAATGAGAAAACTCTGCAGCTGATTCTATAAAGAGATAGAGGGAAAATTTTCTTCGAGTGTACACACACCCGTTCTGTTTACAAACTCTCCGCCTATTCCCGCGCATATATGCACAGTTGCGCACAGCTCGGTCCCTCCTGTGGTGCTGCAGGTCAGCTTTGCTGCTGCTGCTGATGCTGCTGCTGCTGCTGCTGCTGCTGCCGTATTATTGTAACCTACGACGATCGTGACTGGGCTGACGAGGCTGCTGCTTCTCGAATTCGGAGAAAATTCCACGTTTCAGTACAGCTAAGTGGACCGGCGAATACGCGATGATGTAAAGCTACTTTATTTCGAGGATAGCGGTAGTCAAAAGTACGAACGCGCAAATTTCACGATGGCTTTTCTATTCGCAAAAGTAGACTGATATTTATGTCGGTGATGAAACGACGCACGCCACCTCACTGTCAGTCTTCCGTCTAGTTTGGCCGCTTGGCAGAGCTCAAAGACAGCAGAGGGGAATCGGAGTGTATTGGCTACTCGCGAAACTCAATTATTCCCGGCACGGACCATTTGACAAGCTTGCTTTTGAAATGTGCAGACAGCTCGACTTCGCTATACGCGCTATACTCCAAATGGCAGGCACTACAAAGTCACCCGGAACATCCTAGATTCCTGATAAATTCATAATTTTATGTATCTCCTCGACACCTCCGACAACAATCTTGTCGCGGTTGGATTAAGAGCTAAATTTGTCGAGCTACTCAAAAGGATATTGTCTCCAACTCGACGCGAAATCAATTCGTCGTGTGAGGTGCAAATCCCTACTCTGTATACACCATAACGTGTATAAGGTGTATATAAGGTATACTATAGTACGGCAGAGCTTTTATATACAAACAGTCCAGGGAATGACGGATGAAGAAAAAAAGGAATTCAAAGTGTTAAAACGCTTTCTGTGTTACGGGAGGTCTGATCCGGATTATTAGCAGCGAAGCCGGTGTTCGGTAGTAGTTATACGAATGAAAAATACTCGTGGTTCTACAAAAGAAGTTTCCCGATAGAAAAAAACTTACGATACAGATGCACGCGGGCGCAGGCGATTATCGAATTTGTTGCCGGTTAAGGGATTTCGATCCGGTCGGACGCGCGAGTGCGCAGACTGTGTATAATGCGATGAGCGCTGCAGCATCGGCGAAGAAAAAATGCAAGGAGAAGACACTCGGCCGAGCAGCCACCCACGGAGAGAGAAAGAGCAATCCTCTTTTCGTGGCGCCTCTTTTTCTCTTTTCTTTCTGCAGGTATACGCGTGCGGGTAGAGCATAGAGCTCATAATAGGAAAAATCGGTAAGAGATCGCTCGAGCGGGAAACGTGAGCGCCGGCGCGTGCGGCGCGGATCGTGGAGAGAAACATTAATACTCCGAAAAATTAATAGACTCGTAATATACATTGAGTTTAAGTGATTTTATAATGGATTATGCCTGTACTTTCGTTCTCCTGCACGGACATTGTATATGCTCAATTTTCGTTTCAGATTCTCCTGCAATCATTACTCTGCATAATATAGGTCTACCTAGTATATATATATAACACGAGGAGAATTGCGCATCGTGGTCTCTTCGCGTATTTACATAAGCCTTGTGTTCCGAGAGAGGAGAGTCGACCGTGTGGTGTAACTCGACACCGCGTAGATATCTCTCTATATAGATGTATATACTTAATGTTCGTTACGGAAGGCCGAGATATGGCGGTTGGCTGCTGCACGAAGGGCAGAGAGTGCTTTTTTCTAATGTTGAAGAATAAAAATATACCAAGTCAACTGCACGTGCGTGAGTACTTGTATAGTCTCGAGAATGCAGTTTAGAATACAGATGAATATGCAGAAATATTGCATTTAGATTTTCGACAAAGTGTCGATCGGCAGATGGGTTTGGCCGATCCCTCGCGTCGAAAGCTGCACTCGGGCTGGTTTCATCGCTGCTAATATCGATTTCTCTCGCCACGCGTACTCTTACTCGTTCGACTTGAAAAGTGACTCATAACGCACGGGCACAGACTCAAACAGACTGTACTAGTACGCAGAAGAAGCGTCTTGCGAAAGATAAGTATGAGAAGAGGGATTCCAAGTCTGTAAGAAGGAGAGCAAAGAATTGTCGAGCCAGACAACCTCAGAAACGCCTAATTGCCGCATTGATATTAATGGCTCTATTATGTAAGTGAAACTAGACTTGTAGAAAAGTGAAAGAGAGCGAGAGAGAGAGAGAGAGACAGAGAGAGCAGTAGAGAAGCAGGGTAAGTCTGTAATCTCGTGCCTCTAGTGCATAAATATAATGTCGTCTCAAGAGACGCGCTCCTTTCTCATCTTTCTGGGTCTAGCTATTTCACGACGTAGTTTATAATATGCAAGGTATCAGAAGAAACAATCGTGTTGAGTTTGAGTTCCGCTTTGAAAAGAGCGAAGACTACGCGCACTGTGCAAAGCTATGCGTATAAATTTTCCGTTAGAGGTATCAGCTTGAAAAATGTAGCCGCGAGGCGCAGTGCGTTCTTTGCCGAGAAATCCGTCTTGCAAGTTGCAACTAGCACATTACAAGACACGACGCACATAAAACGTGCGCACAGACGCTCGTTTCACTACCGCATCCAGAGAGGGTCGTATAAAAAAAACTCGGCGGACTTTATGAAAGAGCTGTATAGCGCGTTTATTCGCTTACACGCATCGCGAAGGCGGGAGTTCTCTCTTAGTAGTCTTGTGCATTCTGGGAACGCGTGCATGAATGAAAGGGCCAGTCCCCTACCCTCTTGGCAAGCGCTGGATTGTTCCTCTCTACGTGCGAGTGTAATTTTTTTTTTTTTCTCGAGCCCGAAAAGGAAGGCCGCCGCCTCGCGAGATGGAGAGACAGAATGGCACTGATTGTGAGAGAAGGAAGGCGGGTTCGCGAGTGAGCAGCCATGTGCCGGGGATCCCTCCGACAAGCTGTCAACCTTTGACAGGATCTCTCTTTCTTCTGAGACGGTCTGATGAAAAAGGGGCCTTCTTCGGGGGCGCAAGGCTTCGGAGAGAGAAAAAAATGGACGGCAAGCTCAAATGAACTCAAATACGTAAGGAGTTTTGAATCTTTATCGAATACTTATATCAAGCGAATTTACAGCGTTTTCATATAGACCAGTGTGCCTAGAGTAGACGGAATAGAGGGGTAAGCGCCACCCTCCCTGAGTATAGCCATCCCATTGAGTCAATATTGGCGCAGCCATCCCCATGTCAACTCCGTCGCTGTGTACACACACAGAGAGAGAGAGAGAGAGAGAGAGAGAGAGAGAGTCTCCCTCTCTTTTCCACTTGGAGGGAACCCCACACGCGTTTCCGGGAGCCGCCCCTTGACTTCCCCAACTGCTTCCAATGCTCTTTGCCTCTGTGAGCTGCCATCTTTTCCACGTTGTCAAGTACACGGAAGTCCGTCGTCGTTATTGTGCGGATACGCACGCGTGCGTCTAATGCTCGACGAACACGCTTAATGGCAAGTCGCAGACGAATTTCACCGAGAGCTCTTTTCACTATTTATATACGTGCTTACGCATATGAACAGTACGTTTTGTTGCTTGCTCGCCTGCTACTCTGATTTATCGTATGCGTATGCAAGCGTCGAGCTGAGAATTATTTTTAAAATGCGAATTTTAGTAATTAATGCGACGTTCCTGCATCCCAAGAATTTCTATGCGAAACTCAAAATCATGTTTATATGATATGTGTGCGTGTCTCTATGCATATAGGCTGAAAGTGCCTTTTCTATTTCATCAAATAATCGATGGTTTTAATAAACTAGCTGCATTTAAAATAAGAAAAGATACCGAAAGACAAAGCGTCTTGCCAAAATATATCTCGTCAATCTCATTCTATATGCGCGTCGACGTATTTATGCCTCGTAATACACTATGAAGCTTTACAAGCGAGCGAATACATTGTCTCGCTCTAGTAAATCAAATAAAAATAAAATATATATTATATTGGACGATGGTTTGCAGTGGTGTAGCTTTGAACTACTTAAACATATAAGAAATAGTAAATTCATCGTGCTTGTGACATTATAGTTTGAGTTTATTTCTTCAAGGCCTTAAGGCAGATAATGCGACACTAACATATATAAAACGTGATCGAGTAAGGAATGAAAGCGCTGCGCGACTTTTATTTCACACAACAGCCGCGAAAGCAAAACAGTTTGTTTTAAAATCTCCCAGCAAACAAAGCTCGCAAATATATATACAAGCCATCCTTTATCGTCAGCAACGCGTTTCTATTCGGATGAAAACCGTCTCTGTTCGCGGAACGCGCATCATTAATGGAGTGGCAAAGCTGTGATAAGGATTTTATCGATAATAAATGCAACGGAGCTCTTGAATAACAATCGAAAGATATTGTGGCGGATGTTTTAACACAAGATAAAAGTCAGTTGTTGGGCAAAGCTATATTGTATATTACGTGTAGAAAATACAGAACGCAGCAGACTCACGAGGCTCTTATAAGGACCATATAAGCGCTGGGTGTTTCTCCTTCTCTTTCGGTATAGGTGCATTAGCGATGTTTTGTTTGAATGAGGGAGAAAAATAGAGAGGGAGGGAGTATAGGGAAGAAAGGAGCCGAGGGAGAGGACGTACGCTCTGCTCTATATACTACGAAGCCATTACTGTTCGCTATTGCACTAAAACCATTTCGATCTATATTGTGCGTTGCAAAGTAACGGAAGAGAGAGAGAGAGAGAGAGAGAGAGTTATACACATAAATATACTTAATACATTTTGCATCTATGAGGCGAGTTATTGTGTCTATTATTTTTTGTCAAATCTACTCTTCGCGGTATTTATAGGTATATTTCCGATACATTGTCGCTGACGCGTACAGGCATATGCCGACGCTCAATTTTTTATATTACACGAAAACGCCCACTATGACGCCCCTGTCCCAAGGGGCATAATTTCTACTACTAGCTTTACTCGCGCGATAAGATAAATATGCTGCTTTCCACGCGTGTACAGTTGCAAGAAGACATTTTTCAGCTAAAACAACGATTGAAAGGTAAGCGCAGAGAGAAGACAAAGCGAACAAGACAGAGAAGGCGAGGAGTTGTCCGTTCGACGTTCGACTCTCCGAATCTCCGATGTCTATGGGAACATACACATTTACACATGCATCACAGAAGCCATAAAGAAATTCGATATGCAGCGCCGTCAGAGGCGCTACGGTGGTGCTTCCCACTTCCTCTTTCTCTCTTATATGTTTCTCACTCCAGAACGCGACTATATGCGATTATGCTATATGTACCATACACGCAGACACACTACGGACTGACCATCGCTTCGTCGTGCTTTCTTTTGTTTTTGCTCCTACTTTATCTTATTGTTTCAATTTTCGGTTTACAACGGAAAAATCAACGAAATTTCTGTAGGTCCTAAACACCTGCTCATGGCTTCGTCGAAATTTCAATTGAGATACAAAAAACTACGAAAATTTGGAGCTCAAACCGGTTTGCGTACACTCCTATAGTCACATTAAATGCTTCGGTCGCTTATAATTTTTATACTTTTCATAAGGGACAAAATAATGGCATAAACCGTCTGGGCTAAATATAATGAATAACTGGATATACTAATAATAAGTCTTTAGAAAAAATTGCTTATTTTGTATAACCTAATGAGTATGTCTATTTGAAACTGTATAATTTTAATAAAAATAGCGTGCATAGTTCGTATTCGTGATAAATCATATTGTGTATAAGCATACAACTCGTGAACGAATTATACATATGCATGAGGCGTTTCAATAATTGTCGGTAGAGAAAAATCGATTGTACTTATAAATGCTTATATATATATATTGTAAAACTGTGTCGTCGCCTCGTGGGAGACACACACGTCACTGAGCGCTAAGCGTTACACCGGGAGTTTAAACTCGCGCGCTGCTCTCTCTCTCTCTCTCTCTCTCTCTCTCTCTCTCTCTCTCACTCTCGGATCTAAAATCGGATCTGGAGCAACGACCTTCGAAACAACACGAACCCTACGTGTCGCGGCTCTCGCTCTATCTTTCCGAACAGTGGAATAAGAGTCTCAACGATTGAAATTTTTCGACTCCACGGAGAGAGATAAGTTAGAAAGAAGCGGCTTCATTATATCGCAGTAAATATGCAGAAAATTTAAATTTGCCTTCGAATTATGCTACTGTTTCACAGATAGCGGGGAGACCTATTGATCGCGATTTCGAGCTGTTGAATTAAAAATAGCTTGGATGTCTGTTTTTATGTCGCGGGACAAGAATATAACATAAACTTGCCGTTTATATGGTACGTTCTCTCGAAGAGATTCTCGTTGGGGGGAAATGCAGTCGCATGTGCAATATTGTAAGTAAGAGGAAGTCTGAAAAATCACGACACGATGAACCGTGGCCGTTTGTTGACATAGCATTAGTGCCTTAACTTCTCTGTTTACGATTCCCAACCTAAGACTTTTACCTCCTTCTCGACTATTTGTTTTTCGGAATAGGTTGCAACGGTACGAGTACTAATTTCCCGAAGACCGAAACCGAGCGTCCGCAGTGTTATTGTTGTTTCAAGTAGAAGAAAGCCTTCGAAAGTCGATGGCTTTCTTCGACGTTTTTCTCTCAAAACTGAAAATCAAACACGTCTCGTTTGACTTTTGCGCGCATTTAGCGTGCAGCGCTAACAAAGAGGGTAAAAAACCTTCGTCTTACTTGTGTTCAGAGGCTCGATCTCGCTGCCGGCGGTTCTTGAACCAGTTGCTGACTTGCGTCGTCGTCAGTCCCGTCGTCTCGGCCAGCTCTTGCTTCTCTCGGGGCGACGGATACGGATTTGTGTCGTACCACTTCCTCAGGACCAGTCGAGACTTCTCCTTGAAGCAGTAGGAGGTCTCCTCGCCGTCCCAGATAGTCCGGGGTAGCGGGAACTTGCGCCTCACACGGTACTTGCCTAAAATTCAGTGCAACATCGTTAGTTTAAGAGAAAAGCCACGGGATCGTGAAAAAAGGGACTGGCCATTGGAAGGAGAAACTGACCGACTGCCCCGAGGGGCCTTCCGCGCAGCCTCTCGGCCTCGATGTAGTGCGCCTTGAGCCACAGTAACTGGAGTTTGTTGTGGTTGTGCGAACTGAAGGTGTTGCTTTCGAGGGTCTCGTAGAGTTCCTTGAAGTTGCCGTGGTGGAAGGCGACGACGGCCTGGGCTTTGAGGACGCTCTCGTTCTTGCGGAGTCGCGCGCACTCGGGCAGGGACCAGAGGAATCGCGCCAGACGATCGACGCTACCAGCCTGCTGGAGCACCTGGACAGACGCAACCATCGTCTTCATAGACGATAGACAGGGGGGGGCACACTGTTAGTCGGCAGAACTCATCCCGCTCTCTCCTCTTAATCTAGTCTATCTTGTATATGTTCGACTGTTTTCCTTTCATTGCAATTCTCACTGCTCGTGATTGAGACTCGGAGATACAAGACAACTAGCTCCCACGCCGCACGGACTCTAAAGAAGGCACTTTTATCGTTCCACTAACTAACGGTCCGTGCGACGAGGGTAAAAGGAGCAAAGATTTTTAGCTGTGCACACACGCAAAAAAGAACAGAGTACATAGGAGAATTTGCGAAAAGTCCGCTTAGAGCCCGAAATGTCTCGCGCTCGAGCTCGTGCGAGTTCGGATCGGGAACGGGCCGCACTGCACTAAATGTCAGACTCGCGCCGATGGATTTACGCCAAGCATAAAAAACGAGCTTCGCCAGAGAACTTTCGCGATATACCTATAGATATATAAAACTGACTCGCAACAAGTCGCAAAGGGAAAGAGCACGCGGGCAATTATTTAACAATGATATATATAGAGGCGCGAAGGCGTATTTTTCGCGCGCCCTTTTCTCTCTCCTCCTTATCTACCAAGCTCGCGTAGATAGCTCGACGCGCGACGGACGCGTAGAATAAAAATATCATTCGGGTTCGTTCGTCGAATTGAATTGAGCGACGATGATTGAGTGGTGCGTTATGCAAGCTGGGAAGCGTATACACACATACACAACTAAATATTGTGCATTTACAATATAGTTATTTACGAACGTGCGAATATTCACTTTCAGTCATTGCGCATGGTATAACTGAATGCAATTAAGACTGAGTATTAAATGGATATAGAAAAAGAGAGGAGTGTGTGAAAATCGGCTCGTACCTCGCAAACGCAGGCAACCTGCTCCTGGGTGAAGGTAAATCCGGGCACTTGTCCATTACTGGCAACAGCGGCAGCCGCTGCGGCTGCTGTTACAACCGATCCAACTGGACTGTTTTGCGGGCTGTAATTACCAGTCGTAGGTCCATAGCTCGCAGTAGTTCCGTCGATCGGCAGCGACGGGTTAGGTGTACTCTGAGGACTGTAGCCCTGCTGTTGCTGCTGCTGCTGCTGCTGCTGTTGCTGCTGTTGCTGCGAAGCGGTACCTGCGAGCACGACGTCGCCGGACGTCGCGCTCCTCGCGGAACCGGCGGGTCCCCCGTAGGCCATCATCACCTCATTACTGCTTTATCACACTCGGTCCTACTGGTCCGCAGCTGTCGTTGAGGCTACGCGCTCAGTACATCCGTCGGATAAACAAATATCGTCTGTGTGGAACGCGCACTCAACTCCGGAAGAGGGATTATTATTCGATATCTCCTCCTCTTGTTACTCGCCGCAGTAATCGGCTTTGTTTCGTCTTACACCAGCGGCGATTACGATTTCTCTATCCTCTTGCATGCGTTGCGTGTATGTAGTGTGAAACAATGTGCGTGAGCGCGCCTTGGGGAAAAATCCGCGTGCGAGGTTTCGTGTTTCGCCGGTGAGCTTTGCCAACACCAGAGAGAAAGACCAAGAGAGAGAGAGAGAGAGAGAGAGAGAGAGAGAGGGAGAGAGAGAGAGAGAGAGGAAGAGAGAGAGGGAATATCCGCAGCTTGTGCTGCTGCTTCGTGGACTATTAATAGCGCGACTAATTTTAGAAGAGTCGAGCGCTGCTAATACTTCTTCTGCTGCTGCTACTGCTCCTGCTGCTGCTGCTGCTGCTGCCTCTCAAACCTCTCTCAAACACTATACGTGTACCTATATGTACAGCATCTACCTCACTTCTGGAGTTTACCGTTCACAATTATGCATTTACGTACCATGAATATGGATACGCGTACCTTACCCTCGGATTAGAAAATAAAACGCACTGTGCGAAGTGTACGTGTATCGGTACGCAACCGCATACAAGCGCATCTGTCCAGTTCTCACACGCGATGACGCAAGACTGGTCAGTTTCGAACGATCGAGAGAGAAAAAGCAGCTCTCGGCCGCGCGGTTCCGAGCAGACTGAGCTCGTCCAAAACTCGGCGAGTACCCGCGAGAGCCGAGGAGAAGCATCGCACGGGGAAGGCTAAAGAGCCCATTGGTTGGAGGAGTGGCTTACGATGACAGCTTTACGAAGGAGGGGCACCCCGATTGGCTCGACGCCATACCGTCGATGGATTGGAGCTCCCGGGTACACGCCTACTCTCGCGCTAGTCTAACACCGCGACTAGGTTTTTGCAATTATTATTCTATATTGAAGCTGACTACACGCGAGTCGATGCTACTTGACTTTAATGCTTTTTTCGTCGGTTACTTTTTTCAGCTAGAGACGCACGCACACTCGCACACTCGCACACACTGAAAAACTTCTGCACAGGAACATATGCTAGCTTCTAAAGGAATACACGTGTCTCTGTGTTCGTATGTGTATGCGAGTGACAGGACCCACGTCAATCAGAAAAGGGCCCGAAATGTAGGCAAGCGCTAAATAAACGCTTGTATCCGTCATTATGTTACTGCATTATTTCAGCTTTTCTAAGTACACTAGAGTTTCGAGAAATATGCGCGACAGATTTTCCCGCTGCTTAAATTTTCATTAAAAGATTCGTTATGGAAAAATGAAGAGATTTTATATTTTTTATTCAACTCGATATATTTGACGACGTTGCATGTATATTGTATGAAATAGTATTATATATGTAAAAAGGAGTATAAGGGAATTTATAAAAATCCGCGCGGTTAGAAGGAAGAAAAATAGCCGCACTTCTCGATGTCGCAGCACAATACAAGCGCTGCTTATTATACTTTTTGATATAGACGCACTGCTGGCAAAGACTAGCTTGTCAGCCTGACAATAAAATATTTTCCCATCGGGTCGCGCGTACATATAAACGAGGGTAAGACCGCGCACAACACTCCCTTACATTATTATTACGAATTGGAGCAGCGACGGCAGTTATTCTCCCATATAATTCCACGAGTTGACATCGGCTGGCCTTTTTTTCTACGAAAGAGCCTTTTGTGCACCGAGCAGTTTTTCACGTCAACGTCAACTCCTCTCTCGATCTCTCGAACTCTCGAACTCTCGAAACCTGTCCACGGCGCACTGGCTCGACTAAGACGATCGACTACGTTATGCGCGTAGCACTGCGAGCGTTACACTCCGTAGACTCTATATATACTTGAAGATTAATTTGGAGAGTGGTGCAAAAATTCGTAACGACAAACGTGTGGCGATGATCGCGCCCCGTACAAAAGGGAAATTCCCGTAGCTCGCGAGTCAAGCCCGACATTGATTTCTTCATCCTCGCTCATTGTCACCTCGGCACAAAGCTGCCCGCAAATTCCCATGTAAAGAGCTATGGGGCGCCAGACCCCATACGGCGCTAGAGGTCCAATTGAAAAGCCCACGTGTAATTGCCGACACTCGCTACATTGCAGACCGAAGTGAGCAGCGTGTCTTTCCTTTTCTGGCTAATCGTTATATATATATATACATATATACCTCTACTTTATACGTACATACATATCGCGTACGAGGGGATTCAAAGCGGCGGGTTTATTTTAAATCTCGAATGCTACAGAGCCACATAATACACGCGTCCTTTTATTTCTTAGCCTTTCCTTTCTCACTCTCCTTTATAGTCTTGTTTAGCTTCCAATATTTGTCTCCGCACTTCGTAACCGTGCCACAATCCTCCACTTCTTTCCGCTCTTTCTTTTTGAGCTCGCATATTTTTTTCGCTTCCTCGTTTTTACTGCTGTTGCCCGAACAGCAGTTTTCCTTTAAAATCGCTGCGGTTTTTATCCATCTCAAACTCGACTCTGGTTTTTCTTCTCTCTTCACTGTGCGTTATATACATTGCATAATATTATATTGTGGAGAGTGTATCGGGTGGACGAGCAAAGTTTTAACTTACATAATTGAAGCTCGACGTTCGAAAGGGTAGAGTAAGACCTATCCGTACTCTTGGTGCTAGTACTGGAATGGCCCTTTTGATCCCGACTTTCTTCTTTCCCCGTCGCTTTTCTCTTGGCGCACTTGCCTTGGCCACAAGTATCGTGGCCCAACTTACGCCCCGAACAAGTTTGGTTCTTCCAACTTATGTCCGGTTCACAGGTCTTGTCCGCGGCTTTTTTTTCACCCCCGAAGCTTTTTTCCACGGCTTTATTTTGAGACTTTTGCGTGCAGATTTCCTTACCTTTGAGTTCTTTGAGTTCTTTGAGCGAATTTTTCTTCGCCTTCTTTCTACCTTTTCCCCCCTTTTTACTGTTAACGATCTTAGTTTTAATTAAGTGACAGATAGCAAATATACGTGAACAATATTGAAATAATGAGCGATAGATGCTGTATACCTGGACTTGCCGCTAGATTTATCGAGTCTCTTGCAACTCTGCAAGCTCGATACGCTGAAATCTCGACTCGAGAAACTTTGGGGACTATTTATCATTTTTCCGTTCGAGAAGAAAAATGGCTTCTTTAAAACATTATGCTTTGTTGGGGGGCAGCTCAATTCTCCTGCTGGAATCTTTTCGCAATCGGAGACGTATTCCGTTGGACATTCTGCTTTCTGATAAATCGAGGAAAATGTTTTGAAAATCTAAACTATTCGATTTTCGCCTAGATTTCCATCAGCGAGAAAGCAAATATCGCTCGCACGCCCGCTCGAAATTTAGAAACGTTGTTTTTCGTTTTCAATTTGAAAATAATGCTCGTTGAAAAAGAAAAACATATATGTATAGGTGAATACGCGTACACTGTACACTGTGCACGTATCCTATCGAATGTCAAACTAAACAATACGTTCCTTCAGTTTTGCAAACGAATCTATTCGGATAGATAGATCTCTCAAATTGAAAAACAAAAAAACAAAGGCAAACCTCGATAGATGCAGGCCAACACTTGGGCGGATGCTCCGGTGCTCGTTGAGGGTGCCACGGGCCCTGAGGCAGCTCGTCTCTGATTAATTTATAGGGCAATCGACAAGCAGCGAGTAGGGTCGCATCTTGCTTTATGTTCCTATTCTTTGTCGTCGGACAATCGTCGCGCCTCCTCGCTTTCTTTTCATATTTGTTCGAAAAGAGTCCAAGCAGAGCAGAAAATCGTTGCGAAACACTACTGATGGTGTGCAGCTGAGATCGCTGCACTTGGCGGTACTATAGGCAGCGACGCGGGGTAAAATTCAATGAGCTTGATTTATGGTTTTTAACGAATTGTTCAACTCTATGTGTATATGTGTATACCAGATTGGAGCTGCTTGAATTCGATAAGAGTACTTTAGACAGACGATTTTGTAGAGTCCAGGCCATTTTTAATATGTCATTCCAATTTGTTAACCTAACTTGTCAATTTGGCGCACACCCGCGGTCAAAGGCTCGTTTCTAGCCTCTAATAGCCGTTATCAGATTATGAAGTTGACGATCAACGACCAACTTCAATGCCTTACATTCCAGTCTTAGTGTAATAACAGAATTTTTAACGATTCAGCGAACGCCACGAAGGAAATGCATACGTAACGAGCGAAACAAAACTCTGTGTTCAGGTTCGTTCTCTCTTTCTTTTCATATACCTATATAGGTATAACGAACGCACATCAGTGGCCCGATGCATATACACAAATATACGTAACAACGAGTAAGTGAGAGAGATAGAGACAGAGAACGGCTCGTCAGGGCAAGGCAGATCGATGCGGCCATGGAAACCGCGAGCCAATGTCGAAAGAGAGAGCACGATATAATTCCTCTTTTTTTCGCGTCACCCGGCTTCTTTTTCACTGCAATATTCTTCTCAACTCTTCGTAATTTAGGTACTACAATTGCAACTCCTTTCATCTAGTTTATGAAAATCTCAACTAACGGTGTAAACGCCTATAATATGAAATACGGTATTGTCGTTATCACGACCGATGAATATATATGGGCGCACACATACACATAGAATGTGAGTGCTATCACTTTGTGATAATGAATGAGCTGCTCTGACTGCAGCTTCCCTCTCTCTTGTGCAGTTGTCACGTACATATATATATATATATATACATACATACATACATACACATACATATTGATATACAGCATAGACACACGTACACAAGGTGAAACCCGATGGGCGTAGCTTTGCGCTCTTGCGGTAACGCGATATGTTTGTATTTCGTGGCACGCACTCACACGCACACATGCGACCGCACGAGAGCAAGACAGAGAGAGAGCGAGAGAGAGAGACGGATATCCATCTGTCAGCAAACGAGCCCATCGTTCGATGCTTACTTTTACCGTGTGCGCTTATGATGTGTGTGCGGTGTGTACAACGACAAACTGTACACTGGTTTGTACATGTGCGTTTGTGCGCATAGACGCACGAGATTCTCGGAAAACGATGGAGCCCTTTTTCTGCGAGCCTTTCTTTGTCGGAAAAGCGCGTATTTTTTCACGTTTCAAGCAACTTAATATATATATATATATGTGTGTGTGTACAGATGGAGAAAAGTTGTGGTGAATGTGTAAGCAGAAGCTTGCGGTGTTGCGTTACCTGGTGCTGCTGCTGTTGCTGCTGCTGCTGCTGCTGCTGCTGCTGCTGCTGGTGGTGGTGGTGGTGGTGGTGGTGGTGGTGGTGCTGCTGCTGCTGCTTCGTCAACGCCAGCTCTTTATCTTTCTTAATTAATTCACCGCGAAGCTCAGGCTCTTGCTGCTGCTACGGCTGCTGATTATTCTTTGAAAACGTTAAAGCAGGCTTTTTACTTTTAAACAACGCGTATACGTATATTTCCTATACGTAAGTGTACCCGAGACATTTGTCTCGGCATTCTCCGCAGTTAAAAGTTATTCAAATTTTCACAAACAATCGAAAGATTTATTTTGGACTGAGTTAGCCAAACTAGAGATAGTACAATAAATTCAGCGTTTTAATATCCTATATAAATATAAAAAATGCTCATTTTCTATGAGCGAGGACGATTTGTAGTGCATCGTCGTTATACTTTCCATTCGGCAGTTTTCATCAATAACAATCTCCCTAGTATACTCATATACATAATTTCAGGATTTCTTCATTGAAAAGTGGAGAGACCCCGATTGCCCTGTCCATAACGAAAAAGCCATAACTCTGCCCCGGCGTGAAATACACTTATAACAATCTGCGGCACTCCGTGCAGGGATGAGGAAGTGGATAGAAAAAGGGGGCTATTGCGTATATTGCATTGCTTTTGAGGGATATAGGTTCTGACACCTTGGTGTATTTATATTACGAAGCTTGTCGACTTTCGAGTTCTGTCATATACCTATATACTATATACGTTATAGTTAATATATATATAGGTATACTAGCATAGGTATACTGTAGCGCTGCTGTGAAACCCCGCGGGACGTCTTCTCCCTTCTTTTGTCTGCGTTGCAATACTTACATGACGATAACACCGTGTGTCGTCGTCGGAAAGAAAGAGAGGGATAAAGGACCTTGAGTTGTTCAATGTCCTAGTTCATTATGTGTATAACCGACGAAGCTCAAGCCTTTGGCAGATACTCCGCATACATTCTATAAATACCTTGAAATTAATACAAGAACCGAGGAGTTACCTTTAGCTGAAAAAAAGAAAATTATTTTCAAATACTTGTGCAATGTCGATGTTTCGCTCATTACAGTCCGCTCAGATTATTAATCCACAAAAATATAAGTATACATGTGCGCTACTGCACAGTAAAGAACGAAATTCGGCTCGTTGCGCGTTGTTAAATGTATAAGTCATTTGACGTGTCTTGATCAGATAATCTTTGCGTATACATAGTAAATAAAAGAAAAACTTGCCTATAAATACGAAGGATGCGACTAATGAATGCTCAATTCCCAAAATTCCGATTCTCCAGATAATTCATAAAGATAAGCGCAGCGTCGGTTGCGTCGCCTCACATCTTTCCCGTTCAATAAATTTGATCAGTTGGGAAAAGGAGTCACGCAACGCAAAAAGATATAATTATTGCACCGAAATCGAAGAGGAGCGCGGAAAAGGGAAGTACATTATATATGCGCGCATTTGTATCGCCACGCGGTCTACCTCGCGATGCGTGTGTGCCGAGCTGCGTATCTCGAGGACGAAATCTTGGAATTCGTACGAGGGCTTATCGCCGAATTCCATCGTAATTGCTTATCTACGTGCTGGTCGGCGCGAACGATCTAATGCGTACGACTGCGCGCTCTATCCATATAGAATCACTCAATTTGTAGCGCAGTAGCAGAGGATCGAAATTCCTCGGCGTGAGCCTTTTTAATGGAAGGAAGGATTTGTATTGTTGTTGCGCGGCTCTTCGAAAAAGTAGTAAGAGAGCAGCAACAGCCTCTCGAGACGAGAATAATTCCCCCGAGAAGAGCAGTTGGGCTTGGCTATAGAGCGCTAATAAACAGCCGCCCCCTTGGCGTGGCGCAGCATCCCGCCACCGGTATGTGCGTGCATGTGCTCCTGGCCCGCGTACTGTATCGGGTTTCCCTCTGTCTCTCTCCCTCTCTCTCTCTCTCTCTCTCTCTCTCTCTCTCTCTCTTTCCTCTCTTTCCTCTCTTTCTATGTGCATATATCGACAAGAACATTGTTGGGAGCGAGCAAGAGGCCCAACGAGGACCACACACGGATCCGCCGCTTCTGTCCTGCGTATATATATACTTATAAGTAAAGGGCCGAGGATCGACTCTTTTTCGCCGAACCTGTCCGATTCTCCGCGGATCAGGTGCGGTTACTGCTATTATAGACTTCCGATGGCTTTTCGGACTGGTCCTTTTTTCTCTTCTCGGTATAGTTATATGGCGAAGTTTGATTAAACTCGCGCCCGGCACGAGTCATTCGTCTCCAGTCTCCTGCCTACGCGCACACGCGCGGTGCATCTTCTATATTCTCTAGGTCACAGCTCCGACGAAGCGCGAGAGCTACCAAGAAGCACGAGGTTTTTCTTCGAAGTCAGCAGTGTCTAATTAATGAGCCATTTCCATCGACGCGCTCGACTACGCGCGAGAAATCGAGAAAAGGTCAGCGACGCTCGTGTCTCGTGTCT
This sequence comes from Apocrypta bakeri, assembly GCA_018906985.1. Taxonomy (NCBI): domain Eukaryota; kingdom Metazoa; phylum Arthropoda; class Insecta; order Hymenoptera; family Pteromalidae; genus Apocrypta; species Apocrypta bakeri. Next base: position 2,188,691 of record JACCIA010000015.1, on the reverse strand, counting down.
CGCCCATAGCTGTATACACGCGCTTATAGCGGATACCTGCACATGACTCTTCTTCTTCTTCTTCTTCTTTTTCCTTTTCTTCTTCTTCTTCTTCTTCTTCTTCTTCTTCTTCCTTTTCTTTTTCTTCTACTGTTGTTTTTTATCTCCTTTCCTTCTCGCTACGGGACACACGGCGCTGCGGTATTGATAGAGGGGACATTAATTCGGCGCGACGCGAGGCTTCCTAGAAATCGAGACCGTATGGGAAAGCTGCCGTTTCTCTAACTACGGAGGTTTCTACATACCTACTTATATGCGACTGCCACGAACATATGCGAGGACCAGGAATATACTTCTTATCGCTATGAGATCGTGATCGCGCCGAGAGAAACGGACAAATTCATGTATATACAAAGGTGAACATTGGTGGTCCGCACAGTGGCTCGTCCGAAGATTTTGGGTCATCTGTCGACAGTCCGATGAATTTTCAATGTATTATTCGTCTTTCGGGAGTGACGCATATTTCGTCATTCCTTCATAGAATAATAATATTCTACGAAGGATCTTCTTCATTGGATATTAATAAAGATACGATTGCCGGTCCGATTGGTGTTTCGGTTGCTGCAGTGTCGACGCATACGTTCTATCCGAAATCTTGTTATTCGCCGTGTGTGAAAAAAGGTTCGAAAAACAGCTGAAAGCAGAAGACTCGAAAAAAAGGTGAACAAAATACAGCGCGAGTCGCGCAGTCTGGCCGCAGTCGATAATTTGTCGGACAGATCGGCCGTTTGTCCCCTGTTGTATACGTGTCGGACACCGATGACTATCAGCCGCCGGACGTGCATACCTGTGCAGGTGGGGCTGTTGTAAAGCCCACCCCGCGACACCCACGCAAGATCGAAGAAGCTCGCGTTACTTATCATTGCCAAGTATTGCAACGCACTCGAGAAAGAACGCGCATTAAATACTAATGTAAATAGTTCTCACACTTGCCTCGATCCTCGATAAATCTCCGATTGACGCGTGAAAAATTAAGCTTTGAAAATTATCAGTTCTACATGATCGGAGCCTCCGAAGAGCTATTCTCTGAATCGCTGCAGAGGCGCCAACTGCGGAGACGACCCAAACAAGAAAAAGAGAAAAAGAGAATGAGAGAAAGAGAGAGAGAGAATAATGGAACACACCGGGCGTGTAAATTATGAATAATAAATATCCGCGGCCAACTAGCTCTGGCACCGCACCGGCTGTCTTGTGGCTTTTTATCGGGTTGGCAGGATCGACGCGGCTGCGTACGATGTGGGCGGGCCTCAAGACGCCCGCGGGGTCCCCGATATATGTGCCACATTTTATCGAAGCCGCTCTAGCCGACGATGAGCTACAAGTATGATTGAGGCTGATTGATCGCTCATTTATTGAGACAGCGGGGAGAGCGGACTCTTTTGAGCGCTTCATCGCTTCGATCGGAAACCTTTCAACGGGATGTTCAAATGATTGATTTCTTTCTGGGAAATTTAACCATTCCAACGATTCTGGTCTTTTAGTTCGGATTAGGCTTTAAACGAATTCAAATTCCCAAAACAAATACGAAAAAAGGAAAGCCTTTTCCATCGTTTCCAAAGGCCCACTACACTTTATAGCAAACACTTTATAGCAGTACTATGGTATAGCAGTACATTATTTTAAAACGAACGTGAATTCAAGTGCAACAACGCACTTGAGATAAACAACTATATCTGTAGTCAGTATAGATATTGCAATCAAACAATGTGGCTTACATTTAAAAATTATATATGTTTCCTTCTAATCGTTTCTGAGAAACCTCAAGGCATTAAGCCACTCGAATTTCTCCAAACATGCAGAGCATTTCCCATAACGCAGCAGTAAGTAATTATCGTCACATTTGTAAATTTCCCGGCTCGCTTCAAAATGATCTCGCTTTTTCATAAACATATATATAAGATAAGAAAAAGAGAACTCATAGCTACATTCCTCCGTCTAGAAAAAAAATAAGCAAGACAAAAGCTGTCTCTCTCTCAATCCCAAATCCCCGAGCTCTCGCGGAATAAGACTTTCCGCTGCGATAATCGAGCGCGTGCTACTTAGCTTATACTCAGCGTCGACGCAACAAAATAAATAAAGAAAAAAATAATAAAGAGAACGTGTGCACGCAGCCGAGAGACAGAGAGAGAGAGAGAGAGAGAGAAAGAGAGAGAGAGGGAATGGAGCTGCAGAGCGGGGTAATTCAACACCGGAAGTGTCTTGAGCGTGACGCCACCCTGAAGGTGCGCGCAGGATACGCATCACGAGGAACGAGTGAGAAAGAGAGAGAGAGAGAGAGAGAGAAGTGGAGAAAGAAGGCGGAGAGTCGCGGATGTATATAGCGCAACTTTTCCACTCTCGTATATTGTATACATAGATTTTTTTTTTCTTAGAGCGCAAGTGCAATATGTGTCCCCGATACTCCGATTCTTGATTTTTCTAGTTGATGATGCAATTATGTCGTAGCTTATCCTTTTAAACATATATTTTTTTGAGATATGCTTTGTGTATGTCGCTATATATATAGTATACGTAATACGTATGTACCAAAGAGCCGGACAGCGTAGATACTCGCATACATCGGTGATCTTGCACGGCTGAGCAACGTCCTTATAGGTATATGCACATACAACTATACATTTACCTACATATATGGATTATATTACGCCCGTATGAGGCAACTCTACTTCAGCAGCGAGAGATCCCCTTTTTCTTTGAGTGTGTATTGTATACACATAGCGAGAATTCAAGTATAATAAAGCCTTTTGAGAGCAAAGTGCTCGTCCACTATACGAAAGATGTTGATGAATTTTCAAAAAATAGTTCATATAAAAAAATACAAACATATGTATGTGTGATATTGTAGTGTAACAATTTTTCCTGCGGCGAGTGAATTCTACGTCGATATCCGATACGCTTGACTTCAATATGTGCTACAATATATATATATATTATATACCTATGAAAATAGGAGAAAAACAAATGGAATTGTCGCGAATACTTTCAAACGCTTGTTACACAAGTTTTCCTTTTTTTGTACCGACGAAACTGAAAAGCTTTTTTTTACTACTGGTTCTAGTGAATAAAAAAAGAACTCTCTTTTTTCTACTCAGATTCGCGATCTTCATCTCCATCTCTTCGGTGAACAAGAGATAACAGCAGCTTTCTCTCTTATTCCACCTAGGTGCGACAAAAAGTAGGCGACGACAGAAGTCGTTCGCTCTTGTAACTCTTTCTTTCCAACCTTCCATTCATAATTCCAACCTCCAGTCCAGCAGGAGCGACAACCGCACAAACGTCCCGTCGCACAAAACATCATCCTCCCGCTGTTGCTGCTGTTGCTGCTGTTGCTGCTGTTGCTGCTGTTACTGCCGCTGCTGCTCATAGCTGTGTGCCCATAGTGGTGGCAAAGTTGCGGAGGCGCACACGGAGAGAAGGAAGATGAGGTCGGGGGTAGTAACCTGACACCCGGTCTGCGCGAAAGGTAACCCGAAACCGCGAGCGCCTTCCTCCCTCCTTCTCCTCCTCCGCCTTCTCCGTGGAGGGCAGCCCCCGTCGTTGTACTGCTGCTACTGCTGCTGCTGCTGCTGCTGCTGCTGCTGGATGAAGAAAAAGGTATATATGAGCTGCTGCTGCTGCCGCCGCCGCTAGGTGCTCCCGCTAGCTGCTAATACAACGAGGACCAGACGCCAAGCAAATTTGAGAAAAAGCTTATAGTACGCCGACTCAATTACGAAAAATTTACGGCTCGTTAGCGCCCGTGGAGTTAGGTTTCCTTATTAGAATATATTTCGGGAAAAATTCTCCAGCTGACTTTTTAATGGACGGACTTTTCCTCCGCCGATTGTTTTTATGTGCCTGAATTTTGTTCTTCTTTTATTACGTACCTCGGTACTGGAGGAGGAGCTTGGAAGAGTATATAACGAGGGGGTCATGAGACTATGCAGCTACACCTGTTAATTTTAATTGGTTTTGTCTGTTGATTTAATGGCCACGTGCCGGATATGAAGGTAGCGCGATTTGGCTACTGCTCCTCCTGTATACCATTAGGACAATCTTTTTGTATAATATTATAGTTTATGAAAAATTTCATCGGCGACTTCTTATTACACAGTATTCAACACACGATACACCTCAAGCCAAAAAAGTTAAGAGCACCTCGGCGTTCATTATAATTACTCGTTGGTAAAAAACAGCCGGTACCCCCCCGAATCGCGAAGGTAGACCTATAGCTTACATTAATGCTCTGCGCTCTCTCTATAAACGAGCTATCACCCTCCCCATTGTTACAACGGCGTTCGCTCTCTGTATAATCAATACCATCGTCATCGGCTCTGTATATACCTGTATACATATAGGTATATGCGTACGTATAGGCAGACAAGGGTCGCCTTCGTAATGGGAAACACCGCAAAGCCCATCTTCTTTCTGCCTCTTCCCCTATAATAGTTCCCGATATAGGCGCGTACACCCCCTCGTCGGTCTCGGCTCATCAACCTGTAAACAAGACTTAGACACGTGGACTCTACTCTATATGGCTTTTCAGCCAGCAGTAGCTGCCCTTGACTTTTTACTTTACTCTGATGTATCGATGATAAGCGCACATAATGCCTGCCTAAATTTCATTAAAACGAGAAGCAGTAGTACAGAATCGATTGTGATGAATGTGAATTTCTTGCCTTGACGGATGAATCGTTCGATCGACCTGACGCCTTATTACAGATCACTCTCTAACGCTAATCGTGCGTTGTATTCAAATATTCGCGTCTCTCATTCGCAATCGGAGAAGCGTTTCCAATATCTATACAAGGCTATATATATATATGTAATTACACAGTATGGATTTTATTTTCGATAGACATCGACTCCGTGCAGTTGTAAACTCCATTGCTGATACCTGTACACAGATTTTTAACGCGCAATCTATAATCTGCGCTTGCTCATCTCGCTTTTTTTTTACATAAATAATACACGTTTTAACGAGCCTGGGACATTAGCGAATGTTGAATGCGGAGTTCCCCTCTCGTAGGAAAGATTATTGTTTTGGTATCGACGAACGTGTGTCCGTTATTATGGGATGTATATTCATACATACGTATATCAAAGTAGAAATCCCCACGCGTGAGACCGGCACGCGTCGTCTCTCACTTTTGCTACTGCTGTTGCCGCTGTTGCTGATGCTCTTCCCAACAGCTCCATAACAACCCCGTCATTATCGTGTCTCGACAAATTAGCCTCGTTACGCGGAAAATTATTATCCGCCGCCCCTCGATTGTTTGTCTGTGTGTGCGATGCGTCTGTGAGTTAGGGATGATGTATCGCGACTTGACATAGGCGCGATGAAACGTAATGGTCTTTTAGAGAGTGATAGCTTTGACAGATCTCTCGTCGAGATTTTTCATTTTTTCCCCATGTTTGGGAAACGCATATAACCGTTTTAAATGCCTTCTATGCGCTATTTTATAATTTTACTGGTTAACATTCCAAGTATTATATTTTTAATACAGATGACAGGTGACATTTTATACAATTTTTTATTTCAATCCCTCGCCCGTTGAAAATGCTCTTCGAAATTTTTCACGCAAAAAATATCTCGAACCCTGAATGAAAAAAATAATTTTACATGATGGAACCCTATAATTAGTAATTAATAAGTTTAAAAATGTGCAACCTATTTCATCATCAAATATATTAAAATTGTAAATAAAATCAATTTCTTATTATTTGAAGTTTGAATTTCTACTCTTCACTTTGTTCTTCAATTTTCTAGTAAAAAGATTCATGCAACATATAAAGAGTTAACTCAATTATATCGCGAACTCACGGAAAGACCGTGAAAGTATTGTGAAATATAAAATGTATATTTAAATCGATGTTGTATATGTTTAACTAAAAGCGCAAAGTATTAAGTTTCATATTTGATGTTGCTGTTTCGCAACGTTGCTTATAATACATTAAAATACGATTCTCTGAAAATTACAAAAATATCACTCAAGTCACTATACTAGTAGAGAAATGAAAATATAAACTTTGCCCTATAAAAGTATGATATATGTATACATCTGACGGTAAGTAATAGAAGACGCTAGCTCTGTCAATTTTTAATAGCGATATACACAGTAGTTAATTTTGTAGAGTGGAATGATCCTTCATATATTGTTTACAGTTGAAATAAAACGTAATGTCTATTATTCAAATGCTACGATATCTTTGTGCATCATTTGCAATAAATTGTTATTCTGCCAGTAATCATTTCTATACTGATAACGTCACAAATTTTGCTAATTAGATTTCCAATATTGTGTATAGAGAAAAAACAGAGTAAAAAATATAAGTAACACCATATCGCTCATAAATGCTTTTTTCAAAGTATTTGTATTTATTTATTTATTCAACCTAAACAATTACGTAAGTAAATATTATAGGAGTTAAATTCAGTTACTAGTAAGCAGAACGACTCCTAGTGTCTTAAATTTGGAAACTGGTAAGTTTTTATAAACTATTTATTGAGTAATTTTTTTGTGTTTTTATTTTTTTGTTCAAAATTAGACTTTTTTAACTGATTCGGCATGCTAATGAAAATGTAATTCATACGATATACTTATTTATTTCACCTATCGTTTGTTTCATTTTTATCGGAACCAATAATATATAATATTTATTCCTCCTATTTCATGATTTTTTGATATATTTCTTATTCTTCTTGTATATTATTGTTATTTTAACAATCATAATTAAAATTACACAATATTAACAGTATCTTTCATTTAAGATCTTTAAGTCTCATCGACAACTGTTTACAAAACGATGTATCGTAAATATTAATCATAGATGTTTTAACGGCAACCGAGAAAGTCTATTTTAGGGAAAAATAGTTATTGCGGACTTAGAATATATAATACTTAACTCTCAGATCATAGGCAACAATATTTTATAAATAAGTGAACAATCAGCATTGAGCTCTTAACAAAAATCGGTTTTTCGTTATAAATATTATGATCACATTATAATTTAAGTTAACACATTTATTATTATTATTTAACCATAACAAGCGTTTTCATCGATCGCGTATTATCATTATGTTTAATTAATACTTGTTAACGTTACCCCACGCAAGCCACTTTTATACCAATTTCCTGTATTTGAAACAATTTTTCTGTATGATCTGCGCGGAGGTAAGTACTATTTTAATAATAGTATTCTTTTAGTATTATTTTGCATTAACTACAGTTCTATATTGAATTTCCACAAAAATACTAGATTTCTACAATTATCTGTTTTTCGTTAATAAGATGAATTATTTCTATGATATTTTTATACGAATTATTACTAAATTAATTAAACAGTGATTTCAAGGTATGTTTAACTGAACGTTCTAACGTAGCTTTGGAAAATATACTCCAAATTTCGCAAGACATTATCTGATCAGCGCGATAAACGAGAGCACATACATGCGTATACAGATAATAAAAGCAAATCAATTATTTTAGAACAAAAGATCTCCTTCCCCTTATTTAACTAATTAACGTAAAGAGATTGAACTTTTCGTCTTACAAAGTTTCATATTGTTGTCATACGAATGGACATTAGATTAGTATGGTGAATGCTAATACGGGTATAATGCACTACGCGGTGATAATAAAAAATTTCTCATAAAAAAATAATCGAATGATAAAATTGGAGCGTATCTCGATAGCTGTCGATACAGCTCTTGGGAAATTCAGTGGAGCATAATTTTGAAAAGGGTACAAATAACCGGAGAAATGCAGCTGCGTCACGGAATTAGATACACTAAAGTTTGAAGGAAAGAGCGCGATTCGGTGATTACGGAATCTGTTACGTCAGAGGCGCACGCGCGCATACCACTAACACGCAGTAACAGCAGCAGCACATCAATGATTTCGTAGTGTAAGTGTATTTGCGGTTTCTTGCCAAGGCAGCCAAGCAGCGCAAAAGAATTATTTTATTTGCGGTTCTACCACAGCGCTACGCGCTTCGCACTGCCACGCGATGGGATATCGTATGATATCGTGAAAAAACACTCGTATATATATATGCGACGACATTTGTACAACGTACTCCGAGCTGAGTGTTGTTTTTGTAAAAGTTGGCCGCGTGCGCTTGTTTTTTCGACCGCCGCCGCCGCCGCCGCCGCCGCCGCCGTCGCGATGACTTGAGAGGAAAAAAATTCTGCGTCCTCTGTATGTTTTCTATGCGTGTATAATATACGTATAAGGAAAACATTTATTTAGTTAACGATCTCTATGAATATATAATCAATATATTAAGTGTCAATCGCTCGTCAACTGGAAATGAAAATTGAAAAACAATTGTTCCAGGTGTAAATTAAGGGCGTTTTTACGATGAACGATTAAGTATCCTCTTAGGTCGGCGAGTATAGTGCCAAAGTTCTAATTGCCCTCGTCGTACATAAAAGCATTAATAGGCGAGTCCTCTTTTCTTTCCATGAATAATCGATGAGCTATTGCTCTCGGACACAGGGACTCTTCTTTCCGTTTGCTTTTTTCTCTTTACTTTTCTTTCCTCGTGCGCGAGAGTGAGTAACCGTATACTCCACTGCATTAAAGGATGTTTTTGAGCTTTTTTCAATTTTTCAAATTAGCTCCGAGTTCATTTATTTGAGTCGGTTGATTTACCCTTTTTTTTTATCAAAAGTTACATTGCTTTACGAAGAATGAGCAATGAATCGAGAAACAAAGAAACCAATCGAGTCCGCGAATTCGCGACATACCCTCAGAACGTGGAGATGCGTCCTTCTTTCTCTTGCGGGCATCAGACTCTAAGTACCGTATATCCCGAGTCTCGCCTCGTGAATTTCCCCTCGTATCCCGATGTAATCTCCTTCTCTCACTCTCTCTCTCTCTCTCACTCTGTGGTTCAGTCGCTCCTTCACGAGAAGAAATTCAATGTAAGAGAGAAAGAGAGAGAGAGAGAGAGAGAGAGAGAGAGAGAGGCGCGAAAGGGTCGAGCTTCGACGCTCTCTCGCTCTCCGGAGAGAGAACAAGTTACACCCTATAAATACGCCCGGGTAATTGATTCAGTAATAACTAACTCAGGTCCGAGTTTGTGTCTGTGCCTTTGGCTCTCTCCCGTGTGCATTGGTTCTCGCTCTCCCGAGCGCAGGAGACTGCTTTATGTGCACCTCGTCATTTCGTTTTTGGCTTTGTTTCTCCCTTTTCCCCGCTGGTTGATTCGTTATTTTTTTTCTCCTCTTTCTCGCATTATATACATAGGTTACGCACACGCTTCTTTACACTTTGATATAATGAACTTTGCCACACATAATATATAATAGGAAGTAGTTGCGCGACTACATAGTCGCTGCGTAGATGCACGTAGAACAACAATTGCTGACGGTAAAGTCGGGAAAAATGATAGCCTTAATCAATGAATTTTTCGTCCCAACGTCCGCGGCCACCTCCACACGTGGACTTTTATCGTTTATCTCGGCACCTCGTTATCGTTCGCATCTCCAGCACGCAGGCTTCTCCCATTCCCATATGCACGCGCGGCCATAAATATGCATGCCGGTAATAGCTACAGCCACAGCGAAATTCTGATCCTTTGCAGTTGTTATATATACGTATACATAGGTATACACGGCATAAGTATACCGCCGGGGTTAAACTCGTATGTCACGAGTTGCTCACGCCCTTTTTCGTCGCCCGCCGCAGCGGCCCGAGTTTCTCTATCTAACTTTCTGAAACAATAAGTCGCTCGCGGAAACGTGCGCTACGGCCGAGCCACCGCCACCACCGCCACCACCGCCACCACCGCCCACTTGGCTTCCGCATAGCCCAGCCGCTATGTTTATGGCGCTTGCAAACGTGTTTAACCTTTTTTAAACATACACACATCGCGAACCTATGGAATAGAATGTAATTACTCGCAGTGATGAGGTTTACGAGTATTGTGTCTCGCACTGCAGCGCTTCGCGGACGTGCTTTATGAGCGAATATCTCATAAGTCCTCTACGGCGCTACGCGTACTTCTACAGTTGTATATACATTCGAGAGAGAGGATCCCATAGTCATTGCTATAATCTCCGATCGATTTGCCTCGGCTTCTACCGCACGAGCACCGGCCGCGCTAATGACGTACTTTCGGAGTTAAGCTCATTACGCGCACAACAAGCTGAGAGAACTTTCTAAGACGTTGCAGAATTTCACCATACTATATATACGGTTTGCCAAAACTTTCGTCGAATAATAATATCCGATACCCCCTGCAGCGCTCGCGGAACTTTGCAACGCACGGCATAAGTTTCCATTTTTCCCCGGCATACCGTTTACCTTTATACGAAAACATACGCAACCGCCTACCTATACATACCTGCGTATATATACATAAATATATATAATGCGTATGCGGAACGTATAAATAACACGATTAACCAAAGTGCCGATAATCTACATGCAAATGAGAGCTTTTTTCGATTTTATATTTTTTTCGCTCTTGATCTGCATACGCACACAGCGAAGAGCGAAGACGGAAGAAAAGAAATGAATAATATGGAGGAGTAGAAGAAGAAGAAGAAGAAGAAGAAGACGACGACGAAGAGCGAAGTCGGGGTACAGGCTGGCAAAGGTGTTAAAACACGGTAATCAAGAACTGGCCGCGTATACGAGAAATCCCATATACATACACGCACTGACGCACACTTGTGTAGTCAAGAGGATGTGGAGTCGGAACGAAGGTGGGGAACAAGAAGAGAGGACCACCTTCGGCTCCGCACACAGCTACTATAGCAAGCCGGAGATTTACTGCCGAACGTGCGCGTATTTATGAACTGAGCAGGCGCGAAGGGGGAGGAGGAAGGCACCGAGTGTTAACCAGCCATCGATCATGTTTTCGAAAACGACGGCATGAAACATTCATGCTCTGCCAGCAGCGGCAGCGGCAGCGGCAACAGCAGCTCTTTATTATTATCATTTCCATTTTACGTCGGTTATTTAATTGCCAGGGATTTGCATGGCTACCTGATAATTGTATACGACGATGAAATTGGCTTTTTTTGCAGCGCAGTACAAGAGAGCGCGCGCGCGCGCGCGCGTTATACTTTGGAAATTCGTATCCGCAAAGCAGCGCGCGCATTTGCATCGCGATCCCACGTTAAAGTTTTCGACACCTGTTTGCGGCTTGCGCGCGCGCAAGCCTAGTTCGAGTCGCGAATAATAAGCGCTCAGATATATTCGCTTAACGGCGTGTGCGTTGCAGAAAAAGCTCGGGATGCTCGTAAACAAAAGCAAAGGAGTAATTGATTCTCTAATAACTTAACGCGCTCTTTCTCTCTTCTCGGCCGGCTCCTAACAGCCTTAGGTAGACATAATGTATTGCCCCGCATCCCCTTCTGGCTGTTCTCCTGCGCCGCCGGAGATTTAAGGCCTGCACCGGCGAATAATAAACCCGAGCGCGCGTGCAGCGAGCAACTATATGCGCCTCTACCCATGGCTATAGGTATACTGCGAGAGAGTGTGAGAGAGAAGAGCGAGGGCTAGAACGATAAAAAAATATCGATTCATCGAAATCGGCGCAGGAAGAGTGAAAATTTTGAAATTTCATTAGAAATAACGCTCGCGAGAAGCGAAAGAAGATTACATGCGCTTTAAAGTTCGAGGCTGCGAATACGATAATTTCAATACTAAATTTTAAGTACGTGCTAGAAGTAACGATAATCTCTCTCGCGTAATAGTGAATTTCGAGGCAATTTAAGAAAATATTTCCTAAGTGGACTTATTCCGTGCGGCAAAAATCGACGGGAAGATAAGACACAGTTACCGATGGCGAGTATAGCCTATCATTAGGATCGGCTCATGCTCTTCGCTCGTTCTCTCTCGAGACGCGATGCGAACTGTGTGGAGTATGTATATGTACATTCGCGTACACCTCTTGTGGGAACTTAGACTTGACGATTTAGTACGTGAGTACATTCCGCGATTATACATTGAGCGTAATCGCGACGAAATGACATTGCACGGCTTTTTGCGAGATACTCTCGATAACATTCCCATGAATGAAAGAAGAAGAAATAAGCGAGAAAAAGTCCGAGGCAAATTGTCAAGTATGTATGTATATATATATATATATAATATGTAGAACGAGCTCGTTACCGTAATGATCGCGCGTTCGCCTTTCGTTTACCGCCCTGCGCGTTTACAAATCTGCTGCAGCGCTCATCATCTCCCTTATCGTCAGCCTTTATACGCGTAATAAGCTATATGTATAAGGCAAGCACGTCGATCGGGCCTTTTCGCACGCGCGCACACCGTAAATTCGATGATGGACGCGCAGCTCGTATATTACGCGCGCGAGCTGTTTTCGCCGAAAATCGCATATTCGCCGCCGTTGGCTCGAATCGATAAAACGATAAAAGAGAGTAAAAGAGCCAACAAGAACAGCACTCTATATATACGCATCGGCGCGCGTAATTTATGAGACCGATCGATCGCGTCAAAGTAGCCTCGAAATTATTTTATAATGCGAGCGCGTTTTTTCGCGTCGACTCCGTCGAAATTTATCGCGAGTTAAGTGCAGCTCCCGGCGACGTTATTATAACGGGGGGTCATCACGCATAAGCGCGCGCGCGCACACGCGCACACGCGCACACATTGCTTATTAATTTGTACATATAATTTTTGCGAAAGCGTTATTGCTCGCGCATAATGAGGAAGAATTGATGGAACCGATTAGAAGGATAGTGTTTTTTATTAGATTTGCATATACGAGTTTATTATTATAGAATAATACGTATGCTCGGTACACGGCAATGTTGTTCGTTCAGAGACGAAGACGAATCTGCGAGAGAAATCGACGAGAGAGCTTGGTTCGTTCGGTCTCGTAGTACGAGTATAAGAAGCGACATCGAGCGAAAAAAGATCGGCTGGTGAGATTCGCGTTGGTGATGCATGCGGGAGGGGATATATAAGGTGTAGGGCTATCGCCGATAAATCGACTCGAAGCGCGCGGACAAATAACGACAAGCCTCATTACTATAAACACGTCTCTAGCGCGGACTCTCTGCGTGTGGCGCATTTTTTTCTCTCTCCGTTCCTCCTCCCCTTTGGCTTTATCGTTTTAGCTTTATTTCCTCGCCGTGCGAGCCCACGCGTCCTTTTGTGAGAAAAAAAAACAATTCTTCGGACTAAACGCTCGAAAAATGCGGACGACTTCTCGCGTACGATGGTCTATCTATCTTTTTTTCTCTTCCTCTCGCGTCTGCGTATAGCTATAGCGTATACGCATAGGTACACACGCAGGTACACACATACCTATGCGCATACCTACACAGAGAGCTATCCAGCCATATCCAGCCATATCCAGCTGTATCCTCTCACCGACTGCATAACTAATAAACTGCAGCGTTGACTTATGGTGCATGGACGCACGCGGAGAGGAGATTGAATAATCCTAAATTAAAATCGAAGCGCAGCCCAACGCGACGGCAGGATTATTACTACGATTATTATTCTGATTATTATTATTTTTTCGCTGAATAAACAGCGAGACCGAGAGCCGAGTTGGTTTTGAAAATTGAATGTCAGTCGTAAATTCGTAAGTGTAATCGGGTTTCTCTTTAGCGTTTCGTTCATTCATTTTCGAGTCCGTGCGCTTCTATAGCTCTATAGCTATATCTCTATGTATATATTATAATACAGCGAGACACGTTCTACGCGTCAGAATATTGAGTAATTACACGGGTAGAAAAGATATTTTCGCGGCTATTTATAAATATATACGCGTATTTATTAAGAGAATTTAAGCTTCGTTGCAAAAATATGTCAATGTTTCGATGCGAAGGTGCATACTTGCGGCGACTCTCGTTCGCGAATATAAAAACGGGAAACTCTATGAAAAGGATAAAAAAAATCTCACGAAATGATGATTTCCTTGAGCCATAAACTTGAACTTTTCGAGCGAACGAGGCACACGCGCGACTCGAAGACTGTAGTTAGCGCCTATTAATATCATCGCAAGATCGGGATCGATAATCTCAGGAGGTACAGCGGCCGAGGCGTCATAATGATAGCCCTTGCTCTCTCGCCAATTGCGATCATCGCGCGAAGACTCGGCTCTCCCCCTCCCTCTCTTGCAAGACTCAACAGTCTTAACCCGTAAAAACACATTTGTATATGTATATATATTATACTGTAGACCGTAGAATGTACGGCACGTACAAATAATAACATGCTATTAATATATTGGATGCACCAAGTCTTCCTTCAGCTTCTCTCTCTCTCTCTCTCTCTCTCTCTCGAGCAAATGCTCTTAGATCATTGAAATGCGCTTTTTACAAATGTTGTAACAAAGGGGCACAGAATATGACCACATCATAGTTACGTACATGTCTAGATTTGAGAAAACACGCGAGATCGACTGATGGAAATCGAATTTATAGGAATTTAAATGTTGAATCGTTCAAAACGTACCCCTGATAGTTTAGTGAGAGCGGTGTCCCAATACGTTAAACCGTCTCTGATTTGTCTCTGAAGAGATAAGAGACCCGAGACCTCAAACTTACCACTCACCATCGTGAAGTAGAACATTTTTATTTTTAACTGACAAAACTTTTCAGAATAATTTATCAACACGATATCCGTGAATAAATTTAAGAATACTTAATTGAACGTAACATATTTAATAAAACGGATGACAATAAATTACTCAAATGTTTGGTAATGAACAGACTAAGTACTGTGGTAAGTTAAAATATCGTTTTATCGCCGAGAATTGTCAATGGCAAAAACTTTTAAGCGGAGGAGAATATACGAATTTATGTTAGAATAGAGATTAGTTCGGAATCGAGGTTTCGCGTAGAGGCAAGATGCGTTCTAAAATATGAATACTTCCCAAGTCTTTTGATTATAATTCTATTCCCGATTTTTCATATCTTCTCTAACATTTAATTTATAGGATTGCGAAGATCTCCATTCGTCTTTGATTTAATAAAGAACATTTTGCACCAAGGCATTACAAATAGTTTCTTTTTTATCTTTATCAAACTAAACAATGAAAACGATTGTAATTTATTTTTAAATGTGATTTTATCTTCGAGATGAATAACGTGTATTTCCAAGAAAAAAGAGTTATACTGTAGTTTATTCAACGGAAAAGGTACATAAAATATATTGCAATAATATATGGATTTAATAAAATTTAAATCACCGCGGGCAAACTATGCCCAAGGTGGTCAGTGTTAGCATCTTGAGATCGGCAGCAGCAACAGCGCGAACTGCACAAGTGATGACTCGACGCCGACAACGCAGGACAACGTAGGACGCACTGACGCACGACGGTCCTGAGACATCTCCAGTAGCAGGTTGTCCGACGAGTGGCGGGCTGACGGGTGCTGTCACCTGTCATTGTCAGCTGTCAGGCTGTCACTGCTGTCGCTAGACGCTATGTGCTGTATCTAGTATTGGATCAATGTTATCAGGGATAAGTTACGGACACAAGCCGGATAACATCACAGCTCCAGCAAACTTTTCAACTAAAAAGTCACTAGGTAAACAGCTGCATTAAAATTTTTAACTTATTAAAATTAAAATACTGCGATGAACATTTCGATGGTAGGTAGCTGTAAATGTGTACCTATACATGTTATGCATAATGAAACAAAGATAAACATGCAACAAAAGCTGCGGGTATAGTCCATATTCGTATGCGTATATGTTCTGTAGAGGGCAGCTCTGTTCAGTCGCCACTCGCGAGTTTCGAGCTATCGGCATTTACTAAGCGCGAGAGGTAACGATGGTTTTCTGTTTTTTTTTTTCGATTTTTCTGCACACTCCACTAGCGAAAGCGCGATAGTCCCTAGCCTGTATATATATAAATATATAAAATACCTACAGTACATAAACACACTGACATAGAGATATAACATATAAGTATATACTTATATAAACAAGAGCCTAACTACAGAGAGAGAGAGAGAGAGAGAGAGAGAGAGAGAGAGAGAGAGAGAGAGAGAGAGAGAGAGGGAGAGAGTGAGAGAGAGTAAAGAAAGAATACAATATAGCCGGGAAGAATTGTTCCGCCATCAGCGATAGCACGTAGCACCCAGCAGATCAGAGCAGCATCCGTGCGTCGAGATTACAGACAATGCGATTGCGACGCGCTGTCGCTGCTTCATTCTCCAGCGATTCAACCTCTGCGTCCAGCCGTTACCTCGATATTAACCGCTGCTGACAAGCGAACGTCGACAACGACTGCTGCTGTCGACAACGACTTCGCAGCAATCGCTAGTAATATAAGTGTAGAGAACTACGAAGCAACAAAGTTCCGTATTTATAAGATCACTTCCAACCGCGCAAGAAAGTGAGAGAGAAAGAAAGAGAGGAAGAGGTAAGTACATGCATAAGTGCAATTTTCGTTAGCCACTACAAGTAGCGTCTGTGTGTTGTTTTGCACAAGTGCTTTTATAGTTAGACTGACAAAGACAGACACGAGAATACATATATACAGAGATATATACAGAGAGAGAGAGAGAAAGCACATGAATCGCGAGCGGGCGCAAGTGTCGGTCTATGTCGTCCTCTTCAACCCTCGCTCGCGACTCAAGATTCGCGGCTCCGCGACATATCTCTCGTGTAATGCTGCGCTCTGTGTATAGTTTTGTGTTTCGAGGTTAGGTGTACGCGCGCAGCGTAGAGAAGAGCTGCGAAACAATAGAGCTCTCATTCTATTTTTTCTTATTACTTTTCCTTTTCTTATTTCTTTTGTGCGGATCAAGCGTTTGCCAACGATTTTCTTGAGAAAATTAATCGATCAAATCGTTCTACTGACTCTAATTCCATCGCGCGTACTTTTCTCGATACTTGCACAATATAGCCGCATAAACAATGCTCGTACAATAATTACTTGGTCGTGAATGCGTGTACCGTGAGGATCTCTGTTTTGTTACGGTTGTCATTGACTTGCAGGTGCGGAAGCAGCTCGAAAATGTCCGAAACGACTCCTTCTGTAAGAAACAAGCGCAATGGTGCTAGGATTTTCAAAAATCCACCTCAGCCCCATATGTGCATTATGGACAACATACTTGTAAGAATTTGGAATATTTATTTTCTTTTAAATTTACTTATTGCCTTATGAACTTTTAATATCCCCTGATAAAATGTCTGATTTTATAAACTTATTTTACTATCGTAGGGTTCAACATTACCGTGCTATATTAATATCTTATCTTGGGAGAAGATGGATATGCCAGCTAGTCCTGAACAACCAATTCCATTGTACGGTGGTATGAAACTTAATCCACCCAGGACTGAAGACAAAAATACTTGTGTTTTTGCCGTTATTGCCCATCCTGAAATTCTTAGACTCAGAGGGAAAAATTCTAAAGATCAAAATGTAAGTCCTTCTATATAATTATAATCCCATATTAAAATTAAAATGTACACAACTTTTTCTGCTTTATAAATCTTTTTTATAGAACACACTGTTTAAACACCCTGATAAAATGTATTTGACTTATTGTATTATTATTTCCATAATAACAAAATAAAAATTATTTGTGTTTGTATAATAGGATCGGTCAAGTTTGATAAAGGTTTTCCTTGATTTTGTTGAGTCTATGAACAAAGGAATAGTGTTTAAGCGTGATTCTTCCATCTTAAAGGATCGGGATATTACAGGAGAATTAAAAGAAGTGTGGATAGCAGTGCAGAATCAGAAGGAGCACGACAATTTAGCAGAAGCTTGGAAAGACATGCCGTTTCCACACAATATGGAATTTTTAGTTCAACCACAAAGACAACAGCAACAGCAACAACAGCAGCAACAACAACAGCAACAACAACAGCAACAACAACAGCAGCAACAACATCAGCAAGTGCAACAACAGCAGCAACAAAAACACTTACAGCAGCATTTGCAGCAACAACCTCAATTGCAGATACCTCAACAGGTTCAGCAGCAGCAGCCGCAGCCGCAGCAACAGCAACAACAACCGCAACATTTGCAACAGAATCAACAACAAATTATACAAAACACTTACATGATGTCTCAGCCACCTGTATATCAACCAAGTTTAATTTATAACTCAAATAATGATTATGATCAGTACAATTACCAACAACAGCAGCAGTCTATACCAGTACCACAAAGTGATCAAGCATATCAGACTAGTCCAATGCCTGCACGTTCTTATAATAATGCAAATTATAATGATTATCGTGAACGCGGTCGGACGTTACCTCAACAGCCAATGCCCAAACAACAACAGTCTCTGCCACCACAACAACAGCAACCGCAACAACCATCTCCTCAGCAACAACAGCAAAACTGCACTGCGTACTCAGCTTCGCAGTATCATTTTCAACAACTGCCTAGGCAAATGATGCCGCAATATATCAATTCGAATATCGGTCCTAATTACGGTAACCAGGTAAATATCCGTTTTTTTTATTATTTACTAAGCTTTGACTCACCTTTATTGATTGATTTGACTCAATTGAAGATGAATCCTATGGTCTCGAATCAATACTCTGACTTCATGATAATGCAACACCAACATTTAACATCTGGAATAGAGCAGCGCCAAGTGGAAAATCAAATTCAAGCCGAAGTGCAACGCATGCAACAGCAGCAACACCAACAGCAACTGGAACATCAAATGCATGGACCACCACCGCCTCACATGCAGCAACCCGCGCCACAGTATCAGCCGTCCCCTATGGGAGTAGGAAATAATCTTTCACTTGGTGTTGACAAGAGAAGGTTTTTTAAATCTCCGAACCAAAGCAGATCGTCTAAGAATAATAGCAGCTTAAAAATGCAAAATAATTTGATCCCACACCTTATGCAAGGTTCTGCAATAACAGCGGATGGGAGCAGTCCTAATGCTTCCGAGGCTCAACAAACTAAAGAAGGCGTTATAGATTCTGCGAAGCCTAAATCTCCTGTTAAGGTAACATTCATATATTACAAGTAATTGATAAAATGTATTATTTAATAATGCTGTAATTCACAGGTTCTTCAGAGAGATTCGAGTACTGATAATAAACTATTATCTACTAAATCTTCGCTAGAAAAGAATTTAAAAAGTTTGGAGAGAAATGTTGATGAGTTATGCGAAGCTGCGAATGTACAGGTGACAGACTTGGATGAAGAAGAAATTAAAGCTAAAGACGGTTTAGACACCACGAATGAAGTTGCCATGAAAATTTCAAAAGCCTTAAATTACACTGTCCCCTTGAAAGAGTTGAAAGAACTCACAGAGGGTTGGAGAGAAGTTAAGACTTCAACTATAGAGAACCCATCATCATCGTCTTCCGAATCTCATGTACAGGAACAAAAAGAAATAAAGCAACAGCATCATTATAATCAAAAACAAAGATCTATTAAGACGGTTTTGAAACGTAACAAGTCTTGTGCTAATGATGTAAAGGCGAGTAGATTTTTATATGACGTTTCCCATTTACAATTAAGTACATTAAAGTTTTAACTGTTTTTATTATTAGGTCTGGGCAAAAGATGCCAACAAAGGTCCAAAGAACGGTATCAGATCTAATTTTGTACAAATGAATGCTAGTGCAGTCGAAAGGCTTCACGATAAAGAGGCAGATGAGCAATCTAAAGGTCAACAACCTACATCTGATGTTAATCCTAGTACGGGCTGGAATATTCACGTAAAACAAAAACCATCCGACAGCCCAAAACGTGCTCAGTCTACAGTAAACAGCATTATTAAAAGTGTCTTTAAAATACACCAAGGAAATAATACTACAGGAGACGACATAGGAGGTGGTAAGAAACTAAAAACCAACGGACAAGCAAAGACAAACATCAAAGTGTCCACAAACGATTACGAGGAAGCCAGTCAAGGTATATCTTTAAACAATGTTTGCTCAGTACATTATACAATTTATGTACATAAGTCATGTTAAGTAATTTACTTTATTCTTCGTAGGGTACACTATCTTGAAAAAATCAGAATTTACAACAGGAATGGGTCCGTCGGAGGATGTGGTAGTAAATGAGATTGCACAGCTATCGATTCAAGACTGCAAAGATACGTCAGAAATGAACGCCGTTCTTTCGTGATAAGCATAGTTCTTAGTTTTAAATTAGAAAAACAAAACCTAACAGCCCGCTAATGATAACCGGAGTAAAATCAATGTACATAGATAAAAGTGTACGTAAAAAAGTTTACCTATTAAGAAGAAGAATAATTTAGGCAACTTCCAATTAGCATTTTGAAAATTGAAGAAAGGATAAGAGATGGAAAATGTAAGGACAAAATACAGTAGAAATGGTCGACGATTTCACAATTTGAAGAAAAGATCGATGCTAATTCACTTGTCTTCGGTGTGTTTAAATTGAAGATTAATTTATTATAGGATTTGCTGGCGAGGCTGTGAAAATGGATTTAAAGTATTTCCTCTCTGGAAATAAAAGAAAATAATAATAGATAAGTCTGACAGGTGAGGGGAACAATAAGCTACAGAAAAAAATTGTTCCAAAAGGAATAAACCTCAGTTCTAAATGCTTTTAAAGTAAGGCGTTTGCGGTCACATGCTCTCGTGCGATGGACTGATATTAACCTATTTTTTAAAACTTCTATAAGCTATAAAATAAACTCCTGTCGATTTTAATATGAGAAGGTCGGTTCCACAGGAACGCCTTTTTACGTTCCTACGCTGATTACGCACTATGAATTACTAAATATACTAAGTAATAAAGACATGCGATTTGACGTTGCTTAGATATATTAACATTAAAATGATACGACGCATCATTATACAAGATCCTGATATATCAACATCATGGATGAGTTTAAAATTATTGACAGTTATAAGGAAGTAGCGGTTGCCATGAGATCTCGAATTCTTTTTTATATATTTATAGATAATAATAGCTTTGACATTTGAGAAAATTAAAAATTTCGAAGTTCGCGTACTCATTAATATTTAAGTCTCCGTAAAATTTATTTTTAAAATAACGGAACTACTGATAAGTTAAATTTAACTATACGTTCGGGCGTGAAATTGACAAAGTGTCAGTGACAGAAGCAATTTTAATATTAAAAAAATTATATCGCAACAAATGATACTATATACCAGCCCAGTCCAAGTAAGCTGCAAATAGTTTGATTAGTCGATACAGAAAAAACCCCGCAGAGTTTTATCTTTAACCAAGTGATTCCTTACGAGTACCAAGAGTTGTAAAGTAGCTTATACATATTACAATATAAACAGTGACTACTCACTAATGTTGAAGTGATGTAAAAAAATGATGAAACAAGCTATGTTTTAAGTAGATCGTAATTAAAGTAAAAACAACAAGGAGATAATAATAACTAAAGAATAACTAAAAGCCAGCAATGCTCTACGAAATACTTACAAAAATAAGAATATTCACTATACATTGTAACTATATAAGTTTTCCGAGTTTTAAATTATTCAGTCTAATCTGTAGACATTAAAGTAGTGAGATCTATTGGTGGAATAACAAAGAGAGACTAGAGAATACCTTCAGAAAATAAATAGATTTATAACAATGGAAAACTAATTGCTGGCATGTACAACAAAAAGTAAGGCCCATTCTATTACAGTTATTCAATAATGTGTATTTTCAATTTAAAAATGGTTTCATTTATTTCCACTTATGTGAGAAACTAAATTTTTAAAATCAATAGTATTCCCTTTGAATTAAATTTTAATCATATGAATAAACAATCGAACAACTATTTTAACTCAAAAGTTAAAGATTTTCTATCAAATTAACCTTGCTTTGCTAACTTGTACTATTAATCATATTTCCTTATAACTTTTACTACTAAGGACGTCTTCTACAGGCGCGATGACTGTTAGATATCGGGGCAAAGCGTTTTTAGCCTTTTTTAAGATTCATACGCGCCGCGATTACTCGATAGATTTTACATTGCTGCCATATTGTACGCGTGTATCAAATAAGAATAATTTATGCATTTAACATGATTTTCAATATTTTCTCGGATAAATACACCAGTTTATAAACTTTTTATCTGATGATACAACAGTATTACCAGATAAAATCTCTAGGTAAAATAAGTTCAATTCAAATCAAAACCATAGAGATTTTCTTAATTTTTCAATTTAAACCGGAACCTTAATTGGTCACTTGCGAACTCACAATAGTTTAACCAACTTAAAAGTTTCTTGTTTTTAAAGAGCTCGATAAGATTTTTCCTATTATATAAAAGATATCTTGATATTGTACATCGTACGCGTGAAAAGGTTGCTAAGGGTGATTGTTAATTTAAAGTGTTCCGTCGCCTGGACATTTGTAATACTACTTGGGATAAGATACCCTGCCAATAATTCCATGCAATTTAGGTAGTAACATCGGATTTCTCTACTTAAACACTTGAAGTGTCATTAGCATAGTTTGAAAAAAAAAATCCATAAATTTTCATATCATTTGCATAATATTGTCACTGGTAATTATTGATTCAACAACAAATTTTATTCAAAGCGAGCGACAAGTTTTAGGAATTATTAAATGAATATGAATAATAATTCGTCTACACGTAAGAAAGGAGGGTGATAAGTGTAGGTCGTAAAAACAACAGATCGTCGGGTGCTTTACACAATTAGTAGTTTTAAGATGTTCTATTCGTGTTGCGATAAAATTCTGTACAAACGTAAAAGAGTAATATCGATGACCCTCGAAGTAACCATTGCTTTTTTGCGAATCGCAGACATTATGAGGTGAACCATCAGTGGATTTCGAAATCGTACAAAATTTTGTATGAAAAGCCAATTACAAAAATGGAAAAAGGAAAAAAACAATAGATTATCAGAGCTAGAAAGCCGATTATTTTAGTTAATTATTAAGTCGATTTTTACTGTGAAAAACAGAGTGTGTATTATAAAGCGGATCGAGGAGTTGCGAAGTAAATAACGAATCGATGAAGCACTGCCCTTCGGCATGTTCATCTATTGCAATTACTGATTTATATTCTTCCCAAACTCTTTTTGACTCTGATTATATATATTTGTTAATAACTATGTAAATGTATTCAGTATTCTCGTTACTTTAAAATATTATATAATAATATGATTGATTATGATAATTTTTTATTATTATTGCAACAATTGTAATCTTTATAATTATTATTATTCTATTATTATTATGATAATTATTATTATATACACGATCTTTTTTCCAAAGTCAGAAAAAAGTAAAATGTTGATGCTTTTATTTGAATAAATGAGTTGTAAAATAATGTGGTTTTCTCGTATATATGTTATTTGCTCCGATGACGATTGTTGACAAAAATCTGGACGTAGAAAGTAAGAAGAATATTAATGAATCCACATGACCAAATCAGAATTTCATTTCACGGTTCATTTTGAGTTGCTGCCTCTTCTAACTCTCTTGTAAATGTGCACAAACAAACACCTAATATATAATCTCATGGAATATTATTGCTAGTCATGGGAGGAGATATCCGCGTCGGCAGTGCTTTTGATGAAGTCAGTTAAGGCACCTTCTAAACACTACAAGCTACACGCGATGTTGCTGACGACTACGTGACTTGAACACATTACTAATTGGCATAGAGCTGGAATTCAATTTAGGCGGCATACAATTTTAACAAAAAAAAAAAAAAAAAAAAAAAACGAATGAATTAAAGAGAATGAAGGAAAGGAAGGGGAATCGTTATGCGAATGACAGAGCGAGCGTCACTAATTAGAGAAACAGTTAGATACTTATAACGGTACAAGGCGAAGAAGAGCGCTTGAAGTTCGCGTAGCAGCCGAAAAATGAGTTTCCGCTCTGGGACAGTGCCGCTGCACACAAACGCGTGGCACATTGCACGTAACCAAAAGTCAAAAGCGGTGTATATATACATAGACTTTCTCTGGAGTCTCGACGGCGCTGATACCGGCATAGCTGGCTAGAGAAGCGAACTTTCCCTTTCCGCGTGCAGTGTCGCGAGATCGCTTTCGCCGGACGCACACGATTCTAATCGAGCGCGGGCGTGTCGAGAGCATCGGGGACCGCAAGCTCATCCTCCGTAACGAGTTCTTTTTTCTTTCTCCCTCGAGAAAATCATTTTTCGCGCCGAGGATGTCGTGCCTTTTCTGCTGAGTATGATTGAACGTCGCTGCGTTGCAGTTCTGCTAATGTCACATTCGTCAAGAGAATCGAGGATGAGGCGTCGGATGCTATACGGAATTGAGAGCGGTGACGGTGTGTTAATCTCGAGTTGGAAAAATTCGCTCAGCCTGTGCTGCTGTTATTATTTGAACTTTCTAGTTGGCAAGTCGAATTTTTTGTCGCATTATTGAGGAGTCAGCGGCAAGTAGGCCGTATTCTGTGTTTATTGTTGAAAAGTTCTCTCCTCTCCTCTCTTCTATATGTGAAAAAAATAAAAGAAAATAAAAGAAAATAAAAGAAAATAAAAAGAAGAGAAACGCTCTTGTAAGTATAATAAGTGTACATAGAGAATCTTCGTGAAAAATAAAGTGAGTCAGTCAGCGAGTCGAGTGTCAAGTGCAAGGGTGCTCCTGCTCTCCGTGTGGCTCTCAAATATTTGCACCTCTTGGCAGTGTGTGCTCGCAGGCTCGTTGTACTTAAAAAAAATCCCTCGGAATCGGAATTGGAATCGGAATTATCTTAAAGATCCTGTGAAAGAGGTGGGAGAACAAAGAGATATCGCGGTGGGTCGTTCTGCTCTTCTCCCTCCACGTCGGCATCTTATTGAGAATATAGAACCAGCTGGAGAGCAGACAAGACGCCTTTCTCTCGAGAGCTCCCCGCTTTGAGTAGCTCCGCAGCCGTATACGTCTCAGTCGAAAGCACGCAGTCGCTCGGAGGCACCTATACATGGGAGTCAGTCGCTACTCGACTTGGCTATTTCTCACATAGTCGCAACTAAGTCGAGAAGAGGACACGGAGATGCCGCCTTCGAACGACTCCAAGGACGGGGGATTCGCGCAGGCGAACTCGGAGATGGAAACCAGCGGATTCTGCGAGATGAGCGGTGAGAAATTTTTACCACAAACAATATACAACATTCAATTCTCAAATTCTCAAATTCTCAAATTCTCTCTGTGTACCTAGATTTATAGGCTTTAACGCTGTATTTACTTACCGAGTAATTAACGCGTGTGTCACTCATTCTTTCGTAAAGCCGAGGATATAGGAATGTTTGTTTGCATCAACCGACTATACGGGTAGCTGGAGGCTATCGAAGTGACTTTCCTATTATGTTACCGATCGCCGCTCTTGACCGTTTCAAATATTTCGATAAAACCTACTCTCCCATGTTTTTACATACAAATATAAAGATAACTGACTGAAACGATATATAGAGGTGCGATCGGTACAATGCACATACACAATATGCGTTTGCGATGGCCTCGAGAATCAGTAGCGGCGACTGAATCGCTCGTTACACCGTTTAACGAGGCATCGCTGATTACTCGGGTTAATAGGTGCAAATATTCTACAGGTGCGTGCAGATGCACACATGCTTAGATATATATAGAAAGAGAGAGAGAGAGAGAGAGAGAGAGAGAGAGAGGAGTATACGCAATGAACAAAAGTGTGAGTAGTTGACGGCTGCATTTTTGTTATATGCGCACAGACGACTCGTCCTCTTTTCGCCTCAAGTACGAAAACGAAATTTCTATTTTCGATCTGTAATTATCGATTCTGTAATTTTGGACGAAGTACGAAGATACAGATACTGCATGGCATAATTTGCGCGCGACGATTATCGATTCGAATCGTGTGCGGGGCTTCGCACGCGAAAGATGTTACCGGTTTCGTCAGCTCTGCATACTAATCACAGCAATCATGTAAGAAGCGTGTAATTGACCATTGCGTGTCATTACGCATTGTCGCGAACAACCGATGCATCTGTCGAAATCCAATGTTAATTTATGCGTGACAAGCATTGCTGTTCCTATTGCTCCTCTATTTTTCTCGACTACTTTCAAATCACATAATAGATTTAGCACGAGAGACGTTAATGGGAGTGCTGAAGATCGAATGAAAGTTTAAGTCTATAACGAATGGTTGGTTATAGAAAAAAGTACCTACTTTCACCTGAAAGTTAGCGTAAATTTTTTAAGGGATAAGCTATTGTTATATATAACTTATCGATACTTAATCGATAAATTTGTCAGCAGTCGAGGAGCGTTTCCAAGAGCTATTGAACGAGGGATCGAAAATGCCAGCGGACATGGAAACGGAAAATCCCGAGCTCCCCGATTACTACGACCCCGAGATATTTCGTCTGGGACAGCGTGCTTTCTTCAACAACGTCTTCACCATGATGATAGCTAAGTTGTCGGGTCTCTTGACTCTGTTGGCCGTTCCCTCGATTCTCGAGATTCTAATGTTCACGAAGCAGAGCGGCACAGCGTGCACGGCTTTTCGAAGATACGTTTCCACGATACTGCACACTTTTGTCTGGTACGAGAAGGAGCCTGGCAAGCAGCTCGAGTAAGTATACACTTTGAATTATTGCCGTTACGTGCATAGCGTGCGCGGACGTGTTTACTGTGTAATTAAATAGTTGCACGACGCGCGCGGTTCGATGAATCCGCCAAGGCGGTCTGCATAATACGAGTTACTTTATCTTTACTCGTCAGATTCCTCAAATCGCTGAAGAACGTTCGCAAGAAGCACTGCATTGTCTCAAGGCGCAGTTTCGAGGCAGGCCTCGGTCGTATATCTCAATTGGATATGGCGCTCACGCAGTTCGGTTTCATTGGTTTCACGCTCATCAGTGGAGATTTCCTGGGTGTCCACACGTCCGACGAGGAACTTTTCGGACTCGTGCATTTCTGGCGAGTTATTGGAAATATGCTCGGGATGGAGGAAAGGTACGCGTACATGCGAGATGCGCATGCGAGATGCGCATGCGATGATATTTTCAACTATAAAGAAATATCTATATATGCACAGGTACAATTTGTGTAACGGCACGGTATCCGAATGCCGAGCCCTTTGCAGGCGACTCCTCGACGACGTATTCCTGCCGTACTTCGCTCAAAAGAACAAAAATTTCGATGAAATGGGGAGAATCCTTCTAGAGGGATTGTGGCCAGTAAACCCGCACCTCGACCCAAAAGCTTACACTGCCTTTACGCTTCATCTTGCGATTTCCGCATCCACGAATAACAATCACTCCGTTGTTATCGGTGAGAAAATCCACTTATTATACGCACACGTCCGATTCAAGCTTACCTCTCAATTTTTCTATTGCAGACACGTCGAGCATGTCGTTTTATAGTAGATTCATGCTCAATCTGCAATTGATGGTTCATCGCTATCTCTTGCCAACAAAGTACTGGTGGTCACGGTACTTCCGACAATTTTTCAACATTGAAACGAGATTAGCTATTTTTCTCACGGAAAAGTTTCCGTTCCTGGCCTACTGGTTGTTCGGCAGAAAAAAATCTCACGTCAACATCTACAAATTTCATTACGACTGATATCTATATAGATGTGCTTGTATGCAGAATCGAACAAGTTTCCTGCATAAATTATATTTAAAACTTCAATACTCCAACGAAATCCAAAGGACGGCAGCGACGAGACACTGCTGGAGACACGACTGTGGATGAAAAATATTGTACAAAAGTGTTTTGTATTTCTTATTTTATAATTTAATTTTAACGACAATCTTTCATCGAAGCTTCATTCTTAAATTAATAAAAACTTGTTATCGTTATTATTGTTAGGAAAAAATACCAGTCTATGTTAAACTTCTTTTACCGTACTTTTGTCTATTTATCGAAAATCCAGTATATATGACTGTAAATAATACGCGCTTGACCCACGATGCGTTGCTGACGTCAAATCGTTACGAATTATAATAATAATAATATTTTGTAAAATCTAAGCCTATCAGCATCGCAAAATCCATAAATGCCACCGAGGGTCTATTCAAATTATCCTTATAAAGAGCGTTTGCTCGATCCCGAAGGAATACGCAAAAGATAACTATGAATGCCGGTTAGTCTCATCGTTTATTTATTATTTATACACATATACATAGGTTAGGTACTTAAATTTTTAAAATAACCTTCATCATTATCCTCTTCTGCAATGGCCATTCAACGTAAAATCTATCTCGTACAAAAGTTAACTAGCTATAACAATGTAATCGAATTCTACTTGATTGCCTCCGTACTCGCGTAAACTTTTCCTATGCGCACATATACACATGCGCACGCCCGATTTCCAGCCATTTACATGGTTATCTGCGAAATTAATCAATTTCGCGAGTCTGGTCGTCCCTTGCGTTGGAATCGAAGTTTGAGTTGACGTCCGAAAACGCAACAAAAAGTCTCGACCAATTTTTTGACAATTTACTTGAGTCCTCCACAAATGTTAATCTAACAAGTATATTGTGAAAGAATTAATTTTAAAAAAAGTACAAATACAATTAAAGACAACTAGTAAATTCGCAATTGAGCGTGGATCCGTTCGTGTATGTGTTCGTCGAGTATTACGTCTGCGTGTATATAGAAATATACGCCGAGAGCACTTGCTTTTTCCGATGTATATAATAAGACACGTCGCGCGGTATAGATGCAATTGCAGCAATGTTACGCAGAGGAAAAATTTGCATGGCTCGGGTTGAATCGTTTGAGGATCGATTACCTCAACGAAGGTCGTAGCCGGATAACAATGCGTAGCCACGCTCTTTCTATTTTACTAGCTGAAAAAAATCACAATAAGCCAGTAGTCTTGTGTCTACTACGTCAACTTTTTCCCCCAATTTTTCTCTGAAACTCAAACAATTGGTTCGCGACGCCAATGAACGATTCGATATACTTTTATAAAAAGTACATTACGTAAGCATGATTTTAAAACATGTATGTTACATAATATATTATTAGAGATTAGTTTTTTGTACGCGTGTGCGTAAATGGTACTTAAAATTTATTTTAAAAGGAAAACAAATTTATTTTTTTTAACGTCACCGTTTATTGTACGTAATAAAAGAATATTTCGAATAATTCCGAGTGTCGGTAAAAAGCAATTCTTTATGCGTGATTTTCGTGAATTGCGCGTCGAATTAGTTTTTTTAACGATTAAAAATGAAATGTGTGCGTTTTGCATTAAATCCGCATGTTTAATTTTCAGACAACAGGAATAGTTGGTAAAGAGCCTGAATGGCCGGTCGATGTAGCACTTCGGCGCGAAAAAATGTCAAGTGTCGATGTAGCCCCGCACTAGTCTACGAATGCGACAACTGGGAGTCGAAATTAGGCTGTTGGGCTGCAACGAGTCTGACGATTCTTGAGCTGAAACGACTCTTGTTGTTAACCATCGAGATGCTGTTGAACTCGCGCGTAATTCAATTCGCCGGCGCTCTCGCACCCGTTATTTTGACTTTCGTCGATGTGGGTCTGGGATTTCCAGTTGCCGTCGCAGCTTTTTACGTCGTGCGAAAGTACCACGATTTAAGTTGAAAATTCTCTTCTAAAATTATCCGCATGTTTATAACGAGCGAAAAACATTTAAAAAAAAAACAGGTATAGCGCGCGACCCTGTGAACCGCAGACGAAAGAAGCACTACGTCGTGTCGTGATCTATTTGACGGTTTGCGCGTTATTGAATATCGTGACTGTCATCTTGATCGGCTTTTACGTCAACAGCAATATCAGAGAAATAGAGACGATATTCAGAAGTTCGATGAAGGTTTACGCGAAAAATTTCTATCACAAAGTCAGCATAGATGATCTGCAACTCGATTTACAATGCTGTGGATGCTCTTCGTACTCGGACTGGTTTGGCGTTGACTGGCAGGTACCTTGCATTTGCCCTGGGAAAGAAAATCTTTATTTATACACATTGAACATTTTTGTTGTATCGAGGACTACGCTAATAATGATTTCGATGACGAAGACGGAGCATACGAGCTGAGTGTACCATTTAGCTGCTGCAGTAGGCATACGTTGATGCCGTGTGGGCATGTAGAAATGCAATTATCCGGGGACAAAAGTGTCAATGGACGTGGATGCACTGCTGTCATTAGTCGAATCCTTTTTAGAATTACCATTGTCGGTTACACAATGACTGCTTTCATTTTCGGCACTCAGATCATCGTCATTCTCTTTTTCCTCAGAGTATGCGATCTCTTTTATGCAAGATTACGATCGATTATCATTACTCTGCCGAGAAATGTATACAGTACGAATCTTTTTTGCAGATCATGCAAAGAGTATTGCCCTCAATTTGTCCGTCCGAGTGCTCTTGCTGGGAAGTGACCGATACGTTCAATACATTCAATGCAGCAGTTATTAATAACAGGTACATCTAATACACGTATGTAATACTTATGTTGGCATCAATTGCTATTTCATACACACCGGTTTCTAACCGGTTTTATCTTGCTCGTTAGGCATGCTACAATCCTCAAAATCATGCAAAGCAATACGAGTTAAATACTTACTCGTATATCTGTTCCGCGCTTTTCAATGCTTTCGTCGTTTAAAAATTTAAATTAGTAATATATAACAAGGCACGGAATCCGCAAGAAGCGTCAATACTTCAGACGTCGCTCAAGAAGCGTCCGAAAACTTGCCAATGACAGCTCTCCCACTAGTACAGAAAGCTGTCATTCCGTCACTTCTTACTCAGATCGCCTTACTTCGAGTCCGAGCTTTTCCGAGCTTGCGGATAGTAGATACTTTGGTTCGGCTAGCATACAACCCAGTGTTCAGCAGCAACACGTATTACCAGCGCCCAACCCCAATTAAATGCGCACTAAACTGTATATACATGTATACATATATGTGTGTGCGTGTGCGTAAGTAAGTCGATTTAACACTGTAATAAAAATATATGACACAAATATGCATTGAATGTTACGTATGATTTTTAGAGTATTAAAAATAGAGTCAAGATACCTGTATTTCCATAAGTCTATGCTCATGGAAGAGATTATCATCGATATGGGTCTACTGTCAAATCTACTTTTAGATAATTGCAGTAAAAGAACGCAGTGCGACCGCAGTCTATTTTATTTGCAGTAGCTAATCATTTTGACATTCAGCTATTTCAGTATATACTTTAAGCGACTGTTTGTTTGTTGACATTAGTATCCCAATGAAATATATTCAATGCTCAAGCTATTCCATTTTTTCTACGCGATTCTAATGCGTTTTTAGAATTTATTTTATAGACTGAGTATGAAAATTGCTCTTTACCTTCTCCACTTATAGGATCAACATATATCATACTCGTTAATTTTTTATAATACACGAGATGAGCAACACTATTAAAGTATCTTTTATATTCTATGATTCATAGTAGATAAATGCTATCGTAGAGATCATCTAATGTTAATAAATAATGTACGTGTAAGATTATATTGTATATTGAAAATCATGCACATATTCGCGCATTGTACACATATATTACGGGTAAAAAATTAATAAAAAATTCTAAATTAGCTTGTTGAATTTGTTTACAAAAAGTATAGTAAGCAAACTTTTATTATGTAATTATGTAAACTTTTAATTCTGTTAAATAATGCACACATTATCGATAACAAAAAGTTCCATGTCAATATAATGTCTATATAATCCAAATCAAGATATTTCGAAAATGTACTCACCTGAATTTTTATTCTACCTATAACACAAATACTTTCATTTGAGCATTATGTATCAGCAATGAAAATGAATAGAACACAAATGCGAATTTGAGGCAATTTATTTTTAATGTATAATTGTACCATATTTAGTAGTAAATGAAAAGTTCCACAATTAAATTTCGCCGCAATGCGTAATAAGTCGCATAACTTATTTATACAAATTTCACTGCACAGTGCAAAAATCGAAAAGAAGAGAACAATTCTTGGATCGCAAATTTTATTTACGACTTGACTTCAGTTAACATTCAGACCGTAAAATTCAAACGGGAAATTCCTCGCCATTAGTTCGAAGTATCTTTTATTAATATTGAAGGGTTCGTTGATGCGCGTCTTAATACAGAAAATCAACCGCATGTGAACATATAATACGTGTAATATGAATGTATGCTATATTTTGTGTTCTGCTTATGGGAAGAATGGATGCGTCAAATTTACTAGAAAATTCTAGTGATTTTACTTGTGAAACCAATATGAAAAGTCAAAATGTCACTATACAGACTAAGTTGCTTACGTAACCTACGTAGAGAACTGTAATTTTTGACGTTGGCACTGTAGAGCATGATTAGAAATACTTTTAGTGACTTTAGCCGCGGTATTTAAATTTAAATATAGATATTAAACAATTACATCACACATTTTCTGTACCATTTTTAAATACGGCTATTCAAATATTTATTTGACAGATTCTAGAATTGGAAAACTATCGTTTGACAAATAAATAATTATGAGGAGTTCGGATCCCACGTATTTGTGCACACGTGTAAATTAATGTGACGGTAATTTCAAGTGTTATTCTCCACACATATGTCTAAAATATTGATAATACCTACTTGCAGTCCATTTTATATACTAGAACTCTCCTTTCTAGAGTGCAGCCTATAGTCTACGTTATAGATACTATCGCATTGCCCCAACAGTGGTAAACTGTACGCAAAGATCGAGTAGCAAGGCCGAACGATCGGAAGGTTGGGGAGGGGGGGGGGGGAGAGACAGGCAGAGCAAAGCAGAAGCTGAGAAGAAAGGGAAGCCGCTTAGCCGCCGTCTGGCCGTCTGCACACTCGCATCATCATCAGCGCACAGGCGGTTGGCTCGTGTGTCGGGACGTTGGCTCGCTTGGCTCTGGCTTTCTCAGTTCTTGGTCAGTCGCCAGCGAGTCGAGATAGTCGTAGCATGTGCTCACCAGTCCACAAGTCGAGCCGCACGCACGTAGCCGTCGAGGAGGAGCAGCAACAGCAACGCCACGCTTACAACCTCGCTACCTACGGTTATCGTTAGGGTCTTCGAACATCCTCGACGTCGAGTTCTTCGCCACTTCGTGTGTTGTTAATCTTCCCCTCCCCCTTCCATTTATTCGCTCTCAAGAGAGAGAGAGAGAGAGAGAGAGAGAGAGAGAGAGAAGAGAGAGAGAAAGAGAAAGAGAGAGAGAGAGTCGACAGAGAGTTCGTCGCCCCTGCGTTCTACACTGCAGCGATACTACATACACCAGTGGATTTAGAATGAGCAGAAAATAATTTCTCCTCGCGCCCTTTCGAAGTTGTTTCACGGCACTCGTTGTTGTCTTCGAGTGGAAGAGAGAAAATTGATAGTGCAGAGAACCGTCTGGAAGAAAATGAGTTGCACGAGTAAACCGGTGCCACCCACCAAGACCGAGACTCTTCTGAGCAAGTGCGAAATTCCGATCATCGACCTCGCGCACGTGGGTAAGTCGAGTGTGTCTTTGTGTATTTGTTTATTTTCCGGCACAAGTATATTTCCGAGCGACCCAGCGATTACACTTATAAAACGCCGCGACGGCTCTCTATTTTAGCGCATATCGAGGTCTGAATGCACACGCGCGCGCCCGCGGACGCGTTACAATCAACGAGGGCAATTACGAGCTAAATCGAGCGCGTATAAATTCGATTTTCATCGCAGCGCGATATGCGTGCAATTTGCCACGCGTCTTATATCTCGACGACAACGTCGACGTACACGACGATCGCGACTATTTTTCTTCTCTTTCTAGCTCCGAGTGAAATCGGCCGGATACCTAGAACACATTTAATGTACACGCGTAGATGTAGGCGCGCTGGCTGAATAGACGCTGTGGCAACGTGTGCGACTCTAGTGGGGGAAAAACCTAACTTCGGTTCGCAAGAAAGTTGCTGCAGATATATTTATATGAGAATATGCGTAAGAATTATACCTTGGGCGGCTGTCTGTGTGTGCCTACGTCTGCGTGTGTGCATACGCGTGCATATGTGTGCATATGTGCGCGACGAGAGCAGACGGAGTTTATATAGCTCCGATCCTCGACATCCGGCCTAGTTCGACGCGACAAGATTCTAACGCGGAGACTATTCGCGTGCCGGCTATTCGAACTTTCGATCAAGTTCGTGAAAATTCGCCTTGTAAATGCAGCTACGCAATGGCGATGCAACCTTTACCGTTGAAAAACTTATTTATTCCATTGACGACCGAGTGTTTTTACTCATCTTCTGCATCGCATACTCAATGACCCATCAGCCTTTATCCAATCCGTCTTGCACGCGCAATTATTTTAGCCGCACTCGCGCACTCGCTTGTCCGCAGGACTTGTTTCATTTTTTAATCGCTCTTCGCGTCGATTAAAAATCCAGCTCGGTTTCGAGGAATCGCCAGATCGGTGCTCCGTATACTTTGCACACTTGACGCTGATTATTCTTCGCCTATCCTTGAACCATGGTTTCGCGCAGAAAATTATACGGTATTATGCATATACGAACCATGAAAGTTAAATACTGCACGGTGTACCGAGTTAGATATGGGATGCAGCCAATTACGGATGCTTTTTTTCTACGCCTTGCGTAACGAGTTTTGGGGTCACAAGATGTTTTTTTTTTACTTTTCTCCGATGTGCGACGTTAGATCGTAGTCATAGCTTTTTGAACAATGAAATCATCTGTCCAGGCCTTGAAAAAGGCTAACAAGGGGACGAGGTGCCCATTCATCTGTAAGCTTCAAAACGATCCGATGTTTCCAAAATTATTTCAATCTAAAAATATGTTTCATTGCTTTGAACATCCAACGTCTTTGTATATTAAGAATAATTTTGCTTTCAAACAGTTGTGCAGTAAAAGAGCGACGCGTAAAAAATCACCTTTTCGAACATATTCGAAAATTATCAAGAAATAGATGGTTTTCGAAACACAGCATCGAACTTCATCGGTTGAAATAATTACAAATGTTTCTTGTCTTATATGAAATATACTTCGCATGAAGGAAGTGAATGTAAATTAACTAGAAAATTTGGATTATTTCTTAAAAATTAAAATTCTTTATTTAAAAATAACAATATGCTTGTTTTAATGTTCCGATTAAATGTTTGGATTTAATGTTTAAATGATCTTTAATGTTTAAAATAGAGGATAATCGTTGAAAAAAAAAGTAAAGTCAGGAATGAAAGCAAGGAAAAATATCGCACTGTTAAAGAATGAACAAAAGAAAGTGTTAGCGACGCCTCTTCTCCGAGATGTCAGCAGGCACTTTCACCCAACAGTCATAAAGTCTTTAGAACCACGCGTATAGAAAAAATTGAAATTATTGATGAATTTTATTAGATTTGAAAAGGGCTGTGGTATCTATCCCTTGCGGAGAGAAAGAGAGAGAGAGAGAGAGAGCGAATGGGGTTGTGGGGAGGGAGCGAGGAAGGGAGGGAGAGATCACGACGACAACGACGAAGGCACGGCTACTAAAGAGTGTCCCCACGTTCTTAGCGGAGAGTTGCTCCAAAAATACAGCGAAAGCATCCGAAAATACAGGCCCTCTCTCTCGGCCGTGGAACGCGAGAAATTCAAGATAGGTCTGCAGCAGTTTATAGCGAGAAGAGGCTTTCTTACCAGCAGCGACGGTAAGTTTGGTTGCCAGGCAACGAGGCGATACGAGGTCAGGCGCCACGAGAGAGGAGCGTCGACTGCGAAGAGTAGTCCCGGCTCCCGGGCCCAAAGACACCGCGTGTATGCTTGTATGCGTGTATGTGCGTGTGCGCCTGCAGCAGCCAGTTCTTTCTTTCTCTTTCTATAATAAGTATCTCGCGCGAGCGTCATTCTTGAGGTCAGAGCCTCTTCTTTCTCTCGCTTGTACAAAAGGGCCCTCCCTTCTTGCTACTCCTGCTGCTGCTGCTGCTGCTGCTGCTGCTGCTGCTTCCCCCAGTCGATGTCTCGTGAGCGACTGTCCGTTTTGTATGGTTCACTCTTTCTCTGCGCGTTCTTCCTCGGTGAAAATATACGCATTTATTAGACGACTCTTGGATACATATATTAAAATGCAAATTTTCCAGATTTAGAATCTTTACTATTTATCAAACACCTTTAATTAAAAACTAGGGCTATAATCTTCGAACGTAGTCATGTTCGTGTGCGCCCGCACAGTGTCGCATCAGACGATCAGTGTGACCATACGCGCGCACACTCACGTACACACCTGCCCAGTGGCGTCTGAGCCTTTATTCTTTGGTCGATCCTTGACCTTCTTGAAATTAGCGACGAAAGGGAAGAGAATACACTTTGTCAGTTGTCCGAGGTCGAGAACTAATTTACGCTTGAAACGTTAAAGCTATAAATTATTATGGATTGACAAAATTTTAAAATATCTTGGCTTTTCTCTAAGAGAAGCTCCGTGCTCTGTTTTTTTTTTATAATCCGCCGAACTTGCCTATGCTCCGTAAGTACGTGCTTTTTCTCTCCTCATTGCTGGCAAGCAAGATTCTTCGACAACATTCCGTACTCTAAGTGGAAAAAAGAGCCAAGGTGAGAGTTATTCGCCGTAAAATTGTTTGTAAAAATCGTGAAAGTGTCTGCAGGCTATCGCATAAGAAGTGCGAAATAGGAAAAATGAACGGCAAGTTGCTTGCTATTTGCCGCTGGAAATTGTCATTCCACGCTACATATTCCGCTCCCCCTTTTTTGTATACTTTTCTGGAAAGAGTTTCGTAAGGTTTGCGAGACCAACGTAGAGATTATTCAACAATTTGAATTCATTGAGATTCGTCTTTCTGATTGCTTTGAAGAATCTTCCTGAAATTACCTTCCCTTTCAGCACTCGTTCTTTCAAATATGAACAAGGCCCATTTCGGTTTGCTAAATCAATCCGGAAGTGCATATAAGATACGTAAACTGTATGTAGTCGTCTTCGCAAAGTACACGCTAACTGCTCAAAGTCAAATTGAATTTGACGTTGGAAAAACATTATTTTAGTCAATCAATGCATATGAGTAGAGTCTATATACGATGTCATTCATTAGGCATTATGCAACACGTACTAGTTTTAATATTAAACATAAAAATACGGTCAATTCCGATAAGACTCTAATTTATTGGCTCGTGCATTGTTCCGATAACGTAATATTTTGCAGATGATAAAGCCCAGATTGAAATGTGCATTCAATACAGTGTAGAAAAAAATATCGCAGGAGAAACTTTAAAATCGCCTAAGAACGTTTCCGCGAAATTATTTAGCATAATTGCGAATCCAATTACTCTGCGACCGAATAATTCATATATAAACATTGCGTCAGCGGCATTGAAACTGGAAAACCAAATACTTTTGCGCTTTTCCTTATTATTGACATATTTTTTAGACTTCTAAAAAGAACAAAGACAGCGCGGCTTGACGAATGAACATTCGTTATAATAACCTACCTGAAGTGTACGTTATTATAAAATATATATATTGTAACGAGCTCGAGAACCGACGGACAGGAAGCGGGAGTAAAAATATGCAAAGAGTTTATTGAAAAATTCGATTGCGAATGATCGCTTGCCTTATACCGTGAGTGTATCCGCCCTTTGACTCTGCATGCATCGGGACGTTATCTATCCGCAGACAGGCTCTGGCTTCCGACGAAAGTGCGGCGTGCATCGAGGACACTTTGTCAGCAAGCTCGATGTCGAACACGTGAGCAAGATAGCCTCTGCTTGACGCGTGCAACATGTGCTAGGCGCGTGTTATTCAGCTTTCACGATGTGTGCAACGAGTTTCTCTCTTCTTCGACAATGCTAAACATCGCTTTGCTAGGCGAAATCTATATTACAATCCCGGGCATGCTGCACGCTTCAATTTCTTTTCGATCTTTACAATTAAAATCCATCTAATATAGCAGCACGTGCCTCAGTTTATCTTATTGCTAAAGTGCTGGATTAGCGAAAAGTCTCTCACTTTCTGCACTTGACGTCGCAGTACTGAAAGTCTATACTCTCCTACATTCTCGCCTGAGACTTGGTTTACCGAGGGATTCAGCTTTATTTTTACGTACTGCAGATCGAAACTTGCAGATTTACCCGTAACAACCGCGCTGCACTGTGTACCACATAGTGTATCTCTGTAATGACAAACTGAAGAATTTGACATTGGAATTCAAACTCTGTGTTACGTGCTCAATCTTTTCTCGTACATGAATTCGAATTATTTCATTGCTTCGTACTATCGCCTTTTGCGCAGTAATCAAATACGTGTACTCATTGCGCGATCTTTAAATCAATGAAATAGTTTAAATTATGCACTCAAAACCAGCAGAATCGATGATATCATTTTGAGAATCATTGACACCTGATACGGCTGCACGAGGAATTCCAACGGTTCCAACGTAAAGTTCAAGCAGGCAGGTATTAGTGCGACAATGAGTTGAATGTTATTGCGCACATGCCTCTATATAGTATGCAGACAGGAAATGTACGCGGACTTCTTATACGAGCTTCTACTTCTAATGAACGTCTTATGAAATATTATTCTCAACATTTTTATTATAAGCTACTTATTACAATAAATTAACCATTTTTGTCGATTAAAAGTCAATATTATCAAAATCGCCTTGATAATAAATTATTATAATATATAAATTGTAATACTCGTTGGTTCTTTCACGCGTGGTCTAGAGCACATTAATATATGTTCTCGAGGTACGCGCCATATTCCTAAAGAACGTTCGATTGATTGAATTAAAATCGACCTTCACTTGTCACACGTACTTACAAATGAGCGAAATTGCTATTGAAGACAATTAGAATACATTTGTCAAGATCGTCGATCGCAACTGTAGCATTTCACCTTGGCTATCCCTTTTCACATTGTGGCTACACTAATTTACGATTTCGCATAAATTATTATTTTCTTCTTACTCGAGAGAGAAAAAAATCGTTCCTACACAAATCTTGAGTCTATGCTGATCGAATTGTGAATTACGTAATAAAATTTGCTGCACTTCTCGCAGAGTGAGTGAGAGAGAGAGAGAGAGAGAGAGAGAGAGATCTAAATTTTCAGTATGTTTATTATAGGCGAGCGTAAATTTCAAAAGTTATCGGCTTTGTTTCTGCCCCCTCCCCCAAGTTACATGCGTCACATTCTCGAGCGTGCGTCAAAGTGAAATTGCGTTTCTTATAAACTTTCAGCTAAACTCTTTCGAGGAAAAATATTCAAACTGTGTGCGATTGAAGATTTGATGGGTTTCAAGGTCAAGATCGCGGGAAATAAAGAAAGAAATATCGCAAAGATCGTATATTGTACTTTTTGCCGAGAAAATATACAAACATCCTTTGTTGAAAATAAGAAGAAAAGCGCGAACGCTCGAACACAAGTATACTTTGTTATCTGCGCCGATTGGAATTTCTTATCGCGTGCTCTGTATATAGGACATTTTTCCGAACGCGCGATCGTTTCCCCAGATAATGTTGTAGCGTCGATTGTTCCTCTATTTTTTAGCATCAGACCGCAAAAAGTAGATGTCTCCAGAATTTCATTCTTTTGTATATATTATATACACGACTAAAAGCTATTGAAACTCATTGCTGGTAGCCTCAAAACTGTAGCTTTAATGAGCGCAGAGTTTAGTTACGCGACTCGCAAAATATATTACAGTACACAAGTTGTATCATTCACAGATTCGTTGTCCCAAACTAGGTATAATCGTTACAGCAGAAAGAAAAAAATTCTAGTTGAAAAACATTTTCCACGAGACAATGATTAACAGCTCTGTCGATGACTTGTCGTGGAAAAGTGCCTCGGTATCTATAGCGCAGAAATACTGGTAATGTGTTAATCGGTAACTTTTTTCACAGCTACGTTCATGTAATCCATTGCTCTTTCCGCATTTAAACTTATTACAGTGCTGTGTTTGATAGTTAGATGAACTCGTGGTCTTACATCTTTGATACTTTTATATAAGAAAAATTTTAAAGCGGAAAATTTTGCAATGTAATTTTTTCATTAAAAAAAGGCTTGCCATATTATTCAATAGTCATGTGTGTAACTGAGTCATGCACTCTAGAACGCTATTAAAATGCATTTAACGAACTTAATTAATTTGTTGCGGAGACAATTGGTTCAGCAACGCAATGCAAACGTTCAAGGGTTTTACATTTTCCAAAAAAATCTTTCTGGTTATTTAAAAATTATATTGCGATGATGCTATATATATGTATATATATATATTGTAGAGAGAGAGAGAGAGAGAGAGAGAGAGAGAGTTGCAGAAAAATGAAAAGGACAATTTCTTGCGGAATACAATAAATTGTTTAAGAATGAAAGCAACATGACGAAGTAACAGCGTTTATACTCGGTAATTTATTTTGTTTCGATTCGGAGCAAAAAATAATTATTACTGTGCAGTATAATCGTCCAACTGTGGAAGTGAAAGCGATCTGACAGTATTGCATGTCCGCAAGTTTTAGCATCGTCAAGCGGGTATGGTCTCGATCTTGATTTGGCGCGTTGCCTCGATAAACTTTTAAAGGTCTTTCCCTCTCTCGCTTTAAATTACGACTCTGATTTTGAAAGTGAAAAATCGTCCGTACATAGAAAAGAGAATCCAAGTAATGATGTTGGTGAATATTTGCATTTCGAAAAGTCTGTCATCATTTCCTTGGTATACATTGTTGTTATGCTGATAAGTATGAGAACAATGTCTAACAAGCTTTATACATACAAGTGGTTACCACTTTGAGATCCCGTAAATGCTTGTGTCAATTCAATTATTTGCTTTTAAAACTGAAAGTAAAAATAAGACGAAGAAGCAACTTTTATATGGTCTATTTGCTTTCAGGCACGGAGAGATGCCCTCAAAAGGGAGTGGTGAAGCAAGTAGCTACCAAGCTGGTTCAGGCACTTTCTGAAAAGGGACTTGCCCTCCTGGTGAACCACGGCATTCCTGATTGCAAGGTAAGACTGCGCATTCAGTACAAACATTTTATAATTTTAATTCTGTGTACAATTGTGTACAATTGCAATGTATTATGATTCAACGTTCATCCTGGTCTGGTTGAATATTAAAAAGCCATCTTAAAAAAGTCAAGTTTTAAAGATCAAGAAACTCGCATTTGTTATAAGTTTAGGAAGTGTCAAAGTCGGTGTAGACAATGAAATTTTTAACGTCACAGCGTCGATAAAATTCGTTGTGATGTACGTTGACCTTGCATTGTCGCTTATCACTTATACGTAAACAATAAGTACGCGTTGAAATAAAATAGAAGTGTTAAAATTAGCGAAAAATGTGTTGTACCACGATAAAGAAAAACTTCATATATCATATGGTTCTCGTCGTATCTCCTTGGCCTGCAAAGCGCCTTAATTCCCCTCTCCGGGGAATTCGCTGATGTATGTAGACATATAGACACGTTTACGTAGACAGCAACGCTTTGCATGGCGTCGTCGGGTCGGCAACAAATCGACGAACAAGCTAAGCGAACCAACCGGTCGTATAGTTTCAAGAAAGAGAAAATTAAGGCTGCGCAACCGAAAGGGCCGCTAATTTTCATTTGAAAATTGGCAGATATTTTGAAATTGACAAAAACGTCGTAGATGTCGCAGATGCCGCGGACGCCGCGGACGCGAAGACTGCAATAATATTGCGAGTAAAGTAGTTTCTCAGTAGGATAATAAACTTTTTATATTCATCAGTATTGCGAATGATGCTGCTAAGAGCTGCTAAGGAAAAAAAGAATTTTCATCTCAAATCGGCCATGTATATTTTTATATTTATCTATTTTTCAAATCGCAGCTCAAGGCGGCGTACAGAGCCATGGACGAGTTCTGCGAGTTGCCAGAGGAAAATCGCAACAAATACGAGCGTGTTTCGCCCTCTAATCACGGCTACGTGAAGCCTGGAATAGAAAGGTAATTTAATAAATGGCTAGTATAATCTAGATATCTATATAGAGTAGAAGAAATGGAGCAATTGTGACGAAAGAAATTGTATAATTCGGCAGGATGAGTGAAAACGAGCTGGAGGTGCGTCATTCGTACAACGTCCTCGGTAACGGTGGTTCAATGCCCGATGAGGAGGTTCCTGGATTCAGCACTGCTGTGGCGGACCTCTCGCGCGACCTCAAACAGTTGGCGACGATGCTTCTCACCGTACGTGTTTTGCGTGATATGAAAAAAAGAAACAAAATCTCATTGGATTTGTGTCTGTTGATGCGTTGATGAATGTAGGCCCTGGCCGTGGGGTTGGAGCAGCCTCCCGATTTCCTGCTGTCGAAGCATGCCAAGCTACAGGAGCAGGGCAACGAGTCTACGCTGAGGCTCATTTATTATCCGCCCCTGGGCACCCCCGAACCTGGACTTACGCGTTGTGGAGCCCACTGCGATTATGGAACTTTCACTCTCTTAGCTCAGGTACCATTTCTTTTCCCTTAGCCCTTATCTTCACTCATGCAAATCAATCTATTTAGGTTTATTTGCCGATGGCTCGAGCGTTTCGTGCGCGCATTACCAACTCAATTAATTCAGCATTCTCGACTTTATACAGTCATGCTGAGTCACCGGTCGACCTTGTCTCGCATTAGATTGTATTTCTAACCAATGTATCGATGAACGCGTCGCCATAAACATCGCGTTTGGATTGCTCGAGCCAAAAGTTCGCTACTATTACGGATGAAAAAAGCTTATTATTTCCAACGATAAGAACTTTTACGTAATGATGAGGTAATTCTATAACTGACGCCGTTTGTTATATCATCAAATACATATACCAATTATATTCATGGATCAGTCGAGTACTGCCCGCATGACGACGCGATGCTTCATTCTATCGGCAATGGCATACTCTCCTGCGCGCCGGAAAGTAGTCAACAGAGTGAAAGGTTTCTTTCTACTACAACAGTCTATGGAATTTTTATTTTTCCGCTTCGAGCGACTTTTTTCCTTTATGCTATTCACAATTTAAGCCTGTCATTTTTACAATTTTAGTTCATCCATTTATGTAGCATCTATAATTTTATGCAAATTTTCAAATTGACGATGGATGAGCGTTTGCACGTAGGTAATGTTTCTTCCGATATCTCGGTATTTCTAATGATTTTTCCTTTTGCAGAACTTTAAAGACTGTAAGTTGAAAGCTGTACAGAGAGGAAGAGGGGGGCTATCTCCCTCCCGCCCTTCCTCTCTCTTCCTCGCTCCCTTCCACATAAGACGCATAGGCAATTTAAATGTGTACATAAATGCATAGAACTAATCGAAAATTTATCGTTCTCTCATACTTAAAACAGGATTGCGAAGGTGGCTTGGAAGTTCAAACTCCCAACGGCGAGCGCTGGGCTCGCGTCGGTCATCTACCTGGAGCGATTCTCGTCAACAGTGGCGAGATTCTTAACTGCTGGACAAACGGAGCTCTTCCCGCTCTGAAACACCGCATAATCGTTCCTGAGCTTTGCGGACGCGGCCGTCATTCGATCGCCTTCTTTGTGCTGC
Organism: Apocrypta bakeri; assembly: GCA_018906985.1. Lineage (NCBI taxonomy): Eukaryota > Metazoa > Arthropoda > Insecta > Hymenoptera > Pteromalidae > Apocrypta > Apocrypta bakeri. The sequence goes on along the minus strand of JACCIA010000015.1, from coordinate 2,145,343 downwards.
CGGACGACGACGCGGAGGTCGAGCCCTTCGAGACAAATCTCGTGAAAGCAAGCCAAGAACCGGCCCCTTGCCGTCTCCAAAAGAAGAAGAAAGGAGTCCTAACGGCGTATCAACACCTGCAACGTCGATTTCGCGAAACTTACGCCTCTTAACGTCTACTTTAGACTTTCTTGCCAGTGACACAAGAAACACTTACTTGGGCGGGCACGTGGTTGGGCACATGGCTGGGCATACCCAACGATAATATTAAGAACATACATTAATTCATTCATTCGTTCGTTCGCTCGTTCGTTCGCTCGTTCGTTCGTTACTTCATTTTTTCTTTCTTTCCCCAACTTTCATTTAGCGCGATTACGACGCTTCGCAACGAATGAACTTTTTCTTTAGAGAATCTACAGTTGTTATCTATGTGTAGCACGAACGGAAATGCGTCATATGATGAATCTTGATAACTGGAGAAGAAAGCCTGAGATTTCGCAACTCGAATTCGAGTTCTTAATGAGTATTTGACAAATTGTCTTGGATTATTCAGTTTGCCTGATCTTCCAGTCATCAATGTGCATTCTTCTGTGTGAACGTACATCTACGAGTGCCTCACATATCCAAGGCTATATAAAAAGGAGTATGCAATTGTATTAAGAATCAAAATCTCGCGAAACTCGTAAGTGAAGTCGAACAAAGTGTAGAACTACGTTTGAATTTCATTCGCGTCAGCATTTTATTGATATTTTTCGTTGTATCCACGATAAAAGACGGATGATTTTATCAAATTTTATCAAATAATAATATCACTAATAGATAAACTTTCTGTGTGTCTGGCGTGTTCAAATCTCAAATTTGCGATACCTTGTAAAATTAATAGTGCATAATCTACATAAAAGCATAATGAAAATTACATAATTGAACAAGCATTATTATGTGAATGAAACAGAAGTTATTCCTAAAAATAGAAGATTTTCCTGGCGCATTATGAAATTTGATCAACAAAGTATTGGTCACTCGAAAACTTTGAATTTGTACATAAAGTTATATTATAAGTAATTCATCTGATTTTCGGTAATCATAGCAGAGATGCATCGTACCCTCTAAAGAAAAAAAGCATCCGTCATTTAAACACAATATAGCATCGCGTACAATGAGAAAATATAAAAAACAAAATAATACGATAGAATATTATGGACTGAATAGCATAATTTTACTTATTGAGGTTCTTCCATTTGATATTAAAATGATCGCTTAATATTCACGCGATAGCTAAAACTCTTGCGAAAAACCATTTGTACATCGAGCTGCAAAGAAATTTTAACTATTGACGATAAAATATCGAATGTATGCGAGAAAGCAGTTGCAGAGTCTCAAGCAATATTAAATAAATTTGTACTTAATCATATACTAAAAAATTATTTCCTTCATTTTTCAATCTGCGTTAAGCGCACGACAGTGCTACAATAATAATAAGGTATAGATTAATATATTATCTTTACTTGCTAGATTATTCTGATGAGAGAAAGTTGCAAATTTAGTACTTACAATCAACATGTTTAATAAGGAATCTTTATTTTACCTACAATCGGATGTCGATTCGTAGTTTCATTACCGACTGAGCTATCGGAGGATCCCGTATTTACCTCTTAAACATTGCAACACATTTTCACAGTTGCAGACGGACAATGAACAAAGTCTATAACCATTTTTTTTTTTTTTTTTTTTTTAAGAAAAACCCCGTCGACAATTTTTCAAAATTATCATTTTATAAACAATAAGAAAGTTGAGAAAATTATTATAAGATGAATATATATACACGCATACATTCGTGTTATTCATACTAATGATATTTCATGATTATTTTAATATAATAAAGCCAATATAAGTGTAATACACGTTGTCAGAATTTAATAAAAAAAACAATAATCGTGTAAATAGTCCGACCCCAGTGTTAAAAGGTTGCAATAGCAGATGAAAAAAATGCTAAAAAATAGCATGAATGACACCTAAACAAAATACCTGGCTTTACCTGATGAAACTCGGACGAGATTTGTGCAAGCAAGACGCACAGGAAGGTTGCACAAGAAAAAGAGTGTGGGGCAAATTCCTTTATCATGAAGTTGGCTATTTGATACATTTTAATAATACGTTTTCGTATGCTCTGACGTTAGAGGTTTATCAATGAACAGCCATTTTGAGCCAGCTATATATTATAATTATAACTGGTACACACTCCCCATAAACATTTATGTTATCAGAATGAAAGCACAATGACGGCACGCAAGACGTCACGCGTGACGTCGCCGTACTTCGAAATATGACTTCGAAATGCGGGCATTGTCCGTTCGTGAAATGACGGTCGCGGTGCTAGCGATAAGCGTATGATGTCGTTAATCAGCAGAATACTATTTACTGCTTTAATAAACAAATTTGGATAAATAAAATAAAAAAATATTATTTTATTTATACAAATCATACAATACATGTCATTATTGCTATTTTTACATTAGATGTAAGTTAAAAATTATATATTATACAAAAAATCGTATAGAATACTACTTTTTTAATCGACATTTTTTCATTATATGTTCTCAGTGGGATCTGAATCTTGGGACCTTATCCGCTGGATCATGAACACCTGTTAAATGTCTTACAATTTTTTAGACCCAAATGAATCCATTTAACATAGAAACTTATAGTTTGCGAATGAAAAATTTTTATAAAAAATGATATATCAAGTTTTTAACTACAATTTAATCATTACAATATTATATCTATTAACCAACAGAGTGTCAGATTAATAAGAATTCTAAATTTTAAAATTAATATACATTTTTGCCACTTAATTAATTGTTATAATTTAAAGATTTAAAAAATTAAAATGATCGTACTTTAAATGACACCATTATGCGAACATTTCGGGATCTAAATATGACCAGCAGTTCGTGACGATCGGAGCGTGTAAAAAATTTCTCCAACGACTGTCACAATGATGTCACAACTACAATATTTGTGCAGAGCACGCGTGGCCTGAAAATAGCCGACACGCGATGTTTATTGGATAGCTATAATAGTAGCGTAATAATCATGAAATCCCCGATCTGGCCACTAGTATTGACTAGCGCTAGTGACCAAGAAATGTGCATTTTTCCAAGTATTCTAGGTGGCGCTGCGTATGCCGTGAAGTTATGCACTAGTCCTAGATCAGTAAACGAACAAAGGTTTCAATATCATTATGTTATATGTTTTTATATGCGTAGACGCTTAACAACATATTAGAACCATTTTTCACGACTGAAGCAATACAATAATCGCCTGGAGCAATTCTTTGACATTATGCAAAATGAATTATCTTAGTATCGTTATTTCTTTTGAAGAATAAACTATGTGAAAATTTTGTTTGATTAATAAAAAAAGTTAAAGTAAGAAGAAAATTAAAATAATTGTTTTTTCGAGTAGAGCTATTCGAAGCAATGATTTGTTCGAGTTTGTAAAGTTGGACTTTTCAAACGAATAATAAGTGAGTGGAAAATGGGAGCGTGGTGCTGATGCACAGATGGAGAAAATGCCATCGAGACAAGGGGCGACGTGATAGACAATACAGTACTGCATTGTACACAATCAGAAGTTTATAGTTATAGTGCGTGTTTGGTTTTCGTGCGTGTTCTGTGCATTACATATTTACAATAATTAGTGTGCTCTTTTTCTTCCAGAATCGAAACTACAAGGCAGATCGTTAGTGATTATTATTATCAGTGTCTTTGGCCTTTGCCAGAATGTATCCTGTGGCTCCCCGTAAGTATCATTTAATCCAACATTAACATCAAGTGGCCTCTATTTACTTAGTATGGAAGTAAAACTTTAATAAATGCGTTTTTACTAATAGTTAGATTGAAAACAGCGTTTTGATTCATAGTTATTTCCAAAATATGCATACAATGTTTACATTACATTGACTCTTATAAAAAACGATACTCGTCTAAACTCTATTTTGTACATTCAATTTCTAATTCTGAATAATCTACAAGCAATCTTTCTCTCACACTTAAGCAATTTTTTACTTATCTTAATCATTTTGAGTATACTTCCCTTTTTACTATAATATTTATTATTAGAAAATTAGCAATTTCTGGTGTAAAACGGTTATTGTCCTATAGTTGTATATATGTCTTGTAACAATTGTTTGTTACAATATATTGTATAACATTGTCTTTTGGTTTTATAGCTCCTCCACCAGGACCTACAACCAGTACTACTGTAGGAACTACTGGTAATACTGGAAGTAATGTTGTTGCTCCAAATACAATGGGATTGGTTCCAACACAACAAACACATACGCCTCCGCAACCACCTGATTTACCAAGTAAATATTTTTACACTCTTTTAATGACAAATTTAGTGCATCAGAATTTATTTACATAATTTTTTATTTTCAGTGTTTGCATGTCCACGAAGACCAAATATAGGTCGAGAAGGTAGGCTCATTGGTCTTAGAGCAAATCATTTCCAAATTACTATGCCACGTGGTTATGTACATCATTATGACATTAACATTCAACCTGACAAGTGTCCACGCAAAGTTAATAGAGAAATCATTGAAACCATGGTACATGCATATAGTAAAATATTTGGCACTTTAAAACCTGTTTTTGATGGTCGGAACAATTTATATACTAGAGATCCCTTGCCTATTGGCACTGATAAACTAGAACTAGAGGTAAATTATTCTTAATTCTACATTTCAAGATACTTTTTATTATTTTGGAATCCATGTAACGCATATTTTTTTTATAGGTCATTCTACCTGGGGAAGGCAAGGATAGAGTTTTCAGAGTTGTAATCAAGTGGGTTGCTCAAGTTTCTTTATTTGCCCTTGAAGAAGCTTTGGAAGGTCGAACTAGACAAATTCCTTATGATGCCATTCTTGCATTAGATGTAGTTATGAGGCATCTTCCTTCTATGACTTACACTCCCGTTGGCAGATCATTTTTCAGTAGTCCAGATGGTTATTATCATCCACTTGGTGGTGGAAGAGAAGTTTGGTTTGGATTTCATCAATCTGTACGACCTTCACAATGGAAAATGATGTTGAATATTGACGGTAAATTTGAAATGAATTTTTAAATAAAGTTATGTTTCATTGCGTTTGCATGGAAAAATTATTCATTTATTTTCTTTTAGTATCGGCCACTGCTTTTTATAAGGCTCAGCCGGTCATAGAATTTATGTGCGAAGTTCTGGATTTGCGTGATATTAATGATCAAAGGAAACCATTAACAGATTCGCAAAGAGTAAAATTCACTAAAGAAATAAAAGGTTTAAAAATTGAAATCACTCATTGTGGCACCATGAGAAGAAAATACAGAGTTTGCAATGTTACCCGCAAGCCAGCCCAGATGCAATCGTAAATATTTTTTTTACTATATACAGACTTTAATTGCAGATATATTATTATGTTTTTAAACTGTGATCTTTACTGTAGGTTTCCTTTGCAATTAGAAAATGGACAAACAGTTGAATGTACAGTTTCAAAATACTTTTTAGATAAGTACAAAATGAAGTTACGTTACCCTCATTTACCGTGCCTTCAAGTGGGTCAAGAACATAAACATACATACTTACCCTTAGAGGTATTTGAAAATTTATACCTAATTTGTGCATATTCTCTCTTTTTTACTTAATGAAATATTTATATCATTAACATACAATATATTTTGCATCTTAGGTCTGTAACATCGTAGCTGGTCAACGTTGCATAAAGAAATTAACCGACATGCAAACATCTACAATGATTAAAGCTACAGCTCGCTCTGCTCCTGATAGGGAAAGGGAAATTAATAATCTTGTTAGGCGCGCAGACTTTAATAACGATTCTTATGTTCAAGAATTCGGACTTACTATTTCGAACAATATGATGGAAGTCAGAGGACGTGTATTACCTCCACCAAAGCTTCAATACGGAGGTCGCGTTAGTTCTCTTAGTGGACAGGTAAATATATATTTTTAATTTTGAGCGCGTATTCATTTAATTAACTAATTACACCGTATTCGATAATTATTGACTGCGAAAATACCGAGAATATGCAAAGGTAACGCGAAACTACTGAAATGTAAACATTACTTAATCTAAATCCAAGAAATTGTTGTGATTATGAATGTCAAAAAAAGAACTTTTCATTTCCTTGTTTTAGACAAAGCAGCAAGCACTGCCTAACCAAGGTGTTTGGGATATGCGTGGCAAACAATTTTTTACTGGAGTTGAAATCCGAGTATGGGCAATAGCATGTTTTGCTCCACAAAGGACTGTCCGTGAAGATGCACTGCGTGCATTTACTTCTCAACTCCAAAAAATTAGTAACGATGCAGGTATGCCAATTCTGGGTCAACCATGTTTTTGCAAATATGCTACTGGTCCAGATCAAGTTGAACCAATGTTCAGATATTTGAAGTCTACTTTCCAAGCTTTACAACTCGTGTGTGTTGTTCTACCAGGAAAAACACCTGTTTATGGTAAGAAATAACGAAATATCGATTTTTCTTTGTAACATGATTTACCGCAGAAATTGCTTAGAAAGATAAAATGGAATTCAATGCTAATCTCAATTGAGAATTGCAACAAAATATTGTACGTATATATATGGATGCGCTCGCGTATCGTATTAAATATACATACAAAAATAACGTGGGGTACGTTAAGCTATTTTATATGCATATAAAATATAGTGCACATAGTTACGATTTTAATGTCTGCCCAGTTAGTTATAATTGATATGTAACATTAAACTTTTTTTGATTAATTTATAATATATTTTTTCTTTCTAGCTGAAGTAAAAAGAGTCGGAGACACACTTTTAGGAATGGCAACTCAATGTGTGCAAGCGAAAAATGTTAATAAAACTTCGCCACAAACATTATCAAATTTATGTTTAAAAATAAATGTCAAACTTGGCGGTATAAACAGTATTTTAGTACCTAGTATAAGACCAAAGGTATTCAATGAGCCCGTTATATTCCTCGGTGCTGATGTAACACACCCACCAGCTGGAGATAACAAGAAACCTAGTATAGCTGCTGTAGTTGGTAGTATGGATGCTCATCCATCTCGCTATGCTGCTACTGTTAGAGTTCAACAACACAGACAAGAAATCATTCAAGAACTTAGTTCTATGGTTAGGTAAGATAAGTATAATTATTTCAATTTCATCATTAACAATAAATTAAAACTAAAGGTGTTGGCAATACGTGGTTTAACGTACACGAAATCGCTATATATTCTACATATTCCATCCCATTCATTATTTACACTATTACTTAAGATGGCTTATTTCTGTGTTCGACAATATCTTTTGTGTCTTATTTTCTTTCAATTAATTTTTCTTCTAAAAATCTTCATGACCTTCAAAATGTCAAAGATGGCCATCTCCAATAAGAAGAATTCCACTCTTCGAAACAACTCTTTCTTGTACTATTCAGTTGCCTTTTTAAATATCAGTACAATAGATAAACAAACAGATATTAGACAACTAATTTGATTCTGTGAATTAACAAATTTATATGACACAAGGAAATTAGGAGGTATAGGATTAGACATTTTTCAAACTGAAATATCTTTTTTTTTTTAATTTGTATGAAAACTATTTTTAAATGAATACAATTGTTGCATTCATATATTACATTATGAATAGTCCAAAAATATCACTTCATTTAATGGGACTATCTTGAAGGGGTCACCATACTAATTATTCATGGTACAAGCTTTCATTTTATTTGGTGAGTTATGCAAGTTTCTTGCGAAGTTATATACGAAATAATAAGAGGAAGGTGCACTGTTTTAAGATTCTTTTTATTAATTTGTGAACTTTTCAAGGAAAATACTTCGAAAATCTTTTATATAGTGAGAAAATCGCAGATTAATGTAGAAGTTTCAATGTTTATATATGTTCCCGTTTTGTTCCCTCGAGTATTGAAATGCTTCTAGATAGAAATACAGCCATTTTATTCTTTTATTTTTTTACAGAGAACTTCTAATTATGTTCTATAAAAGTACGGGTGGATACAAACCACATAGAATTATTTTATATCGAGATGCTGTATCTGAAGGACAATTTCTACACGTTCTTCAACACGAACTTACTGCCATTCGTGAAGCTTGCATTAAACTTGAGGCAGATTATAGACCTGGAATAACTTTCATTGTTGTTCAAAAAAGACATCATACAAGACTATTTTGCGCAGATAAAAAAGAACAAAGTGGCAAAAGTGGCAATATCCCAGCTGGAACAACAGTTGATGTTTGTATTACACATCCTACAGAATTTGATTTCTATTTGTGTAGTCATCAAGGAATTCAGGTACTTTTTAATTTAAAATTGTAATATATAGTTAGAGACATTTTAATATTATAGCTAAATTATTTCAGGGAACATCAAGACCATCACATTATCATGTTCTCTGGGACGACAACCATTTTGAAAGTGACGAGTTGCAATGTTTAACGTATCAATTGTGTCATACTTACGTTCGATGTACTAGATCAGTGAGCATTCCCGCGCCAGCTTATTATGCTCACTTGGTAGCTTTCCGTGCTAGATATCATCTAGTAGAAAAAGAACATGACAGGTTTGTAAATTTTATTTGAATTTAACAAATTTCGTATAATACAGTTACGATTTTCCTATTTTTTAACTTAAAGTTAAGGACGTAAGAAACTGTGAAGAAACTGTATTTATCTCAAAATAGTTTGATAAATTGAACCCAACTTTATCGCCATTGACCATAATTAATAATATTCAAGTAATAATAAGTTTAAGAAAATGTAGAATCCCTTCAAACAACCCTCAATGACCCTCACTCAATCAAAACTTCCAAATTTTTGCTACCCCTTTCAATTTACATGTAGTTAAGTAATACAAATTGTAACTCATTAACTCTAATTCATTTAATAATACAAATGTAAAAATTTAGTAGAGATTGCTTATTGCTATCAGTTTTATAGCCAACTTTTCTTGTTAATGCATAAATAAGTTCAGTTGATAAAATTCGAGTAGAGACCCCTTTAATAGATATTATTGAGGGACATAAGGGTAAAGTATTTTTTAAGCACAAATATTAGTAAATTTTTCCCAATATTTCAAATCTTACATATTTACTAAATGTGTCTATTGATACAATAAATTTAAATTCGTCTTTTTGGTAGCAACTGCTCATAGAGTTGTTAATTATAATTCCGTGTTTCTAATTTTATTGATAGAAGGTTCTTCTTTGATTTAGAATTCTTAGTATTTACTTTATAAGAAATCTATTGTTTCCAATTTTCAAACAAGATGTTGCATTCAAATATGGTGTACACTAAAGGTATATTAAGTGGATTTTTTTTTATTTCATTATGTCAGTACTCTTTTCAGGTATAGTTAATCTTCATTTTACCTAAAAATTTCACATTTAGTTAAACGACATCCACTTGACCACCATTAGTATACAGCTATTCTTAACAAATATGCTATTATAAATAATCTTATTTATGTAATATAGCGGAGAAGGATCTCACCAATCGGGTTGCAGTGAAGATAGAACACCAGGTGCCATGGCGAGAGCAATAACAGTTCATGCAGACACCAAAAGAGTCATGTATTTTGCGTAAATGTCAGTTCTATTATAAATTACACCCTGGGTTTAAAAAAATTATAATGGAAAACAAGACAGAGAATTTACTGATAATTAAATTACTTGTCATCGTAAAATAAATGGTTAATATGTAAAGGGTTAGGATAGCTTATGGGCTACCGATGCAAAGTATTATCTTAGATGGCCAATTTTTTTTCTTTCTAGGAAAGATATTTTACAGATGATAATTTTAATTTGCAGTTTCAATGCAATTTTATGTGAACTAAAGATTAAGAAAATCAATATTTAATTTTATGCAAAGCCAAATATTTTATAAAAAAAATCGAAATGACTTTTTTAGTCTGTTTTCATACGTAATATTGGTTAAAAATATCATTTTAAAATCTATTTACTTAGATTATTCTAAAATATGTATAAACATATATTGATGTTTATAACTATACATTTTATTAATGTATTTTTGCATTGTTTGCATACTTGAAAAATAACTAAAAAATTTACTCTGAAAATAACTAAAAAAGTTTAATCAGTAAACTGAATAACAATAAATACAATACTTTAGGCAACAATGATCTCTTCTAAGTTTTTGACGTAACTTAGGTAAATAAAAAATTGGCCATCGCAAGATGTAAGTAAATGGCCTGTATAAGACATTCATTAAAATAAATTTATAAGTTTTCAATCAAATTATCACTGCAAAAACACAATGTAACATTCTTTCTATGTAGTATGCGGCATGAATAATAATAAGATTGATTTATTTTAAGGTATAAGGATTTAACTACGTAAATCATTTAACATTATCAGAAATTTTTTTATTAAATTACTATATTGGAAAACATACTTATTAAATTTTACAATTCTTAAGTTATGTTTCACACTATTTTCACTTTAATCATTGCTTTCTTGTCATTTTTATAGTTCAATTGATTTAATAAATATTATTAGTTCAAAATATTAAAAACATTGTATCTAAATAAAATGAAAATGAAGATACATATTAGAAAAGTATGAACAAAGCAAAATTAAATATGACATTGTGAGATGTGAGGTGTACTAATAATACGACACTTGAATATTAATTTTTCTCCTTTCTACTTATTTTAGTTTAAATTCTTTAGTGTTCATGTATATGTGTATTAGATTTAGTGCATTACTAAGAATTATTATTCCCCCTCACTTGCTCAACATCTACGAGCATAATTTACAGCTTCACGCTTTAAAGATCACGGAGCACTACTTAGATTTGTTTTTTTCTTCCACCAACTACTTGGAAATTAGAAATTAATTGCAAATTAAATAACTAATTTAGTGCTTATTTACTGCCTTATTTCTACCATTAAGCAATCAATTGTTTATTATCGAAATTATTATTAAAAAATGTTGTATTTGCATAATAATAACGAAATACAGAAAGAATTTGCAATCTTCAAGAAGATTCGTCAACCCATTAAGCATCAAATTAAATTTATTTTCTAAATATATTTTAGAGAAATTATTAGTATTTAAGATTTATTGAGAGAATAACTGAAAAAACAATAAAAATGTACGTTACTGTAATTTAGAATTATACAAATTATTTTTCGTTTAGTTGCGATCATTCTTGCTGTTGGTATTAAATAAATTAAGTAAACAAAATTTGTTTTATTATTTCAAAAAAATGATCACAATTATTTTCAACCGTTTTTACATGTAATATGAAGCGGATAAAAATATTACGTATTATATAGAATTATATTGCCTTAAACCCCAACTGCTTCCGTACACCCTCGCACTCCATGTATCTGATCTAGAGCTTTTATTATCTACAATATCTACGAGTAAAAGATGTATTAATAAGGCCATTAGGAGCACATTGTCCAAAGTGTAATGAATTTTTTCATTTACGAAAATTATAAATTTACATATGCGTCGTATGTTCAATCTATATATAGAATAAGTTTATTTATCGTTGAATAATCTTACATAAAAAAGTTCAATAACTTTCAAATTCACGTGCTCATAAAAATATTTCAAGATAGAAGACGATATTTTTCCCAACAATTTATAAATATTATGACATGTACAATTTTTGGATAATAAATTAAGTTTCTCCAACTTTCTTTACAGATATTCTTATAATATTTATATAAGTCTTCATAGGTGTAAAAAATAATATAATAAAATTGATAATTTTTACTTGTATTAAAAGTAACGATCAGCGGAGTAGTATATATATATATATATATAGACCATCAGCTGATATTTAAATTCAACACGTTGTTCTTACTGTTGCAGACGCCTTGACATTACCAACGAATATAGATACGCATAGAAGCGAAAGCCCTATCTTAAAGTGAGGCGCCCCGACTTCAGTACGTACCTCGACCAGGGGAGTCGCTAGGATCTGATTCTTTGACGCGATGGTACAAGTAGCAAGCGGTCGATAAACTACCTATTCAGATGATAATCATTATCTAAATCACGAGCATTGAAAATTTTTCAATGTGTTTTGTAGATGATGGTTCAAATCCCACCAAATTTTTCTTTTATTTTTTCCTTTTTTAAACAACAGTTACTAATTTATTTTTACGATTCAATACATTAAAAATAACAATGTTACATATTTTATCTTATAAAAAACAGAAATTAATAATGAATCTAACAGGTTTCTTCACTACCTAAGAGGTACTGTTATCAGCGTGTTGGACTTTTTTTATTTTAATTGAAAATATAAAAAATGTGGAGTCCATCGCTATCCATCAGTGAAAACACGACTAGGATAATTGTGAAATTACAATTGAAATTATACTATTATTCAACAAAAATTTTTCCGTGAAGGCAGCCCTACTAAAACCATAAAAATCCTAGACAAAAATCCTAAAATATATATATATTTTTTGGATTAAATTATTTATTAAATTATAGCAATGATCATGTGGAGCTAAAGGTAAAAAATAGCCTACAACTGATCTGGAACTCTGAAAACAAGTAATGGTACGTTTTGTTTAACCCATTTTAGCTGAAAGTACCATTAATAACATAATACACTTTGAGAACCTACAACGAATGCAGATCGTGGCTGAAAATTTTTCAGAAGAAATGTTTTTATGGTTTTTCTCGTGTACTTCTCGGCATCGACAACCAAATTCTGGTGAAAAGGTATTGTTACGTGTGTTTTCTTTAAGAGACTTTAAGGAGTGAACGTATCAATCACAATTTCTCTTTTCGAGAATAAAAAGAAACGTGACGGTTTCTATAGTATTATTCATTTTCACAGCAATAACTTTTTTGCACAATCTTTGTTTACGACGTAAAAAAGGGTACCGGAAAAACTTAAAATCTAGTCCTCCATTGAATTTTGTAGTCTCGATCTGTATTAAGTGTAAGACCGAAGTTAAAGTGTACTTGCGAGTGATTATTTCGGTTTAGATATAAATGGTTTAACTATACATTTTGAGAATATTGTATTGATTTTAAAATGTTTTAATCAATTCTTATAATAATTAGCATGTAAATCATCAGCTAAAATAATGGTTATTATCTGAATAGGTAGTTTATCGACCGCTTGCTACTTGTACCATCGCGTCAAAGAATCAGATCGTAGCGACTCCCCTGGTCGAGGTGCGTACTGAGGTCGGGGTGCCTCACTTTAAGATAGGGCTTTCCGCTTCTATGCGTATCTATCTTCGTTGACATTACGTAGGTACAAAATGGTATTTGTGACAATAAATTTAAATAATGAAAATATAAATATAGCTGTATATAGATATTAATATATATATATATATATATGTATATATAAATATATATACATATAGAAATATTGAAATTGCAATTCCGAGAATAAATGAAAAATATTTTTTTAGGACCATAACCTCAAACTCCAAAATGGAAAATGATAAACAGGCCGATACTACAATGAAACCTCAACCAATTTTTCGAGAATTAAACGCAGATGACAATGAACAAGACGTGACTGTCATTGAGAGTTTATGTGTTAATTGTGGAAAAAATGTATTGATTTAAAAAATCTATAATTTATAACAGGAATTTTTTATATTTTATTTTATATTCTGTTACTGATTACAGGGAATGACAAGAATATTTCTTACGAAAATTCCTTTCTATAAAGATGTTATGATAATGTCTTTTGACTGTGAGCATTGTCAATTTCAAAATAATGAGATACAAAGCGCAGGAAAAATTGAAGAAAAAGGAATTAAAATTACACTTCAGGTTAAATCTAAATCAGATATTAATAGACAGGTTGTAAAATCTGATTATACAAGTGTTTGCATACCGCATTTAGAATTTGAAATACCTTCACAATCTCAAAAAGGAGGTAAATAAAACATATTTTATTTTTGTTTACGATCTCGTAATATTAACAAATTTTCTCATTCAAAATGATGCGTAAAATTTAAATATTTTTCAATTTTATTGCAATCTCTATAGAAGTTACAACAATAGAAGGTATAGTGAGCCGAAGTATTACTGGACTGGAGCAAGATCAAGATCGGAGAAGGAAAGAAAATCCAACAGCTGCTGAACAAATTGATGAATTTATAAATAAATTGCGATCACTAAAAGAAGTTACAGAACCTTATAGCATTATATTTGAAGATATATCTGGGAATACTAATGTGCAGAATCCAAAAGCACCACAAAAAGATGATGGATGTCAAGTTCATTATTTTAAAAGAACAACACTGCAAAATCACACTTTGGGCATCTATATTGAAAATGAAGATACAATTTTACAACCTATTAATGAAGAAGAGTATACTTTGGAGGAAATCGAAGGGGAGGTCATGACTTTTCCAACCAATTGTTCCGAGTGCAATAGTCCTTGTCAAACAAACATGAAAATGACCAGTATGTAATTATTATTTACACTATTAATAATAAAATATTGCAATTTTTATTTTTTTTCAGAAATTCCATACTTTAAAGAAGTGGTAATTATGGCAACAGTTTGTGATACATGTGGACATAAAACGAATGAAATAAAAAGTGGTAGTGGTATAGAACCACAGGGTGTAAAGATCGAGGTAAAAATAACTGGCAAGGAAGACTTTAGTAGAGATTTATTAAAATCTGAAACATGCCATATGAAAATACCTGAGCTAGAGCTAGAAGTGGGACCCACTACTTTAGGTGGTCGTTTTAGCACTGTTGAAGGAATCATATCTGCTGTGAAAGATCAATTATCCACCTCTACTGCATTAACAGGGGACAGCGCTGATCCCGACATTGCGAAAAGAATGGATAATTTCATCAACCAACTTGACCAAATTTTGCAAGGGAATAAGGAGGTGACACTGATCCTTGATGACCCAGCGGGAAATAGTTACATACAAAGTTTAGCAGATAACGGAACCGACGACAGATTAAATATAACAAAATACACTCGAACGTTTGAACAAAACGATGAACTTGGAATTAATGATATGAAAGTTGAAAATTATTGAAAATAATTTTTAAAAATATACGATGTTTTTTTAAAGATTTCAATGAACTAAATATTTAATATTTAACTTCGCACACTGTTATTACACCATGCCCTCCCTAGATCTCCTCATCATCGTCTCCAATATGCCTGAAATCAAATTTAAATAATCTATTAATCAAATAAATGTTATAAGTGTGATCTTGAACATTTTCAAAATTATTATACAATACATTGATTACTTACACAATAGGAACGGAATCTAAAGTTTTTAAATTTGGCAATCTTTTTAATGCCTGCGCGCGCCAATGATCTACGTCCATGTTTTCGCATAACGGATTGTTGACAAACAATAATTCTTCAAGATTAGGAATTTCATGTAATCGATTAAATTCAGACCAATCTTTAACGAGGTTATTGCTCATATAAAGCACTTTAAGAGCTTTCAATGAGTTTACACCTTTTATCTTTTCGATCATATTATAAGATATCCATAATTGTTCCAAGTGGTCGCCAACAGCTTCCAAACCCGAAAATGTTTTGATATAATTGCGACCCAGAGACAAAATCCTCAAATTTTTTAGGGAATTAATACCAGATATCTTCTCTATCATGTTTGTAGATAACGACAATTTTCTGAAGTAAGATAATTCTTATTTTAGATTGCGGCGAAAATATCAATTTTTTAACATTAATGAACTGTTGTTGCGCAATAACTCGACTTTTACGAGGACTGATAAACTGTTATCCATTTTCTCAATTGGTGGCCACTGGAAGCTTAATATAACTTCTTTTTCATCTGCAGCTGACTTTTGATTTTTCTCTTCCCATTTTTGAATTGCTTCTTTACACGTAGTTGATTTAGCCTGCATTTCAAAATTATTTAATGCTTATCAATAAGACCTTATACAAATTTATGAATTTATCAAATAAGTATCTTAACATTGAAAATGTCTTTCACGAAGTTGAGCTTGAATCAATCAATTATATGAATTAAAGTGTAGAGAACTCTTATGAGAATTTTTATTTCATGCAAACTTTCATTGGAAAACAACCTAAATGTGTTTACCTATATAACATATAGGTGCTTATCTACTGTTTTTAACGACTACGGCTTAGTTTATTTATATTGAAAATCATGCAAGTTTTATTGTTTAGTTACACATTTTCAAAGATATATCTCCTACCCCTACGTTGTAATTTCTGAAGCAAGGATTAATCATGCACTTTTTTGTATTATTTTATTTAATTCTTTATTTGCTATAAAACTATGATTTCAACAAATACAAACAGAAACTGTTTTTTATATGTATCGTGTGTATGTGCCTGTGTACTTTTAACGGGGATATTACAATACGCAGATGAGACGCTATTAAATGAAAAATACTTAAAAAATTACACTTATATGACCAGATGTGACTAACAAATATTATTCATAGAAATTAAATTTCTCTTAAATTTTGAAAAATAATCATAGATTCTCTTTTGTTTGACGTACTTATTTGTTAAGATTATTTTTTCTCTATGCAAAGCAATAGTGAGCTTGTAAATGAATCTTGTGAATGAATTTTATTTAAACATAAAATCAAATTTTAGAGAGAACTTGCTGCTCTTTCGTGTCACAACATTAATCTGTGGCAAGTTAGATTATTGTTTGTCTTTTATTGTTATCAATAGTCGATATTTCATTTAATTCTCACTTCGCTTTTTAGCTCTCGGCATAAATATATCAGTGTTTTTAATACTGCCAGCAGCCACGCATATTCTAAATCTACTAACGTGGCAAAATTCCCTCCAAATCTGTTTTTAAAATGTTATGTGCATTATGTATACGTTCCGTAAGAGTATTTGCACGCCCAGCATTTATCGGATTCTATGTTACAAATGAAGTTAAAATGTAATGAATGACCTTAATCTTAAAATTAGAATGATAATGATAATAATAATAATAATAATAATAATAATAATAATAATAATGATGACGATAGTAATTGTAGTAATATTAATAATAATAATATAATAATAGTAATTATAGTAATAATTAGGTGGAAATCAACAAATTTTTAAAGTACATCATAATTTACAAACTCTTCATCGAAGCTTCGTTTATAACATTATGTGATATTTGTATAAATTCATGCAAAAGGCCGATATTTATAACTACTGAGTTTGATGAAAATTCTCTATTATTTAGTCTTTTCAAGCATTACTGCAACATTCTCCTCTTATTTCCATTTTTCTAATATGTGCGATTACATGTACAGTTCCATTATAAAAAGTGATATCAATAAAAATGTAATTTTCAAGGAGACGTAAGTCTTTCTACAATTTTCAAATATATCATTATAAGGGGATACAATAATCATGCTCAATGGTAATACTACACTTGTATTGTAACATAGGAGAGAGAGAGAGCAAATTAAAAGTAGATACATATTAAGCATTACCAAAAAATGAAAAAAATATGTCGGTCTCACGAAATCTTTACTTTTATACAATATTTACAATCGCATAAATTAATGCTATCTTTCAATCATTCAATTAGCATTTTTTCATGTTTTTGACAAAGTGTAACAATTTCGTAAATGAATCATAGGAACATACAATTGTTATAAGACGCAGCAGTAGAATTGATCAAGAAAAATGGAAGAGATTTTTAGTAATTATCTTGCTGTGAAAATGCAGTTGCAAACAGTTGTAAATTCCTACAAAAAATTTTATTTAAATTTTTTCGGAAAAAAAAAACAAATAAGAAATAATAGCATGCTCTTGATATTTTTCATAGATATGAAACTCTGGCGGTAAGATGCACAATAACTTCGCGGCATACACTAGAGTGCTAATAACTCACTTAGCTATCTTCCGTAAAACTAAGTTTTTCGAGTATTCTTTTGTTTTCGGTTTGTATGTACATTCAAACATAGTACAACATGCAATTTAGCTATTACATGAACATCCTTACAATGGAGCTATAGTAGATCGATCAACGATTAATGAGTCATCGGACCCAGTGTATGCTTGTAAATACAGTAAATCTACTCGAATGGTTATTTTTCCATCTTCCCATTCATTTGAATTCAAGATTTGTCAATGCGAGCAACGCCTAAATAACCCGCAAGACTTAAAAGCGCGAGATTCCACAAGGTCCTTTCACAAAAGCTTATAAAGTTAGCTCTTTTCGATATTTCATTTCTTGCGATTATTCACATTAACATTTAATAATAATAATATTAAACGCTATTATAGTATACTTCTACAAATAATCAACTTTTAGCAGAGACGGCCCTTTCCTTTGAGAGGATATTTTTAATAAGTAAAATCAATTCTCAGATTTTTTCTTTCATTTGCAGCTTCACGTTGAAATATTCATTTTATTTATTTAAGAGTTTATTTTATTTCATTTTTAACAAGGTTTATTAGCAATATTAACATAACAGCCTGCCAGCAGCGCAAAGATTATGTGTTTGTAACATGTTTTTTATGTTTATGCGTTTTGCTTCACCTTCCTTATATTTGGCCACAACAGTGAAAATTTTCGTTTTAAGTCTTATATGACTGTTTTAACAATACACTATTAAAGCGAAGAATTATCGAATTCTTGAAATCCGACTGTGGTTTGTTTTTAAATTTATATTCTGGCTGTCAACGGACCCTACAGAGAAATAAAATTTTCAAAGATGACAATAAGCGTTTTCTTTTACACACGGAGGCACAACGGATATAACGTTCATAGAGTTCACTGCGCAATCGTTTACATTTTGTCTTTGTTGCGATTGATTACAAGTTTCATAAGATTGGAACGATAACACAGTTCATGCTAATGAATATCCTATATAATCGACTGGCGTTTGATATTAATTTTGTCACATATGTCATGCTTTTAAAACTTGCTGATTAAAGAATGTATTTCGACAACTGTTCGGTTTATTCAAATAAAGCGATTCATATTGATTTGTTCCTTGTTATGTTTTTTTGTACAAAAAATCTTATTTATCATTCATGTCCCTTACTTTCAAGGACAGGCGCACACACAGTTTGAGTACAAAGAATAGTACAGCAACGTTTATTTTTATTTGAATGTTTTGCAGAACTCATCAGCCAGCTTAAAAAATTGAAAAAATCATTTATGTATATATATATATATATTACAGTCACACCCCCATTCTCACTCATTTTTCTTCTTTTAAACTAACTAAAGTTACGCTCGATCCCCGTCGAGTTTCATTTAATCCTCTTGGCGTTTAGTAGTCGACTTGATCAGTGTTTAAGGAAAGAAACTAACTTCTGACCTCGGTGCCGCGTATCAAAAAATTAAGTGGAAGAGAGCGAGGCAGAGACTAGCAGTTGTTAGGGTCAGGCGGCGTGACAAGATACTCGTCTGCTCGCTTATGATCCGAGAGCGCCCGAATTGTGTAGGAGTCTTGGGGCAGCTCACTTTTCCTCCGTAACAGCTGTTTTACCTTGTTTACGTGCGAAACTTTTTTCACCTAGACAAATCGAAATTCGAGATCTAATTAATTTTTAGTCAGTATCGTGCAACTCGAATATTTGCTACACACATATACGTGATGTGACATAATTTGCGTGATTAAAGCATCATGAATTAAACTTAGTCACAAGGCGAAAAGCAATAAATGAATTGTAATAAGAGAACAACGACCCTAGCATAATTAATTAATAATAACAAATCAAGTCGAAAGAGCATTTTTATATGTAAATATTCAAAATGAACATTCATTGTCCATAACCTAATGTGTTCTAGCAAATGAAAAAATGATTGGTGCAGACTTACATTTTGTATACTTACTTCGTTAGCTCTCGCTTCGATTTTTTCAGCTGTCAGTGTAATTTGCTCATTTTCACCGTCTTCTTCGGGCGGTGAGTTGTTATCATTTTGTGACGTAATGAATGGATTGTTATTCGGTACAACGCCTTTCGATCCGTACGCTGGATGCCTCATGGCTAATGCCTCGACACGTGTCCAAGCTTCATCTCTGTCTTTAAGCATTCTTCGTTCTTTCTGTCGATCCTACGCAGATAACGCAATGGCAAGTTTAATAATCGAAATCGGAATAACTCAAATAAGAATGTATTTCAAAAATAATACCTGATGATATTGCTGCGTACATTCATCGAAAATCTTTTGGTTCATTTCCATAAAGAGTTTCAATGCATTGTAAATTAGACCGTGTATCGTTTTATTCCAGTGACTACGGGAATTTTTATACAGTGCTGGGTACGTAATAGGCAAAATTACGGAATAATTGTCAGAAATAAGAGACATTATGTATTCATTATTCCAGTAGTAGAGCGCTCTTTCAGCCACCTATAACAATGACAAGTTTTCGATTGTAGCTAGATAAGGATGAGAGTTTTTGGTGAAGCTCATTGAAGTATGCTTACTTGGAAGTGCGGCGAAGAGACGCATTTAGCTAGTTGCCTAAAGAGCGGATCCATGACTTTCTGAAACTCAGCTGGTTCAATGACATCGAGTATCTCCTCCAGCTCGTTGAGGAACATGACCTCCTTCGGCGAGTGCGTCTTCGGCCAGAACTTGAGAAGGTTCTTAATGACGGGCTCCGTGAGGGAGGCGTCCTTCTCCAGAAACTGGACGACGCAGTAAGCGAGCTGCGGATGATAGACCGACAACGATTTAGCCTTGTGCAGAGGCAGAAGAACTTTTAGCAAGAAGGTCTTGTGCTCTTCCTTAAGTGGTAACGCAAAGCCGTTGATTATACTGAAAAATAGTCAACGAGATTCTTTGTTCAAAATTTCCGTCAAATTTATCATTCTGGTGATGTATTTATTTAATCGGTCACTGAATTGTTACCTTCCGAGAATTTCAAGAAGTTCAGCTATACCGTTGTGATGCTCGGTCTCGTAAATAAACCGATGGAAGACATTGTTGATTTGCTTGCGTATGTAGGCCCTAAGCCCGAGGAACTTGCCGTAGATCCTATGCAGGATCGTTTTGAGGAAGTCCCGCTCCCTCGGGTCTTCCGAGTCGAAGAGCTCGAGTAACTGCAGGATGAACTTATGGTCGATATAACGTTTGGCGATCGTCGGCTGGAAATCCGGTGACTCAAGCAGTCGCAAAAAGAACTCGTAAACGAACTGCAGGTGCGGCCAGGCAACTTCCAGAGTAGGTTCGTCTTCTTCGGGATCGAATTCTGCACCGTTGGGATTCGATGACGGTGGCAGAGTCCGGAATAAGTTTACAGCGAACTAACGATAAACAGACGTTTCGAATTTATTTTTTCACCAATAACAACGACGACAACCTACTTTTATTTTCTTTTTAGCGCAATCATTGAACGAATTAATTATTTATTATTAAAATATACTGTTTGTAAAATTAAACGATCTACTAAAAGTGAACGTCGCACGTTTTATAGAAAATGCAATTTCGAAATCTGAACTACTTGTATTTTCAGTCAACGAAGTCTGCTTGTATTATATTTAGCGAAGCACGATATAGAATTTATGTAACTAACTCACTTTCTGTACTTCATCCATGTAAATCAATTATTTATTCGTGTCCATGATAATAACGATATACTTGTTATCGAATTATATTAGAACGTTTATTTTTGTAAGCATGGGGGACATATTCTACTTTTTTTTCTATGTGATCGACTAACGTTGAGAATAAAAAAAAGATGAATATCGATATTTTATTACTGTCGCTTATAAAGCTTCGCGTACGCGTCAAGGTAGAACTATTTGTAAGTCAGTGTTCTCTGGACAAAAATATCGGAACAACTAATTACATATTCGTTGCGTATAAGGTTTGAAATATTCCACAATCAATATAAATTCATACACTACGAGGAGGTTTATCTTATCCGTTAGAAATGGGAATTGTATAAAGTTCGATTGTAATATAAGAAACATATCGATATTCTCCATATAAGCTTAATATTGGCCAACTGGACACCCACCATATTGACGGCCTCCGGATAAATGGCTTCGGTGATGACGTTCCTGTTTTTGGTCACGTATTCCACCATGTCGTGAAGCGCAGTTCGCTTTACTTCCTTCCATTGTAGATCCGATAGAGGATCCGACTCAAAATCGAAAAGAACGCAGCACTGACGTAGCTTCTGGATGAATAGCGCCTCGCGTTCGTCGCTAGCCTGTACTTCTGCAATATTACACACAATACAATTAATCGCAAAGAAATGAATATTTAATGTCTTACGGGAGTTCAGAAATATTTGTGTATATATCTATATATATATATATAAATATTATATATGTATTGGTTCTCGGGGAAAAAGTAAAAAATACTCTCTCAATGTAGATCTCGTCAATTGAAAGACTTGGAATTAATTGATGCAACTAGCTAGTTTATTCTAGCTGAGACGCATTGTTTTTATGCAGTTTCGATATGTAGTCGCGTCTAATCAATGAAGCGGGCGGGCGCGCGCGCGCGCGCGCAAACTTGGGATAAACACGGAAAGCCGTATCGAGATTGCCGATGCAACGCGTGCGTGCTTTAGGGACTTTTCCATAGCACTCGCTTCTTCATTCATGCGTGGAATTTTTTTTTCGCAAAAACCACTAGTCGCAAGGTAACCGTCGAGTCGTTCTAAAAATACATCGCCCCGCGCATCGCATGCTAAAATTCTTCTTCGGCCGACTCAAAGAAGGTGATGGCTTTATTTATATAACACGCCTATACTGGCGCTGCACCGAAAAGAATTATAAAGCCCGATTATCGAACGCAGATGTGGGCGCGAACCTACGAAACTCAAGAATTTACCGTGGAGGCGCGGCTGCAGACCTGGCTGATACTGCACGACGGAGGCGGCGGCTCCTCCACCACCGTAGTACTTGCCGAAGTGGAGCGCGGCATAGCACTCGCCGTCGACCTCCTCGTCGGCAGCACCGTCCGCCGCGAACGCGAGTCCCTGATGGAAGCTTGGACTCTTGGGTATTCCGGCGCCAAGCGGCGGCCCCATGTCCGTTACGTGAACCATCTTGAGCTTGCTAGCGTCCGCACTACTGCCGGGAGGCTCGTGCCCCGATTCGCGAACAACAGGAGTCACTGTTAAGTCTCTCTTTGTCTCTTCTAACACGATTCACGGTTCACTCGTCTAGTATGCGCTGAAGCGCGATATACCCTGTCAAAAGTCAGTCTTCTAGTCGGATACGGCACGGCCCATACTCTTTGATTGCTGCAAAGACAACGAGGACGAGCCTATACCGCGCGACTTTTGTGCTGAACTCTGTCAAGTTGCAATCGATGCAGCTATGCTTTAATGCAAGAATCAAATAGTCGTCTGGAAGAGAAGTATACAAGTAGCACTGAGGCGGCCGGCGCTGACTGATAATATTGCGCGGCTGCCGCCGAGTAAAGCTCTCGAACACAACTCTTGAGCAGAGGGAGAGTCGTGCGCCTGCGCTGGCCCGGTCTACTCCTCGCGCGCAATCGATAGGTCGCGACTTGCATATTGCATACGCCGGTGCTGTATCGGCCAAGCCTCGCAACGGGGGTGTACAGGGGATATTATTTGGGTACCGAACCTATTAACCCGTTCGTTGCGCCGCTCTGCTCGAGAGCTAATCTACCTAGAGGAAAAATCTCCTTTTAAATATCCTTCGTCGATCTCGAAATCTTTTTTTAACTTCTGTCGTCGGATTTACGTTGCTAGTAAATAATTGCGAGAAAGCGCGCGCAACTATATCTTGATAAATCAATATTCAGTATAGTGGCAGACGTTCGGGGGAGGGTCGTGATCGCGCTAATTAATTGCATTCTGCATTTTCAGCTACGACAAATGATGAAGGGAGACAATGGAATTGACATAGGTTGAAACAATTATAAATAAATCGATGCATTTATAGCATAATAATCTTCGTTGAACTAAAACTTTCTACGTGTCTAATTGTGCTTCTTTAAATTTGTATTAGTCGTCAAATTGTCAAGGTCACGTATTTTTGGATATTAAAGTTTCTGGACTTTGAAGAGGACGTCTCTCCAATCCAATTGGCAAGAGACATTGTTTGTGAAAAATCTCGCATTTGTTTCTCGCATCTAAAAAAAGTGCAGCTACGACATTTTTATTTTAATAGGGCAGAGTTTGTTTACCGCGGCGCTGGACGGACCGATGACGCATGAGGTTTGCCCTAAACTCCCTCTTAACGCTCTTCTATACCCGACTCCAAACGTAAGCAACAGTATTGTAAGCTAAATCGATGAAATATTCACTGGCCATCAACACTGAACACGTAAAGTGTATATAATTGCTTTCTTTTATTCATGTAATAACGGAAACAGACGTTCTTCTTTTTCTGAAGACTGTTAGCTAGACGATTAAAAAACTAATAAAAACGCAGATATATTGACATATCGATAATGTAGAAACCCGGTAACATATCGTCGGCTTCTATTCTGAAATGAACGTGTGCCAGACAGGGCTTTTGAAGGAATTAATTTTTAGTAATACAGAGAGCATTCAGAAGTCTCTCCTTTTAAAGTCAGCTCTTTTTCGTGAATGAAAATTTTGAACAACTGACACTCATCATATATGCATCGGATCGCAGAAATATTAATCGTCAACGGGCAAATCCCGCAAATTTATCTTGCACACTGTGAAACTTGAGGAAAAAGATATGTGACAAATCAAACCTGGAAATGCAATTACACGCAGAGCTAGCAATGGTAACATTTTTCTCGCGGAAATATACCAAAACAAGGACGTCCGATGTTTTACGAGTGCAAATTTACGTAAGTGCATAATTTAGTTACGAGCATTGACAATAAGTATCGTCTATGAATAAGTATGATAGAGAAAGATTTGAACAACGTGATAGGAATGGGTGATAATATTGATTTGTGCTTGTTGTTACATATGATTTGAGTCATCCTGATTTAGAAAGGGTTTTTCGTTAGAGTAACGTAGAGACATTGAGATATTAACCAAGTCAAATTAATAAAAAAAATATAATCTCCGGATGGAGGATGTCTTAATAATAATTTTAAGCATTTAAAGTCGCAGTAATGTATTAGTTGAAAGGAAAGCACATGCAATTGATTAGACTGAAAGAATTCGAAGGTATCGATACATTGATACTCCGCATACAAAATAAGTACCACCTTCGTGAAAAAAGAAAGTTATGACCGATATCGCTCGTGATATCCATAAAACTTCCAAACAGATACTGTCGTTGTGACTCATTAATAATGCCCGCAACGCTAAATGACGACGAGGATAAGAGAAAAAGGTTAAACTTTCTTCGTACGTACATGTATGCATTATACATAGATGCGTAATAGCTATGACGCCGAGCCACGAACTGTTCACTTTAGCCTTTCTGAACGAGTTTACCGAACTTGTGCGCAAAACGTTTTCATGTTCAATACGGATTATCGCTTTGGGTGAAATGACGCCCGTAGCACTTACCGCACGTGTTTAAAAAAAGTCTGAAAAATTTTCCGGTGAAAGTAGCCAATCCCTTGACTATTCGCATCGATGGAAAAAACCGAGTTTTTGTAGTGATGAGTACATACTAGTACATGTATAACAAGTCTGTCAATTAAAAGTTTTTGTTTCTTTTAGAATTTTTCTTGATTATTTCTTTAAAATTCATAAAATATTTCGGCCGCCCTTAATTATTACATACGAGATAAATTTCATTGTATCAGTTCAACTTATCAGAACAGAAACTACGCTCTTTTTCACTACTTCAATTTCTAGCTATATCTTGGAATTAAAATGATTAAGCGAATTGAATTTATAGAGTCTTTGTCGATATGTGTTATGTAGAAATAGTTACGGAAAATTGAGTTTATAACTTCCTAGTCCACTAAGCCTAGCACGTTTGTTTTTTCATCTTACATTTAAAAACTTGTGAGCGCGTCTTTGTATTTCAAATTTTGCGAAAATACAGAACGAAGATTAGTCAAAGATTTATTTAATACGAATATATGTTCCCAAAATTAAAAATTAGGTAAAAAATTTAATTTAAAAAAAAATATTTTTATAATTTTGTAAACGTAAAATTGATAAAAAAAGATATTCATGAAAATTACCAGAAAGCAGTGGCAGCTTTTGAAGTTCACGATTTTTTGATACGTTGAATCGAGAACTGCTTTGACGTTTGTCCTTTTTGATAACGGGACCACCTGGTTGGTACTTGACTTTGTTGATCAGCGTAGGGGGTGGCGGAACATTGGAATTTGGCGAACTGCTTGCTGTCTTGTTCGCCTGAAACATTTGTAAAAAAAATCTTAAATTTTTATTTCATTTTATATATACATATAAATTTTTAAACTTTCCATATCCTACAATACATATCGTTAAACATCCCCATGAGTAATAGAGCTTTTGATATATGGAAATACTTCATGTTTAATTTAATTGGAATTGAATATTTGTAATTTATTTCTCGAAGGTGAAATCGATAAATGCAATTGGTTATTAAGCCATCGATAAATCAGAAGAACATCTTAAGCGTTTCCTTAATTATCTAGCAGTTAATGATAATTGACCTCAGTTTTTTTAAATATTGCCTCTCAAACAGTAAATGAAAAATTATAGAAGGTCGCATAAAAAGACTTGGTTAAAGTTTAATAATAAGGTATATCGTGGCCAAATAATATATCTCGAATTAAAAAGTATTGTTAATCGAATTGAGTGGCAGCCAAGATTCGCGAGAAAGTTACGTTCCTATCAATCTATCGATGTATATTTGTGTTGCGATAGAGAGAAGCTCGTATTTTACGTCTACTTGGAAAAAATATCAAAGCCATAAATGACATTTGTGCAGCGAGCTTTATTCCATCGTCTTCGTCGTGTAAAACGTTAATAAATTTTACAATCATTATAAATGTAAAACATTAAAATAGAAGCGAGCTAATATTGCGCGACTTACTGTGTACCTAAAGCTTTATCTCTTTCTCAAATACTAATGAAAGTATAATTTTTCTTAAGTTTGTATGCGTAACAGAAAAGGAATTTTCTTTCTCTTTTTTCACAATCCTCGTAATGTAGTTTCATAGAGTTGTTTTAGTAAAGTTAAGCAAATCCAAAGAAGATCACGTCTCAGCGCGAGAACTCAAAATTGACAGAAAAAAATGAAAATATCCTTAAACATTTCGAATTATTTTCTTGGGGTTTGAGCCAATTTCCAATAAAAAAAAGGGACCTTGATTTTTAGTTTTATATTTTCCTCGCGTAAGACAAGCTACTAATATATGAAGTTCCACAGCTATATCCTACGCCGTGTCCGGCAATAGCGGATATTTCAAAGCAAAAGATACAATAGCTGCAAAGAAAGGAGGTGAGGCACGTGCCTTCTTCTTGAAGACATTTCCGAAGGCAAGGCCGCTGAAGGTCTGCATCTTTATCTGTATGCGGGTCGTGGAATTGGTTCGCTCAGTAGCAACAGTCCATTAGCTAGGCTTTAACGTCCGTTTCTTCGCCTGCTGCATCAACGAACTGATCCTGATTTTCGCGGTCTATCCGGATAACCTCGAGCGACACTCAACATATCGCTTTGGTTTAGTTTTTTTCACTCGACATTTATAACGCGATATTATTTTGTTCTGCGAGTTCGTTGATAATCACTAAAATCTTCACTATACTCCCGAGGATTTTCTTAACCACGCGTCCCAATCTGTTGTTCTTTTGTGAGGTCTATTCTACTGCAGCGAGGATTTTGGTTTGTTAGCTCAATGGTAATACAATTAGACTCTAGAAATAATTCAATAGTTTATCGATTCATTGCATTCTCAACACAATAAAGAACAAGTAGTCTTATTGTTTCAGTCATTAGCTTGCAATGAGAAAGCAGAAAATACCTATATAAAAATGTAGGTATTTTCTTCTCTTTATTCAAGCTCATCCTAAAATAAGATGTTAACTTTTCGTGGATCATTTTTAAAATCAATATACATCTAAAATAGTCTGCATACATTTCTTGCAATATTAAGTCGCAAATTCATTTTCGAGTTGTTTTTAAATATATCTTCTAATAAATCAATGCCAGAAACCTTAGATGTATATATCAATATGTGATCGATCAACGATTGACTTATAATAACGTTTGCATCGCCATTGGTCATCTGCTCAACAATTGTTTTTTCTGTTGCTCCATGAATTCATAAAAATAGCCAATAGAACTTGTTAAAACAAAACAACACAACGTTTCGCTTCCGATTGCGTAAGATTAAATGATATCCCTTGAAAATTTAATTTTAAACTCGAATACAAGACTCATTCACAATTGAAGCAGCTTGTCGCCTCGAGATCTAAAGTCACATACATACACATGCTTTCAGCTTAAATAGGATAGCCAAAAATCAACTTCCCAAGGTCGCCGAGAGGGTGAATGAGAAAAAAAAATCCCTCTCGAGACTGTAAATCATACTCTACGGCTCTTGATTGCAACATGCTAAATTTTGGCACAATTCTACGTTCTACGTTCTATCTTTCGTCGGAGGGGGATTATGCTACATCGAGCGATGTACGTAGATTAATCTTAACGATTTTGCACACAAATCAAGCGTCTACGTTGACTGATGCTTCCCAAATGGGTTCAATAAATGCGCAAAATTGTTTTTGCAATTGATTTTTTTAAATTGCTCGTTACAGTTACACACTCATGTTAAACATTGTTTAGCAACGTTACCCAAGTGCTTGCACATATCCAGACAAATCTCCAACAAATGAGAAACAATTCAACTTTAAACTTCAATGTTATTTTTGAATTGTATTATTTCGAAAATAATTCAGACACAAACCGAATCGTTTCCTATTTGCTGCGTATTGGCAGAATTGTGCATAGATGTAAGAGATGAAATTGATGATATTGACTCCATTGATTCGGCTAAAGAAATACACGAATGCTGCCGAGGGGCACAATAAAGAATCTCAATCTGTCAAAGCCATTTTATTACATAACGTACTAAAGCTTGAGTTACATATCATGAATACACGCGTTTAAGGGGGGAGTCGTGAGAAGCGTCTTTATACCCTATAGTATTTAATTGTCTCTTACTTACATTGATATCTATATACATAGCGAGTAAACAAATACAAGAGCCGAATGAAAGAGGCCATACGTCTCAACCGTCTTTGCTGTACCATTTGATTTTTTATTTTGAACCGTATACAACAACAATATCAAATAAAATTTTATTACTAGAATTAGTTAAAGTTGCTTACTCTATTGTACAAATAAAAAATTTTGAAAATAATTAGAGATACTGCTTGATTTATGAATTGAAAAATGAACTTACCAACACGTATTGACTGAAATTTAAGAATTTAAGCTTTGTATGAGTATGAGTGAGACGAAAAATAAAAAACAACGCTCATTCCAAAGTAACGAAGGCCAACGATTTCTGACTCAGAATTTCTCGTTTAAACGCATGACTTCTCTCAGCTATTTTTATAATTCTAATTACCTTTATACCAGAATAAACTATCGCTACTTGACACACAAAAAAAAACAGATAATGTATTTGAAACAATCGGTATCCACATAAATACTTAGTTCCAAATTTCATGAAATCGTCTGCAGAACGTTAATCATAACAGCACACATCTCGCAGTGATAAAAAAAGATTGTAAACACAAAGATTGTAGTCAGCATTCAATAGTACGGTATAACATAAGTGGTAGATCCAAACAGATTATGAGGTTTGATAAGCGTTCGAGTATAACTTATACTCTTTAGCTGTACATGCGAAGGACGTGACTGTTTAGATAAGAAGTCTTTGTACACCAAAGATTAGTCGCAGGGATTGGAATAACGGATTAAATACAATACACATACATATTTTTTTAAAGGGTGTATAAATAGCCGATAGGTTTTAATGATTTTACAAAGACGAATGATTAAGAGATTGATCGATTAAGCACATGAAAAATATGTAATTTTGAAGAGAAATCGTTACGTTCATAGAGAAATAGGCCAGAATTGCTGTAGCAAAGTGCGGGACTCATCCGTACATACCGCGCACTGATCGCAGACGTTTACCTACGAATGTAGTTGACATGAATTGGCTGCGAAAAAAGACTAGCATTGAAGAAGCATAATAACTGATGAAGAAAACAAAGAAGTATCACATTTGACGAATAAAAAGAATCGAAGAAGACGAAGAATCGTTTATACAGACGCGCTTAAGTAAGTAAGTAAGAGAGAGAGAGAGAGAGAGAGAGAGAGAGAGAGAGAGAAAGAGAGAGACAAGTGATGCTATAAAGAAGAATCGCCGGCAATTGATTGCAATTTGTTTAGTGCTTGCATCGCTGCTCCCCTTTTCGTCGTCGGTACTCCAATTGTCGAGAGTGCCTGTGCGCGTACGTGCGATATTGCGCGAGCGTGCTTCGCGCGCACGTCACGCGAACCAACATCGTTTCTCGAGAATTTGTCAGTTACGCGCGATACATACGTGAAGATTGCGCAATGCCGATTTTCTTTTTATGCACAGGTGCGAGGGAGCGAAGAGACGATAAGCAGGCGTGTGCATGTCGCGTTTCGAATTATTGTAGGCATTTTTGTGCAATGAAAAAAATGCGAATGATTTTCAAGGCGGCAGATTAAAAATTCACATACTCAAATCCTAGAACAAACAAGTTACGTAAACCTATGTAAAAGCAGAGTACATAAATTATAAACGCATCCTGTAGCCTCCCGCAAAAACATCGTATGTTTACAAACACAGACAAATCCCAGTCGGATCCCGAAATAAATTTTAAAGTGCGTATATAAAAGCGCTCTGCCACTAAAAATCAGCATCTCGAACGAGTTCAACGTCTCGAGCTGCGTTGTCCCACTAAAAGCAAACAACAGTCGGCACCGAAAATCCTCGCAGAGTGACTCACAAACTTCTGGCGGTCTTCCTTTTCAACGAGCACTACTATAAAAGTCCATGTGGCTTACGAATATCGAGCCTGTAATATCAACCGATCGACCAAAGCTGGTATACTTAAAAGAATGCGATTGGCACTGCAATAGGCGCGTACATGAAATTAGGAATGATGATACGAAAAAACGAAACTGCGTATCTTAAGAAATGCGCGGAGTCTGCGCGACGACGCGGCTTTCGACAAGCGACTGCCGCTCACGCGTGTATGCTGCAGCAGGGGGAAGCGCGTGTCCGTCTCGCCTCATGCCTCTCGCAGCGCGCGGCTGTGTGCGTGTGTCGCCAAGTCAACTACATAAGCGTGCGTAGACGAGCGCCAAAGGTTTCGAGCCTGTCCTCGTTCCGCCGCCGCGATATCCCCCACTTCGATCCTCATTGCCGTCCACATCTTCGTTGTTTTTTATCTTTCGCCGTTATTCATTGTTAATAATTCAGTTGGGATAATCGAGTGCGAATCGAGTATATTGCTCCTGTCGACTGGACCTCCGCACATATCGAATACGATGCCGCGTAGAACGCTGCACGCGTGTATGTATCACTGATACGATGATCCTATATAACCGATGACGCAATGAGTATGGATCGTGAGCAAGACAAAACCGAAAAGAACATTACTATGCTTGGACATCGCTGCGTGATTTGCATAAACATACAATATTGAAATTATTTTTTTCGTAGCTCGATTAACCAGCCAACGCTTGTCGATAAAAATAAAGTTACCATCGCGAAAAACCTCCGGTACTTTGATTGTACGCAACATCCCATCAAACAATCAAGGATATTCCGGACAAGCTCGAAAAAGTGCAGCGAGAAAGCGATTAACGGCTCGAGCGCGAAGCGTAGCAAGCGAAACGGAAGCGAGGAAGAGAGGAAGAGAGGAAGAGAGAAGAGAGGAAGAGAGAAAGAGAGAAAGAGAGGATGCTGCATACTACGTATACAGCTGTAGTTGCATAGGAATATAAGACGGAATGCTACTGCACCACCTGACGCGCGTATTACTCGCGCTAGACAAAACTCGCAAATATTTTACTTTGACGGGCACTGAGTGTGGGAGCCTAGCCGAATCTAAATTCGCGTTTGACCCTACCTTGGCCTATCTATTTCGAATATACGCAATACTCGACAATATTGGTACACTAATTTTCAATTCAATTAATCCCCAATTCATTTTTAATGAACAGTCACAAATCTGCACGTCATATTCGCTTATGATAATCCTAGTTTTTCGTACGACCGTTACTACTTGGAAAACAGAGGCCAGCTCTGGTACTGAATCTTCAAAGGACCGTTATCGCGCTTAAAAACCTACATCATACTGAGAATGAATCCGCTAAGAAAAAAATCTTCGCGATATACGCAATAACAGATCTCTGCGTTATTAAAGCCTTAATAATTACGCATTAATTAGTTTGGACCTTATGTAAGCTCACATGTATTTCCGTTTCATATAGACTTCATCTGTTTGTTTTCTAATTCCATAAGAAATCTGTAATTAAAGTCGATTACGTATGCTCATAAACATTACGCATGTTCATAATTTTTTCGTATTCCAGACTAATAAGCCGTTCTCGTGTATATTTTGTCAATAATTTTTATTCGTTGATAAATCACTTGTAAAAGATACGCGAAGAAAAACTAACTTATAAAATCAAATGAGGATCGTATATTAAAAGAAAATGAATCATTTCATTATTGAGATCCATTTGAATGATAGTCTTATTTATTCATGTGTAATAATTGACTTTGAAGATGTGTGTTTGGTCCTTAACTTGATACAGTTTCTTTCATCGCCTTAAAACTATTTCAGGACCCCAATAATCAGCATGAATATCTGGATGATACCGTTTGTTACTATTAATCGACGCTTATCAACTAAACGGATGAAACTTGCAATTGTCTTCAATCCAACGTATAACTATAGAATATCGTATATTATGGAGTAGCTTCGTATGATTCGATAGTTAACTGTGTCCGTATTTTCTTTGACTTTATCAATATCTCAATGAATATTAATACACAAATAAAATAGTTCGTACTGCATATTGCACAAACATATTCGATGAACTTTTAATGTAATCCAAAATTCAAAAAGAGTCTTCATAGAAGAAGCTAACCTTCATCTGCACATCATAAATCGTAACTACGATCGGGTGTATCTTCAATTATATAGTCTATGCAAATTCGGCGCCGATATACTCATTCAAGAATCCGATGACGGAAACGTAGATTTCGAAAGCCTCTTGTCGATACGCGCAACCCACTGATATTTATACACTCGTACATTTAATTCGCCGCATCGTCAAAATTCCGTTCGCGGCACCATCTGTCGCGAAATTCTCCAACGACTGTACTCGGCGCGTTAGCAAGAAAGAGCGAGAGAGAGAGAGAGAGAGAGAGAGAGAGAGAGAGAGAGGCGCACTGCAGCGCCGCAAGGATGAAACGTGCGGGCGCTTTCAAATACAGCGAAGGATTCTTCGTGTTACGCTTCTTAGTGTATAAAAAATCATTGGTACGTCCAGTTTTCAATCGAATATTTTCACAGAATCGAAAAAAAAAATTTCATCAACGCACTGTTGATGAAGCTATTGTGTAAGATCTTTTTATTTCCTCAGAGCGCGATGATAAACTAGTTTCTTGGGATCTATAAATACGCGCATGAAAGTAAACAGACGACTGCAACAAGTGCGCAAAAAGCTCGTTTTTTTCGTACCGTTTACGACTCTCCTCTCGCGAGAAATATTTTTTTAATTTTCTCTCTTTCTCTCTCTCCCTCTCTCTCTCTCTCTCTCTCTCTTAACGCAAAACTGCCGCTGCAGCAACGATAACTTTAATTATCGGTTAGAGTATCGTATAGCGCCACACGGCTTTTCCTCGCGGATTTTTCTCGCACTCGTAATACCGCCACGGTTGTTGTGCAACGACTGCGTTATGCACTTGACGCCTAATTATCAAAGGTCACGTATATATAATATGAGCTACGAGTCGACTATAGATCCTCTGCGCATATTCTTTCTCCGCTACACACCTAGAACGATAAGCTTTTACTCTATCAATGTTTGCAGGGAGGAAAAGCGTTGACCATGGAAATGCATTCTCTTTTTCCCATTGTTCAGTCTATATGAACGTTTTTTCATTCCTGGCACAGCGACATCGTTTCCATTGCAGCGCTCGCCTTTTCACATCCCTCCTCCCTATCGAGTTTGCACCTATTATTCATTTTACGTCCTTTCTTCGCTATACATTTTTTTTACGTTTGCTTTTTTGCAAGTTTTCATTTTTAGCGCAAACAAGAACTTTCCGAGAGGAAACGAATGTTAGATTCAAGTTCTAATTTTATTAGCCCAAAATCGATGTCAAGACTAATTTTTTATATTTATCCAATTATGGCAAGAATCAACTACCCTTTTTACAATGAATACTTGATACAATCACTATTTGCGTGTAAAAAGTATCAAACAGCTTTATCAAACAGAAATGACTATGTATTAATCACATAAGATAAAAATAGATAGAGAAGATTATAAAAGCATCATTCTCAATTTAAGCAATTGCCTACTAGATTAAGTACTTTCAATTATTTTGTTTGACATTTTTAGTTAAAAATACTTTACGTATAGTTCGTTTTGTTCCTATCGTCTTTCAGCTAATTGTTAGAAAAGTCCATTAAGCAGTTTGTCTAGTCACAGCTACCTCAAACTTATGCTTAATATGCTAACAATATATGACAAAATGCTAGTTTAGTGGACTCATAACAGCCAGAAATTATAGAACAAGGTATAATCTAAGGGTAAACTTCAATTAGATAATATTTGCTTCGTCTGAAAGTTCAATAAATCCAAAAGAGGTTCAATGTTGACTCAACCAAGACAATTCCATAATGTACAAAGCCTTTGCCAAGGAAAAATTTGTTTGATGCTCACCTCCTCAGCAGGTTCTCCATTCTTCCCTTTTTTATTCTTGTCCTTAATGTTGTTTGTGTCCTAAAAAGATAATTTGAACATTAGTGTTTCCGTGGAATGTCATTATTATTAGTAATGTTATTAAATATTATAGATTTTCTCGCAACAAATGCTTATGCTATTTTTAATAATTCAAGGATATGAAAATTCTTCGGTTTTAAAATGTATTCATAGCAGAGTCGAAAATGCAAATAGAGACAGTTACGACAAATCAACAAATATAAGAAATACATTGAAGATGAAAATGATGCGTGAAATAACTTGTGTTCTAAATCACCAGCTATAATAATGGTTATGCCGAAATAATGAAAATTAGTGCTTTTTATGAATATGATGCAGTGAGCGAACATTGAAGGATAAGCAGATGTAGTTGTTAGTTGTCAGATCACATCAGGGTAAAAAGATATGGGATCTTTATAATTCTAGAATTAGAGTTAATAAGTAAAGGTTAAAAAAAGTTGAATATACCATTTTCTTGAACTGTGCGAGTTTCGGGGACGGAGAACGCGAGTCGAGAAAGTCCGTGTAGGTTAAGAGCCTCGCTGTTGGCGAGCTGGATCCAGGCAGCGCCTCTGCTCCTTGAGCTTCGTGGATTTCACCTTGCTTCTCTCTCTCTCTCTCTCTCTCTCTCTCTCTTTCCTTTCGTACACTTGTCTTTTCGAGCTAATCGGCTCTCCTTCGAGGAATACAGTTGATGTAACCGCGAGGATATTCCGGTGCTGGGAACTACGCTCTCGCGCGACGAACGCACTACTGCAGGCGGCAAGGAAAGAAAGAGGGAAAGAGAGAAAGAGAGAAAGAGAAAAAGAGAGAGAGAGACAGAGAAAAAAAGAGTAGTGAACTGTCGTTCGCAAGCAGCAGTGGAGAGCAGTGTCCGTCCGTCGCGAGGGAGAAAGAGACAGCGCGAATTGAGCGAAAGAGAGCGAGAGAGAGCCTCGGCGTGGCTTATTTTTACCGTCTCAAATGCACCTCGCTATCTCTTCTCTGCGCTTTGGCATTTTCGCTCACACACTCCGCAGTACGCTGGTCTATCGTCTCCTCGCTTGTACGCTTTTATAAGCATAAAATACAAAACTGCCTGTGTATGCGTGTCTCCCTCTTTCTCTTTCTCTCGCGCTCTCTCGCGTTCTCTCTCTCTCTCTCTCTCACTCGTTTTCTCTCTCTCTCTCTCTCTCTCTCTCTCTTTCTTTGGCTCTGTGTTTCTCTTTTTTTTAATTCCACACGGACACACACGTACAAGCCACTGTCGACGCACGTCTAAGTATACAGAGAAGAACGACTGGTTGGTCTCGACGTTCTCGCCGTCTCGTCGTAGTAGCGATGAAGAGAGGCTAGGAATGTTGCTTACAAATACGAATAGAGAATATTTGTCGGGGTTAAGCTAGAGAGAGTTGGCTGTATCGCATTCTCGCAACCGCCGCACCGAATAACTCGCGGAGAGGGCGCGATCACTGTATCCTTCTCTCTTTCTCTCTTTCATTAATTCTTCAAGAGGTTGGCTTGAAGGCGACACACTTTTTTTAGCTGAAGATCCGAGTATCCGAGTCTTCTGTCGATGTTGGTAGAGATGAGAAAAGGAGCTGAGAGTAACGTTACTTGCAACTAATCAACACGCGAAAAGTGCCAATCTGCTATATACTTGTTTCGATAGTAATCCTTACTCAGCTACTGTAGCTACTAACAGCTATTGCTCTCTGTTGCGCACTGTGGTTAGTGGCTGTTCTCTGCCAGTACTGCCACTGCGGCCATTGGCTGTGTGTATATGTAACCTGTAACGTCGTCTCGCCTAGCGCGCGCTGGTTGTACTCTCGGTAGTCGCTTATAGCGTTGTAGTTACTCTACGGTTTCGCCGCCTGCCGCCTGCCGCCTGCCGTCTGCCATTTGCGTCTCGGGCTCGGAGCTTGAGCGCTTGGGGTTCGCGCCGCTCGAGGCTCGAGGCTCTAGGCTCGAGGCTTGGTCTATCTCTAGTCATGTGTAAAGTATTGCATTGTATTGTATGTACACATGTATGTGTGTGTGTGTGTGCATATATATATATATATATATTATATAAATTCCGACGTTCTCGCACACTTTCACGATACGTATACGTATACGTACGTGAGTGACGCGTGACTGGCAGTGCGTAGTTTCCTATACTATATAGGTATATTGAATAAAAGTACGTATGCACGCATCGCTCATACAATAATTAGCTCGTACTCGTACAAGGTACAATGCAATAAACCGCGGTGCGCGCGCACATTGATTTTTTTGCGAATATTGCTTTTCTACGAGGGATATCTTTGTCCTGTACCCGAAGCGGAGTACGGATATTGTGAATTGCTTATAGTTTATAATTTGCCCTCCTGCTCTGATACAGTTGCGGAGTGTAATTTGATTTTTTGATCCAGAAATTGATCCGGAAGAGAGAACGGAGAACCGTTGTAGAATATCGAACACGCGGATATGGATGGGTTGTTCTCCTGACTTCGCACAGCATTCGCTTCTCTCTTTTTCTCGAAAAACCTGTTCGATTGGTTGATCGCGAATATCGCGATGCGTTGAGCCGAGTTGAGCGTTTCGTTGGGTTGCCATTTGCGTGCAAGAATCGGAGATTACCGGCTCGTCCGCCAGAGCCTAGAGTAACTTATTTATATAGTTAATGTGAATGGCGCGAGCTCAAATTATTGAACAATCGGCAACATTACGCAAAATAAGACAGTCTAGTTATACATTATGAGTTGGGATAATGAAGCTGGGAAATACAATTCTATGGAACCTGGTAGAATTCTAATCTACAGTTTTGCTGAAACGGTTACAGCTCAAGAATTCATATTTCTACTCTGCTGTTGTAATGATGAATAAATAATGCTGTACAATTCGAGTAATTAAAATAATTATTATATGTATCATTCGAAAATTAAAAAAAGGGCGGGAAATACTTCACGTACATTTTTTATTTCTGTTTCCGATATTCCGATTCTGATATATCAGAAACCTGCGCCTGCGCATGCAGCCTTGTGCGCATGCGCTATAATCGATCGAATGTACGATTGGGCTCGAGTCCTCGAGTACGATATATGTCACATGCGCACAAACGACTCTCGCTGTCTCGCTCATCTCGCGTACTCGCGTTGATTATCGAAATCGAGGTTTCTTTGCGATATATAAATTGTTAGACACTTGGCAGAGGGGCGGAATTTATCTCATGTCAGTTTCGATCCAAAAGAAACTAAATTAGTAGATCGCTGTCAAAATTATTTACAAGCCTAACGTTAACAATGGTGAGTGCAATTTCGAAAATTTTTATGTAAGAAAGATTAATAAATATTCTCGTCTCTTAGCTGAAAGTGCAAACATTTTGCAAATATCAAATATTGAATGTTTCTCTTTGAAAAACATGTATTGTTATGGAATGTTTGATTAATGAATTTATTTGGTCGTTACTGATCTATTAAATGATATATTTGTTTTGCAGATTCGATTCATTCTAATTCAGAACAGAGCAGGTAAGACAAGATTAGCTAAATGGTATATGAATTTCGACGACGATGAAAAGCAGAAGTTGATCGAAGAAGTTCATGCAGTGGTGACGGTTAGAGATGCAAAGCATACAAACTTTGTAGAAGTGAGTGATTTCTTTAACAATGATCATTGAGTATATATATATATATATATATATATATATTGATAGAATACATATTAATAGAAATAATGATGAAACTTTTCAGTTCCGAAACTTTAAGATTGTATATAGGCGCTATGCTGGACTTTACTTTTGTATATGCGTCGACGTGAATGACAATAACTTATGTTATTTAGAAGGTATACATAATTTCGTCGAAGTACTGAACGAATACTTCCATAACGTTTGTGAATTAGATCTGGTATTTAACTTCTATAAGGTAATAATGCTTTCCATTATAAAATAATATTCCATTCCAACCACATTACAGCAGTAAAACGAAGGAATTGTTGATTTTGTATTTTTAGGTATACACTGTTGTCGACGAAATGTTTTTGGCAGGAGAAATTAGGGAAACCAGTCAAACCAAAGTACTCAAACAGTTATTAATGTTAAACTCTCTAGAATAGACAATATATGTTAAAATCATCGTTCAGAAGGTGAAATTTACCTGACTCATTCCATGGATCTGTCAAAGCGAAACAAAAGTATTTATTTATATAAGACCAAAAGCAAGTAAATCATGTTACATTTATGATACTTATGGTATCGAAGTGATATTGGAGATATTTATGTATATCTTTTTTTCTTTCAAATAAATCAAGTCTTTTGATTAGATTTGTTAATCTATTACTTGGATTATTGTTGAATTTCGTGAAAATGAGGAGCACACGATTACGATGGTTACTCGACGACGTCAGTGCAGTCCTCTACTTTAACCGACACGGTAGGTTCCACGACACTACCGAGAGATGTCGACTCTCGTCGCTCTATGCTCGTACATCTACCGCGTACAGAGGTAGGGCTCTGTTTTTTTTGTTTCGCAAGTCCACGCAAATCGCTCGAGAAGATGACTCTGTAGAGGATATTATTTTCGATCGAGGATGACGATACGAAGGAAGAAAATAACGTAGTAATATTGGAAGAACAATAGGCGAGGAGGATGGGAAAAGGAGTAAAAAAATTGAAAGCGAAAGAAAAATGAATGAAAAAATAAACGGCGGCAGTGTAGAGAGCGATGTACAGTCGAGTGGATGTAACTGTGTCTTGGTTCCGATAATGGCCCAGTGCCGATAAGCAAGTTCCTCGTAAATCAAAGAAAAGACAGTAAACAGTATATAGAAGTTTAGCAGACACAATCGCTGCGAGCGTACTAGTGTGCCGATGAGACTAGTCTCATCGTTATCTCGTTTTTTCTTCGTATATACGAGAAGAAACATGAAGGAGGTTCGATGTTTCCCGCGGCGTTCACGCATCGTTCCTTCCTCTTTTTCCCGATATAGCAGAAAATATAGTCGCGCTTATCGGCCAGAGTAAATAGCTTTCTCTCCTCGGACTTGATTAAAGTAAAAAAAAGCTCTAGTCAGATCCGAGCTCGTATCCGCGAGTGACTCGCGAGTGACTCGCGGATACGAGTGGATACGAGTGGATACGAGTGGAGGGACTACATACATAGTCGACTCGGTGAATATCGCTTAAAGACAGATCGTGACAGTGTATAGGTTCGTATCGAGCGCGTAAGAAGGGGTTATCGCGCTCTCGACTCGTAAGTGCCGTTTAACGCACGAGGGGTTATCGGCTCGATGGCAAAGCCTCGCTTCGCCTCGATGCGCTTCTCTTGTGCTATAATTATAATACACGTTACGCGCGAACTTTTTCAATGCGCTCGAACCTCTGGAGAGAAGAGTTTTCTATGCGCAAAACAACCGCGATCTACACGCAAGTGCACAAGTTATATATGCGCGCAGGCAGGAGAACGAAAGCGAGCGAAGACGACGACCGGCAGCTCGGTCCGTCGGTGCATCGGGAGACTCCTCCCGACAGGGGCGTTCCGCCATGCAAACCTGGAATATAGCTAATGCTCGCGCGCAAGTCTACGAGTCTCTTCTCTTTTCGTCATCTCTTCTTCGTCTTCATCATCTTCTTCTTCTTCTTCTTCTTCTTCTTCTTCTTCCTACTTGGAGAGTCGACGTCGCTTTTCTTGCTTCTATTTCCTTCGTGTATCGGCTCTATATCTGTGGCATCCGGGCTTCCCTCGCGTATACGCAAGCCCCGAACACATGCGCGCATCGAATGGAAATTCCCTTTCGATGTATAATAGGAGAAAGCGCAATAATTGTCTCTCCGACATTAGCGCCTCCGACATTAGCACCTCCGACATCAGCGGGGTTGTAGGAGAAAAAAGGCACACCGAGCTGCGGGCAATAAAAGACGCCCCTTCGCTTTTGTCTCGATGCACGTTGGCGCGCCGCCGTTGTAGATGTAGCAGTACGCGCAGCGAAAGTTGTGGGACTTTTTAAAATAGACGCGCGCCTGGCAACGAATTAGCGAATAGCGAAAGGCCCTAATCTGTCGTTCGTCCTCTTGTCTGTGCCCTGTGCCGCCTGCCGCCTGCCGCTCGCATCTGTACTCTTCTCCTTTTGCGTCTTCTCTTATTTCGTCTCCTTTATCTTCTCCTTTTTCCTCGCGGAAATACATTGGGCTTTTTAAGTATTGGGCTGCACATGCAGTTCTCCTCCGTATACCGTATACGGCTTACGCAGAGAGGGCTAAAAGGAGAAAAAAATGTCGAACGCGAAGCAATGAGCGACGATCGCGCTAAAACACAAGGACTCGTCGTGCCCTTTGATCGACTCCTTTCCCACATCCCTTCCCACAGCCGCGAAGGAAAAAAAATGTAAAAGTCATTTAGCAGCCCATGTAACGTCAGCGCGTTTTCGGTGCGCGATATCCAAACTCTCGGTATACTCTCGGTATATATATATATAATGTACTACGGTAGGTCTCCGGTAGCCGCTCGGATCCGAAAGGCGGGGCTGCTCGTAGCTCGGGCCAAACCGCTCACATTTCAAAAGTACCGCGTTAAAGGCTAACGCTCTTTTTTTCCTTCTGACTTGATATTATCGACTCCGCGTATAATAACGATCGAAAATTTCAAAAAATCTATACATAACGAATTAGTGAAAAACGATGGCGGCTTTACAGCGCGATAAATGTTCACCTCGGAGAAAGACAGCTAAGATTGATAATTTACGGCCAGCTGTAAAAGCTCGCGGAAAAATGCCCGACGATTACGCGCTATGAATGCAGAGCGAATGAAATATTAATCCGATCAAGCCTTTAATTCCGGGCTAAATCTCAGCGATACACGACAAGCTATTATTATTGCAAAGCATCGAGATAAGCCGACAGGCCAATCTCGGCTCTCTATAATGCGTATACGCAGCTAGTCGCGGTGGGTCGAGGCGTTATCTCGGTTGTTAAGAAAAATTACCTCCTGTAATAAACGTCCTTTGACGATTGACTGAGAGTCGATTTTAAGCGCGGTTATTTCAACGTACTCGTAAATTCGCACCGACGATTGATTGAGACACCGTCGAATCGAGCGCGACTCTGTACCTACGACTCTGTACGCACGACTCTGTACGTGCATTTACGTTCGCATTATTATTAACACCTATATAGGAGAATCTGGAGCAAAGGAGATTGAAATAGGCCTACGTTCTGATACATGTACAATAGTGTTGTCGTGCGAGAATGGAAAAAGAAAAACGAGTGTCATATAAGTTGTTGCTCTAAGCATATACGAGTGCTCGATCCGTAAGAAAAGATCTCGCGAATCGAGCTGACTCGCCTTTTATTCGCTTTCATTATAAACAATAGTAGTTTTATTGTAATTACATTACGTGCGCAGAGCTCGCGACAATCGTCACAGGCGACTTTGACCGCCGTGTGCACGCGCACCTTAATATTACTA
Organism: Apocrypta bakeri; assembly: GCA_018906985.1. Classification (NCBI taxonomy): domain Eukaryota; kingdom Metazoa; phylum Arthropoda; class Insecta; order Hymenoptera; family Pteromalidae; genus Apocrypta; species Apocrypta bakeri. The sequence continues at coordinate 2,103,043 of JACCIA010000015.1, read as the reverse complement.
TTATTATTATTCACTATATTCTGCGATATGCTTATATTAATTATTATTATTGCGTTACATGCCGCAAACATTTTGGTTTTTCAATTAATCTACTTGGATATACCGTCGCAATCGTTGCGTATGTAGAAAACGTTCAAACACCTACAGCCGTGTGCCGAGCGAAAAAAACTCTCTATATATATATACATATATGTTTTCAAAATACTCGATTGAGCGCGCGCGCACACACACACACACACACACACACACACATTCGCGCTCATTTTTCTTACATTCTCATGCATAAAAATGTCTCGCGCGTAGCTACAAATAGTTTGTAAAAATTGCGCGTTTTATCGTTGGCTTTGCGTGTATCGGGCTGAACGCGCGCCTGCGCAAATACTGTTTCAATGTGTCTCACATTGTTCAACTAGCCGCGCGGGCCTTATACATTATAAATCACACTCCCGCGCATCGAGCTTTCGATTTTTTAGCACCCGAGTAATCTTGCATCGACAGAGGAATTATTGTTACTCACACACGTGCAGGCCGGCGACGGCGGCAGCGACCGGCGGCAGCGACCGGCGGCAGCGACCGGCGGTAGCGACCGGCGGCACTCCTCAAAGCCCCAAGTTCCTTCTCGGAAGCCTCGAAAGCACCAACTTCGAAGTACGATCGTTACGTATGGCTGCTGTGCGGTGCACGTCGATTTTTACGCCGACGCTATAATTTTAGGTATACTAGCTCGTACGCAAGCGCGTTACGACAAATACGGCTTCCTATCCGAGGAGATCTGCGGGCGAAATGCCCAAGTATACCCGCGTATACGAGAGTTTGCGCGAACCGCTCCGTCACCTTGTTCTCGGATTCGCATCGACGGATCGCGATTTGCATCTGTGCACATACCTATGCATCTATACATTATATATAGAAACTGCTGCTCACACAGCGACTCCGCCGACGCCGCCGCCGCCGCCGCACAATCTACCGTTGCAAATCGTCGATCTTGGCTGCGACGTCGTTTTTTCTTTTATTCTCGCAGCATCGAGATCTACTCACGCGGCACCAACCGTTTCTCCTATTCTTGTTTGCTGCTAGCTAAAAGAAGAATCAAGGGAAACCGACGCGTATACCCAACTTATATGAATTCTGCAATATCGCGCGGCAAGTTTGCGCGATGAAAGAAGACTGAGCGCGAGAGCATTTTTCTCCTTCTTCAAGAGGCAATAAATTCACTTGGATTATTTAGTTGAATTCGCTTGAAAAAAAGTTCTATCTCTCGGTATTTGAAGAGTGAAACGCATATAGCTCGATTGGGTATATATTGGGTATACGCGTGAAAAGTAAAGCGCGAAACAAAGACGTTATACATTGCATCATGCATATATACTACTCCGTATAGGCAGTCTTGCAAAAGACTTTGCTTCTCTCGTCAGTTCTTGGAATATATGTGTGTAATATTTGTGTACGACAAAAAAACGCATGTCCTATATGTATAAACTAACAAGATTATATGTATATATATGATATTTACAAGTAAAATCCTTTCAACTCGGCTAATTGCAAGCCGCGTGGAAACTTTCGTTACCGGCAGCAGCGATTTGCATGTGACCACTGGCAGTGTTCGCTGCCGTCGGCTGATGGCCTAAATGATGATGATGGTAAAGCGTCGAGGCGTAATACTGCTGTTGCCGATGATGATGATCCATTTGGGTATGACTGTTATTGTTGTTGTTGTGGCTACTGCTGTTGTTGTTGTTGTTGTTGTTGTTGTTGCTGTTGTTGTTATTGCTGCTGCTGTTGTTGCTGTTGTTGCTGGAAGTCCTTTGAACGAGATTATCCGCGACAAAGCCGGGGATCGCGCCGGAAAGTATATCGTGTACGGTATGTGAACTTGGCCAATGGAGACTCGTGGTCGACGAGCTCGTCGGAGTCGAGGTAGGCGGAGGCGAGGGCGACGAGTTACTCGGCTGCTTGCAGGTGCTCGAGGCTGGAGAACTCGGCAGGGCTGCTGAAATAACATCGGATTCGAAATTTATTTCCAACCGTCTTACGATACGACAAAGTACAAGATCTATCGGATGATAACTCTAGTTTGAACGTTCGAAAAACGATGAATTTTTACTTTGATCATCTATATTAGTATAAGCATCGTGCATCCGAAGGTTTAATCGATATATAAGGGATCTCGTCCCGTACCCACCCTCCTCGATTGGCAGGAATCTCCTGAAACTCGCAGTCGTCGTCGCGGCCTCTTGCTGGGGAGATTCGCTGATGGAAGCCGCGGCAGCGGCGGCGGCGGCGGCCGCTGCGGCCTGGTGATGGTGATGGTGATGGGGATGGGGCGGCGGAGGCGGATGATAGGCCGCGGGCGCGTAGGGCATGGGGGCGCACAGAGCCGCCGCTCCAGCCGCGGCCGCTGCCGCGTACAAATGGTGATGATGGTGGTGGTGGTGGTGGTGGGCCGGGTGGTGCGGGTGATGGTGGATGACCGCGGCCGCGGCCGCGGCCGCCGCGGCTGCGGCTGCTGCTGCTGCGGCTGCGGCCGCTCCCACCTTGTTGCGCAGTATCCTCGAGATGCTCGACACCGACGGCACGTTGTACTTATCGCAGACGCCGTCGGAGAGCAGTCTGTCGCGGATCTCCCAGGCGAAGATGCCGGGGTCCTTTAGCTTCAGCTGCTTGATGTACTGGACGACTTTGGGAGTGGTTACCCGGGGCTTGCTACCGCCGATCGCTCCGGGCAGGATGCTCCCGGTCTCGTGGTAGCGCGCGAGGATCTTGCTCACGCAGCCGTGGGAGACTCGCAATTGACGAGATATGTCGCAAGGTCGAATGCCCAATTGGGCGAGCTCGACGATACGCAGGCGAACGGCATTGGGCAGTGGTCGCCCGTTCACGAATACGCCGCCGAGCTGGTTTACCTCGCCGTACTGTTGCTGCTGCTGTTGCTGCTGCTGTTGCTGCTGCTGATGCTGCTGTTGCTGCTGCTGCTGTTGTTGCTGCTGCTGTTGTTGCTGTTGCTGCTGCTGCTGCTGCTGCTGCGGGTTGTGGTGATGGTGATGATGTTGTTGCTGAGTGCTCTCTGAAAGAAAAATCCAATTTGCGAATGTATCGTTAATGTAGCACGACAACAATAATCTAAGAGCGTGTAAGGGAGAGGGGTTGTGGGGGGGGGGGGGAGTGGGAAAGAAAAAAAGCACAGCAGCGGCAGCAGCTGAAACGCGAGTTATTAACGCGCAAGACGTAAATCAAGTCCGCGTTGGCTCTTTGTGTAGTGGCCGTATACCGCAAGTAAGCAAGCAAAACGAATTTCGGATGGACCTCGGGAGTCCATTATTCGTCCGCTCGAAGAATCGGCCGCGACCCCGGAATAACCCGGCTACTCGTATGCGTATGCGCGCAGGTGCCATAGTAGAGCGTACGTGTCAATTAATTCGAGTGCAAGCTGAGCGAGAGGCAGCGATGCTTTTTCGAGAATATTGGTGCTCGGCCGAGCGTGAAATGGAATAACGCTGAAATAGAGCAGCGCCGGCGAAGCGGCTTCCTGCGCGAGACCGGCAGCTCTCTCGCTACAAACTCGCGCTATACTCTCTACTTACGGAGCCCTAGAGCAGAGAAAGAGTATCAGTTATGCTGACAGCTGTGAAATGGGATTTAGCCAAGTAGTTTGCCCGTGTCATCGGCTACTGTATAGTCTGCGTAAATATATATATATATATAATGTACGCGTACCTAATAATTTCCGTCGTGTAAATTTCATCGGCGGGCTAAGGGTTATCTTATGCTTTGCCAGCTTATAAGCCAATAAATTACCTCGTTTACCCGGCTCTCCTATCTCGGAGCAATCGCGTTCATTCAATAATTCCTCGGAAAAGCATCAGCATTAAATATTTTTCTTTCCTGCGTTAAAGACGATATAATTATGAAGCGAGTAGGACAAGTCGGCAGATAGCTTATCTCGAGCACGATCTCTCGTCGTTCGAAAAAAGTCCCGAGCAGAATAAAACGAAGCTGAAGAAGCTGAAGAAGAAGATGAAGAAGAAGAAGAAGAAAAAAAGGAGCTTTGATAAGCATAGAGTAAGGCTTATCTTCAGTTTCATATGTTCGAAAGTTTAATAAACAGAAGAAGCAGAAGAAGAAGAAGAAGAAGAAGAAGAAGAAGAAGAAGAAGAAGAAGAAGTTAGATGCTCGATTAATTAATTAAGCTGGCATGCAGACATATATAATTAGAGAAGTAACACACGTAGGACGTGCTATGTACACAGAGTGCTGGCGTAATAAAGTACGAGGCTTGCGAGGCTTGCGCAGCTTGCGCGGGCGATAAATTTCTCGTGATCCAGCGGCGGTTCGAGCCTGTGCAGCTAGATAGAAGCGAGAACGCACGCAGCGATTCTCGGAAGAGACGGAACTTGGAGGCGACGCGTTTTTGCTCGCAGTAGGCGCATAATATTACTCTCGGGTCGCTGCTGTGCCGCGACTTTTTTTTCTCGTTTCGAGTCACCGACATCGCCGCTGAATATCGGACTGAATAGCGGCCGAAGCTAATGGTCCGCGAGAAACGGAGAAACGGAGAAACGGAGAAACGGAGAAACGAGAGAATCAAACGCACATAGGTGCAGTCGGAACGGATTTTTCTCTCTTTGCTTATTATATGTGTGCATTCTCTTCTGACAAACTATCACTATTAACTTTCTCATTTGGTGATACATAGGCTAGTCGGCGAGCGCATACATCAGCTTGTTTTACCGTCTCCGTTTGGATGCGATTCTGTCTCCCCGCGAGCCTACATGTGTGCGTGTATATATACACACACGCACACGCATATATATACACATATCTACACACGTATAAATTCTTCATGCACACGCTGCACTCTAACGAGTAGATTAACTGCTTCTGAGAGTGAACTATATAACCCAGATTTTCCAAAGCTCGCAATTGCAAGCTCTCGCGTTGGCTCTCTTGACTCGTACTCGTTCTTTTCGCACAGACGCATAAAAAAATCATCTACGTGTATATGCGCCTATATATGTCTATACTTGTCGTGGCTCGCGGGCCGTATATATTATTAGACTTTTTCTCGCGAGGGGTGATGAATGGCCGAGATCAAAGGGTCCCGACCGCAAGAGCGCTCGCTTTACACGCTTGTAATACATGTGTTCGCCGGCAGAAAGAGAGTGAGAGAGAGAGAGAGAGAGAGAGAGAGAGAGAGAGAGAGAAAGAGCTATAGGCGACACTTGCGCCGATTATGACTAGTCGCGCGTTGCTCGTGAGCTTTCCGACGTTTCTCCCCGTTCTTTCTACATTACAGAGCTATTAATGCGCTTGAAGCTTATAGCTCGAAGCTTATAGCGTCAAGCTTATAGCTTCAAGCGAAACGCTTTCGCCGACGATTCATGTGCTAGGAGGCGTGGTTCCTCATTTTTTCTCTCTTTCGGGAAGTTTCTTCCCTCCTTCGCCCAAAGAGAAAGACAAATTGAAATACGTTTGATTTTTTTCTCGCCTCTAACGCCTGCAGTAAGACAACTTTTTTCTTACTCGATACAAAGATCTTAACGCGCTCTTCGCTCAGAAGCGTGGCCACAATTACGTTTCTTGTACATTATAGCGCGTTAATTATACGCGTTTCCGGATATAGGCGGTGTCGCAACCCCAAATCAATCCGTCGGAAAAGCCTCGAGTGTCGCGCTTATGCCACTGCATAAGCGGCAAAGTAGGCGTGATCCAAACGCATATAAACCGCCGAGCACGTGTTGCTCTTTTGCTTCTGTCTGCATGCATATTATAATGTACCCGTTGGGCTTAATGAGCTTCTCGTTCTATACCAGCCGCGGTGCAATCGATTTGAAAAAAAGTTTCAAATTTTTTGTCTCTTCGTTCGAAGTACATGCGCCAATGTTTCTACGACACGCACACACATATATATATATATATATATATATATATATATATATAATGTAACCCGATCATTGCAGAAAGAGAGAGAGAGAGAGAGAGAGCAGTGCAGCTATACAGTCATAAAAATAATAATCATCGTCATCAATATTGGCAGCTGCAATTTCATTAGCGTTCTCACGTATCGCGTGTAGTCGTATTCTTTATGCTTACTCGATTATTATGCAGCTTGAGTTGAGTGAAATGTCAAGCTGCTTCTCTCACGCGTTGATTGAATTTATCAAGAGCATGCATGTATAGACTCGCGTCGTGACCGTGATTTATTGCATATATTGCATACATGTAGATACATGCAGTATGGAGGCGCCTGCCTGTTCGCCTGCCTGTTCGCCTGCCTGTTCGCCCGTTTGCCCAGCTATTTTTCCAGTATTTTCTTTTCGGTAGCCGCCTCGGAATTAGCTCTGCATTTGTAGGATTAACCGCCTGCGCAAACTCTATTGGAAAAGAGCAAGCGCAGGTAAAAGACAAGCAGTGCTCGCGCGCTCTAAGTGCTCACACGTGTTTGACCAGGTCCTCTGTCAACTCGGATGTCGTCTCCGCGCGCTCTATTTATTTGCCTCGCAAACACTACTAATTGACGCTAATGAACCTACTGACTACGGAAGCGCCTTCCCCCTTTTTCCGAACGAGGGTCGCTTTTAAATATTCGACGCAGCTGCAGCCTTGCGAAGTGTATCCGTTTTTTAAGACCTATATAGAAAGAACGCCAATCATAAAATCCCAATTCTACTCACCCAATAAAATCGAATCCATCTTGCTTTAAACGTAGGTAGCGCACAGATTTGCGATATATATATATATATATATATAAGCGAGCTTGGATCCGTCGCTTGCCAACCGCCCGCTTCTCAAAAGTAGTCCGAGCGTCTCCAAAAGCTCGTAGAGCTGCGCTCTGGCGATCCACCTCCTTGGCTATCAAATTCCTCGACGATATATTTTTCACTCGCCCATAAAACTCGACGATCCATCTACTCGTGCGCGACAGCCTTGTCAACGATTCAACTAGTCGCGCGGCCGCGCTTGCTCGCCGCACAACAACAAAGTCGATTAAAAAAAAATATTAACCGGTTGCCAGAAATCTACGAGAACGATCACTGGAGCGCGAGGAAATCTGCCGCGTCTCCCCCGCGATAAGCCATTATCTCGCGGTGACTTTTTACAAGAGAGATGCGAAGCGAGAGAGAGAGAGACAGAGAGAGAGAGAGAGAGAGAGAGAGAGACGGTACGACTTGCTCTGGCTCACTGACTGGGACGACAGATTTACCCGAGCAGAAATAAGAAATCTCTGACTGCAGTGTTCCATCTCGTTCGCCGCCGCTGTTGCCGCCGCCGCCGCAACGGCTACTTCCAATCACCGCAGCTCTCGCCCTCTCTTTCGTCTTTCGTGACTCGAGCGTGTGTGTGCGCGTGTGTGCGTGCGTGTGTCGCGCCGGTCGCGCGTAAATATGCGTGCGGCGCGCCTCGTAACATCGTAACTCGTAAGTCGTACCGTCGTTCGCCGCGGAGCGCATGTGGCGGCCGTTTCAAGCTCTATGAATTTTCGAGAGCGCGAATTATGCGCGCGATAGCGGCTTTGCGCGTAACGCGTGACGCCAGATTTGCGGATCGTTGACACCTTGTAAATAGATTGCGTTTCTCCCCTCCCCGCCTACTCTTTCCTACGCGTATTTCGATTCTACCTATACGCGGACCCTTAATTGCGACGTCGAGTGCACCCTTAACGCGGCATCGCATTATTATCGAGGTAGGCTGGTACACCGGTTGGAGAACGCTGCTTAGCGCCTGTGTATCTAGGAGGGAGTGTAAAGCTCGCAAGTACATCTACGTTACGATAAAGAAGAAAGCACGGGTGCGCGCGTTTCATTCGCTCGTGACGAGAATCGCGCCGTGGTGGGGGGTAAGGGAGGTGTGGCCGACTCGGCCGTCGAGGCGGTTCCAACTCGGTGCGGACCATTGGAGACGTTCATATAGCGTAGCGTGTATATATACAGCTTCTCTCTCTCTCTCTCTCTCTCACTCACTCTCTCTCTCTCTCTCTCTCTCTCTCTCTCTCTCTCTAATGTTGATCCCCTCGCATCCACGCCTCCGAACGGCTTGCACGGTTAACTGCCTCTAGAGTCGCCAGTTCTGCCCATCAGGTGTGCCTCCGCTTTGAACAACTTTATATAATAGCAAATATTATTTATTATTTTCGATCAACAATATCTGTCGATCGCACGCATTCGCGTAGAACGCGGCGTTAATTGGAAGAACCGAGAACGAGAAGCTCTCTTTCTCGCCACGGATAAATTGCATAATATTTCGAGGATAAAACATTGCAAGAATAATGCGAGAAATTTGTCACCTGTCGGTATGTATCATTCTCAATGCTCTTTTTCATTAGTCCGACGGTAGATATATATCCGCAGCGACGTCCCGGCGATGAAAGAGAATATTTTGAGCGATTTTTGGCAACGCCGGATGCTTTCCTTCTGCTTTGCTTCGCGCGGCCGCACCTGATCGACGAATTGCTAATCTTCTCAAAAACGCAGAACCACTTGCTTTTGCATCATTTTTTTACACCAGTTTATGTCGTCGATTCTCGATCTTCTTCAGCGATTCTAATTAAGAGACCGAAATCTCAGTAGATCATACAGTTGATATCGCGTGTAGAGTAAAGAATCACGGAGAGAGTAAAGAAAAAGAATTCGAAATGTCGTTCCGAAGGGATAAAAGGCAAAATAGCAAATAGCCAAAGGCTGCTTCAATGACAGCAACGATGCGAGTCCACTATTATAAATCCGATTTATAATCCGCAAGAGCCGAAAGCGCCGAGAGCGCCGAAAGCTCAATTTTGCGCGGTCGTATAATCGGTAATTGAAGAAGCTTGGGTCTGGTCGTCGTCAACGCTCTTTATGGGATATTGGGTATGAAATGAGCAAAGGCCGTTTCACACCGCGAAGCAGGGAATTATCTGGCCGCGAGCCCAGACTTCTAAATTTATATATAAGCTTGGAGCGCAAGTGCCAGTACGATGCGCGCATATAGAAACTCGCCACTCGCGCTGGCGCATTTTTACTCTAATAAAAAGCCAAGTCTCTGCGTATATGCATATGTGCATGTATATAAGCATGTATATAAGCATGTATATAAGCATGTGTATATGCTGAATATACATTCGGTATATATACGAGGCAGGGGCTGCAAACCGTGCGTCGCACATACTCACGCTCGATGTGCACGAGGTACTCTTTAGCTATTTACTCTTTAGCTATTTACTCTTTAGCGATACTTTTGTTTGTTGAGTTCCGCGAGTTTGCTTCCCCGAAGGACAGTCCGTGCAAGCGCGAAAATCTGTAAGCGATTGAAATTTTCGCGAAACGCTCTTAAAGCTCAGCCCGAGTATGAAAATACGTCCGATGACGCATAGAGCCTATACTCGACGGACGCTTCGCTCCTCTCCCTTCGCCGTGTATAATATGGCGAAGCGACTTAATGGCTCGCGACTAAAGTTCAAGCGCGTATGGCGCCAGAGGCTTCTTTACATCCGAGGAATCGCCTTCTTGCTAAAGGGAACTCACAAACCTTCTCTCAGAACTTCTTTTCTTTTCTTTTTTTAGACCATCAGTTTGTCTTTATTTGTAATTCTCTTTCTGACTCTTTTTGTTAGTATTAAAAAGGACCAGTAAAGCGTACATTATTTACAGACGAGCTTTGCGTTACAGCTTTAGATTAGGCTAGAAACTTAAGAATTGAAATTTATTTTACAATGATAATGCCAAAAATGGATCGCGACTTCGAACTAACATATAATATTGGCTTTGTTTATTAAGATTATGCAAACTCTGTACACACGACGACATGTGCAGTGAAAAATTTCCATCGTTACAATAGAGAGAAGAATACATCCATTTGTAAAAAGTACACAGCAATGGTCAAAACCACTGAATCCGAAGGCTCAAAACTTTCCAGGCAACGCACTTGCCTCCTTGCCTGTAACACTATTCCATACAACTCGTGTGTTCGTTAGTTGAAATTCTGGTAAACGCATACTAGATATACTTGACGGGAAAAATACAGTTCTTCGAATAGAAAAGAAACACACATTTTTCGCGCACGCTAGCGAAGGTAGACGCGAACCTACTTAAATAGATGATTGTACTCTAATAAAATTTTCATTTAAAAAACCTAGTACAGTACAGCTTAGCAACTTGCATTAAAAATACATATGCGTAGCGTACATCGATCATTCATACATTTCGTCAATACTTTTGTCTCTCGTTTCTTGCACACACGCGATTGTTACTTTTATTTACACTGTAAAAAGTTATAACAAACGCTAATCAATGTTCTCTTCGGACTTATTTTCTTTTTCTTCCTGCATCGAACTCTCGTTCTCCTCTTCCTTTTCCAAGTCTTTCTCTTCGTTTTTGGTATCTTCGTTATGATCTGATAATCGCTTGGCCTCAACCTCACCTTCATCCTCATCCTCGCCGTCCATCTCGGCATCGCCGTCGCCTTCTACCACCGGTCCAGCTTTGATCACAGCATCAACCTCAGCCTCGGCCATCTCGACGTCCCCATTTTTATCAGGATTCGGATCGCGATTCTCTTCCTCTTCTGGCCCTTCTATTAACGACTGATCATTGCTCTCCGAAAGTGAAAGGTTTCTATCATTTTGATTCTTACCAAAACCAATTTGAGCTTGTATTATTTCTAATTCTTCGACTAAAGCTTTTTCTCTTTTATCGATTTCATCTGCAAAAATTTAGAAAACGTTAAAAACTGTACTACTTTCTTTGAAAAACGATGTTTCAGTCAAGTATTATAGTTAAAACCTTTGAGTTCTTTTGAAGACTCCTGCAATAATATATCAGATTCAGGAGTACTTTTTTTCGGTACATAGTATAAAGATGGTTGGGTTTTTGTTTTGATATAATTTAATAGAGGAATCTGTGCACTGCGCCATTCCTGGAACTGTTTACTTCGAGCTAGTTTTGCTTCTAGAGCTTTCACTTGAGCTAATTGTTGTTTTCGGTTGAAAAATAGCTGTTGTCTTTCTTTTTTCAATTCCTCTCTCTCCTTTCGCTTCGCTTCTTCAACTCTAGCTTCAACCTCCGCTTTTTTATCCTCCTGTAAAAATAATAAGATATGACTAATGCAAATATTGTTTATTTCAGTAGTTTAATCAATTGAACAACCTTTGCTTTGAGCTTAGTTTCTTCTTGACGAAATTTTTGAAGAGTTCCAAGAAGTGCACCAAACATTCGTCTGTTTCTCTGCCTACTTCTTTCATCAGTGCTCTCCCTACGAATAACATCCTGTCGAGATGGTATTTCCCTGGGTGTAGCTATTATTCTGGAGGATACAGCAGGCTGCAATGCATATTATTCAATTTTAACATTTCTTACATACGATCTTACATCGATATATTAGAACAGTAGAAGAATGTGAAAAAGTTATTTTATCTTGAATTTACCTTAAATGAAGAATCATCTTCATCGCCGCTATCATCTGCAGTGGATGGAACCCTTGCACTTAATCTACTAAAGACAGTTTTTGGTTCTGTGTTATTATTGCCAGCTTGCCATCTTCGCTTAGGACCAAAATCATTGTTCTGAAAGTCTGGAATCTGCCTTCTGCGATCCTCTTGTAAAGGCCTTTTCTGCGTAACCCTAAAAAATTGAAAACATTAGAATACATTGATTTATACAAGAGCATTGAAAAAGAAAAAAAGGTTCATTTGAGAGATAGCTAGAATGTTTTGTTTGCTATAGAGGCAAAAGTTAAGGAAGATAAATGAAAAGTCCGAGTTCGAGGGAATATCGCAGATAGAGCCGCACAATAGGTTATGTGTCTCCGAGTGTAAGCGTTGCAAAAGTACCGGGGTAATGCAGAGACATCAAGACAAAAACAACAGAAGCAATTGTTCATTAACGAATGTAATCGAAAAAGGACAAACCTAACAGGCATAGGTGTAGCTCCGTTCTCGCCTTCGGGTACATCTCTGCCGAGAATTTTTCGAATATTTTTCTCGAGCCCGCGAAGATCATCTTTAGCGGCCTCAAGTTCAGCCTCAAGCTTTTCGGCTACCCACGCCTCTTTCATGACTGTCCCTGCAAAAGCAAACGTCTCGATGGGGCCTTGTATATCATCGGTCAATCAGAGTCGTATGCCGAGTCGCTCGTTCACTGATATTCTTTTTAGTTAAGGAAGCTTCTTTGGAGATATGCTTCAACACCCACGGATTTGTTGTCCTGCACGCGCGTAGTCTGCCATTTCCAGCGTTATGCCGCTCTCTCTCTCTCTCTCTCTCTCTCTCTCCCTCTCGAGCTACACGCTATATGTATAGCTGATGCGTATAACAATCGGCTTATACGCGGTTTACGAGCGTGGCCAGACTGCGAACTACGAGAGTTGTAGGTTATGCAATGCTACCAATTACCAATATTATAGACTGATAATAACCCTACAGTTTCTTGCATTAATCGATATTGGACCAAACGATTTATAGGGATTCTATAGTGAAAACTACTGATGGTGGTGAAACTGCGAGTTGCCACGTGTCTACGTTTGCCGTCTGCTGTTTGAATCATTCCTCTTATCATCTTCGATTATTTTAATCGATACGTTATTTGCCTACTAAGCTGATTCTCAGTAAAATATGCTTTAATTGAAAAAAACTATAATCAATATAATAAATATTTAGCCAAATATTAGGAATTTTATACGAAAGAGTTTGTTTCACAGGTAAGACCTCAATTTTAAGATCTGATTGACGAATGTTTGTTCTCCGCACTTTGCAGGAACATCGGTAAAGTCGGAATTTCCCTTGACGACTACCCTTGTTTGCATAAATTATTGATCTTTATTAGAGGTAGTAATTGACACCCTTTTCTTATCGTATAGTCAATAAATGTCTTTTATTTTAATATTTTCAGTTTCATAATAATTATAAGCACACATGTTTTTATCACAGCGAGCAAATCCAACATTCTAAAGTTGGATATTTTACTAGGAGAATTAGGTTCCTTTTAATTAAATATACTTATTTACTTTTTTCCTGACTTTCTCATGTTCGTTAAAAAAAAAAAAATAAAAAAAACTTTTTCAAATCATAATGTAATACGTTTTTTCATTCAATAATCTTGTTTAAAAATGTATAATAGCATACATAAGATACATAAAAATGGCAAATAAGTGTGCTCTAAATAGCCAGAGGAAGACACATTTGAATTCCCCGTAGCACAGTATAGGTATATAAGCATCGCTAGTACAATAAAGGATTTTTCAAAATTTCGATATTCAAAAGTCCATGCAAGCTTATATATTGCGAAGCTTTGCTTTCTGTGAGTAATCCTTAAGAGTCCGTTTTATTTCCATATGTATATATATTTATGTTAATATTGTTATTATTTCGTTCAGAAATATAATTCTTTCAAGTCAACGGCGTATACATGTTTCTCATTCGTAAGCCGAATGAATTTAAAATTTCACATTGTATAAGACGAAAATGAAGATGCAGCGAATGCAAATAATGATTCGAAGAAGAAGAAGAAGAAGAAGTAAACGTATTCAACAATCATAAATTTGCATAGACTTTTCTATTTAATTTACCTATTACAGAGTAGGTCTAGGCTAAACAGTAAGTTGATAATCGTGCGACGAATTGACGCGATGACAACAGTATAGCGAGATTATTTCGACGAGAGATATAAAGATGATGGAACCGATTATTCAATCAGTTACAGGAAACAAAAGAAGAAAAAGTAGAGGATAGGATAAGGTGAAAGGAGGGTAATAAAATGTAAAAGTATAAAGAGGAAACAAGCTTTGGCTTTGTCGAAGTTGTAATATTATCGAAAGTAACGGGTAAGGCGCACCTCGTTTTTAATTAATCAGACCATAAACTAACACCTAGTCTTAATCTAGTCTATACAATTGTACAATGCGTCTCCTTAAACTTTATAATATATTATATCATCACATTTCTTTATCGCGACAATAATACTTTATTTACCTTTCAATTCTGATACTTCGATTCGTATTTCGTTGCGCCTAATATACGTGATTCAATGAGCTTCATCTATTCACTGGACTTGTATATAAACGCATTAGTTGATGGTCCGCGAGCCTTTACATCTTAATTTTTCTCAACTTGTGCCTAATTTTTATCTACAACTTAAGCAATATTCGTGTTAGTGGAATCGATTTTTTCGCATACGAAATTTATTTAATAAATTATTTGTACAACTTGTTTATAACAGAGGTTATATATAGACTATCACAAAATCGTGATATAAATCTCTCATTGGAAAACAATGTTATAACAATATTTGAAAAGGTCCATTAAACGCAAATGTCCGTAAAATTCATCAAACCCATCAAGAGAACTAAAATATAACACTGACAAAATCGATCGATTTGATTTAAAAACATATGTATAATAGCGAGTATTGCTTTGTTTTATACAGTACCGCGTGGAAAGCCAAACAAAACAGCTGAGTTTATAAATCACGCGATGTTCTTTTGGAAAGGCGATAAATGAAAAAAAAACTGCAAGTAGCTTATTAGCATGCGCTTGTTTTCTTTTGGGTCAAACGAATTAAGGCTCAACGCGTCAACAGACGTAATATATAAGTGTACAGTGTATATATTTGTGATGTAATGAAAAAGAGAAAAATGATCATTTGCTTCGTTCGACTGAGTACGCGCACGAAGCGCACGCGTAGATTCGAAGAATAAATTACGCATACGCGTTTCTCCTGCATCTTTTATGTACAATGACAGTCTTGCCGGGGCAGGTGCGATGCAAAAGTAAACAACAACTGAGAAGTTTTCACGAAGCCGAGAACGATTCTCGCTTCATTTTTGGCTTTTGTGGAAGTGCTGAAGAACCCAATCGTTTTTCCTATATTGAGTAGTATTCATTAATCTAATTATCTTTTATTTCAACTAATAAAGAGCAGATAAATTGTTATATCAAAATGCAAAAATCTTTTCAATCTTGACGAATTTATATAAACAATCTTTTATACGTATACGTATACGTGTACGTATGCATATACACATACACATAATGTAATATCTACTCGATAAAATAAAATAACATTAACGAATTTGCAATGGAGCCTGAGAATAATGTATTCTCTAACGCAACTCATCATTTGCCGATGCATATAAAAATTTTTTTGATCTTTTCGTTTAAGCTTTTTTATGAAACCAGCAGATATCACCTGCTCCATATAAACGAAAGCTATATCCGTTCTTCCAAGCTCTGCAAGGTCTCAAATACTATTCAACTGTTAAAAACGTTTGCGTTCCCTCGATCCGCTACACAAAAGAGACTTTGATCATCGCCTTCGTTATCATCGTTAGCGCGTAAGTCCAACGAGTGTCCACATGACGTATCGACTGGTAAACTGGAAAACGCTCTCTCGTCATCCCTTAAAAAGTAATCTAATTATAAATCTATACATGTAGTAGAGAAATACGCGCGAATTATTAGTAGCAGAGCGAGCCGATTCGCGCTTGTATGACGCCTCGTGCAACGGTAGTTCGGCCTCCTCCATTTGACTCGTATTCGACCTCTCACCGATCTCGACCTATGTTGGCAAACTGTCGATTTCGTGGTTGGTCGCGTGTCCGTTGGTTACGTCGGTGTTGTTCGTGCCCGTGGATGTCTTGGGACTCGCGTCTGGACAGGAGCTGTCTCCCGTCGTGCTGTCGCTTTCGCTGTCGACGCTGGATACCGAGCTATTCTTCCGCCGACTATTGGTCTTTTCGCGTCGAGCGTGGTAACTCGCGGGTACGGGTGACGAGCCCGGACTGGTCTTGTGATTGCAGCTGCAGCCGCTCGCGTTGCTCGAGCTGTCGCTGTCGCTCTCGCTGTCGACGCTCGACATGGGGCTTCCGTGTCTCTGTTTGCGAAGCATATCGTTCTCGCGCCTCAGTTGTTCGTTCTGCTGAAGCAGCTCGTCCACCCGCTGTTGACATATCTTCAGCTTTTTCGCGGTCTCGTTATCTCTGCTGGGTTCGTTCGCTTCCTGCGTCGATTCCTGTTGTTGCTGCGGTTGTTGTGGCTGCTGCTGCTGCTGCTGTGTCTGCTGCTGCTGCTGCTGACTGGTCTTGCTGCGCAACCGCTTTGTCAACAGGTCGACCTTGGCTTCTAATTGTATGTATTCTTGAATGAGCTCCGTCTTTGTGAGCGCACCAAGTCGCTCTGCGTGCAGATCCTCGTAAGCGCTCGAGAACTCCTTGGTTAGGAACTCCTCTTCGTCTTCCGGAGACGAGTAAAAGTAGTCCTCGTCGCTGTCGACGCTGAAACTCGAATCCCTGGTGCGCGACGGCGCGATCGGCTTGGAAAAGTGATTGTGCACCTCGGCAGCCATGGCGGCGACCGCCGCGGCGGCTCCCGCCGTACCGGTCGCCGCACCCGCGATCTTCTCGTCCAGGTCGGGCAGATCGTTGTGGTCCTCCATGAGGAACTGCGTCGTGTTGTACGGCGCGGGGGGCTGCCTGCCGGTTTTTGTAGGCCGGACCGCTGCACGGTTGCGCAGTCGCTGTTGATACGAGAGCGACTGCTTTGAATAAGGCTTGAGCTTGCGGTGCTTGGGCTTACCGCGCCGAGTTTTGCGCTTCTTCGCTGCGACGTCCACGCCATCCTCCATCGAGACCATGCCGTCCTGGTCACCGCTGCCGCTGCCGCTTTCGAATTTCGTGCAGGTTCGAACGAACGGTTTCAAACACTGAAAAATCAATCAATAACAAGGCTACATTATTTCTCTTCTGTGACATTGTCTGTGAATATTCATCCAATCACACGAATCTAAAGCGAAATTACAAAAACGGGAGCGATAGAAATAAATCGTCTCGCGAATCCAACCTGCTTGCCTGGTAAAAGAAAAAAACACAAACGAGACACTATTAAAAAACAACCGACTGAGCGTTTTCAATCTATAGGTGAAAACATGCAAGTTATCGTGATGTTTGAAAGCAGAAAAAAGAGCAATTACATTGCACTTTAATTAGTGGATTCATTTAGAAGAATACGCCTCGATCCGTTCGCGTAATTTTGCAAAGAAAATCGCGAATACGCGCTAATCGAAATAATAGCTCAGCAGCCGTTGCGCATTGAAAAATTGTGCGGCAATAAAAGCTAATAATAAGAAAGAAAAAAATTGCTACTACAAATATGCGCTAACAAGATATGCGCTAGCCATAGGAATAAAAAAATCTCCCCTCCCCGACGATCGCCTTCAACCCAATCCCTTTGTGTCCACAGATTAGCAGGGATGTAGTACTTTGCATATACAGATATGGATTTAAATGTACCGTAGAGTACTTACGTCTTTGCCGTTAACGTCATCGAGGCTCTCGCCGGCAGATCGCGTGCCGGTCGAGGTGGCGGTGGAGGGCGCTTGGTCGTGGTGGGCGCGCGCTACTGCATTCGTCCCGGTCGCGCCGGAGACAGCCATCGCCCTGAGCTGCGCGTCGACGACCAGAGCTGCCTGCTCCTGCAACTGTTGTTGCTCGCTCGCGCTCAGCGATTGTCGGCCTCCACTCTCCAACTGCATGGACTCCTCGTCCGTAAGTTGTTGCGCTCCGCCACCGGTGTCGACTGTTCCTCCGCCGCTGTCGGTGACCAGGTCGATGTCCAGCACCTCTACGGGTTTCTTCTGCTGCTGTGCCGCTGTCTCTTGCTCCTCGTCATCCATGTTACTTATGTTTAATAATACAGCTCTCGCCGCAACGGCGCTAACACTCATGTCACACACCGGTGCGCGAACACCACGACACTCGCACTCGTTTCTTGCGTGTCTTTCCCTGTTGATACTCGAACACTCCTGCAGTCTGCTGTCTGCTCTCCCCCTTCCACTGTGTCAATCTTCTGCTCGACGATGATGGCGCTGCTGCGCTGCGTATCTCTATCTCTCTCTCTCTCTCTCCCTCTCTCTTTCTCTTTTAAAGAAACATTGGCGAACTGTGGTTACAGCCGATGCTGCCTCTGCTCGCGCTCGTTGTCTACTAAAAGCCGAAGCGAGTTGCGCGCGACTGTCGTCCCCGTCGTTACGAACGTCGATGGCGCCCTCTGTGTGCCAAGTCACCCAACTATGTATATTGAAAAGAGCTCGAGAGGTTTGCTCGCTACGATGTACAGAACGCGAATGATGCACCGGCGAGTTCCGCGGTACGACTACGGGGCCCCAGCACATGCCAGAGTCGAGACGGTCGAGTCAGTAAACAGCAGCGGCGGCGCCATGTTTGATTTTGCGCTCAGTCGCTCAACCTCTCTCTCTCTCTCTCTCTCTCTCTCTCTCTCTCTGATTCCACGAGACTCGTGCGCGCGGCTGCAAGTGAGAAAGACAGATGCCGGCCTAGAGGAGAGAACGGGACAGAGAGATAATGGAGCCCGATTTGCAGAGCTAGAGGGACTGTAGGTGCATTCTATACGGGACTACATTCGTTCTATCCGGACTTTCTCCTGCACAGGAAAGAAGAACCAATGGATATGGATTGCTGATAATGGTCATTATTTCCCGATGGTGACGGCGTATATGATGAGGTTTCGATTAGAAGAGTTAGATAATCGCGCATCGGATGAGGGGAGGGGGGGGGCAACAAGAGACTACGAGGCAATTGGATTGTGTTGCGTATACAAATACGTTCTCCTCTCCATCTTGTATAAATGTTTGTTTATTTTCCGTTTTAGCATTGGAAAAGTGCATCCAACGGACGGTTGAAAACTTTTCCTCGAAGTAGGTAAGTACTAACTTCCACCATCATCGAGTGCATGCCTCGGCTCAGTCCACTGCTCTCGGTGGAGATCCGGCACAATCGTGCACATACATGTATACACACATGTATACACACATGGTATATTGGTATATGTTGCAAAGTAAGAGAGACACACACGCGCACACAAACACATCGTTTCGGGCTTCGTTAGCGGTGGGGGCGAGAAGGCTGTGTGCTGCGTGGTTCTGTCTCTCTCTAGCTAGTGCTGGTACTGGCAGAAACTCGGTGAGCTGTGACTCAGACACGGCCGTTCGTGCAGCGTATGTGAACGTTATCCGTGTGTGCGTCTACCATAATACATACCCATGACACATCTACACGTGGAATCGTGGAGTATATCTGTATATTCGTTCGACTTGTATTGGGCGATTACACGAACACGAGTGTTGCGCTCTCGCTAGTCTCGCTGATGTAGACTCTCATTCTCATACATGGACTGAAACACACAGGCACACGTCGACAATATAGTCTCGAGTCTCGAGCTGCACAAGCTGTGTATGGCATAATAACGCTCAGAATCTTACACACATGCTAGATAGGTGTGCTGTGTGTAAGATACGAATTTCACGCGCTACGCCCATCACGAGCTGCATATTATCAGAGAAAAAGGATCTATCCATTAAACTTGTTGTATTTAACAAAATTAACCTCGTATGCAGGTTGAATTGATGAAATAAAGATTTAGCGGTGTCGAAAAATATTCCAGTATGGGCTATCTCTTTGCATCGAGCCTCTTTACATCGAGCCTCTTTACATCGAGCCTCTTTGCCTCTCTCCGTCCCTAAACTTCCTTCCTTCCTTTTTGGTCTTGGGCTCAGTTGTGAACGCTGCGTTTCAGTTCTCTTTCTTACCTACTCCGTTTCAGCCTTACGTACAGCTTTTCTCTCTGCGCTTTGTCAAAGCTGTTCCGTCTGCATTTTGAATACACGTACGCGCAGCTCACACTACAGCACCGTCGAGCCAACGATACACAGCTACAAGGCATCACGGCTATACGGCTATATGCCTATATCCCCTCCTTTTTCTTTTCGCGAGCATGCAATGTATATATTAGTGTACATAGATTGGGAAGAAATAGTGCAGCGAAGACAATCGTCTGCGCAGCCGATGCGACGTGCTCGCACGTGCACCTACGATCTACTCATGACTTTCTTTGGAGTATCAAATTTTTCCATTCTCGCTTGCGCCTAGGTAGGTGGCTAGCTGTTTTCGTACAGGTATATACAATGCCTGCAGCTCACTGACAGTATACCTATAATATTACATATAGGCGCGTATATGTTTACCTGCCTTGAATAAAGCAGGAGAATCGCGTCGTAAATATATACTGTACGCGTGTGAAATAGAAAAACAAGAAACGAGACTGAACATATTCAATAGTTCCGTGCATAAGACAAAAATAAGGCTCGTCTCCTTTGTTTTGTAAACAAAAATTACGTTCCTACTACACGAATCTTAAGGCCTATCGGTGAAAACTCGCGGCGTTGTGCGAGAGGTAAGTGCATCTCTTAATCAGAAATCTCAACTTTCCATTTCGTTTCTTCTTTCGTTGCGGAATATTACAATAATTACACAGAGTTAGATAAAAAGCACTTAAAAATAAATAGTGTTATATTAATTTAATTTATGCAAAACGAGTTGTGCAATTACCACTGTGTTTACAAATAAATGTCATCGAAGTATAACTGCTTCGAATTCCTTAACGCGACTATGTGTCTCGAAAGATGACCTTAACTAGTCCAGTAACATAACACCAGTAACAATGATTATGTTCAAAGACTAGTAAATCAATGAAAGGAAAACACTTGCATCATACGCAGGATTTCATGTGTAAATCTTGTATCTACTTGCGCAGACTCTGAACTTTATGACGCAGTAAATGTATCATTTATTTGTCAGTAGTGGGCGACTGACAATATAATCGGGTTCTAAGATCTATTCGACTCACGACAGGAATCCTTGACCCACGCTTCATTTCTCTTACGCTCTTCTCTGCATAGCACATAGCCAGAGTTATATATATTTAACATATACCTACCGACCATCGCACGTGTTTTAAGATTTGCACGTGTTCGTTAATAGTTGAGTCGTACAGTTAAGTATTGAATTAGCTATAGAATGTGAACTGTCAACAAATTGCTTACACTTACAGAACTGTCGTCTATCGTATATTTTGGTACATTCTTTCAGAGGAGATCTCTAACATTTTTACTTGTCACTCGCACATAGATTGTCTATTATGGGTCGTAGTACGAGCACATAACTATATAGAGTTGATAATATTCTATAGGATTGAATAACTATGCGGTTCGAAAAACAAGCATTTGCGAAACTTACCAGATGCAAATTTACGCACAGAGGGACCGGAGGCTGACAGTTCGATCGCTGCGAAGCAATCTAACTTTTCCCTGGAAAATCAATTACGAAGAGAGTAGTATACTGTTTTTTGCCCTAATGGGAATTACGGGAGGTTGAAAACTCGCTGCTCGTCCCGCAGTTGCATGCGCTGCAGAGCAGAGACTAGAAAATTTAATTACGTCAGAATACAAAGGGCCGAGACTGAAAAAGCGCAAAGCCCAGCCCCGTATATTGAAAATGTGCAAAATCGATTTTGGGGCAATTTTTTCATCCGTTAAAAAAGTGCGAACCGCCACAGATAGGCTGTAATGTGTACGTGAAAAGTCAAGATTTCGTTTAGAACAAAATCCTGGCTCGCAATATTAGCATAGCAATAAGATAAACGTTTTGAAAACTACTGCATACCTAATGCAGTTTCGTAAAATGTTTTACCTAATTCGGTAATTCGTTCGATGCTTCAAATAGCTTCGAATATTCAAGTCAAGTTGTTTTTCACTTCATCCCAACTAATTTCTAGCCGTTTCTGCATTTTTCTCAATCTGCCCACTATACTTTTGATTTATGGTTTATTAAGTTTCATCTCGCTACAGCTTGAGCGATTGGATTCCGAAAAAAATCTTGCATTTCAAGTCTCTTCGGGAAATCGGGAGGCTAGGGGTTCACAGTGATTCGATTATATAGCGAATCGATTGTTGGAGCGTCCGCATATCACCGTCTTTTATTTACAGAATATTTTCGAAATAACTGAGCCTTTGTCGTCAACTTGTAGCGTGTATCGATTTAGCGTTTCTGTATCGTAAAAAATACTAACTTTTTCATATTTCCGCGACGTGAAAAGGCAAGCCATCAAAGTTGTTGCAGTTGTATATTGGTGAGGTAAAAAAAGTCCAATGTCGTTGTGTGTGTGTACGCTTCGGGCGTCGCGTAGTCGCGTGGCGTCGTGTTTTCGACTTTGTATTGTATCTACGAGTATATATATATAGGTATATTCGGTCGCTTCTATCTATCTCGAGTCCGATCGTCGCGCAGGTTGCCACCGCGCTGCTCCGATGGCTAGCGTAAACACTTAAACAGCAACCTCGTTTCGATACTAAACTATTCCAACCTCTACCCCTACTCTTTTCTGCTTCTTGCTTTTTTCGCTACCTATACCTATAGCTACTCTATACTATACCGTAAACTCTTGCGTCTCTTTCGCTCTACCTCTCTCTCACTCTCTGGTTCGAGCGTTTTTTCCATCTCTACTTTTGAATCCTACGCTGCTTTTCGCACGCTGTGTGCAGTATTAAAGAGCTTTTTCAATTAGCTGTTTCTTTTCTTATTTTCCCTTTATTATTTCACTTTTTCTGTTCCACGTCTTGGCTCAAAAAACGAAATTAATTTCTCAAGTTAGAAAATCTCATTTATTTTATTGCATGCACTGGTACGAGCGAGTTCATATATTCCACGCATTATGGAATAATGCATTTTTTTCAATCAATGTCGTACTAACAACTGATTAAATTATTCACTACGAATTTAAATTAAGAAAAAAAACATACAAAAATGTCGTAACGTGCATTTTAGATTTTAATAATAACGTCGGTCAATATAATCAGATGCAAAGTAAAAATAAATGATCTATGCTTTCTCGTTTTATTCGAATGGAAAATTAGAAATTTGTGCGATTCTTATATGCGCCAGACGCAAAGTTTTACGCGTACGTGACAAACACTAGACTTTACCTTTAGCATCCATATACTATTTGACCTATACATTGTGTGCATTTCAATTTATCGCGGATTCGAATACATCTTTAAATGGTGTTCAAGAATTCGATTGAAAGTTTGACGTTTGGTGTAATTTTTTAAAATCTCAAAATTAATTTCATAAAAAAAATAAAATGAAAAATTGTAATTACTTAATAACATTGTAGAGATCGCTGTGTTACATGATTCTTAATAATGTGAACGTTTGTATCTTATGTAACCAGAATGATAATTATATACTTTTCCATTATACGCTAGTTTAAAACTTTAATCTCGTATTAATAAACAGCGTGATACGTTCTCAGAGCACCCGAGCATTTGCACCGACTGATATTTTTTGCATATAATATACATATGTAGAGAGTGACATGCACACAAAATGTAGGTGAGCGCATTGCTGAAACTAACTTTTTCCGACAGGTACAACGCGCTTACAGCCTAATACTGCTGCGCGCGCATCATCTCCAATATTTTCTCTTTCCCCCCGAGCTTTCCCTATATATATGTATATACCTTTACTAATATGTACATACCTGCGTTTATATTTTAATAATGTGCATCTTAGTTTCGTTTAGTTTTCATTTCACTACCATACGATTTTATTGTCGTGAACGTGCACGTCGATTTTTCTGCTGTGCGTAATATGCGTATAATAACGTTCTAAAACTTTCTTTTTATTCAATGTCTCAATACTGTATGAATAAAAATGGCAAAATAATATAAGTAAAGTTGAATAAAAATAAAAAGTATTAATTTGATGAAAATGATAAAAAGTGATTTCTAGTTCGTTAAAAATCTTCTAACGCTTGATTTCACTTAACGTTTCAGAATTTCTCGAATACATTAATAACTCTTTTTTACAGCATGCGCGATAAAATAATATAGATATTATACAAAAGATAGTTTCATTACATTAAATTAATTTTAATACTCTTCATTAAATCCGACACCAAATATTCATTGGCGCCATATGTTAGACGATGATTTCATATATAACTATATACATGATTTTTGTTCTAATTTCCTGTATACTTTCCTGTTTTCCCCAACAAAAATTAAAAAAGGCTAAAACAACAAATCCATTCAATTGTCGCATTGGAAACACTATTCTTTCTATGGGCTTCATAAAAATTTCTTCTGTCAAAGCATTGAACATTCGCCGAGATTATATTGTTTTAGCAGGACTTAATAAACTTTGTGGATTCTTTTCAGTGATTGTAACTATAGTATACTATTCCCAAGATTCCTAATCAGGTTCGCTATAGAATAGAGCTTTTGCTTGTATTACCAGATACAGAGGCTTTTCTTGTCAAACATATAACGTTAAAATTAATAGATGGCCATTTTTCTAATATTTAAAAATCGTAAAATATAATTTTTTTAACATGCAGAATTTTGATATTGAGCTTTTTTAAAAAATTGTCTGAAATTCAAATTTAGCGCATATACGGCTTTTCTCGCGTTTTATGCGTCGAGAGAAATTTCGCGCTAAGGTTATTATTATTGGTTGGTGCGTGATATTCACCAACTCAGGCGGATGATCGCATTAAACTCTCGCTCTCCGTCGCTGTCGCTGTCGTTGCTGCTACTGCTGCCGGTGAAACGAAGTTATTCAACTCTAGTATAAAACACAAGACGATTTTGATTGACAAATTTACGGTACGATAAGTTATTATAAAATGAAACATTGCCATTAGCATAGAGCAGGAACATTAAAAATGAGAGCCGAGTGTGAACATGTATGCGTTACTTTGGCGTATTGTAAGCGCGCGGGACGTCATCGGAAATAATAAACAATACGCGTCATCGGTCATTGTCGTGCAAAAAAAGGTTCCGCAAGAACAGCAATGGTCGGGGTTATTTCACGAGTCTCTCATCGCACACAGGCGTACCTATATTATATATCATAATAATAAGAGAAGGTATAGACAACGAAGCCACTATATAGTTACCGGAATACTTATTGCTCAGTATAATACTTTTTAATAGTTTATAAACTACATATATGTAGCAAAGCTCGGAATCTTCATAAAAGATTATGCAAAATAAGATTATGCACTTTCACTGTGCCGAATGCAAATGAGTTTTTATTGAAAAATCGATACACGCGACGCGCTTTATTAAATAAGCTATGCGTCGCGCACATAACGTGCTTTAGAAAATGAAAGATTGCTCTTAATTTGAACCTGTTATACGATAGTATATAGGAACATTGCAATAGCGAGTCAAAATTCCTCTCGAATAAGAGGGGACTCGTTGAGTTTCACTTTTACGGAACTCTGTTCTGCGCTCTGCGTATAGATCGATTACATTTTGCGCGGAGGAAAATTCGATCGCGAAATGCTCTTGCGGCTTACCCATGCGTATTCGTAGATTTAGCAAAATTATATTACGCAAAGGTGACTGGGTTTTTACGCTTTAATAATTAACGCAATAATAAATATCACGTAGGTAGTGAAACTCTGAA
This sequence comes from Apocrypta bakeri, assembly GCA_018906985.1. Taxonomy (NCBI): domain Eukaryota; kingdom Metazoa; phylum Arthropoda; class Insecta; order Hymenoptera; family Pteromalidae; genus Apocrypta; species Apocrypta bakeri. The sequence continues at coordinate 2,077,756 of JACCIA010000015.1, read as the reverse complement.
TGCAGTTTTGGAGTGCGCGTTGTTCGAGTAGGGTAAATCAGGTGGTGAAAAGGACGCATATAATATGAGAGACAATATAAGCGTCGTACTGGTAGAAACCGACGCAACACTTGGATTATCCAATCCCCGCTCGGATTCGCGTAAAGTCCCTGGTTACAGGCGCGCGCGTAAATCGACGTCCCGAGATTCATATACCGTCCAGCCGGTGCAGAGCTCGCGTCGAGTGCGTGCACTCGTGCAGCGGGCACCTTTCTCTTTTTCCGCGAGGATAAGAGTGCGGGAGCCGGTCGCTTGCACGCCCTTTCCGCGACCGTCCGCGTACATACCTACATGTGCATACGCACCGACCTTCGTTGCCGCCGCAACGCGTCCGCGAGCGATAGGCCCAGCGAGATTTATCGAGGCGACTCTCCTTCGTGTCCGTGCCCATTTTATTACTCGTCTGTCCGGTGCATAAGCTTCCTTCGATATTCCACTCGGTCGTAATCAGTTGGTAAATATAGCGCCAGTATAGAGCCACTACTAGAACCACTACTAGAGCTACCACTAGAGCCACTACGTAGTGCAAGATTCGAGACGCCCACGTTCGGATGTACAAGTCTTATATATAGACTGCACGCATATCCAGAGTCGAGGATGACGCACGGCTCGAAGTTTAGGCATTGCTGCTTATGCTTCTGCTTCTGCTTCTCTTCTTACTGGTTCTCCTTGCTTCTCGTCGTCGCGGCTCAGGACTTGAGCACTAACGAAGGTGAGAGACTTTTCTTCCTTTTCCATTCCTTCGCGAGCTCCTTGCGTCGATCGCGATATTAAACGTATACCAGCTGCAGCCGCATATTCGTCCCAACGTATACATCAAACGAGTCAAAATTATTTTCTTTTTACTACCGCAAACAGACGGCGTATATAGCCTTTGTCGAATTATCATTATGTTTATATTATACTTTGATTCCTCGCTACTACCATTTATTATCAGTTACGACAACCGCGTGTAATCGAGTACTATATATAATAGACGTTAAACACTTTGCTCGAAGTTACGCAGTAGACTACAGTAAACTTGTTGAACAATAAACCGCGAGAATTGCGCTGATTTTTGCCAACTATTCAACGAGCAGTTGGTCGAATTATTATAAAGAAAATGACTATTGTTAACCCTTGATGGGTCCTTACCCAAGAAAACTCAATCGATTCCAATTTCAATTCCGTACTTTGATATACAATATAGTAGCGACTTCCTTGTTCTTGCACGCGCCTAACTATTCCGTCTTTATAAATAAAATTCTCTGTCTCTCTCTCTCTCTCTCTCTCTCTCTCCTCTCTCATGCTCGATAATCGCTCCGCTCGCTTTCGTCGCTTTCGTCGCTTTCGTCGCTTTCGTCGCTGCGTGGCACACACGCATATCCGCGCGATTTCGCGAGTCCAATAATAATACACTCGCTCGCAAAATAACAATCTGTGCGGCAGCAACTCGCGTGTTATCCACTCGCAGAACGAGAGAAATGCGCAAGCGCAATGGTCTTTAATAGTGACGTCATTGCCCAGTCGCACCGTCGCCAATTACGCATTGCACTGTACATGACAGCAGCTGGAAAGGGAAAAATCTCATCGCCTTTAGCTGCATATTTCGGGAGTGACTATAGCTTTGCTTCCGAGCGCGATGACGAGAACTATAGACGAGAGCGAGAGTCTCAGATTTAGATTGTTATATATTTACTTTAAAAAATTAATGTGAATAATATTGAAATTCTTGTGTTCTCCTTTAAATCGACCGTTAAGCCATTAGATAAATATACTTATCAAATATATCGAACTTCTCAGCATTGTTATCGTTATTGTTATCTTTTTATGTTCGTAATATTTTTGGAACTGGCGAAAGGAAAATGATTCTTACACAATAATGTTAATAAATATTTAATAACGAATGTGCGTAATGTGCGTAATGTGCGTAATGTGCGTAATGTGGGGAGTGAGTTTGAGCTGTGGTAGCGTTTAATTAACTATTCATTATTCATAAAATGATTGTTGTATTAGAAATCACTATCGCTATAGATATATCCCATATTTTGATCCCGAGCACTTGCTGAACGAGGGTACAAATTCCTATAAAAAATGAGATAGAGCGAACGCAAAATCGCATGTGCACAGGATATGAGATTACTAGGATGGAACAGATGCGGGAATACAAGACTTTTTGGGATAGAAATTATATTCGTTTGGTTTTACCTATAAGACGCTTCGTTACGTACAAGACCTACGAAACAAATACAGACGCAAACAGTCTCGAGGAATTAAAATGAAACACATTCATATAAAGGAAAGAAAATTGGACAACAGGTAAACATGTAATAGCACTATACTTATCTGTTTCATAAAGTACCGTTCTTGGTGTAATTTGACTAACGTTACAATGCGCTTCGCGAGCAACTTAAAAAAAGAAGACGGATTTGCACAACGGCTTTGATTCGCCATATAGCTATATACTCGGCCAAACGTTGCGTCAGGTGGACGATTTATTTTCTTTACGAGGATGTAAATTACGAACTATGGCCAAAAGAGACGAGAGCTATACAGACCGCGTTTACGATCTATAAATAATAATTCTCGATGAACAGAGGCGCGTATGAACCATGCTTTTAACAACAATTGATTAAAATAGTTAAAGTCCGCGTAACTGCATTTGATAATTAAAAAAAGAAAAGTTAATTAAATTGTTACGGAGCATAATATATTTGAAAACGTTGGCGTTAAATCCGTCGCATACTTAATGTAATTTAGGAGAATTGACATTGAGTGAGCGCATACGCGAGAAACTATCCGAGAGAGACAGAGAGATGCCGCTCTCCGGTGCGAACGTCTAAAAATAAGCTCCGAGGGAAACAACGCGGGAGAGTGTTTTGCCAGTTTCGTAGAGCCCCGAATAGCCAGTCTCTCCTTCGTGCCGGAGCTTCCTCCTGCAGCTATCCGGCGAGTACTTCCTTTTTTCAACTTTATTTATTCCGTGCTGATTTTTTTATCGTCGTTTCCCTCGCGATAATGTGGGTCAGAGATGTGTTTTGCGCGATTATAATACAAGCTGCTGCTGCTCACGCATGTGTCGCTCTTGTTTTTCTTCTAGCGGCTACTTGCACACGCTCTTCACACTGCATATACGCGAGAGTGAATGTTTTTTCTCGTATTTATGCGAGTTCCGTTGCAATAGCTTGCGAACTATACCGGTATAGAACAACTATATAGTTATACCGTTTATAGAACGTTCGCAGTCGCGCGACTCGACTGAGGATGACATAAGTTATTGACTATTCCGATCGATCGATCACTTACCGACAGAATCGGTACACGAAAGTCATCTAAAAGTTTAAAAGGACTTTCGACGTCGAAAACAGAGTCATCGGTCGCGCATCTCCCTAGTCAGTGTTATTGAGAGGTACGCAATAAAAGTTTACAATACTTACACGCATCGGACGAATGCACACAGCTCTCTGCGTCACCATCCGCACGAGCGACTTCATCGACGAGCCATCGCCTGACCCAAATACACTTCAGCTCTCTCGGAGGCTCTTTCATTTTTCATCCTTCTTAATATAATGCAAATAGCGCAAATAACGTGTTTATCTTAATGGCAAGTAGTTGGAAAATTCGGCAAGGCCATCCTACACCTGAATCTTCGATCGCCGCGAATAATCGGATGCTTGTCACAAATCTACATTTTCACATCGAAAAACTACCGATCGTGCTTGACTCACGGCCACGCCGTATAGCGCGTTACAATTGCGCAATCATATATATCTCCATTCGATTGTAATACACGTTCGACGCGCGCTCGTCTCTCTGCCTATACGTATATTTGAAACAAAGAGGGAAAACCTTGGAAATAACAAGTTCCGAAGCATACAGAGAGTTGTGCTGTAATATAGGCGGAAGATCGAGAAGTGTCGTTTGCGCTGAAACGCGAGAAACATTCTTTCATTTCTTTGCGCTGGAGCACTCAGAAGTCTGGATTGTAAGTCAAGGGCTCGGGCTCGGCCTACAAGCCGCGTAGCCGTGGTAAACAGAACGCAAACTTGCCCACGAATCACGCTACGTATGCCTGTATACCTATAAGACCTATATAGCTATAGATGTATGCGCACGTCACGCACTGTATTTGGGATGTGAAGAACCTCTCGTGAAACTCAAGATCTACGTGTTAAAACATACAAGGTGTGTGTGTGTGTGTGTGTGTGTGTGTGTATTATTAGTGTTGCGTGTGTTTTATAATCGACTTACTCTGCTACACTAGCACGACATTTAGCGCCTTATCTTCCGATTGCTAATACGTATATATAGGTATATACTCCTTTAAGGCGCATGTGCAGGCTTTTGCTGCAGTAGAGAGTACGTTACGTATATTGACGTGCAGTTTTACACGCTATTATAGAGGTCTCGGAGAGCATTCGATTGCTTTTTGCCCGAATGTACTTTTTTGCCTTATAAGATTCACAATCACGTAGTACTCTAGTAGTCATGGAAGTCAGTAACTTCCATGACGCGATACTTATGCGGAAATGTTACTAAAATAGGCCAACCGTCACTTTAAACAATTAATATTTAATAACTCGCAAGATTTGCATTCGTAACCCTGGTAGAAATCGCGAATAATATACCTTGTATGGACGAAAGTTGTATGAACTGAAGTCTTGAGATTTTCATTTTCAGAGAGACATTTTCAATTTTGTAAAATTAACGTTCTAATTCCATGGGTATTTGTGTTAAGCGTTTGATATGAAAATCTTATTACGTTGCATTAATTCTACAGCTAATGTACAGCGAGGAAAATTGATATCGTTTTTCGAAAATTCATATTCATCAGACGACGGGGCAAAAGAGACTTATGAAAGTTGAAAATCCTTTTCGCTCACCGATTACGTAAAAACTCAATGAATTTGCATAACGTATTCATAGTTAATTACATGAAAATCTGTATACGCATTGACGCATATATATATATATTATAAACTCGAATGTCGCTTGAAGCTTTAGCGACTAAGTCGTATAATTATCCGCACGCAAGAGGCGGCTAGGGCTTGGGATTTTTCGGCCACAGAGAAAAACTTCATTAGCTAGAAATAATAAGGAAGAGGATACCCGCGGTACAGCTCGAGATTTAAGTGCACCTCTGCGTAGATGCGCATACGCTGCTGGAATGAAAATTACTTCCACATATAATAACGCGGTCTCGTGCGATGCGGTACAAGTAAACTCGTGGATTTTCCTCGTTAACCTCTGGAGCAATAAAACTCGCCGCATTGTTTTGAATTATACGGCAATGATATACATAAGCACACATTTATCATGGCGATGACTTTTCTACTTTCCAACTCCGATTCGAAAGAAATTCAAAGACCGATGTAGGTTAATCTTGAGAAAACCATTATCGCCAGAGAATTGTCGAGCTTTCCTTCTGTTCGCTCATTACTTTAAAGCTGCTGGAGGTGAATATTAAAAGTTATGCGTCACGTTAAGAGTTTCGAGCGTGTTATGTCAAAATAGAGGAAGCTGTAGCGGCGGCAAACGCGAGCGGCTATGAAATAATTGCACTTCGACGCAGTCGCGGCTTTTATTCATAGAGTGCGCGTATTCACGTGCACGCAACGCAATAAAGTCCCAAGATAACTGCCGCACACGCGCGCTCGGTTTGCGCATCTTTTATATTTATACGCGTAGAGGGTTGTGTATGACCGACGTAAACGGACTCGCATGCACGCGTATCGAGGAAATAAATTAAACAATTCATGACTCGAAACTGTTTGAGTAGTTTTTTAATCAACGACGAACGACATCGCGTTTTCGAGGTAGTAGTAGCGTCACTCGTAAACATTCACCTCGTCTCTCTGTTACCCCTTGCAGTCACCCTTCGCGGTCAGCCTTTGCACACGGTTATTCAATGATAATAGAAAAATTTGATTTCCAGCTCAGGTGCACGGCCGCCACTCATACCCTTCATATCCTCTACCTGGCCCCTTTGTCAGTCTTACTTTACGAAATGAATTTTATTTTTCCCTGCGACAGTTCTGCCAATCCTGCGTAGTCTGAAGAACGTAACAAGAGGCGTCGAGAGCAGCGGTCGAACTATCGTTTGTCCGAACGAGCCGCCCAACGCTCTGACGCGATTACTCGGCGTAATCTGCGAGAAGAGTGCCGACTGTCAGTTTCTCGGAGCGGATCAACGTTGCTGTAAGAACATCTGCAGGAGGGGTAACGAACCGTCTATTTACGAGCCACCGCACGGAGGTAATGAGCTATTGCACACTCTCTACCTTTACTCCAACTAATCTCCCGTATTCGAGTCTCTATCTCCTCGCGAGCGAACGATGATCCTCTATATATATCAAGAACTTACTATACTCACGATCGAATATAAACATATCACTCGAGTGATCTCTCGTTTTTTCATCGCTACTTTTTTCCATTTTTCCGAGCTTTATTAAAGAGCGAGATTCGCTCGACAGCTGCTTTTCTCTCAGGGTTATGTCGTCATAACGTATATTTCCATCGACGCCTCCGTTGCGCGACCTACATTATTCGAATATTTATACGAAAGAAAGAATTATCCTTCGGAAATAGCTCGAAGAAAAGCACATCGCCGTAGCGAATAATAAGATTAAAGTCCCTTTGTCGAAAATAAAACCATTCGATTAGGCGCGGAAGTCCCACTGTACTTTACGAATTCTCCAGGTCTTAGCAATTGTAAGATGCGTCCGATCAGTCAATTTTAGCATTGTTTCCAGTATTATGTGAAACTGTCCGTAAAACTTCAGTCTACGCACGTGCATGGAAGCACAATGGTCTTGGTCGTGCACGCTGCAGCTAAAGTCACAGCTGGAGCGTCCACGGCTCACGCACACAGGCCTTGTGGAATTATCGATCGCGCGCTCCTGTGTATATATATAAGCATGCGTCTCGCTACGTATTTGTTGCTAGAGCACTTTTTTCGGGAGGCCAACGGGATAGTTATCCTCTTTAGAAATATTAACGTCGGCCAATAGCGCAAAGCCCAGGCTCGTCTTATTCGATGCAGATGCTTGAGATCCAGGTTGAGTGCGGTTATCGACCGAAAGATAAGATAAGCCCACTATTTATATAATTCATGAAAGTGTCGAAGATTACTTGTAAACATTGTCTCTGTGTGCGTACAGTTGTTTACAGTAGCGCGACAAATGTTGATGTAAACATTTTTTTATAAACGTGCGTTGAATCCAGCCACTTGAATATTATATATTTATTTGCGCTCTTTGCTTTCGCGCGTCTCGAAAGCACATTGCATATTCATCGCGTGTGTTGCAGGTTGCGAACCGAAGCGCTTCATCGACGCGCTCGAGAAATTGAATGTTTTTATTAGTAAATATTTCGTACGTTCGTACCCGGATTGCTTTTGCATTTATTCGTCGATACTTGGAATTTGAACTTGGGAGTGCATACGCGCAGTGCCGATTTGGAACTCTTCGACGAGTGCGAACGGCTTGATATTAGGTAAAAAATAATCTTCTAAAGTCTCACCGATCGTTCAACTTTTTCTACAATTACGTCTGATTTCTGTCGCCTCATTCATCAGACCGTAACGATTCTCTTTCGTTGACGACGCACTAACGGCAAGCATGCGCGACCCTGTACTATGCGCGTTCGTTCTTCTACCTATACACGTTTACAAGTAAGTCTTGGACTCCGGTTTTCTTTGTCAGAGGGCTTCGCCATTCATTCTATCTCTTCGTCTCTTTCTTGCTTCTACGCCCTTTCCTGCAGCTCAAAATTTTATATTCTCAATTATATTTATTGAGAATTATTTTGATAAATTACTGACAAAGCAGAGAATATCATTTCTCAAACTATAGCTCATTATCACTGTCCGGTTATCGGAAATTTCGAATTATTTTGGTAGTTCGCGTGCGCGAGCAGCCTTCTTGTATAGCGTTGTTTACATAAATTCATTGTTCATCAGCTTCCGTGACTGTTTGAAACGACGGCAAAAAAATATTCGAGAGTTGTTTGCATTTAAATCTATATGTGAAAACGCAGCTTACACGTGTCTACTCCATTTAAGCTACCTGGCGTTGCGCCTGTACTATAGTAATTTGAATAAAGAAAAAATAAAATTTGGTGAAAGTTTTTCACGGCGGAGGTGAACAGTCGATTATACTATTCGAAATGAAAAAGTTTCTCTAAAATGCCTATATGCTCCAAATGTAAGAATTTGGTGGAAAATTTCACGAGGATTTTCATGGGTGTCTACTTGGCATTGGCGAAAAAATGCACCACCAACGCATAGAGTGAAAAAAAAACAGCTAGTTAAATAGATGAATTGTTTACTATAATTATCGTTGAAATCCTGTGCGTATCGGCACAAAGAACAATGCAAGAGGAAAGACGGAACGAGCGCGACTAGGGCCCGTTAGTGCAGAGGTTGTTGCTTCTTGGCTTCTGTAGCTGAATCTATGGTATACCTTAAATGTGTATATGTATATATATATGTATAGAGTATAGACTCTCGCAGAGGCAGAGGAGAAAGAAAAGAGAGCCGAGAGAATCCAGGACTGGTTTGCAGCGAGTCGAGCAACTTTGCAGAGGAGCGCGAGAGTAGGGGACAGGATGATGGTGAATAAAAAAGGGCTAGCCGGACACATCTCTCGCGTAATAAATTTTCGCGCGAGAGTCGGCTTTCTAGTTCTCGTTGGAGAAAGAGAGCCCTTCTACGTTTTCGTCTTCTCCTATTACCACGTGCCAACATTGTTAATGCAGGAGAAACGGCAGAGTGTATCCTTTACGCAGAGTATATACTTGAGCGAGCGAAATCCCAGTTTGATCGCTCCTATCATTCAACCGTAATAATCTTGTAGATATTTTTTTTCTATATTTTCATTTTCCAATAGGTGAGAGCAATCTCTCTTTTTTACCGCGAGCTGCAGATCTATCGAATCCTAATTTACTTTACTGTACTCGTTTGAGAGTGCAATTACAGCAATTCTATAGATTTTTTTCAAGGTTCGAACCACTTTGAAAGCAGTGAATGTTGTTTCTTATGAAAGTTTCGCCAAAAAAACCGCTCGCTTATATACTATTTAGACGGCGTTGCTCTCTCGTATTCTGGTCGCCAGTTTTATTTCTATATATAAATAACATCGAAACAAACAGAAGATATTTCGTTTCATTTTTCCTTCGATACTCGATTCGATTCATCAGCTGCACATATGCGATATACATATATCTGGGTCGATCGAACCCAAAACTATAATTGTGCTGTATCTATAATTGTCCAGTTTTATGCTCGACGATTCGGAGACTCGAGTTTAATGTAAGCACCTTCATCCGTTACAGGTGCACAACGAGGAGAATCTGTGTTTTTTTTTTTTCAAGTCGTAAAAGTGTCTATAGATGCAATATGCTAAAGAGGAATCTAGGTTATTGGAGATTTGCGCGAGAGGGAAATTTCGAAAGCGACTCGAAAAGAAGAAAATTCCATGTACCTTCGTTTCGGCATTTTTATCCGGCGAATTAACTTCCCTAGCAATGCTTGCTTTGCTAAGTGAAAATCTATTCTTCGAAAGAGTCTCGAAAGTGTCTCGAAAAAGTCGGATGTATGAACGAAGTAACTTTAACATCTCCCCGGGAAGAAAAAAACATTCCTAATATCAAGGCTGTTCACAACAATTAAGTGTTTCCTCTTCTATTCCAGCGAAAGCATAGGATGACCTTCGATGCCCTGTCGGACGGGAAATCGATATCGGCGGCTGGCTGCCCCCGAAATTTTATTAGCAATTTCCAACTTGCTTTACTCGCGTTCTCGATAAACAATTATCTGAAAGAGCATTCATTCACGTTTTCCTGTTTTTATTCAAGTCTCGAGTAAAAATGTGAAACTAAATATAAGCGAAGCGTATGCTCGTTGACCGATGAACGAAATCTTTGCAAATCAATTGACTCATTATCATTCGATAAATGAAGTCGTTATAACTATATAGCAGCCAGAATAATAGTCTCGTACGATATACGCGCGGCATACGTACCGCAGAGACTCAACGTAAGATTACTAATTTACAACAAAGCGTTGATATATAGTTCACAATATATAGTTTAGAATATAATATACACGAAGAGACTCGCTTGTAGATTTTGTGCCTGTAAGGAATATAATCCATAAACTTCGAGAGACAAATCATTGACTTTCAGTTGGAAAGTTTCCATGATTTCTCAGCGAAAAATTGGCATATCCACAGCTTGGAATTTTTCTCCATCCTCGGCGCGCATTTTAGGGGAAGGAGAAAAGAAAGAGCGCGCACACGTAGATAACTATACTAGATAACTATAGATGCACGTGTAGCGTAGACTCCTGCGCGCATCTCGGAATCGGGATTCGGGATTCGTCGGGAAAGAGAATGCCGCATACTTATGCGGTATATGTATATGTAGCGTGTGTGCGAATTGATGTCAGTGCACGCTGTCGCTTGTATCTATACGTTGACGTATACAAATATATGTGTGTCCAATGTACGCGCATCGCACGCGACTGCCGCGGCTCGTACTTTTCCCGCAGGTAATTCGCTAGATCTCTAGTGCGCGGCTAATTGCACTTTGAGTCGGATTACCGCGCGCGGGATGCATTCAGCGCTGTATCGCAATTACGTAGAAATCTGAAGCCGAATTCGAAGCCTATGGTAAAATTGGCTAAACATCGGCCGGGCGATTGAAGAAACGTTCGATTTTATTTAATGAAAGTACAGTCCGATGAGCGACTTTTTAATACGTCTGTGCAGGAAACGAAGACTCCGCAGACTCCGCGGCAGACTGCGGAGTCTTCGTTTCCTGCATTTCGCGCTGCCGTACTTTTATGTAACTGTCCGAATTCTTTGCAATTACTTTAGTTTTATCGATGATACGAGCTAACGAGCAATAACAGAGCCATTTGTCTTTAAAGAGCGATTTTTCGCCATTTTTTCGGATAGACGAGCACGGATTATTGAAATAAAGCAACTGCATCGCGAGTTACGGCGAGGCTTTTTCTATTTACCTTTGCGCGAACAAATATAATGTAGTCTTTAAAAGTTGGCGAGACCACAAGACATTGCGGCATAATTTGCCAGGTAAGCCGTTTACCGCTTACCTGAGCAGGCAATTAAATGAGCGCGTTTATAGAGATAGAGTGATTTATGAACGAACTATCAATACGTCTATATATATACGTACCTCGGCAACATAAACAAACTTCGATTCGAAGCTTGAAATCGACTCTTGAATTCGACTCGCGAGTTCGAAACTTTCCAACGAGAATTAGACTAAATATATGATTGATCGATTCGATAATGACCTGGGGCACGTAATAAAAAATCGAGTCGAAAAACAATGAATAATCGGACTCTCGAGGAGAGGATGCGCTTGGCTCGAAAATAGGAAAGCCATTGTGCAACTATTATTGCCGCCCGACACGGCAGCTCTCAGCTCTCGTGTGTGTGTGTGTGTGTGTGTGTGTCGACTCTCGTACAGATCCGCGAGATCCGCGAGATCCGCGCCCTCACCTTTCAAATTCACCTCAAGGTGAGCACAGCAGCGGCAAGACTGGTTCCAAGCTAGCTTAACCCCTCTCCCTCCCTCTCTCGCTCTTTATTCTCTCGGCTTTTGAGCCGCTAAGTGCACGTACGCTTTTCGCCAGCTCGCGATGCAGCCACTAATGCCGTAGATCGACTTTTTTTCCTTCCCGATGAATTTAGGATTGTTCTTCCTCGAGGAGGATTCTTAGAAGCTCGCAAAAATCGAAAGCTCGATATCCTCGATACCTTCTCGGTAAGGTCATTCCCGAGGAGGAAGAAAAACCACACGAGTGTAAAATCTCTTTCTCTTTTGCCAGAATCGGAGCTCGTGTTCGAGCCTCGAGGAGACTCGGACCAGGCTATTCGCTTCGGAAATAGAAAGTTATATGCGTTGCCTGTGCTGCCATCTGCCGCTACTATCTGTTCTTAATACTTATCTGCTGTTACCTGTGACATACGACTTTCGACATTCAAATGATAACGACACGTTCGACGTTTATTGTCATTTCATTTTTCAGACATTTTGGGAATCCGACGCAAATGTCCTTCGTATGCATTCCCCGAAAGATTGCCCATAAAAAGATGTTCAAAAGATGAGGACTGCGAGAGCGTTAATCGAATTTGCTGTCCCGATAAGAAAGATAAATTGTTGTATTGTCGTACAGCTGCTCCTATTTGGTCACAATTACCGTTTCCCGAAAACATTAATTGTAAGCTGAATCAACTAAAAATCTCCTTAAATCTCGCTTTCTCTTATAAGCTATTTCGTTCAAATCTGTCTCTAATTTAGCTTTGAAGACTTTGGTTGGATTTGTTCAATGTCAACCAGCTCCGCCTACTATAATCGATATTTTTGCTCGGCCGTGTAATCGGACATTGGATTGCTTACCGAACTTGTGCTGCCAAGAAGGTTCAAGAAAGATTTGCCGGCCACCAAAGAGATCCGTCTTGAGTCTTGCAGTACAAGCAACAACGGTACCTTCTGTCTTTCATAATCTTCAAAAGTTTCACGTCCAATAAAATCTTGCCATTTTATTTCAACGATTCATTCGTCTTTCTTTTACAGAAACTAATTACAGGATGAAGGAAGAAGGTGCTCTATGAAATTCGATATTAATTTGACGAACCATTGTTAAGTTTTTTAAAAGCTGTTTTACTGATTTCTTGCCATATACAGTTAAGACATTCCTTTTTTGTAATTAACTAATAATAGGTTGACGATTGAATGTAGCATCTGGTTATTCCAAAAAATCAGTCGAGCCTATTTTTATATTTAATCCAGCTGAAAAAAATAAAGAAATTGTCAATTAATTTCTTATTGTTAGTGAAAAGTTTAAAACCAAATTATCTATCGCTAGTTTACGTTTGGCTCTTGTAAATATGTAAGAAAATAAAGTATTTTTTTAATTAAACAAATAAGATTATTTACAGGACAAGATGACATTTTAATGCCGTACAGTATTTTGTAATACCAATTAGTACGACAACTGTTACTACATTTTTCAAACATAATACTACCAAAAATGTAAAATAAAGTTGAATCAATAAAATATAGAAATTAATTCTTACCTTTTTGAAACCAATGTCAGATGCGTACTCTCTGAAGCACTGACGACAGATGTTCAAGCCATACTTGCGAATGAGACCATGTCGGTTAGCACAGGCACGACTATAAAGGAATAATTTGCATTAAAAACGATAATCCATGATAAAATAAGGTGATCAGAATTACAATAGAAGATGTTACGGTGCGAAAAAAACACCTTGTCTAGTCAGCACGTGTATTTTGCATGCATTGGGTAAATTTTGAGGTTATGTTATGTATAAATATTGTTATTGAACGATCAACAGTGTTGAATGATAAAAATTACGCAAATAAAATGGATTGAGTCAATTTGTTGTTGAAAATTTGATTTTTATTTTTATGTAGGAAGAAAGTAAACGCCACAAGAATCTCGGAATAATGTACAGGCATGGCCCTAAGACGGCGAAGCCGAAGCAAACTCGTTACCGCGTTATAAAGTAATTTTAAAGCTCGAAAATAATTGAATTAAAGAAAAAAAATAAAGCGACTTACCAGGACCTGGATCCCTGGCCGTATTTACGGGGGTGAGAGTACCAGATATTTTGGAAACCCATTTTATCTGTAAAATTGACTGTGCCAAAGCGAGTTAGCCGTCGTAAAGAGCAGGAAACGCCATTCGCCTCGCCTCGCTTCGTTGTTAATCGGATGTGCAGAGAGGCGCTGCAAGTCTGCGCGCGAAAATTCAAATGCTGCGGACTTGAATAACGTTACTTCCCCACTTTGAATAATTCTCGCATCCTATTTTACGCTATGATTATCTGTCGTTTGCTGAACAATTTGTTGAAAAGTCGGTTCAAACGTTAAAGTAGAATTAAACTAGGACTGAATTAGGACTGAACTAGGACTTGGTCGAGAGAAAGAACAACGGGTTCTCGTCGTAAGTTATTCGATGAGCACATACGAGGAGGACGGTCGCCGATCGCTGGTCGCTGGTCCCTGGTCGAAGCCTGCGTAGCGCCGAGCGTGTGTGGCGGCAGAGATGTGTGGCGGCAGAGATGTGTGGCGGGGACGAAGAACGCAACGGTACTTTTTTCTTCTTGGCTTGGTAGTATTCAGTCTCTACGAGTCGACACGATGGCACAGAAAACAGAACTCACCGGCTGTTTGGAATGAGCTCCTCACCGTAGTGAAAACAAAAAGTAGTAGCTTACACCCGCGGACTAGGCGACTGTCACTTGCCGTTTATTGTTCTGAAGAAGGAAACTAGAGCTAACGTCCAGAAGACAGCTGGAATGAAGGAGAAAAAAGTGAGTAGTCGCGTGATTTTGAAATGAAAACTCATTGTGAAATTCGTGTAAATTTGTACAGAGCTCCGGGAGCATCGGAGGACAGGTCCTCGACACGAAGATCAAAGTCTTGGCGAAGATTTTCTTCTCGGCAATCGTCGCACCGGCCCTGCTCTACGCGCTGTTCTTCTTGTTTCTGCACTACCAGCAGCAACATCTAACGAAGACGGAGGTGAAGGAGGTGTTCGTGAAAGATAAGCGACCGATATACTGGGTGTACTCGAAAGACACGAGCTTGTCTCACTTGAAGCACGTATTCGCCGTTCTGGACAGGCTGGGCTACGAGCGCGGCACTAACGAGAGCGACTGGGATTTACTTTGGTCGCACGACTATCCTTTCAGAAGTCTCTACTCGGTTCTGAGCAAACTCAAACCTCATCAGAAGGTCAACCACTTCCCTGGATGTGGCTACATCACCAATAAAGTCGATCTCTCGACGACCGAGGGACCCTTCATTCCGACGGCTTTTAAGATTCCCGAAGATCGAGACAAATTGCTGAGCTACGTGGACAAGAATCCCGAAAAGATTTTCGTCCAAAAATCCAATGCTCACCGGGGCATCAAGATTCAGAATATTTCCGATTTAAATTTTACGGCTGCCGGCTCATTCGTCCAGGAGTTCATCGAACGGCCTTTTTTGGTCGATGGATACAAATTCGACATCGGGATATACACCGTCATAACTTCGATCGACCCTCTTCGAGTTTACGCCTACAAGGGCGACATCCTTTTCCGCTTCTGTCCTCTCGAGTACTACCCCTTTGACGCCGGAATCCTCGATAAATACGTAGTGGGCGATGATTATCTGCCGATTTGGAACGTTCCTTCGCTCAAGAATTACTATACGAAACTTGGATTTTCCATGAAGGAATCCTTCGACTCTTACCTTCGTTCCAAAGGTAAAGACCCGCAGAAGGTGTGGGACGACTGCTTTCGAGCCATTCGCAGTGTCGTACTTCAGAAGGAATCTCAAATTCGCGAGATCACCAAACGCTTCAAGGGGAGCCGAAACTTTTTCGAGCTGGTCAGATTCGATTTCACGATTGACGAAAATCTCAATGTCTTCATGATGGAAGCGAATATGTCGCCAAATCTTTCATCGGCTCACTATCCACCGAACCAACTTCTCTACGAGCAGGTCCTCTACAACTTGTTTTCCTTGATTGGAGTTGCGCAGAGAGTGCGAAAACATTCTCTCAAACCAAGGTTCGATAATTCTTTACTTTCGTACGAGAATCCAATTAATGCACCATTCTCAATGACTGTCATTCCGTAGAACCGTAGAAGAGGAAAATATGATGCTTGCTGACAAGAATCTAGTCGTCTTGCCAGAAGTTTGTTCCGGCTGCGAGGACTGTTTCAGAGTAGAGTGTCAATTGTGTCAACCCTGCTTTACGGACGAAACTAGACTTACATTAACACAGAGCTATTGGGAACATCAAAATAAAATGGATTTTTCAAGAGTTTTCCCACCAGCTATAGTAAATTTACTTTATATTCGTTTGTCCACTTTTTCCATTTTCATTCAGCTTACATTTGCACAAGTTTATACTTTGTTTTTTATTGTTTTTCTATTCTTTTTTTTTTTTTTTCAGAAAAAGAACATGCTTTTGAAAGATTACTCTTTAAGAAATCAATTGCTCATCAGGTGGTACCAAGGAAAATGTGAGCTCGATCCAACATGGTGTCAATAAAATCAAAGCAAACTTTCTACCTCAATAACTATTATCTGAATGATGCTTGGTGCCATTTCAGTATTTGTAAACAATCTATCTTAAAGAAGAGCTACGTATTTTTCGATACCATAATATAACGATACTATTGTCATTGTACCGCTATTGCGGCAAAGATTGATTCTTATATTTCAATGTAATATAGTCCTTTTTTGTAGATGCCATTGAATTCTTTTCTGCAACATCTCTAATCGCTGTCGATATATAATAAAATGTACATACTATTGTAGCCATAAATTTAACTTTGTTTATTTAATTTACAAAATGTACATACATCAATGCATTATAAAATCGTTATAAATTATAAAATTATAAAACATTATAACTAAAACCATTTTTAATATAGATCTATTATTATATAACATATAATGGATGTTAAATGCAACAATGTGAATAGAAGAAATATTTTGGACTTTTTGTACAATCTTACATCTGAATTTTAATTTGTTGGAGAAGCTTACAAATAAATACATACTGCCTTTACTTTTTTTTATTTATGCGCGAAAAACAGTTTTCTAATCTTTCATCGACTTACGTAGATATTCAAATAATATCAGTTGTGGTCATAACCGAATAAACTGTATAACGTATAACATAAACTATTCATTACGCATTATGTCAAATAAAATATTTGTATAACTTGTACTAAAAGCGACTGTAGCTTTTTCAACAAATTATGTTTCATTTATTGTCCATTTTCTTCTTGCGCCCTTTCTTTGCTTCTGGTGCATTTGGATTTGTACCCTTATAAAAGTTTTTAAGTAATTGCATTGCTTCATCGCCTTTAACATTACCTATTACATTTATTTTAGATTCGTAAACTTTAGATACTTCATAAACACTCTTACAACCTCCAAATCTATCATTGGCACAGCCATATATTATACTACGAATTTGCAGCTGATGAAGTGCTGCAGCACACATTATGCACGGTTCTACAGTTACTACAACGTCGATGTTCTTAAAAACTTCCTTATAATTATAATTATTTTCTTGGCAGAAGACTAGTACATCATCGATACAATTGAGTTCGGCATGACGAGTGGCATTTCGAGTTTCATTTACAGTATTGTTACCAGTCGCGACAATTTTATTTTCATATATAAACAAACAACCAACAGGAACTTCACCTTTTCTCAAAGATTCCTCAGCCTTTTCTAAAGCTTTATCCATCCATTCAACGGCATTCATCTTAGAGCTTAAATATGTAAATGTATGTATGTATTAGTAAAAAAAATACAGTAAGTGTATGTATAAGTATATAGTAAAAAATTACTAAAATTTTTCAGGTAAAAAATCAAGTGCCTAAAAATTAAAATGAGATCTTTTTCAATAAAATATTTCAAGAATGAAATATTTTTGTCCTATATTAAATATTATTAAAAAAGATTAATTAGCAAAGTATTCCATTAAGTTATACTCTCTGAGTTTAAGCTTAGCTTTTTCGTTCCAATTTTCATTACCAACTGATCTTGGACTCGGGTGTGGAATGCATAATACCTGTGCAAATAGTAGAACAACTGAGTTAGTTTTTTTAGTTAATTTTTATCAAATTTAGAATATACAAAAATAATAAATGTAAAATACAAAAAATACCTTAATTGGCAGACCTGTGGTCTTGATTACAGTTTGTGCCCTTTTTTCTGCAAACCTTCCAATGCCCAAAACAATTTCAATTTTGAGTAACTTTAACACAGATACTAATGTTTCATCACAGGCTGAATATAATGTATATTGCTCGGGACCCTATAAAATATTGAAATTTAATATTTAAGCATTTACAGGATAATTATTAAATATATTGCCTTTAATTCTGCAGGAGTGATGTTACGACCTCCAGCATCCATCAAAGCAATTGGACAGTAATTATGTAGAAATGCGTGTTTAAAGAATTTTTCTGGATCTCCATTGCATAGTTCTCGAAATAAATTCCAAAATCTCCGACCACTAATCTCACTACGAGTGCATTTAAAGCCAGTTATTAGTCTGTCTGCTTGTTCACGAATTGGTTTGCCAATTTGACCATAAATTTTCAACCAATCTCTTACAATGTTCACTTCACCAAATGGTACACCTGTTTGTGACATGCCCCAGGGCCCAGGATTCATGCCAAGGAACAGGATTTTTTTGGTAGACCGACAATACTTTGTAACATACATAGCATGAACTTGAAATGCATACTCTATGGGGTTGTACACGTATTCAACAGGGAAATTAAAATTAATATATCTGAGTTTTTGTGAAAGTGCACATTCGGAGGCTAAAAGTTTATCAGAAATACTAATACTTTGTGGTGGAACATTGGGGACAGCAAAAATGTCATTATCACTAAGTTTGTTTGAGCGCTTTAATTCAGTTTCTTCATTTTTTTTTTCATTTGTTGAACTTTTCTTTGTACTCAGATCTAATGGTACATCATTGTAATCCATTCTAGGTCTTTTCGATATTTCCATGCTTTTTTATTTATTATTTTAGAATTTTCCTGTTAATGAAACATACAGTGACATTACGAATTGTCTATAAAAACTACTGCTGTTTTCATTAAAAATAAAAAATAATCATAATAATACTGACTTTTGCAACAAAGCAGGAAGAAACAAAAATAGACATTGTTATTGATTTTCTTGGATACCAACAGAAATACGTTTGCGAATTTTTGAGGTAATTAAAGTAGTATATAAAATTTACTCCATTATTCAACTGAATTTTATAAATGGAAATAAGAAAAATTGAAATTTCTCTTTAGGATAAAAGTTTTGACTTGCGGAATGAATTGTATGTATGTCCAGCGAAATAAAAATGTCTCCGCGTATAAACTTGCTTTGCTAAAGGTGAACAATGCATGTAAAAAAGTAATATACATGTATAGAATATATGCAGAGACGAAAACGAAAAGAAAACGAGCGAAAAATCGAGTGTTTACGATACTTACTTGGATTGACAGTCAGTTCACTAGCTTAAAAACGCCGTTTAACAGTGTAGTTTAGCTCCGGAAAATGAAGAACTGACTGTGCGTCGTAATTAGTCATCGAGGAAAGGGAGGGGGGATTGAACTGTCGGGGTCATCCAGAGGAAATCCTGGGAAATTGCAGTGTCCTCTTCAAACTGACACTGCTGCCATTTTTAGCATAAAGCGGAGTCAATTTTTAGGAAAGGCTAGGTCGCCCGGCAAGAGCGAAAATTCCGGCAACGCGCGATGCGCCACCGGCCTTACCCGCCTCGTAAACCGTAAGCCGTAACCCATAACGCCGTAATGGTAATCATTCAATATATATATATTACATAAATATCGTCTACCTAGAGATATTTTTTCTCAATAAGTATCGCCTTTAAAATTGCAATTATTCTTTCTCCAGTATATAGAAGACTTGTACTATAAGTGTACAAATAAAGGACTGGCCAGTGGCGAGGTGGCGAGGTGGGGAGTCATCTTTTCCATCTCTCTCTTTCTTTAAGCGAAGGCGGCTTACGCGGCAGAACTGAAAGACGTACAAAACGGCATGTGTCCGTGTGAACGACGCAAAGTGACTACACTAATTCAATTCGGGATTAGTCAGTGGAGCTCCTCTATATGTTGAGCTAATTTAGTGCTCATACTCCTTTTGCAACTACTTGTTTCCAAAATTTGGCGTCACGCTCATCAGTGTGTGGACGAAGTGTATGGGTTTTAGGTTAGTTATCCTCGTACATTTTATTTGTGAATAAACACGAAAATGGAAACGCAAGTTCAGCCGTCCATCAAAATTAATAATCCTGCGCCCACCGTCGAGCAGATCAACGCCGATAGGATCACTCAAGTAAGGAAACTATTGCTTGTCTTCTGTCAAAGTTTTTACCTCTTCTAACTGTATCATAATGTTTTGTTTATTTTTCTTAGTTAGCCAACAAGTATTGGGCACCTCATACCTCTGACTCTCATCTGCCTTTCAGTGCTCAAATTGTAGACGATATTTATATAGAGGAAATATGTGTATCCAAATTTTCAATTCGGCGCATTATGATGTTGGAGTTTAGTCAATATTTGGAGAAATATCTTTGGCCCAATTATAATGCTAAGGTAGCTACACGAGCTCATACTATGTCTATTGTTGTAATGGTAAATGAGAAGTTTCGGGAACGTGTACAAGTGTGGGAAGCATTTGAGAAGCTACCAAGTCAATTCCAAGGCTTCTTTCAACATGTTTTAGAAGCTTGCTTAGAAGAAAGTATACAGGACTATGATTTGAAAGAACAGACGGCATTAATCGTTTTTTTAAATCATTGCTTCAATTCTATGGAAGTAGCTCTTGTCAGAGAACAAGTCAGAAGATTAGTTTCATTATCCATATGGATCTCTTTGCAACAAGGTAGAAGAGAATTTGAATTTAAAAAATATCCAAAATGGAGAAAGTATTGGAAAGCAATATTAAAAAAAGATAAGCCTGAAGATAAAGAAAAACTGGAGTGGGAAAGAAAATTTTTGCACAGGTTGATGATTAAATTTATGACAATTTTGGAAACTGTAACATTAGAAGGTAGTCTTTAAGAATACACATTATATAAATAACAGTTCATATATTTGAAAAGAAAATAATTAGCATTTCTAATTTTGCAGGTCCTATCAATTCTGATAAAATTCATTATTGTGAAAGATTTTTGGAATTGATGATAGATTTAGAGGCCCTGTTACCTACCAGACGTTACTTTAATACTGTTATGGATGACTGTCATTTAGTAGTCAGATGCCAATTATCATGTTTATTGAAACGGCCAGAGGGTGGATTATTTGGACAGGTGAGTATTTTTTGAATGGTTTTTTTTATTTTTTTTCAAACAGGCTAATACAAAAATCAAAAATTTTTCAAAAAGAGTATAAATATTAAGACCTAACTTATTTCTATGTAAATTATATCTAAACATTACTAGAACGTATGGCATTTATTCGTTAAAAATATTAGTGCCATTTATTAAAATTTTAAGGCCACTTCTGTTTTAATAGCTTTTAGGCGCAAATGTGACATTACCATTAATATAACATAATTTTACTGAATCAAATACTGTTGTATGTCCCAGAAATCTGGAATGTTAGCTAAAAGATCTATAAACAGTAATGAAGAAATGCAACACATTTCATTAAATGTGCAAAAAGAAATCTAAAATTGGGAACCTTACATAACTGAACGTAATATGAATTGTCCCAATTCCAAGTTTCTGATTATGTACATATCACTTAGAATTTGTAAATATTTAAATTTCTCTTTGCTCTTGACTTTGAGTATGTCTCACCATTTAAACAAACATATATAAACATCATTTATCAATAAAACTTGATGATCAATAATGTTTCAGACTTGAACATTATATTTTTTAAGTAAAAAATTTATAGGTATTTTCAATTTTGTTTGATAAAAACAGCCATATCTTAGAATTATATCCCTAAATTCGTCATAAAACTGTATAAAATTAATATCTTAATGTTACTTTTACAATTAAAAACTTATACATTTATGAAGTAAACCTTTTTGAAACTGAGAAATGCATTAAGTAAAAGGTAAAATTTAATTGACTGTAATTGAGATATGAAGTTCGATCTCCTTGAATGCAAGTAATGCAGTAACTTGATATGTGTGATTTAATATCCAGCATTTATAGCAGTCATTTCTTCTCCCCAATCTAAACCCTCTGGATTTTCATTGGAAGTACAGCAATTGCACGTTTTCCCTAGTAAAAATGTGACTCGTTTTTGTCCAAATACACATATATAAAGTATGAGTAGTGCCTGTAGTACATTTACAATAATATGACAATAGATCAAGCCGTCATATTTAAGCATTGAAAATAAGAGCGAAATCCAGCCTACGCTCATTATTGCGAAAATCAAAATGAACATTCGGAAACTGTATTTCATTTTATGATGAATTCGACCATAAGTACGCATTCTCTTCAACTTGTTTATAGTAGTAAGCACAAAGCACAAGTCAACAATGATTGTAAAAGCAACCGATGTGAAAAGAACGGATAGTCCTAACCAGCCAACAGTTTCTTGAGCAGCAAATGCTATTCCACTAACCTTAGGTATGTTTGTTTCTAACATAAAGTGTGCAAAAATTGCAGTTGCTGCAATAGCAATAGTAGAACCCCAAACAAACATCGAATAGCAACAGTACTTTCTTCCATCTGTACTTCTGAGAAAGACATTTCTTGATCTAAAAGTATTCCACACATAATAGCCAAGAGCATTCAACCAAAAGAAGGCAGCCAAGAGTGAAATATACATGACAGAATCTGAAAATAAAAATTTAATAAGTACATGTATGTTAAACATAAGTTGATACAATATTAATTTATGAAAATTAAATTCTCACCTGCTATTATAAAACTTATATGGTTGCCAAAGTCAGTGAATATTCGGACAAGAGAGGCACTTTGATTAATGATAAGACACAGTGTCATGCTCGTAATAATATTTCCAACGAGATCTCTGAGTTGAGGCAAGACAAAGTAGACTATCGCTACTATTAAGTAGCTGACCATTGCTATCGCATGAAAAGCAGGATCGATAGCTTTTTTAATCAAGTTGTCTGCGTTAGCCCACTTGAGGGGCCTGGGGACACAAATATTGGCATAAGTAGCCACAATAGTTTGACTATTATTCTTAGCAAGTATAGCCTTGTCGACGCAGTAGTGCCCAAAAGCATAATCATAGTGAATAGCTTTGGCTTGCACATCTTCCGATTTAAGATACTCCATGCCATAGAGCTCTTTGGCTTTCTCCAGTTCATCTTCCTGATCTAGAACATAGTGCCTGAGCTTGCCGCTGCTGAGCATGACCAATGTATCTACAAGTGGATCCGTCGCATAGTAGTAGACATCCTCTTGGTTCTCGTTACTTTTGCACCTCGGCTGTCCATACTTGAGCACGTACATGGGTTCCTTGGCAAGTTTGGAGCCAGCATAGCTATTCTCATCCTCGAACTCCGGCTTCCAGGGTTTGTTTTCACCTGTTTCAGACAGGGGTGTACAGTGCTTGTTGAACAAGACCTCCTCAGCCTCGCAACACTTAGCGATCTTGACCCTTGACTGTTCCTCTTCGTCTTCTCTGGCGCTGGCAACGCTCGTGCGGAGCAGCATCAGCAGTAAGAACGGGAACCACGACATCTCTACTGCACACTTTTCGTATCCGTTCGTCGATGTCTCTCGCGGAAGGATGATCAGCCGTTCGCGTGATTCATTTGCGCTCCCCTTCTATAATACTCTTCGTGCGTTTTCCTTTCTCGGGTTACCTGTGCGCGTCGTAGGTTGTAGCGCGTTCTAGGTAACACTATATGTATATAGATGTGTATGTGCACGTCCTCATGTATCGATACGGCTGCTTCGATCGCGGTGTCGCCTTACGCTCGACGCTCGCCGTTCTCCAACATCGTCGGACTCGAAGAAACGGTGTTTCTTTTATTGTGCGCGCGACAGAAGAAACGCGTGCGTTTACAGTTTACGCACACCGCCGAAGGGACGCGTTGGTTCCGTCCTCTGGTAGTAGTACTACTGTAGTAGCAGCAGCAGCAGCAGCAGCAGCAGCAGCACGCGCGCGCCGTTGCCGCCACCGCCGAAAGGTGCATGGGCAAAAGCCAAAAGCCTCCTTCCTCGTTTCTCTTTCCCTAACCTTGCCGCTTGTCGCTTGCCGCTCGCGCCTGCCACTTGCGCCTTGCGCCTGTTGTCTGCCGCTGTTCGTTCAAGCCCCGATTACACTTTCAAGGATCAGTATGATCATCGTCTCTGTAACAAAGGCAAGCCTGCGAATCCGATGCTGCTAATGATCTAGTATTATCGTATTTTTCTTTCGAATTTCCGCAAACGGCTAAGTCTCACTTACTCTCTTAGCTTTTGCGTTTGACCAATCGATGAAATCGATGAAGTGTAAAAAGGCGAATTGTTCTAGTATACTTGGTGCAACTTTTTGCTTTGCTATCTTAAAAAGAAAGAAGAGCCGCGTTACATTTGAGCCGACGACGATGACTCGGATACTTATTGCCCGAGAAATATGCATTCTACTTATTTCATTTCAGAAACTTAATTGCGGAGGAGTCATTGGAGAGAAAGAGAACAGGAGAGTCTCGTGTCTGTAAACTCTTGATTTGCTTCTATTGCCGATCCGCGTTTATATTATATGTCTGTATACGCGTCGCCGGCTCGCTTCATTCCATTCATTCATCATCGACGAGAGTGTGTTTTTATTTTTTCCCTCTCCAATCCACGAACATTTTTTGTTTCATTTCTCCTCTCTCTATCTCTCTCTCCCTCGGCTTGTATGGAAGCCGTTGTTCTACGCTTTTTTCCACAGGCTTTACGAACTTTGATGGCTCAATTGGCGCTAGTTATAGATGTGTGTATTCATGCGCTTCACAATTATTATTTGATCTTCGATTTACTTCGAGCATTTATGATTGACGTGTTCGCGAGGAGAAATTGTTATCGTAGTACTTAAATAGGTTTAAATATTGCATTTATTTAGTGAATTTTTATTTTTCGCATTCTAATGTAAAAATATGTATAATGAAAATTGGTCCGATGACGCAGTTATTTACCGCGTTTCAGCGCGAGAAAAATTGAAATCGGCCCGAGCGTTAGATTAAATGGTATATTGCAAGCTTGCACCGACAGCTGTCGGTGATAAAATTGCTGATCGTGAATCGGCCAGGCCTTGCAGGCAATGTCTGTTTATTTGTCACGGTTATACTGATATCTTATATCATATAATATAAACTCTGTTGACGAAGCAGCAGAAATTGAAGTAAATCATGGAATTCGAGACTTGACAGCTGAGTCTGCTTCCTGGATTTGGACAACGTCGCTCGTGTACGCGAAAACCTCGCACATGTCATATGTCTTATGTTTGATGCTATATGTTCTTACATAACATCAGGGATTTCAGTGAATTTCATTTGAATTGTCTGTGCTCACGAGGTTTCCGAGAGTTCGAGCTCCTCGATACCAATGGGCACTGCGCAGCTCTCCAAGTCTTCGTAGGCTGTCCAGGATTTGGGAAACGGTATGTTGCAGGGTCTCCTTTTGGCCAGAAGCTTTCGCACGCGTTTGCGCGAAATGACCAGTAGAATAAATACGAAGACACCCTGCAGGACGTTCAGTAGATCCGGCACAATCCTTGAGGTAGAAGGAAGACATTCCGCGTGAAAGAGAGTTTTTGCTTAACATCGCAGTCGTTTTTTACATACCAGTAGAACTGAGTTTCTGATCGTGTATTTTCATCGTCTGTGGAGGGAAAAGACAAGACTTCAAAGATCCAGGTGAATCCCGTGATGATCGCAAGCTTCGCGAACATGCTACACTTGAATCTCAATACCTTGAGCTTGCAGCAATCGAGATCGCGGTACGAGTGCCAGAGTTTATAACTAGTTAGCGCGAGGTAACATAGATTTATCGTCAGAAGAGCTAAGATCGGTCCGTAGAAGAACGCCCACTTAGCGCCGGAACCTATTGCATAATAAAGCTTGAAAAATCATAATCTGTAGTCAGTTTAGAATTTTGATAAAATATTTCTATACCGTTGAACCAGCAGTTGACTTCGCCGAAACCGGGTTTTAGATGGAATCCTTTGATGTGGTGCGTTGTGAAAGTAGCCACGAGGAAACAAAAAGGTGATCCCCAGCCGATCGTGCTGTAGATTATGAATAGGACGTTGCTGCTAATTTTCCAGCTCGGCAACCTATGCACGACCACATTCTTATTTCAGTTTTAGGCTATTCGTATTTAGTAATTATTAATCGCACGCACCAGACGCTCCTGAATATATTGAAAGATATGATGTTCATCCAAAAAAATGCGCAGAGATAGGCGTAGTACATTATGAACGCTGCATTGAAACATAATTATCAACTGATCAATTTTATCACGGGTTCGACGAGTAAAGAAGAATGATTACAAATTATCCCACCAATAAAGAGGCAAGTGACGCTATCTTCGAACAGTGGAAATTGCAGATACTGGTTACCGAGGAGGAAAAAGGCGACCATGAACGAGGCCGTCATCGACATCATTGCTTTGTCCTGTATGTCTCGCATCTCTGGCAGGATTAGATAGACCAACAGCGTTACTGCGAGAAAAAAACTGGACAATACGCTGAAGATGCCAAAACATATTTCTGTCCAGACCTGATGGTCATCCAATTGCTCGGAGAAACAGATCAAAAACACATTCTCGTCTTTTTGATCTTCGTCTTCCTTCTCATCTGCCATTTTAGTCATACAGTAGCTTTTTAAAGAAAAACAACGTTCGAATACAAGTCGCATTAATGCTGGACGGGAAAATCGTAGAAATCAAATGCTCACTTATCGGCCGTGATATTGGAGATGGAATTGCTGCGTATATTCTCGATGCTGAGCCAACTTTCGTTAGATTCAGCGGACTCTATCAATCGGAACTTCTCTTCGGTCTCCAAACTTGGCTGGAATACGTAAAGACCTTGAGAACATTGCAGTCTGACGCGACTGCCATCCGTGCAGTTGCCGTATTGTATCCAGCGGATTTCTGAGTTCTGACAGCAATTCGGCGTCGAGGCTTCTGTTGTCCCGCTGAAGATGTGCACCAGCAGTAAGCATTTTAACAATGTACTCGCGTTCATTCTACCTTTAATCAGATGTTTAAGTGACTATGAAACTAATCTCGCTAAATATTATGTTACTCGAATACAGTCTTATCTACACAATGTGCGTAACAGTCGATAGAGAAGAGATAGAACGTATGAGTATACAATCGTAAACTTAATGAATAACACTGTATAGTGTTTTCTCACTTTCTACGAAATTTTACGTCATTGTATATGACGTACCACTCTACGATCATCGATTCTCAAAAAAAAGTTAACATCATTCACGATATACAATTACATATATAAGTAAGTAATCGTGGTCTTTTTCAAAGACGATCTTTTTTATGGAAGACATGTGTCAGTGGATACGAGAATCTTCTTAAATTAGGTCCGTAGGAAAAAAGAAACATTATTCTATTTCCTCAATATCGATCAGTAAATGCAAACACTGGATGAAAACGATTCAGCGCACTAGTTGCGAGTTATTTTGTAATATTATAATATTTTTCTCGTAAATTCTTTAGTCGAACTGCTGTAGTCACTGGTTATACCTAATTAATGTGTTATAGAAATATAAGTTTCACTTGATTTTTTGCTTCTAGTTTTCATCGTCGACTAGTTCAATGATGTGATAGTATCATTTTTTATGCGTTAATTACGTGAAGCATGTATGATCATAGAAGCAAGTGGTCAAATAATTCATAACCATGCTTTTATCTCTCGTTTTCGTATTTTTAGACTTAGAAGATACATATGGGACAGATATAATAATTCGGTCGAAGCCCAATATTTTCCCCATGACCTGTACAGAGATTATCTTGTTATTATTTATTTCGGTACAATGATAAAAAATAGCGAACCCCATGCTCGTTTTATTCATTAAATGCATTTTAACGTAATTACGCATAAAAACTCATTATGTGTAGAAAAATTGTTGAATTCTCTGAATGAATGGAGAATAGCGATTAAAACACTTAGAGAAAACGAATGTAAACATTATTGTCAAGTCATGATAAACAAAGCCAAATGCGAAAAGTAAAACATTACGAGCATACGTGAGAATAAATACGATTTCAAGATTAACGTTTTATAAATATCTAGATTTCTTGTATTTTTTTATCGCAGTAAAGTAAGTTGAATTACCAAATTCTGAACCATCTCGATTTGATGTACGATTCGGCGATAATATTTTAAGATCCTTTCAACATTCGCGATAACGATACACTTATGGATTAACCTCGTTTTGAATCTTTTTATTCCGACAGCCGCCCAAGCTTCGTTAGATGTATGTTTATTAAGGTGAAAGTTGATTTGTAGCATGTAATAGTAATACACTAATCATCATATTAAATAGCGATTGCCAAATCTTTAAAACACGTACAGTCTATTACTTTAGTGTGGATAGACAGAAATGATTCATGGAAATAACGCCTACCTCGTGTCGATGTCATCGGTTTTTTTCTCTGATACGTCGATTGGTACATATAGATTAGTTTTCTGTCATTTCATTTGCGACGACGATAAGAGATGTAATAAGCGTTTTATCATATAAACAAAGCTACTTCGATCCAACACAGTAAAAATTCGTAGAAAAACGTAATTCACTTATGAATGGAGAGTTTGAGATTTAAAATCTGGAGAGCAATTCCTTCCTTCTACTATACGATAGAACGTTGAAGTTTCGTAGGAGCAGGAGCCTCCTTCATTGACAACAGTAGAGAATCTTGTTCTTACGCGAAGTGAATCGGTTCTCGAGCTCGGGACTTTTGAAACGCGCCTCTAAGATAGCGTTGCGCGATTTCCCCACCATCGGTGCTCCATTGACTGCAGCGCCAGCTTCTCTTTAGTATACCTATAATATATAATATACCTTGCGTCGGTACTAATTGAAACTATTGTTATTCTGAGCCCAACGAGATCGTATACGAGATCCTGTGCAGTTAAAGGTGAAAATCTGCAGCGATAAGATGACTCGAATGTTGTTGAAGAAAAAATAGTTAGCGCGTGCAGTGCTGATAAAGTTGAAAATTAAAACTAGCTCACTTTCGAGCGATTCTGTTTGAGGGAAATTTACTTTTAAAAAATACCGATAAGTTTATCAGTATATTATATATAATTATACTACGAGATTTATTGCATACAAAATGTTTAGTTTTAAATGTTTCGTTGTATGCACATTCATTCAACTCTAATAAGCAGCATAATAATATTTACTTATTGTATCTTTATTAGATTTTTAAATACATGTTTATTTTTGTTAATTTACAATCGACAAACATGCAAATCCCGATGAAAGCGAAATTCATCTTGATATTTAAATGGGAAGCGTTAAAGATTTATTTAATTACACCCACGGTGATTTAGGTTCGATATACATAAGTTACAATATTTGTTTGAACTATGTCTATTCGTTTTCTTTGCTAATCGCTCTTGTCATTAGGTACTGTTTCTATAGACATTGCCTCGAGTTTGAACCTTTTTGAATGAAAATTAAATATGAAAATGAATTTAAATCACCAGAGATCATTTCGATCTTTAACGCATGACACATAATGTAGATACACTATGCGAATATGTGTGTATAATAATGTAATGCGGTATTTTCGTATGTTCGTAGCTCCTCGAAATGCTGAAATTCTACGCCAGATTCGAGATAAGCGAGGAGACGGGCGATCCCCTGACGGATTACGACATGACGCAGATCCATTATTCAAAAATTACGTCCTTGCAAAAAGCTGCCTTCTCCAAGTTTCCCGATCTTCGATCGTTTGCTCTTGCCAACGTCGCCAGTGTCAATAACCGCGACGCTCTTTACAAGCATTACGGCTGCCTCAGGTACTTTAATAAATATGTATTTTTTCTTTTATTCAGATTCATAACATATACTTTTTTCTTAGCCAAGAAAAATTGCGTTCTATAGCAAGCTATTTGAATTTGGTCCCACCAAAGGAGCGTGAAGAGGATGAGAACTGGTACAGGCTGGATTTGGACTTTTTGCGCGAACTACTCGTAAGTTTCAGTTAATGATCTTTTTGATAGCTAAAAGAAACTCTTACCTAGATTACTCGTGTTTAATTCATGTTAATGTCAATTTCGAACCCCCGACCTTTATTCTAATGACACGTGTACAGGAGTCTGCGAAAATTTTTATTCTAGATATGTCTGAAAAAAACTTTTATTTTAGATATCGAGGCATGAAAGACGCGCCTCACAGCTGGAAGAGTTAAATGAAATGCCTCTTTATCCGACCGAGGAGACAGTATGGAACGAAAGCATTGTTCCTACCGAATACTTTTCCGGCGAGGGCTGCTTAGCTCTTCCGAAGCTTAATCTCCAATTCCTCACACTTCATGACTACCTGCTACGAAACTTTAATCTTTTTCGTTTGGAGTCAACGTGTATGTTAATTGCTATAATCTATATTGCTCGTTTATTTGAAAATGTTATTTACAAATTATGTTATTTCTTCCAACAGATGAAATTCGTCAAGACATCGAAGACGCGGTCAGTCGACTGAGCCCATGGTGAGTAATATAAGACATTTTCTTCTCGAAAAATTCAAATTTTAGACTGCAATGTTAATGTCAACAGGCGCGCAGAGGATGGTGGCGTGTATTTTGGAGGTTGGGCACGAATGGCTCAACCAATAACTCAATTTGCAGTGGTGGAGGTCGCGAAACCGAATATTGGTGAGAAACGCCCGTCGCGAGTTCGCGCTGATATAACGATTAATCTGAGTGTACGAAAAGAGATCAAGTCCGAGTGGGAAAATTTGAGAAAGCACGATGTGTGCTTTCTCATTACCGTCAAACCTATCAATCCAATTGGTAATAAGTAGTTACATGTAGAAATTACCTTTGTGCTATCCTATAAATTATACTAATTTTTTATTCGACTGCAGGCACCAAGTATAGTCATAAACTGCCGTTTGTTCCACAAGTCGGACTCACCACGGTGCGTGGATGTGAAGTTGAAGGTATGCTGGACTCCAACGGACGAGTTATCGAGGATGGACCGGAACCTCGTCCCGTTCTTCCAGGCGATGCTCGTACCTATCGAGTGTGGCTAGATTCTAACCAATATCGCATTGATATGGACAACGCGAGTCATGGTGGAGAAGATGTTTATGAAAGCTTTAACATCATTATGCGACGCAAACCAAAAGAAAACAACTTTAAAGCAGTTTTGGAAACGATTAGGGAGCTTATGAATACTGAGTGTGTCGTTCCGGACTGGTTACACAATATCATTCTGGGTTATGGTGATCCAGGTGCTGCTCAATATTCAATGTAAGAAAATAATATAGAAATTTTGCAAATCGATTTTTAAAAGTTATATGAATATTTAAATATTTTACAATCAACAGGATGCCGGACGAGATTGCTACGATGGACTTTAATGACACCTTCCTTGATATTGATCACTTGCGATCGAGTTTTCCAGGCTTTGAAATTAAGGCGACTACTGAAGATCCGGATAAGCTTGTCAGACCATTCCGTGCTACTTTTGAGGATGTGATTTGTAAGCAGAACAATGAAACAGAACGAAAAGTTATACTTGTGGAGCCTCACGTACCGCCCAGTAGAGGGCCTTATAAGGCTAATGAACCAAAAAAGTAATATTTATTTATTTTCATGTCTACAAATTAAATGTGTTCTTTCGCGCTTTAATCTAATGCTATTACTGCACTTTCTTAGAAATCAAATTCCATTTACACCAACGCAAGTAGAAGCTATTCGTGCTGGAATGCAACCGGGCCTGACTCTCGTGGTGGGTCCCCCGGGTACCGGTAAAACGGACGTGGCAGTGCAAATAATTTCGAACCTTTACCACAATTTTCCTAATCAGAGGACGCTAATTGTAACGCACTCAAATCAGGCCTTGAATCAATTGTTTGAAAAAATTATGGCTCTGGATATAGACGAAAGGCATCTTCTACGTTTGGGTCACGGTGAGGAAGCTCTCGAGACCGAAAAAGATTTCAGCAGATATGGTAGAGTTAATTATGTACTCGCTAAGCGATTGGATTTATTAATGGAAGTTCAGAGATTACAGGTAAACAACAACACGATTATTAAAAAATATGTATAATAAAAACATTTTCTTAAATGATTCTATTTTAGGAATCTCTTACCGTACAAGGTGATGTGGCCTATACCTGCGAAACTGCCGGTTATTTCTTTACTTACCAAGTTATGACCAGATGGGAGCGATTCCAAGCAAGAATAAAACAAAGAGGTTGCGGTACAGAAACATCTTCAGCGTCAATCATAGATGAAGAATTTCCCTTCCACAAATTCTTTGACAATGCACCGCAACCGTTGTTCAAGCGAAATACTTATGGCGAAGACTTAGCTATTGCGGAAAGTTGTTATAGATATATCGAAAGAATTTTCACAGAACTTGAAGAATTTCGGGCATTTGAGTTACTGCGTTCCGGTTTAGACAGATCAAAGTATCTTCTTGTAAAGGAGGCAAAAGTTATCGCAATGACTTGTACACATGCTGCATTAAAGAGAAGGGAGCTGGTTGACATGGGTTTCAAATACGACAACATTCTCATGGAAGAGTCTGCACAAATTTTAGAAATTGAAACTTTTATACCACTGCTCTTACAGAATCCACAGGATGGCTACAATCGATTGAAGCGTTGGATTATGATAGGAGATCATCATCAGTTACCTCCCGTTATTAAAAATATGGCATTCCAAAAATATTCTAATATGGAACAGTCATTGTTTGCTCGATTTGTGCGTCTTGGAG
The DNA here is from genome assembly GCA_018906985.1 of Apocrypta bakeri. Classification (NCBI taxonomy): domain Eukaryota; kingdom Metazoa; phylum Arthropoda; class Insecta; order Hymenoptera; family Pteromalidae; genus Apocrypta; species Apocrypta bakeri. The sequence goes on along the minus strand of JACCIA010000015.1, from coordinate 2,045,249 downwards.
TGCCGACGGTTGACTTAGATGGTCAGGGTCGTGCAAGACCTAGTATATGCAATCTGTATAATTGGCGTTATAAAAAACTCGGAAATCTACGACATGTTGAAAGCAGCCCAGAATATCAAGTCGCGAATGCTGGCTTCCTCTACGATTTTCAGCTCATCAATGTGGAAGATTTCAATGGCGTTGGAGAAAGCGAACCAAGCGCTTACTTTTATCAAAATTTAGCTGAAGCCGAGTATTGCGTCGCTGTCTTTATGTACATGAGATTACTAGGTTATCCAGCTGATAAAATCAGTATTCTTACAACTTACAATGGACAAAAGCATTTGATTCGAGATGTTATAAATATAAGGTAAAGTGTTAAATAAACATACGACAGCTTTAATAAATCGTAAAAATTGAAACCTTAATAAAACAGCGGAAATACTATTTGTTTTTTCAGGTGTGCTAACAACCCGTTAATCGGCCGTCCAAATAAAGTGACAACAGTCGACAAATACCAAGGACAGCAGAATGATTACATTCTTTTATCCCTCGTTAAGACGCGAGCAGTAGGTCATCTAAGGGATGCTCGGCGTCTTGTTGTAGCTATGTCGCGTGCCCGCCTTGGTCTGTACGTGTTTGCTCGAGTTTCGCTTTTCAAAAATTGCTTCGAGCTCACTCCAGCCTTTGATCAACTGATGCGAAGACCGTTAAATTTAAGCCTAATACCAACGGAAATGTATCCAGCAACAAGATTGAATGACAAAGAGCCGTCAGAGCAGCCACTAGAAATTCAAGATATGCCGCACATGGCGAAGTTTGTTTATGACTTCTATTTAAATAAAGTTAATATAAAGGTAAGTAATATACGTTATTTCGTTATGTAAGAGATATATTAATATTTTAAATTAATATTTTAAATTAATCTTTATAATTATTTTTAATCAATGGCAGGATCCACAACAAGAGTGGTCAAATGCTGATGTGAAAGCATCAAGTCCGGAACGATTCGTACCTGCTCACCCAGGAGCAGATGACGACTCCGACGAAGAAATGGATAAACCAGTACCTGAATGTCATATTGTGACTGAAGACAATCAACAAGGAGACAAAACAAAAGCAATCGATGTAAAAAAAGAAACCATTATAGCACCCATAGAAAATTTAATAGAAGAAGAATCAATTCCTATGGAAACAAGTCAAGAGATACAACAGACCGCTAATAACGATGATGACGATGATGACGATGATGACGATAATGCGGATGATGATGAAGAGAAGAAATGATAATTGTAAATAATAAAAACGTATCTTTTTTAAAGTTTTGTTCTTTATTTTTTCCGTACTATCACAATCGACACAAATACAAAGCCGACCAGCAGTCTTCTATTCTATATCATCTAAATGTACAAAGATATTGTTTAATTCTTGCAATTTAATCATAGAAAACAACGAGCAATGCGCCACTGCAAAAATAACATCAACGTTTATTTGCGATAAACCATTCTTCTTTTCGAAATGCTGTACTAGTCACTTGCAACTGAACAATATTTAAAAACGGACGATCTTTCTTCATTCTACGGTTTAATAAATAGATCAAATACATATGTATAGGCTTTAAGATATTCTCTGACGCTAAAACGCGGGTTTTCTCAAGTATTATCTATTCACTACAGGAAAAAAATAATAAATTCTTAAGCATTGCAATATGCAAAATACAATTGCTTTACACAAACTACATTACAAGAAGAGACACTCGATGCTCGCTTTTTTAGTTCTCGTATTCGAGAATCAATACCGCAAATTGCGGATGTGTGAATATGTATGGATATATTTATAATAAGCCCATCAAATCGTAACATAGCATGCATAATTTTTTCTTTTTTCTTTTAATGAAACATTTATTGCGAAAGGGTGTATGTAATAGCATGTAATTTTAATTCTTTAAAACAATGGAAAGAGAATAAAGCGGGAAATATTTGCGTATCACTGGAATAATAAGATATTACTATTGTTTCCCGCACGAACAAATGTCTAAAAACTAACAGCTACATGCAGCATAACATGTGACTGACTATAAATTAAATATATTAAAAACGTTGATACGAGCCTACTGAAACGTTCATACAATTATTCAAAGCATCTTATTTGTATGTATGTTTTACACTTGATCGCGCATAATAATGACATGCAATTATCCAATCTTTTTTCACGCATCTTTATTCACTTTATAGGTTGTATTGATTTATTTTGTAATATTATTATTAATATCTCGTTATTTTGGTTTTTTCACAAATTAGGCACAATTGTTGGATTGATTAAAATATATAAAATTGGACTTCATTAAAAGACACAGAAAAGCTTTGTCCTTTTTTTTATAAAAATCTTTTGGATTCGAAATGATGCATATAAAATACATATTTTTTTGTTTAACCATTTGCTTCGATCGACCGACCTAAACATTAGTTTCGAAGTTCCGCTTTATTGGAATCTTATGTATAGTAATTTTAAGTGATTACATACTGCAATACTGAAGATTATATCGAAGATTATATCGAATTTTTTAATTTCTTTTTAAGTTGTCACATTGTAACTAGACGTGAGTTTTACATCTAGCGTAAGGTGATCTCGTCACATTGATAGTACATCTTGATCCGCTTAGGACAAAGTATTTGTATAAATTTTATAAGTCATTAGTTTATATACTTGTTCCATTGTTGTATATATAGAAACGAATATTGATAAAATATTTGTTTATCTGCATTATAAGTATTGCACTTTCGGTTGAATTATTTATTTTTGTTGCTGTAGTACATGTTGAACGGTAGTTTAATCGTTTAATATCGAAAACTCAAAAGGCACCTTGTTCCGTGTATAGTAGTGTATGTATAATGTGTATAACATGTATTCCATTAATACACACGATTAATCGGTTATGTAATTCTAAAAATCTACGCGTATTTTTGGAGAATCGGTGTTCTGAATAGCTATGAGTTGATGTGGACTAATTTAATCGTTGCTTTCTTTCTTTAGTTTTGAAACCCTTAACCAGCCAGTTAGAAATTGAAATGTTTGAAAGCCGCTGAGCCTTATCCAGCCCCTCCTTAACCCCCTTCGTTAACCCACCCCTCCCTCTCCTCTTCTCCCCCGTGATAGCCGGCATAATGGCAATTAGGACGTCAATGATGTTGATGATGCTGATGTCGATGCCTTCTCCAGTTCGGTGTACAATGGCGAGTCGTCGCTTAGAAGCTGCCGCATTCTCGCAGCACGCGATTGCCAAGCGGCAGTGGCGGACGGAAGTTGTTGATCACCTGCAACAAGATTAGAAGAGAGAAAAAGATTAGAATGAAATAACGCGTGGGAAAATGCGATTGAACGTTGGGGATTGAATACGTACTACACCGTGATTCTCGTGGCAGGGACACTCCTCGCCACGTGGAAACTTGCGCAAATTGCGAAAAACGTTGAGCTGATGGTGAGAAACCTCGATGTAGCGCTTGAAAAGAATCCAGGTGACGCTCTCGTTGCAAGGCGGAGTCGTCAATGAACCCAAGTAAGTCCAGTAACCGTTGTCATCTGCTTAGAATAAAGAAGCAAAGCCATTAGACAAAGAAAATAATAGCTACACGACCAAGTGTGTTGATCAATTAGTATGCAGCGTGCATTAACCAACTGCAGGCGAAGAGCCGTAGTCCGAGTGATCGAGATCAACATTGTTGGTTGAACCATCGCGACACTGGCCGCAGCAAGATCGAGTGCAGTGTGCATACATTATATTCATGTCCAATTATGTAGTGGTAACGCGCAAGTATGCGCTCAGTGATCGGAAAACTATTTTTCAGGACGCGAGTGCATGGTAGACCGAGACAAGCATAGCCAGTCAGGTGTTCAGGTCACTGTGCTCAGGTGTCAAGAACCTCGTGCGAGATAGATGTGCAACTGCATAATTTGTCAAATGCCGTGTACTTAGAGTGCAAGAGAGAAGTGTCTGGAAATCAGACGGAAGAAAGAGTCTTCGCTTTTCCTCACTGCTCTACTCGTTAGAGCAAGCTATGTCTATATTTACGTATGCCTATATTATATGCCCGATACTTCCCCGTCGCGCCATTAATAAACGCAACGGTGCGTCGCTATTTTCGTTGCTATATTCGTCGCTATAACTTTCCTTTCTTTCCTCTAACGCGGCCCATCAAAAATCACAATTTATCCTTGCCATCTTCTAAGGACATCCAATGCTCCACCAGCGTTTTTGCAAAAACGTCCGTTCCGCGAGAAAAAAAACTCTTCCGCAGTCTAGGCAACGCGAACAAGACAGAGGCTATTATTTTATGCCTTTTTACGATCGCGTCTCCACGGGCTAAACTTTTATATTGGGAACTTTCCAGGGGGCTGTTGCGACTTTGTAACAAGCTTATTCAACAATATAAAAAAAAAAACACTTAAAAACAACACTTTTTATGTTTATCGTAAATCATTATAAACTATTTGCGAAGTATTCTTTTCCAAGATATTTTACATTCTTAGTGCAAGACACGTTCAAAGTTTAAAAGTTACTTATCACTCTTATCACACAAGTTAAAAAAATGCACGAAGCAATACGCGCGTTCACGCGCGGATTTTCTCGTTTGCGCGAAATCAAGAAACTCTTTATTGCATAAAAATTGCGTTTTAACTCTGTATTCTATTCTTTAATCGTATGCGTAAAGCATAACTCGATACTGATAGGCGACTGCGAGTATGAAACCAACGTCTCTTTAATAATAATTATCTTTTCAAGAAGATTCCGAACGACGTTCAATGCGGATGCAATCTTAAACCGCTGAACCAAAAATGTTCGGTCCAATGGCACGTGCGCATATAAAGTTTCGCTTATTCGCGAGATTGGAATCTCGATTCTAAACTATCGATAATTCCTAAACTGTATATTTAATGAAGCATCGCTATAATGCCGGAACGACACACATATATATATATATATAAGTAACTTATCAGTGCACAGAGGAGGAGAGAAGAAGAGAGAAGAAGAGATAAGAATAATAAAGAGAGATAGTCTTAAGACTGAGAGCGGCACGCGTTCATTACGAACCTTGCCACGATTGGTTGCCCTTGTTCTCCGCAGGTCGGATGATGCGACCAGCCCAGCGCATGCAAGGATTAACGCATCGCTGGGTTGCACTGCTGCTGCTACCTGCTCTTCCACCGCGAACTGTAGTTTTACATATTTTTCATGTACTTACTCTCTCTGTATGTATTATATACATTATGCACACACGAGTGCAATTCATTCCGCGATTGGTGAGTGAAATAAAATGATGATACATTGCTCTTAATTGAGCAGAGACGTATATATGCGAGTGCAATTGTAGATGAATTCAAGTATTTCACACAGTGTCGCGGATAATCGCATTGCGATGAGATGAGCTATTCAAATTGCTAGTAGAGTTCTTGCATACGTAAATGCTACTTAAAAATCAATTGATGGATGAGTCGAGAAAATGTTAAATTTATGTATTCTCACTGTCGTGTAATTTTTCGCATTGCTGTAGGTAAATAATGCTTTACTATGTAGCCTAAAGACTGAGAGAGAGAGAGAGAGAGAGAGAGAGAGAGAGAGAGAGAGAGAGCGCAAGACCAAGAGCTGAATCTTTGTAGCAATGTCAAAGTGATTGTATGAGGATGACCCTTCGAAGATGATAAATGACCAGAATTCAAATATCTCTTTAATTCTGCGAACTTTCTTGTTTTTTTTTTCTCAATATTCATTTCGAACCTTTATTAACACGAGTCTCGACAAGCTTAACGTATAGACAGTTCGTAAATTTTCGTTCTGAAAAATTGATTAGCTGCTACCGCACATGCAGCTTAAACCGATTTTACAATAATTTATTGATGCGATCGATTCGACGTGAAATCTACAGCGATACTAGTCACTTGATCTCTATATATCGATATATAAAATAAGTGAATTTTCTTTAGCTAAGGTCAAACGGTGCGAGGCTAATGTAACGAGAATAGAGAGGAAAATAATAGGAATCTTACCAGGAAGCAGCTTGCTCGGATCAATGGGCTCGTTTATATCGATACAGTCATCCTTATGAGAGACGTACGGTAGCAGCCGAGCGATCTTGTCCATTTCCTCGTGCGCCTTACCCACCTGCAAGTAGCGCTACATTATTAATTTACACGAACGATAAACGAGCGATGTTTGCTAGCCCAAAGTTTTTTCCATGCTATAACTCTTACGTAAATTTAAGTCTCGCTATTTTACCGAAAGCGCAATGCCGAAGATTATTAGTGCCACGCGCACATTCGATAACATAAGCAAACAGTATCCTATAGCTTACGTCCGTTCTTTGCGCGGTTTAATTGCCCGCCTAAATACCGCTTGCCAGCAGTCTATTTTTCTAATCATTTTTGTCGATACGTTTCCTCGAATGATACGCTTTATTTATAATATCTAACTTTAAAAAATTGAAAAAATATACAAAATACAATTATGCATGAATAACTTAGATTACGTTTAGCGAGACTTAACGCATCTTCTACAATTGCATTTCCGACTCCACATTTATCGTAAGCTATTTAATTAGGTAAGCCCTTTTCGTTCTTATAAGAAAAGCCATTGAAGCGAGAAAGAATAAAGGCGCGAATACGTCCGATCCGATCGATTTGCAAGACTTATCGCATCCAAGCGTCACTATAGTAGGTGTCAAGTTCATTGTGAAAACACACAATGGATCTTTATGTAATCGAGTAGGCGTCACTGCTGCGGATTCTGTTTGACAAGGGAGTCGTGCGAGTAAGTACATTACGTAAAACTGTAGAATGAATACAACGCATCCGTACAAGATAGTCCAGACGCCCGTAAACGCCAAGCATTACGCTTGGCATTTACTTAATTATAATTTTATTTTTCGAAATTAATTGGATTAGCATAGCCGCGCCCAAAGCTAAAAATTGCACATACTGGTAAAGCTTGTTTTGAAAAATCGTTGAAAAGTCGTACCGACTGCAGTAGAATCCCGGTCGGAAATTACATACCTGGGTAGAAATACTCGGCGCGGGTTATTATTATTAACATTATTATTATTATTATTATTATTATTATTATGTATTGCATATATAGAAAAGCGACATTGCCTATACTATAGATATCTATGTATACCTGCGTAAATTTCACTTTTATGGGTCGTATAACTTTCTTACGATTCGAACGAAAAATTTCATACAGCTCTTCCTCAATATAATTAATATTAGTCGAGATGAATAAAGCAAGCGAATTGCCTCGCGAAAAGTTAGCGTAACAAAGAAAATCCTTGTCTACGCGCGGATTCTTATTTTTCTCGCTTTACGCTTTACTCTCCATTTCTTACATAAGTATAAAAATATATAGGAAAAAGATAAAATGAAAAGCTGTACGCACTAACCTTGAGGAACACTCCGAGAACTGCAAGTCCATCGGGAGCCTTGGCGGCCTCGGTGAACGTCTTGTACTTGGTGGTATTCCAGTGCACGAGATGCAGCTGTAAAACAGGAAAAGACGCGTGTCAACTCATCTCATGCGCTCGGACATAGAGACACAGTGTAATGCACCTACAAAATGAGAAAAAAACATATGCCAATGATTGAGAGAAGTAAATACGCAAAGTGGACCCTGCGCTTTTTAAACTTTTCGTTGCGCGCGAATCAGTATGTTATCGTTAGTGTTATTGTCATAATGCTATTGTTCAGATATATGCAGTACCTCCTGTTCGCTTCATCGCATGGGAAGGACAAATGCTTGTACGCGACTTATTTGCACTTAAAATCCACACGCTGTATACGAACGATATATTACGATATCTTACGAGATATATCGCTTGGCAGCATATTTCTGCAGTAAAGTCTAGATTTACGATCAACCGCTCTTTCTACTCAATCCGTGTGCATCATCTTCTTTGTATATGCTTCGATTTCTATATCTGTTGCGCGATAATCATTCGGACTATCGCATAATACTTTCGCGTTGAAATTACACTAAATGACACGATCGGTTACATACGAACATTGTCGCGCAATTTGGCAGCTGCGGTCCATAATTATCATTAGATGCGCGTGTTTTTATGCCCAATTATGACCTAACAAATATTCGCTTTTTTCGTGTTTTTTTTTTTAATTTGCGCAATTATTATGCTCATTGACAGCTGCTTCGTTCGGCAATTAGTTAATGAAGAAACATTCCAAATGCTTAACGAGGAAACTACCTGTTAGAAAAAGACACTCGCGAATTAAATGGAACCGTGATTAAGCCTCTTGCGATTCCTGGCGTGTAAAATTCGCTAAAATCATTGATATTTTGAGCAAAGGCAAAAAGAGTAAATTTACGTGAGCATGCAGCGATGATGCAGACTGTTATACTGTTCGACTATAGACTATAGTTGGTTAATTGCCGGCGAGTTGAGCGTCCGTTGTAGAAATGATGCAATGCAAGAAAGCGCGTAAACATACTCGCTCGATCCGAGAAAAAGGCCTCGGTTCTCAAAATTATTCTTTTTACAAGTGTTTTTTCTTTCTTCGAAAGTGGAGCACGTACATTTTTCCATTTATGTAGGCATCGATCGTTATGGCTTAGAAGAACAAAGATTGACTGAAACTTTGTTATGAAAGGATGTCGCATCGGGATAGGCGATCAATTTAAGAATGTATTGAATTATTTATTATATAAGTTTGTTTGCATAATGCCGTCACGATAAGTCTTAATCCTCTAAAGTGCATTAGACGAGTATAGCTACTGCCCGCACTGCACGTATGTAAGGTTAGATAATAGTTGTTGTAATAGCTATGCGGCACGTACATTACATGCGTTCTGTTTACACGGAAAACTACAGTTACAGAAAGTCTATCGCTTTAATGAACATCAGTGGAGAAAATTGTGTAATACAATCCGATCAATTGTCTCGTAATGAGTTCAATAGTTTCTTGACACACTGGTACAATTAGAAACTAGTTTGAACCACGTTAAAATGGACTTGGATCGCCTTTATTGTAACTGACGATAGGAGCATTAACGGAGCATTGACGCCAAGCGATTTAGACGAATTCGAAGAAAATTCAAGTAACTTTCTAGTCAAGATGAAAGTTCCGAACTGTGAAAAATATATGAAAGTCAACGGCACAGTCGAAAGATCGCCTACGAATAACGTATATTGAACTTGACTGTTCGCCAATGGCTCGATTAATGATCTCGCGCTCGCGGGTTGTTTCGAAAGACGCGATCGATATCTCTTGGAAACCTGGAAAATTCTAGCTAGTCGTCGCACGAAGATATGAGGATCTCTTAAAAGTTGAACCGATTTAAAAATTCATTGGCCAATGAAGAAAAGAGCTGGTAATCAGTGTCAACTGGAAGATAACTAGTTACACATAAACACGTTTACTTGGAAGAAAATTGCGCTCTACCTTCAAAGTGCTTTTCATGTTGTTGGCTAATGCCTATGCGCACACATGTCCGATAATGCTAACTTGTTAAAATCCCATTTTTCACAACAGCCTACACATTTATATATACTGCACAGTTATGAATCGCGATGCAGCCTTTACATGATTCATTGTTATTGTTTCGGAAGAGTAAGGACTACATTTATGCACGCTTTTTGCTAAATTAAACGACAAAGCAATTTACGCTGTAACGTAGGCGATAAGGCGTCCAAGCCTCCAAGGATTCTTACGATTTCCTGTTTTGTGCTATTTTCATTTTACGGTCAAAGTGATAAAAAATATTGTTGGTCAATTCTTGCTAATGCCTACCGTTGTGACAACGCCAATCTTATTCGGCGATGACATTTTCTTTCTCCAATTCTATACATCAACAATAATGAGAATTCGAACGGAAAACTCTAGTTCTGATAATTTATTTTCCCATTAAGCTTCTTTAAATGGCAAAGAACTGAGTATGAGTTGTTGCACTTCGATCCTCATTGGAGTTCGCCTACGTTTGTATAATCGATTTATAGCGCTCTACGTCAATACATTGACTCGCGCAAAAGCTATTATGCACAGTAATCTAGAAAAACTGATGATTAAAGCATAAATTATAATTTTATAAAAATTCTGTGCCAATTACGAAAAAAAAAAAAAACAAATCTTACGCGTACAAAAAATTCATTTGTGTTTATATTTGTCTCGTGATTAGTTCAATATCATTACTGATTGCAAAAGTTACAATGCTTTCACGCATTAATCTCATATTTTTCTCTAATTTTAGACATTTCTAGCCGAATCGCATAATTTTCAATTTATTATCCAATGCCTTGACAAATATTAATAGAAAAATGCTTTAGATAAAATAAAATTAACTAAAATTAAATAAAAATGTAAGGTCGTAAGAATTTAAATAAACATTAGTTAATCAACATCGTGGCCTGAGGATACGTGTAATTAAACACAGAAGGAGAACAGCTGCTGAAAGTATGGTTCTTCAATTTTTCGAAGTAATTGCAAAGTCGTCTTGCGTGATCATAATTCACAAGCATTACGTAATTTAAGAATATCAAAAGATGGCATTCGTATTCGCACGTTCTCATCGCGAATTCTTTTTTTTTCTTTACAAATACTCGAATGGAATAAAAGAAATGTGTAATGACGCGTGTGCCTCATGATCACGCGCTTTAAACAGCATCTATTAGAGAAACGTCGACGGCAATGGCTCTACAGCCGGTTGACGCGAATTATCATATAATGCACGTACGCGGACGCTACCCGATATAGGACATTAATGCGAGTCACATAACAATAATATTTGCTTATTCAGTCAAATTCTTCGCATTTATGAATTGTTGATGATGAAATGTGCGTTTAAATTAATCACCGATACGACTGATTTCTAGACTGATTGTAATAAATTCTCGAATGATCGATACAGCAGGTAGTGAAACGTGCAAAAAAGCAGAGGCAATCCTTTCATTTCGATGAGAATTTTATATAGAATGAGAAATAAGCGATCGATCGTATATATTGTGAAAAAATTCGCATAAATACATCTGAAGCATTGTGTCAACGTGAAGTCAAGCGAATGATTATTGATTAATTCGAAGTAATACATAAAACACAAGCAACAGATCAATCAGTCTGCGTTAGTTTGTAATATTCACCTCGCCAGCAAAGGCTTGCCCGTCAACGGTATGCTCCGAACCCCGTGAGTCACTGCAGCCCCAATGGCAGTGGTATTGCTCGAGCTTGTAGACATCGTCCTTCAAGGGACCTCCGCTAAGGACTGTAACACAAACCAGACGAAAAACACGTTCAACACACGTGGCTCAGGACAACAAAACAAGTTTCAACGAGTGTATTCTCGCGTCGTTTTAACTTTGTCGTGCGTGCGACGTTACGACAAAGTACAACAGATCGTATGTTATATTTAAAAGGCTTGTTTGCGAAAATTCGAGCGAATATTTTTTTTCCGCGATGTGTGCCGCGCGATCGAGATGCTTGCTTTGCCTTTTACGCATTTACCAAACATCGTATAGCTTTCTGCGCGAGCCATAAAATGTAGGTCGCGCAGAAATCGGAAAAAATCGTCAACCTACGCGCCAACAGCCAGTTTTCAACGCGATCTCAAGCTTTTAACCGGTTTCCATTAAGGCATTCGTGAATTCGGTTCAAGCACACGCCTGCTGCATCTTTTTTAACGTACAATTACGATAGCGTATACATTGTATATATGTATTATATATATGTATATATGAGCGGAGTAATAGCAACTGCAGCGAGTTTTACGAGTACATTTTTACTGCTATAATTGCGTCATTCGATTATCATTTTAACGAGTTGAACTCATCAATTTTCTAGTAGAGTTAGTCTATCGATGATAACGGGCATTCTCAACAAAGCACAAACTCGCGAGTTCGCTCATCCTCTCGTTAACTGTAAAATCAGCCATTTCTGGCTTTACGCAATTCTGCTGTTTTTCTTTACGTCCAAGCACTCGTTTAGTAGCTGTATCGCGTAAAAGCGGAACTTGCAATCGAGGAAAAAAAAGCAACGATCTGCGCGTTTTTAATTCGGAGGAATACTTCGGCATCTGTTCTTTTCCTGCTTCGCTGGCTATGCGAAGGACGCGCGCAGTCGCGTATATACTGTATTTTACACTCTGCTGTGCGTGTCCTCATTTTTGAATTTCGCCCAAGGCGTACCTTGACGTTTGTTTTTAACCGCGACTGCCTTTGAGCAGTGGAGTTTGCCTCTCGAGGTCGTGTGCTTTGATTTATTTTCCAACTTCTTTTCGAGAGTCTTTTCGGCTGCAGAGTATTTCAGGTAGAATGTGTGCCGCTAAACAATCGACTTGTCCCCAATTCTCCCCGAGATCTATGCTTTTTCACAATAGACCTTTGATTATTTATTTTTTACGTTTTCCTTAGCATTAAATAGAAAATTTTCGGAAAATTACGAAGTACGAGTGGTCGTTCCAAGAGTTTTTCCTGTTGGCAATGTACCTTTCTTATCGCCTCAATTCCAACGATGGATTACATATCGCGTGTCTTTTTTATCAATCGATTGCATCACCCCAGAGAAGTAATGTGCATTTTATCGTAAAAGCTTCCACCGGATGTTCATTGGCGATAATAAATAAATGTACAACGTGCCAGTGTTGAATTTTTTGAAAAACTGTCTGTCGTAAAACTATGATAGGAAAGAAAAACGATTCGCTACAGTCCATACACATTGTAGAAGTTCTGATTCGCTTGTCGATCACGAAATGTACGAGTTAAACGAACATACGAAGCTCATGTGTACCGAGGACACGTTTCTAGATAATCGAGCATCACCGAAATCAAGCGTGCGACGGACAATCGGCCGATGGACAATCGGTCGATCGCTATTGCACATGATTACATTATACATTGAGATGCGCGTACATGTACATTAAATGTATTTATTCCGCGCGTGACAATCGCATAGTGTATAGCTCGTTTTGCAATCGCGTACACGCTCGTTCTTAAATATCCAGGCGCTCTCTTGCGTACACGGTAATATCAGCATTTTTCGACGGGAGCCGACGGACTCGAAGATAATGGGGACACATCCCCCCGAGCGACGGAAATTGCTTATTTTAGCCTGCGCTCATCAGCTGTACGCACGCGGACTACCTCAAGAAATTGCATATAATAGTTGCCTTCTGTCTGTCTGCGTATAGAGGGTCATTCGACTTTGTAGAAAAAAATCATTCGAGTAAAACGAATGTAATATATGATTCACGAGGTCGAGGAAACTTTTTCTTCCCTTTATACGCGATATAGAGTTCGCAAACTGAATATTCTAGATCGTTCTTCAGCTTACCGGGTGCGTTTATGTGTATGAGTGTGTATGCGTGTGTATGCGTGTGTATGCGTGTGTATGCGTGTGTATGCGTGTGCGCGCGTGTGCACACGTGCGTGCGTAGGTGGACTTTCTTTCTCTACTCTTCAATCGCATTGTTTTTATTCTTCACTGTGTATAGTGTCGCGCATATAGTGTACTATGCTATGCAAATTACTCGAGGCGCAAATGCAACGGACATGCTATGTAGATTTATTAATCATAGAGCCGCTGTTACAAATCGTGTGAATTTATGCGCGAGTCAGCCTACATTGAATAGTTAGTTTTATTTAGGTTATACGGACTCTGCTTGTTTACATTTGACGCAAGTACAGTGTTTACGAGTTGGAACCGTGTATTTTCAAATATTTCATGTACAAATTCAAGTATCTAGGAATTATGTCAGGCTATTCGATCGTGTCCGATTTATCTACGGTATTTGAGGCTGAGTAGTACGCCGTGAAACGTCGACGCGTTCGGATTATAAAGCATAAGTATACGCGTTTTTCTCGCTGATCATGTTTGGTATTTCAATTAGCCGCTTAGAATTTGAAGACGTCAAATACTAAATGATATTGTCCTTCGGATGACGTATGCTTGTAAGCTTGTAAGCATGTACTTTATAGGAAGAAGGCTACGGTGGACTGCCGCAAGCTGCATTCGAAGATGAATCATTTTTTCCGAGCACATGCGCCACGTGGCCTCTGGTATAAGCCAATTTTTTATTTATAAGCGCACACACCGACGACAATGTATTATAATTCATAAATACGACTTGACGAAAAGACTGCTGAAAGTAATACGTTCTTATTACAGACTTGAGGTTTACAATTGAGCGTTTTGCTCGTACGGAACGTGCTCAATTACCCCTCGCTTGCTTTAACGAGTTTCACGAGTGCGCCAACTTTTCCAGCGACAAACTTTCAAGAGCCTAGCTTGTAAATAATGTCGATAAAGTAAATTTTCGCATTCTTCGCACAGAATCGAATGCGCAAAATGATTAGAAATTTTTTATCCCTCGCGTATTAAAAAATTGATGGCCTTGCGTAACGCGCGTATGCCCGGGTGTACAATGTGTGCATTCTATTACATAACTCGATAGACTCTGCCGCGAATAGAGCTTTCAGCGAGCTTTCAACATCATCATCCCTATTCGGACGTAACGCTGGCGGGCGCACGTAAGTAGCCTCGGTTTCACATCAATTTATCTTTACATAACGAATATTGCCGGCCTAATGATATTTATATATGCTTACAAGTGCCCTCTCCGTCGGTATCGATGCGCCAGCAATAACCCGGATTGACGAGCTTGCGAGAAGCCGTAGCCGGGTACTTCCATCTGAGGGGCTTGCTGCTGAGAGCCTCGTGATCCGATTCAGCGCGATCAGTCTCGATGTTCACTGGGCTCTGCCGAGAGCCCGCGGCCATCGGGAATTTCTCCACCCATGTGCTGGGTCCTGAAAATATAAACAGATATAGAATATAGATTGCGTTGGAAAATTCGAAAAATTCCTCTCCAAATATGCCTAGTATACCAGGAGAGACGTGAGAAATAATGCTCTATGTTTATGAACTATGTACAATGTACATACAACTTGAGCTGCTTGTGTTTGTAGAATTGATCCCGCCAAAAGAATCGGGAAAAATAAAAATCTGGAGAGTAAGGAGAGTCTATTTTCGCCTATACGGTAGATATATAGCTATACGTAAAGTACGAGGATGTAAACCGATCCAAGATTTATCCTCCGAGATGTCTTGTAAATCAAGAGATCGAGTGACTCTCGCAAAGAATTCGCATAAAATTATCAGTGCCTAGAAGACTCGTAAACCAAAAGTAAATCCCCGTGTGTTTCGTTGGAAAGAAGCTGTCGCTGCATTCATGATTAAAAAGCTTAATAGTGCCGGTAAAGAGAATCCAAATAGACGCAGCCGAATCCAAGGCTACGGTACGATGATTCATCCCAAATAAAAATGCGACGTCGACGCACTCGAATCGAGTCGATCTCTATACGATCAATTATCTTTTCTATTTAAATAACATCGAAAACGTGTGCAAATGCGTGCTTTAAAATGGAGCACTGAAAAATTGCTGCGCTGAAAAGTCGCGCGATTCTTTGGCGTGATCGATAAGAGCTGCCAACGAGTCATGTGGTTCGATCCGTAGTGTCGATCTGGGACCGAGCGGCGGCAACAGCATCATTTATTTAAGTGCGTGCTTCCGCCGACGTTTACTCGAGAGTATATCGCGCACACTAACATGCTGGACAGCATATAATCTAATACAATCGAGTTGATGACGTTGATGATAAATTTTGCGACTAGTGATCTAGAGAGTAGAGTAGATATATATATGAACATCGCTTTGAGTCGACGTACTTTGGGAGAAAAATCCTACGACTCAGCGGTTTGGAATTTTTTAATTCCTATAGACATAGGAACAGTTGTGTAACACCGCACGAATTTCTCGGCTTTTCCGGGAAATCATTCACGTGATACGTATTGTTTACGATCGAGGGAAATCTAGCAAACGTAATCGCAATTTTCGCAGACGTAATTAGTTTAGCCGTTTCGAGTTGCTGCTATCAGAGTTTTTTTTTCGCAATTAAGAAGCACGTAATTTCTTTTACGAAAACGATCGCCTTATACTTTTTTAAAGCCGGCAAACATTCGCTTGTCGCTTCTTTCGGTGGTAAACATTTTAAAAATTCACAAACTGATAATCAATAACGGGGCGCAATCGGTGTAGTCGATTTTACGGCTTCGCTAAAAATAGACCCTTTGAGAAAAATCTAACGAGAAACTTATTTTCAAATCGCGTAAGCTATTTTTCAAAAGCCCTGCGTGAGGGCTGTGTTGATATTTATTATATTTTATTTGTATGCTATAGCTATATCACAGGTTTGAAATTTTCTCAGGCGTGACTAATGACTGTTCGCTTCGTAGTTCGCTATGACGACGAGGGTACACTCAACAAAAACCTCTCAAATATTCATTTTCTTATTCTAAATGAATAGAATACGAGCATTTTTTTCTACCTTGCGCCAATTCATGCCGTCGGTTTATATTTTGGGCAGAACATTTAATGCCATTTTTACTCGATAATAATATACATTATCATTTTTCGTACGCCGATGGATAGTAAGGATTGAAATGCGTTCGAATTAAAGATGCGATATTTTTTCCTTCTTTTGATAATATGCAATTAATTTTGCTAAGTCGATATAATCGATATCTCGAGGAGCATAAACTTTTTACGATAATTTTAATTTTGATTACGCTCGCTCAATCAAGCTAAACTGCGTATAACATAAAATGTAAGTACATACTAAATAGTATGTACATAGGAGAAGAAAAAAGAAGAAAGAAAAAGTCTGAAGAAAAAATAAACAATTCAGTATAGCTATATTGATATTTGAAATTTCAACTAATCAAAGTCATTGTCGCAATGAAAAAAGTTATAAAATAGACCTATAAACTATAAATAGAAGGTTTGCAGAGCACGTGGTACAATAAATTGCGTAGGCAATGACAAATGAGGAATTCAAGATTGATAATACTCATTCAATATTACAGGGTTGGCTTCGTTAGTGCATCGTGTACTTTTATTACGTCTGCTTTAATTATTAACAGTTTCTCTTTACAGAAATATTGGGAAAATTCAATTGGCAAGTACATCGTTTGCCTTAAAAGCTCGTAGTAAAGAAAAATAATAAAAAAATCTATTTTTACTTTATTGCCACTTTCGGATTTTCCGGCATTTCTCGGACGCAAAGACGCCCAGTTTCGACAGTTGCGTATGCTTAAACTTGACATAATAGTTGGCTACAACAAACTCGACACGTATTTCAGTTGAAATTCCGCGCCGATGACTCCCTTCTAAGCTGTTTGCCAAGGCTCCTGTATGGAAGACGCGTCAGTGCTCGGAGTCGTCGATCCCGTATGCAAATCTCCTATATGTATATGTGCTTGGATGACTCGAACGATGGGACACCAATACCATTTAAATGCTTAAATCCGTGTGTAATGACATGCGTGCGTCTTCAAGAGGAAAAACCGCGTCGTTTGTCGAGAAGTATGCCGATAGAGAGTTAAACTGAATAAACGATTGGGTTACTAGATCAATGGCAGATTCGGCGCCGACTGGATGGCGCGACCTTGCGTCAATTGCCGGAGAGAGATCTTGACACATTTGATCTCGGACCGGTAAGAGGTGGCTGACCTCGTCGACGATGTATAATACGAATGACGGAATCCTGTTTGAACAATAACAAATAATCTATAAGAAAAGCATCAGTTTCGTACGAAGAAAATTGACATTTTTTTCTCTCTCATTCGTGTGTGGTTTTCCAATGCCAGCTCCAATTGACAATGCTATTGCAAACAATAGGTAACGTGCATTTCCATGAAAAAGTCTTTTTAATTCTTTAACGTTGCGACAAATTATATTGTGCATTATATATATAGAAGCTGAAGAAAAAGCGCGAAAACGGCCGTGAAATTGTTTTTGCTGCGAACGCACATCGGTCTTCCGGTTACCTTACAAAACACATGCACATGGCCAATGAACGGAAGGTCGCTCATCGCTACGTACGTATCAAGTATTCGTCTGGTCTGCCCGATAAGAATGTTATTTTTATTGATATTTTACACTCAAGTAGAATAAAAGCTCTTTCAACAATTCTGAATAGCGCTTTGCGCGAACGATCTTTTTTATCGTATAGGAACAATAAGAATACTCTATTGCTCTCCCCTTCTAAGTGGGACGTGGAATTCGCTATTATTTCAGAGTCGCTTGCACAATAAGCGAGACTTAATTATCTCCATGCTCCAGGGAGTATTGCTGTTTCTGGGTGTGTCGTCTGTAGGTGCCAGTAAAATATTGCGCTTAAAGTGCTCTATTACGTATATACTTAAGTACACAAAGTCAATATCTATTCTAGCGATCTTTACCAGCTCTGGGCATTAAATACTTGCGCTTATTCCGACGAATGGATAACCAACAAACAAGCTTGACAACAAAAACAATTTTTTATTCGGATTGCACCCGCGGTCTACGCTCTCTGTGTATTGGCACGCGAAAGGGTAACTTACAAGTATGCTGACCGAATGATCTTTATATTTTTAACGCGCTTCTAAACGCACACGTTAAAATAGTTTTTAATCAATTTAAATCAATAAAACAACTTTCATCTTGAGGATATATATGTACTATATATATTATACACGTGTATAAGTTAGCTCGTTAATCGCTGCACAGTATTTACAGAATCAATAGCAAAGTAATTAACTGAGGCATACTTGCCGTTTGATCTGTTTCTACACCGGAAAAGCTCAAGCAGGTACGTATATAGATGTATTATATGCTATACCGGGTGCTTACGTACGCAAATGTAAATACGTAATAGCGGTCCATATTACGGACTCACTTTAATTCTCCTAATTCAAGCTGTTAGCGGTGTTGCAAACGTGTAAACTGGCTTCGACGTTATAAATGAAGCCAGTATATTGGCGCGAAATTAATGGATCTGGAACGTCAGTGAACAATAACACGATCGTTTATGAATCCATATCTGGTTAAGCGAAATCGAAAGTGATTTGGCTAAGTTTTAACGAGCTACTGCTAATTCATCCGGAAGAATACTCATATTATTACTCAAATGCATCGATATACGCAGTAGTAGATATATATATATATATATATATATATATATATACACGCGCTTCGAGCGAGGTTTCAAAAGTAGGCAACTCGTACAAACATCGTTAATTTAGAAAGGTGTCGTCATTTATCGTACTGCTCATTTTATCGCGTGTATATCACAAGGAGATAATAAGAGTTGATTCATTTGGCAAATATTTTGCATGTGCCTTCGTCAAAACAAACGAATGATAAACTTTTCGTATACGGAACACACGTTGTTATTCAACACGTGACGCCTGCAACATCGAATAATTCGGAAGTGAAATTTCAGATTGATTTCATGATGTAGGCAGGTATGAGAGAAATAGTCTATGACTAAGTATTCTAGCTTTATCAAGGAAAATTGTTTTCCATTCTATACAGCGGTACGGTCTAAAAAATATCATTTCTTTCCAAGCTCTATAGTGCCGATAATTATCAATCTAACGTCGCCGATCAATTTCTCCTGGTCGATAAAATTTTATCGATAACTGTAAAATCGTCACAAATCTTTTTTTATACTCGGCTCGAGTAAAAGGGAGTGCAACGATCATTAACATCCAGCTGTCTTGAGAGTTGTTCATGTGTACACAGAATTAAAACTGAATTGCGCGTCTTATCAGTATTTATCTTCAGCAACTTGCGTACGCTACTATACCTGGAGCCTCAAGAGAAAAGCAAATGAATCGAGAAACGAGTAACGAAAAAAGAGAATCGAGAAACGAAAAACGAGAAAAGAAATATCCGCTTACCTGTGTTCTCGATAATCTTCATACGCGTAATTTTCCGCTTCGATGCCACTTATTTTTTGGACAGGCATTTAATGCTATTTGCGGAACAAATTAGGAGATCTTTTTTCTGAATTGTAATGATTCTTTTGTAATTTACGGACCGTGACCGTGATCCTTTATATTGATCCTATCGGTGTAATTATTGCGGTGCTACCGATGTATGTTACGTGAAATCTCAAAAGCGTATAATTTTTATCGAAGACCAAGATGGATACGAAGAATCCGATATCTCACTGATGACACATTCACGTGATGTTTTCAGAAGCGCCTACATTTTTTCCTACAACTATATGATCGAATGGCTGTATCTCCAATGATTATATTCATCACATAAAGCGAACAAACTAAACGCTACCTATAGAGAATATTGAAAGCTTCGTTACATTAATTGCATGTATCGACAAATTCATCGATCGCATTTCCGTATCTCACAACGAGACACCCAGGTCTAAGCAATTATCGCAACGAGACACACCCTAGACATGCGCTTATAGACGCTCACCTCTTAGAAATGAAAAGAGAAAAAATCTCGAATTACCGTTGACGTTACAAAACACGTTACAATAGTTGCGGGAGTAAGCGGGAAAGGTGCTACGGCGCGACGAAACGTCTCGCGATTCCATGTCTATATTGACAGAAGATTAGGCTGAAGCACGTGATGATACGTCACGCGTCCTCGTATAGTTCTACAAATACAAATGGCAAAAAACAAAATCAGAATAAATAGCGGCGAGTACATTGATTTATTACTCTTTTAAGTATTTTATGACCAATGGACTAACATTAGAAAAAATCGATTTCTGCATAAATAGACACCTGCTTCAGAAATATCTATTTGGTAATATAGCTACGCAATCGCTCGTTGATACTAACAATGTTATCGGTAATATAATTATACCGACATGATTATAAAACAGAAAACTTGATAACTGATAAATAGGATTGACGCTCAACTTGCCGCGTCAGTTGCTATGATCGGATGACATATAGAAAGTAATTTGCAATTGTTAAGGCCTGTCACGTGTATATATATATATATATATATATATATATATATACACGTGACAGGCCTTCGTAATCGCAAATTATATATATATATATATATACGTAAGCTCACAAACAAAGAACATTGTCTTCCGGCGAGAGATAATTCAAATTGACGACGTAGGGCGACCTCCTAAACTGCGCATGTGACCCCTCGATGATTTTTCCATTGTTCCCGCCCGGAGAATGCAGACTTCCAAAAACGTTGCCTCATCACTACGCACATTGTCGAGTTCTTTTGATCTGACGGTTTTGGTACGTGTTAGTCGCTTATATCGTATACGCTAGTTTATGCATATGACGCAGACCTGTGTGGGCGATGCATAATAGGCATCGCGTCTTTTCAAAATTAGTTTCTTTATTTCTTTAATAATCCAGCCTCTCTCTTCCTGAAAGCTTTTATGACTCTAAACACATGTGATGGTAAACATTTTCTGGCGCATTCGAACAGTTTTTAACAATTAACTTTTTTCATTATACATTGCGTGATAATGAATAACTCGCGAAGAAACAAATACGTCTCGAGTTGTTATGAATTTAGCACGTGCGCAGCAGACGTAGAGGCGAGAAAAAAAAACATTTTTCACGAGATTTATATTTTTATTTATAATATACACAAATGCAAATTTAGATAAGGGTCGATCAATGTTTATTACGAGTAACGTTTAACACGTGGCAACGATCGGTTGACGTAAATAATTGCTTGCACATTGGTGCAATACCGTTCTAAATATTGTCATAAAATACTCATTGAGAAAGATAAGTCTAATTAATTAAATGAAATAAAATTATACAAAAAAAAATTATCTCTCTAATCAGCTCGAATCTCGGTCATTATCGATTCCGCTTGTAGTACCCTAAGTAGCGCTAATGATAAGAAAAGCACCTGTACCGGCAAAACGTTTGAAAAACTATACGTGCTGTCGAAAAACAAGTGTCTGCATCATCGCTGAAACTATGCGTTAAATATTGAGGATGCACTATAGGTAAATAAATTACATAATTATACAGCGTGTTTAAAGCACCTCAAGGGGATATGAGAATACTTTGCTTGCAAGGTATGCTCGGCTAATAGGCGCGAGACTATTTGCCTGAAGTGCCTACTCATTACTTTAATGCGATTAGGGAAATAGCACGCAGTTAAAATAGCGATTTTGCGCATCTGGAAGACACGCGGGCAATAGCGTATAGTTCATATATAGGATATATATTCCTTTCCCGCGAAGAATTACAGATGAACACGCAGCAACTTTCGCCGTAAAAAATTACCTCAAAGGATCAGTTATATATTTATCCGTTTTTCACTTTGTTTCGTGTGGTTCGAGCAAATTGTAGAGAGACGATGAGTCAGAAATATTAGAGTCACTTGTCAAAAAGTTCTTTTCGCGCTACTGAGTCATACACTAGGTTGCTCTAAGTGAGGTACTTATCTTCTGATTTTTTCTTTTTAAAGATATACGACTGTGTCGTTGTATCGAGGGAGGAATTCTAGATTAGTCAATGATTTGCAACGTCTGAGATTCCGTCGCCATCGTTGTGTTTGCTCATGAAAAGAAAACTTATCATCTTATCAAGTGATAGCATTCTTTATGCGAAATTGTGAAAGGTCATGAAAAGCGTTATCGGATAAAATTTATAGAGTTGACTTTTTTTAGGAGGAGTTGAGTCGAAAATCGTAAATTTACATCACCGAGTAGAATTTTATAGCTTTCTAGCGTTTCGAAATACGAGAAAAAAAGTCTCTCAATCGTTACAGGCATTATTGGAAGACTTGTTTGGCGCATCATCGACTTTCGAAAGTTCAGACACCTTTCGGTCGCGGTTCGTGCCGCGAAAGCCGTAAACCGCCGTTACCTCGTTACCGCAGGTGAGCGTCTGCGCGCATAACTTTCGCATATGCGTATGTATAAAGAGCTGCTGCTGCTGCTGCTGCTGCTACTGCTGCTGCTGCTACTGCTGCTGCTGCGTCGTTCTGTATTCGTCTTTTGAGCACAGGCGTCTAAGCTGGCGTTTGACTGTTTTTCATTTCGGTTGGAACCGGTTTACTCCGGATAGAAAAGCATTAAAAAGAGGCAGATTAGCATTTCGCTCTCTCGCGAGCGCGAGACAAGACGATTTCAGGTTTCCTGGCAAACTTGCGCGTAGTGTATAATTTGTTACGATTATAGCAAGGAGAAACGAGGATGGCTGTGCGAGATATTTTTCTGCTTTAAAGGGTTTGCATACAATTGTCATATAGTAAAGATGGATGGAGCGAAAACCTTGCAATATACGTTGTGTTTAAGTGTGATCGCGCGCTATAAAACCGGCTACGTCAAACTTATATTTTTTTAAGTTAATAGCGCGCATTATTATTACAAATAAGTTTCAACGATCGTATCCTGCTGCTCTCTCGTATAGCCGTGACGTCCTGCTTCAGCAGAGACGGTAGAAAATAATGTTATTTTTTTCCAGTGCTGTCTTTGGCACGAGATGTAGTTTCTTAGACTTGATAGCATATTATACGATTGACCGAGCTTGGTTTTTTTCTCGTAATTCTACGATTACATTTTGATAACATAATGGGTTTTTTTCGCAACAAAGTATACAAGCAGTTGCGATAAATTCATCGTCTGTCAATTTATTCGTTACATAAAGAGAAACGGGAAGAAGCAGGAGACTCGTCGCGTAAAGCCTTTCGACGCAGAGAGCGAGAGAGCGCAGCATCGCGCGCAGATCTCGAGTCACAATCGCAGGTGCATAGGCAAATAGACGCGTATTAACTGCAGTGCCACGACGCTGGTTGTATAGAATATAGAAGCGCGCGATTGACCGGACAAACTCACGAGCTTGAATCGATGAGCCTCGTTGCACGATCTGCTGGGTTAGACCCAGTTTTACGTTGCGTTTCCGGGACTTCCGTGCGCTCTCAATATTTGCTGTACAAAGGGTATAGCATCGATTCCGCAAGCGCGCACAGCTGGAAAGATTTTTGGGGGACGATCATCGTCATTGCCACTCTCTACGATCTGGGTTACGGGGTGAATTGGTTTCGTGGCAGGTATAATTGGCTTTATGAATATAATGAAGCGCGTGCGGGTTACTTTTTTTCCTCTATAGGTTTGATGCGAGACTCGATTGGCCATGTATATATTGTACTTGTATATAGCGCTTGCGGATAGAATGCCGAGGTCGTCGCGTTTCGGCGCCTTATATAATCGTGCAGCGGCCGCACACCGCAGCCTTATCCCATATTTTATTGCGTGCGATTTGAATTTAGCGCCGGTCGCCGAGATCGATCCTACGTGCTTCGTTTTTTCTTTTCTCTCGCTTTATTTCTTTATACGCACAACTCGCACACACAAGAGAGTGAGTATGTCATATCAGCTAGGCATGTTATTATACGGGATTTGAGGCACAAGCGACCTTGGGGAATGCAAATTTGCGCTCTAGAAAGCTCGAAGTTGTAATTCAATATAAACATATTCTCGCGTATAAACGCGAGATAATCCCAAGTGAGTGTCGCGATATATTTCCAATTATAACTACAAAAAGAACTTTCGGCCAAGAAGGTTGCACCATTCAATAGAAAGCATTGCGATGATTTAGATTGTTCCGACAGCTCTAATGTCCGCGCACCGATGTATACGATGTACGCAGCGCTTTTCTCTCTCTTTAATTTTTCCAAGCGAAGCGCGCGTAGATAGGATAAAAGTGAAAAATTATAACCATATCAAAGAGTCGAAAGATAAGCCATGATTTATGAGCGATCTTTATTGCACATTAGGATGCTTCTTCGCGCGTTGAATTGTTTTTTTTTTCAGGCACATTGCGCGATAAAAGCCCGTCCAGAAACATCAGTTTTACATCAGCCAATTCTCACAAGGATAATTGTTCACAGTTCACAAGAAAGAATGGAAAAAATACACGATGCATATATGAATTTTATGTTTCTATGCATATGTGTGTACGAAATTCATATGCATCGGTGAGAATGTACGACCCTACCTTGTACTCGTTTTCGGGTCATAGCTCCCGCATATTATATACTCTATACACATCGAGCGAAATCTCTCATTCCGTGCTATAGTTTCGCGTGGAATCGATGCGTATCACCGCCACCTGTGGAATCATCGAAATCGTGTGCCATTGTTTCCAGCGATGAGTTTCGAATTTTTTACAGATTAATTCGATATTGATTATCGATCGACTAATTTATGCATTATCATGATTTATAGTGCAGCCTGTCCGTATTGACAAATGCAATTGCCGGTAAAGCGAAACCAAAGAAGTTTCTCGTCTTGTCAAAGACGTACACATAATCGCGTGACTGAAGGCAAGCGAACGATTTATCTGCGGCGCGAAATTGAGTTCCAAGCATGGAAGTAACTAGGTGTATAGGCTCTGTTCTAGTTCAACGGAAACCGAGCTTGTTTTTGCCGTTTTCCACAGAATTTCATGTATTTTTTAAATCCCAGAGACGTCGATGTAGCGATGCGCATAAATGTGCGCATAAATGTGCGCATAAATGTGCGCATAAATGTGCGCATAAATATGTGCATCACCGGATTTTAAAAAAGCCGGTATATATTTATAATTCCGGTTCTAAAATAGTCGACTCGCAATCTTATCTGTCCGATAAATCGAGAACAAAATCTAAATTTCAGTTTCTCATGTCTCAGGATAATCCTGGAATAAAGCAATGCGATGCGATGCGATTCGCGGAAGTACCGAAATGACTAATTATTAGCGATAATTTGTGACTTGCGAGACACATGCATACACGCATGAGAGCATACCACAGCGCAAATATGCAGTTCGACGGCTTGTACAGGCGGGACAAGAAGAGGAGTAGAACGAATATCGCGAGATCATGAGAAATGGCCGTGTTTTTGATCGAACATTTTCCCCGGCATTGTCGAATTGTGGACTTTTAAACGTAGTATTTAGCTATATACGTTTTAGTTATAATGTTGGTGCAGATTAGAAACCCGGAAAAAAATAATTGATATATCGATATATGCTAATTAGACTTTCCGGAAATTCGAAGAGGCGAAATCTTCGCTTCGTAATCGTATGAATATTGAGGTAGGTTGGTCGAGCCATAAGATGACCGTGAAACTTTCTAATGATCGCTAGCGCCACACGGTGCTTATTTACAAACGCAGAGAGCGACGAATCGAACGCGCGAGAAAAAGAAGGAGCGTAGTTGCCGCAGCGAAGAAAAAGGAACTGTCAAAACGAAAAGAGCAACAACGAGGTTGGCGGGTCGACGACCTTTCTCCAAGTCAGTAGACTCGAGCGAGAGAAAACGTACGTATCGCATTCGAAAGTGTTTTAGCATAGTCGACTGGCAGCAGTGTGCGCGATTGCGCATATTGTACACAGAGCGTAAACTCACCGTTCTGACTGGAGTAGTCCCATTCCCAAAAGCCGGCCATCGCGGGGGATATCTATCGGAAATTGAGGTCCGAAAAGTTGAGATCCGAGTAAGGCTTGCTCCCGCTCGTTTTGCCCACCTCCAGTACGCTTCGCTCAAAAGCTGAACGCCTCTTCGTCTTGTATGCCGTTTGGTTTCACCTTAGCCAACTCTGCCGTCTCTCACAGCAGTGTGGAAATTTTCCTCGGGTCGAGCCTCTCCGCATTCACCAATACGATGTACGTTACTCGAGAACGTTCCTCCTTGCGCGTCACTCGCGGCAGCTCTGGTGCTCTTGATCTGTGTGCTTCGTGTACGGGTGGCGGTGAAGCGAAAGAAAACGATTCCACGAAGCGGTGCGAGATGTGCGTACGCGCAAAGCTTGTACGAGCAAGAAAGTCTCTCTCTGTCTCTGAGATGTGAACCTGCGGAGTGTACGACGCGCTGTAAGACCGGCCGGTCGCTGCGCCAGCGTTTATAGGCGCGTCGCGTTGCGAAGGGGGTCACGTGACGCGTTGCCAGCGAGCGTCGACCGCCGCCAAAGGCGCGAGCCGCGAGTCGCGAGCGCACGAGCGCTGGAGTAGCCGGACTAGTTGGTAAGCTGTTGCTGGTCCGCTGCTGCTGGTCCGCTGCTGCTGGTCCGCTGCTGCTCGTGCAGCCCTGCAGTCGTGCACCGCTGTTGGAGTTTACGGAGATACGCGGAGCGCATGCGCCGGTAAATATTTACACGTGCCGATGCCGACTGGTCGACGCGCGCTCTCTCCCTCCCCCGCATCTGCCTGCACAGTCAGAAGGCAGAATTATTGTCGTCGAGTGTCTGTTACTGCTGCCGCTATAGTCGCTGCCAGTATAGGCTCTTCCAAATATACCTATAAATAGCTATGGCTTCTTCACGCGTCTTCTATTTACGTTGCCTCTTTTTACGTTTCCGAGAACAAAACTACGCAAGCGTCGACGTTCTCCGCAAAGAAAATTTATTCTCCCATACAGATTTGATTATTTATTTAATCAAGAGACCGTCGATCCGTTTTCAATCAATATCACGCTCAGTCGTGCGCGCAGTCCTCTTCGTTCGTCGCCTTGACTCAGCGAATAAACGAATTTAATTCGACTTTGAATTTTCGATTCAATCAAAGCGAAAATCCAGAAACTAGCGAGCACGCAGCAGCGTTTACGTTCTGCATTGTATTCTTCAATCGAGAATCAATCGTTCAAACGGACGTTCTTAAACTTGGCTCAATTATCGTCCTTAAAATTCGATATGCGTTCAATTCGCGATCGGATAATTGAATGAGCAAACAACTGCAAGGATACGCGAGAAAAATCTCGTACTTGAAATATCGTTACAGTCATCTGACGTCCAGTAATGCATAAATAATTGCAAAACCAACGAACATCGTGTGACGCGCGCGCGCGCGCGCTCATGTGCTCAAAAAAAGCAAACTTCTACTTTAGCATAAGAAAAACAATTGATGAAAGCCGTCGATCAAGTTCAGCCAGTTTGCATGCGAGTTTGCATGTATTCGCATGTATTCGCATGTATACGTATTCGTTGTAATGAGTAGATTTTTGCTGTATCTTCTCTCTACCGCATCGAGGATATAGTTTACGAGCTGGATAGAGCGCGCAAAATCGAGTAATAGCCGCTGAAAATCCTTTAGAATTTCAAATTTCTCGCGTCGCAATACTAAAGACGAAAAAAATGAAATAACAAATAATGAGTTACATTAGGATGCAACGGGCAGTGTAAAGTTTCAAGTTTATTTTCTATAGTAGCCGTTGCTGCTTTGTACGTTCAATTTTCCAACGTACTGTAGAAACTGTCTATATTTATTTGTTATTCGTGAATTTGAATACGAATTTCGATGGATTTTCAAATCCGATGGTAGCTTTTCTGCGATTCTAGACGTTAAATTTATGCATCGATGCGCGCACTACCCGATAACGACAAACATTTTAAACGCGCTTTTTTACCTCGTATCGTTTTTTTTTCTAATCTCGCAGAGAAATGCCTGTATTTGATCGTGCTTTGTTTCTTTTTTTAAAGAGTCCGTTCGATTAGTCGCTACGAGCGTATCTGTATCGTATACACGAGGTTCAAGAGCGGCTAATCGCGTCTAATCCAATTTTTTCCCCGATCCAAAAAAATGTTTCATTCGCGTTCTACCGCTGGATTAGCGGTATTTTTAAAACTCGATAAAAAAAGTGTTGCCAGAGAGCAAAAGAGAATCGTGCGCGAACAGGCCCGCTCACGACTCCAGACCCTAAGTACTTGCCTGCGGTTATTGCGACACACATCCGAGTCAATTTAAAAATTGTTTCCCTCTCGAAAATCGCCGCGATGCTAATTTGCGAATGACGTCGGTCTCTGGCATATATATATAGATAGATATAGATAGATGCATGTACACACCTTTAGACGGGAGTAATAAGCCAGTGCACGTCGAGAAATTCCTTTGCCCCGAGCGACTTTATCGAGCATCCACGCATATACATATAGATATAGTGGAGATGTTGCTGGTTTCGCGCTATTTTCACCGCGACCGGTTTCCTCCCTCGGATCCTTGACGCGGCGGGTCTAAAAAGGTGCTTCGCAGAAGCCTTCCTTTTTGAGAGATTCAAAGAGAGCTCACGAAGGATGAAGCGAAATTCATTTCGTCGTTGCTTATATATATATACGCGACGCGAGAAATCTCAAAGTTCCTCGAGTTTGGACAGACAGACAGACAGACAGACAGACAGACAGACAGGCTATGGGCAAAATTCACTGAAAACACCATTTCCGTTTTATTTATTTTTACTTTTATATTCTAAAATGACTTTATTATAACTCTTATTCTTATACACATGTCGAATATATGCTTTTCAGATCTATAGTACTTGCGTACAAGTATGTATAGTGACAATCCCTTGGATAGAATTATAATATTTCACTAATAGGAGGGAATGAGGTGACGATCCGTACAATGAAATATCATATTTCTCTATGGATCTTAACTCGAGATTAATTACATTAATTCCATTGAAATTAAAGGAATGAAAAATATGTTTATTTCAAAAGGTATTAGAAACGATATTTGACCGATCGAAGGAAGAAAAAATATGGATCTTTATATCAAGGAATTTCATATTAAAATAAGGATAGGTATTTGGTATTAGTATTTTAAGGGATTAGTATCTTTATTCGTACATTACTGACAACAAATCGATATAGAGTCGCGATAATCGATGCAGATGCATCCCGACGGCAGCAGCCCCAGGGACTGGGCCAAACGAAAAACATCCGTAAAACTAATCGTATTACAGATGTAGTGTCGTGAATCGAAGATGATATTCTTCAGAAGTAAGTACAATACGCGCGATCGTCGCATACATGTATGTCGCGAGTAACGATTCCTGAATCTCTGCTACGCGGCTACAATCACAGCTCACGAATGACAAACCCACTCGTTACCCGATAACCATTATCCGATAAACAGTGCAGTCAGTCATAGTTGTACTCTTGCAGCGTCGACTCGTTAAAGCATCTAATCGTTTCAATGCCTCCTACATCGAATGGCTGTACGTACTTACATAGACGATTAATTCTCAGCCGATCGACCTTGCGTCCGCGTGCGTCGAGAAGAAAGGGGAAAAGGGCTCTGTGGGCAGTGGGATGTATATATTTCAAGGTATGTGTCTCAGTATTCGTGTGGTGAGTCGGTGTGTACGGGTGTACCATGTATGCTTATGTGCACAAGAGTATACTCGTTAAGAATTATGCGACGTAAAGAAGCGTTACGACCTTTGACAAGTGAAAATAATCTTTAAATTCCCGGCGATTATAATGGGCGTTTTCTTTCGTCTTGCATTCTTTAAATCATATAGTCAGTTGGAACTTTAAATACCCGATCACGGCATGCGTGCGACTACATAGACAACTATACTGCTTCTCTATTAACATTCGAGGGGATAAAATACCACGAATGACGAATTCTTCACAAATCATTATTCTCCCTACCCCTTACCGTTTCATACTCAATCGAGAAGTGGATTTGGCTTAAAAATTTATTTTCACCATCTTTACGAATACGGATATTCAAACGAGTGTCTATACTTGCATGGAAGATCGACGATAATTCACTACATTTTCCAATTCCACTCCTCGTTCAGTTTCCATTAACATCTAGTACAAGTAAAAAATAACTTTGGCGCCTCCTTTCGATTTCTTTCACTCTATCCGAAATTGTACCCCATATAGCCGACATCTACTCCTTTTTCGATCGATAGTTCGATCGCTTCTACTTCGGTCCCATGTAGAATATTCAGAAACTTCTCTCATCTCTTGTAGCCTTTACCTCCAACATTAACTTTAATATATTTATCGTACACATAAATATAATACAAGATTTTTAAATCTGGCAGTAACTGGCGGATACGCACTGAGCAACGATATGAGACAAGCGTGATATGAGAGAATTGATGTTAGGTATACAATGTTTCATACTTCATTAAATTTCGATTTTATTGTAAAACGCAAAAACGCATCGCTTCGTGCTTGACAATGTTACACTCAAATATAAAATTAAGGCGTCCCAATCACCTTATACTTCATCTGTACGCTTACAGAAGCAATTCAAATTTCAACTATTGAGAAATTTATTATGAAAAAAAAAACATCGAACATTATTCGTACAGTGTTATTATAATTTTAAAAATGTTTGTATAAAAACGTTTTAGACAGTACTAAACTTTGTAGCATCGACATCGCCAGATTATCAGAATTTCAGACAGCCTTGCAAGAATTTTAGATAAAAAAAATATTAAAATTGAATTTTTCATTTCTGAGTCAGTACATTTTACAGAGTCGAAATTATCGAGACTACGCCGATGTCGATGAAAAAGATCAAGCAAAGAATACATACTACCGTTATAGAAATTTAGCAACGAACATGATTCGAGTTCATGTACAATCGTTGGTGGACTTAATCCTTAAAAATTACGCAACAATGCGATTTAACATTAGTGCGTTGACGCTATATTTTAAAAACTAGCTTTTCTTTTTCATTCTTTTTTATACTAGCATACCAGACACTCGCATGAATTTCATATTTAATTATTTAATTCTTTAATTTTTCACGTACACCGCAAGACAAACATAAATTGCCTTCATTCGTACGATTGCATGCGTATCACCTACATAATTATTATCGTCTCGTTTCAATAAAAATATCGGATTGTAAAATTGTTGCGTGTCACGCGTAGTACATACGTGTATAAGGAAAACAAGGGGATCGTTTGTATACGTCTATACAATAATAAAGTGTTTGAAAAATTGCTTGATAAATACGATGTATATAATGATTGAGGCCTACCCCTATTTTGGGATATACGTATTAACGTTTCAATCTCTTTCTGTATTATTACTTAATTTTATAAGATTTCTCATTTTTAATATTAATCAAGATTTGGCTTGGTAACTAGTTCTGTGAAATCTAAAACGAAATAAGTTTTTAGTAAAAAATGCGCATTAGTTTACAAGTGCGTGGCAATTAAAGTTCTTGATACTAAATCTGTGTTCAAGAACTCATCTTTCATTTCGGCGATTATTACATCTTTTTAATCATTAGAAAAATGTATAAAACTAAGAAATACGCCAAATAAAATAATTAAAAAGTCGTCGTCGTCACAATTAAGTTTTTATAAAAGACACATGCTTAAGAAATTAATCAAGCAAATATTCGAATAAAATATTATTACAAATATATCAGTACTGACATTCATTAAATATGTACTGTATATATAATAAACGGCTGTGTGTTTACGTTCTACGAATACTCGTAGTTTACTATCGCTTTTTAAATATGTTTATTATTGGTAAACTATTCTACCAATGGAAGCATAGACAAATTGTTTCTTAACAGATAATCCTCAAAAGCTCAAATTGATACGTCATGAATTCACAGTTTTGTTTGATAAGAAAAACGTGATGCACACATATTGGCATTTAAAAATTTCGAACAAAGATTATTTCTTCACTCTTGCTCTGGCAGTGTTATTTATCATTCAAGTACTTTACGTACAGTCTATAATAATTAAGATACTTGATGCAACGTTTAGTCGGTTAATTTAAAGAATTTGTAAAAAATCAGTATTCATAATTAGGCGAGCTTATTGCTTAATAAAAATGGCACTGACTACTGTGAAATATATCCTTTTTTGAGTATCGTTGGATTCGTTAAATATTTTCCCCATGACACCGTCTCCGTAAATTTTCTTTTTATTTGCCTTTTGCAGTTTTTTCTACGCTTTCTCTAATCGTCTTGATACACGAGTCTCGATGGATTTTTTTCTACGCTAAACGCGAAGGTCTTTATGAAAGGCAACGCGTGATCGGCAAGTTCTAATAAATTTCTTTTTCTTCTAACATTGTTAGGTGTGTGCGTATCTCGAACTGAAAATATTATGAAGTGTATGCTCAATGAGATCACCAGTGACTATCAATTTTCTTGGATATTTAGTCATTTGCAATTTTAGGCTCTCACGAACACATCAAATCCAATGCGAAATTGTTATAGAAATCAAGCAATATTTAGTTTCAATGTCAACTTCTCAAATGAATTAAAAAAACAAATTTATATATACATCGCAAATGATAAGCTTCTTAAATTGAATTAAAAATAGTCTTAGTACTTTCATATGAACTGACATAGTCACACGTACCTATATATAAGTACATATGGCAGTGCATTACAATCACGCATTAGTTCAACCAATTAATTGAGACAAGAAATTGAATTCAAGCACTGAAGTGAATAGATGCACGCTTTGCTGACGGACTCGTAGAAAAAGACGTTGCTTTTGGTAGTTTTTTGTTAAGTAAATCTCGCGTTTGAAATATAATTATAATAAAGAAATAAACATAGGGAAAATGAAAGAATAAAGCATAAAAATCGAACTCGCCGAGCGTTCGAGCTTAGTGCGTTGCTTTAGATTGTCGTTGAACACTGGGCGAGTGAGAGTCTATCGGACGAGACGAGGCTCGCAGAAGCCATTATTGTTCAGCTGGCCCTTGATGAAAGGAGCAGTTACGATAGTCGTGGTGGTGGATTGGTGTTGAGCGTGCGTGGGCGAGTCGCCGAGCAGCGCCAGCATGTACTTGCGCGTGGGCGAGTGCACCGTTGTGTTGTTAGCTGCGGCTGCGGCTACAGCTGCGGCGAGCGCACTACTGTGGTTGCTCTGTTAGGGCGGCACGTACGGTGGCGGCTTCCTGTACGTAGGTGTCGGCTTTGGTCTGTTCTGGCGATTGTTGTCACGATTCGTGGTGAAAGGAGGTGGCGGTTGATACGGCTCTTCAGAATTCTCTTTTGAGAGCATTGGGATGTCAGCGCCGTCCTCTGCCCGTTGATATTCTGGAGGTGGTAGCGGTGGTTTTTCTTCTTTTAGAATTATGGGAGACTTGTTGCCTAAAAAGTCAGGGAGAGGCACACAAGTTATTGTAGCCGGACTTTGGAAATTTCATTTATTTCGAACACTTTAACGAGGAATCAAGTTTACCTGGATCTGGTTTTTCGTCAAGCTCATCTTGGAAAATCACCGGGATACCTTTACTGCGGAAGCTCTGTCTTTCGTCATCCTTCTCGCTTACGCTCATCTTTCCGCTCCTTTTTCGTTTGTACAGTATGCAAGCTATTATCGCTGCGAGTAGTATTAAAGCAGCAATAATGATGGTGGGAAGTATAATTGTGAAGAAATGCTCGTCGTGACTTGCACCGATCGACGTAGAATCGTCTATTGGCGGTTGATCTGGTGGAATTATTCCGGCCTCCCTACAGACACCCGTTGACTTCACAGTTAACTGTATGACCCCGAATTCTGGCTGGTTTTCGCTATTGAATTCCCGAATTAACTCTTCCGAGAGATTGTTATCTCTTCCAAGTACTCTACGCAGTTGATCGATTTCCTGACTTGGACATTCCTTGGTTGACAAGGTGAGATTACTCCATGTAACGGTTGTCGCTTCACGATTGCCACTGATATGGAGAAGAGATATGGCGCTTGTATTCCTATCGCCGTAGAGCTTCTGAACTTTTTGAATAAACTCGCGTTTCTTTTGCGCCGATTTGGCAAAAGTGTCGTAGCCCATGTTAAGTATCATCGAGATCTCAACGACATGGCGCGTGTTTGATGCAGGATGCACCTCCGCGACTAGACTGTCAGTTGCTTCTAGGCCTGAGAAAAGCAAATTATTATATTAAGAAAATGGCAAACGATATGTAAATAGTCAACGCACCTTCTCTATCTTT
This sequence comes from Apocrypta bakeri, assembly GCA_018906985.1. Classification (NCBI taxonomy): domain Eukaryota; kingdom Metazoa; phylum Arthropoda; class Insecta; order Hymenoptera; family Pteromalidae; genus Apocrypta; species Apocrypta bakeri. Next base: position 2,010,737 of record JACCIA010000015.1, on the reverse strand, counting down.
AACGACTAGTTGATATGTCTTACGACCGATATCATGCTGTAAAGGCACGCCGAAAAATTCCTGGTTACTGCTGTCAAACTGCAACCAATCTGATGTTGGAATTTCCGTTCTGTTTGCAGTCAGTAAGGTCGCCTTCATGCTTCCTGTATCGCCATCTTCCTCATCAAAGAAAGTATCCTAAAATGAAAATAATACAATTGTTTGCGAGCCTAATCAATTTGTATTACCTAATTAATAGACAGAATATTAATTGACCTTTGGCACTTTATATACAAACAATTGACCCACAGTTGCATTCAATTGATCAATTTGATTTCTGGGAACGGGATACTTGTTTTCTTGTGTTTCCTTTATTTGCTGACACTGCTGCAATCCTTGATAGACGACTCGTTTTGGTTTTATTTCGTGACCCAAAACTTGTATTAGACGTTTGCTTGGCTCTTCAGTTTTTTCGTCTGCTACGAGAATCTGCCACAAAGTCCAGTATGATTATTCCATTCTATTCTATTAATTTAATCAAAAGTATTAGTGATAACCATTTAAAAAATGAACATACTCTGTAAAGCTTGTTGATTTCATCTTGCGGACAATCCTGCGACCGAAGTAAGCTATCGTTCGTCCAAGTGTAAATAGCTTGGTCGTGATCAATATCGATAGACCTAACTGTGATGTAGCTCAAATCTTCATCGCCATACAATTCAGCTAAACTTCGCATAACTTTAAGTTCCCAATCGACATTTGTCGGGAACGCACTCCTTTTTTCAATTTTCAGATAAACATGGAACTCGTGGTTGACCGCTCGGAATTGTTTATGCTGTTGCACGGAAATATCAAGTGTGGCACTTGTTCTTAATCCTTGGCTGTCCATTGCTGTCACTTCAAATGGATATGTTCCATACTGCTTCTCAAGGGGTCTACAAAACATAGATTAATTAATTTCTATTTTATGGTTAACTGCATTTCAATTAGTAACTTACAATCCATAAATTTCTTGCGTAGCCTCGTTGAACTGTAACCAATTAGTAGGCTTAAGGGGTGTGTCTTTTTCGTAGACCCTGAGCCGAAGCTGTTTTGTGTTTCCATCCTCGTCATCTCTGAATGTTTCTTCAGGTATTACGTAGCTAAGCGGCTTGCCCTGAGTTATCGGGATCTTCTTCAATCTTCGCTCAACTCGAGGTGGGTTGTTGTGGATGCCATACTCGATCCTCTCGGTAGTGGTACTAGTAGTCGATTGCGGCGTCGTTGAGGTAGCACTAGTGGAAGTAGTAGTTGGAGTACTGGTGTGGAACCTCGTCGTTGAGGTAGCGCTAGTGGAAGTAGTAGTTGGAGTACTGGTGTGGAACCTCGTCGTTGAGGTAGCGCTAGTGGAAGTAGTAGTCGGAGTAGTGGTTGGGAACCATGTCGTAGTACTTGTGCTTGTACTTGGTGTCGTCGGCTCTTTGGTTGTGGTTGTAGATGCCTCGGTGCTTGTGCTATGAATTACGCATACGTGCCAAATATAAGTATAAATATACAAAGGGCGAAGAAGAAAAATCATGGCATATTCCATTTTTTAAATTAACCTTGTGCTTTGCGTTGAACTGTTAAGCGGTACGTTCATGGTATCGAAAGAATCAATTTCTTTAACAATTGTATCTTTATCTTTATCCTCCCTCGAATCTGTAGAGATACTCGCAGTTGAAGATTGACTTGAACTTTCTTTTACAGGAATAGATGCTTCCGGATACTGAGTGCAAGACAAATATTAAAAATCAATTAGAAGAATAATCAGAGACATATTCGATTTTTGCAATATTCTACATGTGTTTAATATACACGAGTGCAGTTACATAAGATAATAGATTAAACTTAAATCTGTAAAAATGTACCTGTAGAAAAATAAAACTTCGTGAACATAATAGACTGTACAGTGAGAAACGGATAATATAAAAAAGTGACGTGTGCACGTGAGGCGTGAGAGTGCGGATAGTGTATAGACACAGTATGCAACGGCGCATTCGCGTGACTATAAAAAGCAATTAGCATACCGTGACCTCCCTTCAATGCCACACAATAGCGCGTTTCATTTTTCTGATGAATTAGTGCTCGATCGACGATTTACCCACTCTCGCATTAGGCATTGAAAATTAGGTCAGGGTACACATGTAAACGAGAATGTGCTGGCGCGGGTGCTGAATTCGGCAAGGAACGTGTGTGTATCTGTGTGTATGTATAAACATAAAGTGATAGAGAAGCTAAATGTAAAAAGCCGATTGGACTGTACAAAAGAGTAAAAAAGCGAACTCGCTGTAAAATATTAGCGGCGAGCGCGCTGCGTAAAGCAGAGAGCTTGCGAATAAGCATTACCTCCTCGGTAGTGGCATTTACAGTAAAAAGTGACGTAGCGTTGGGCTCCGACGTCGATGTTGACATTTCCACGATGCTCGCATTCATCGCTGGAACTCCAGAGCTGCCAACCGTTGTCGATTCTGAGCCAATCAACAGTATCGGCTGCAAAGTCGTCGTCTCGTCGGATTCAGTCTCATTATCAAGGTCTTGCTCGGTCACCAGTTGTTCTTCGCCGTCTACTGTCAGTGAATCCGTTGTAACGTTAGACTGAGAGTTCGAGCTACCAGTCATGAACTGAGTCAAATTCGTATACGCGGAAGTAGTCGTTGTCGCAGTTTCGTTAGTCAGGATCTCCACTGTGTCAGCAGTGGCTTCAGTTGTCATTGTCAGTATTGATGCCGATGTCGATGTCAAGGTCGGAGTCGTTGTGTTTTCGGTTGGGAAGTTTGACGGTTCTGGCTCTTGCTCTGTTGTCGAAAATGCCGTAGTACTACTACTACTAATACTACTACTGTTATTAGTAGTAATAGGAGTGGAACTCGTCGTTGAATCCGTGGTAGTTGAGTTTGACGTTGCTGGAGTGTCCGGAATGGTAGTGGTGGTCGTTGTTGACGTGGTTATTGGTGCAGTTGGCGGAGATTCTGTTTCGGTCGTCGTCTGTGAAACGGTTAGTAGATGCGGTGTTTGGCAGAAATTATTGTTAGTTACAATTTCAGGAATATCGTTCGATATTTTGGCTTGGAACACCGAGAAAAGTTATATATGTATAATATGATTTTGATGAAACCCTTTTACAAGAATATGTCTTTGAAAAGAACTTTCCATATTTACATAGGATTCAATGAAATCGAAGTATATATATTAATAGTAGAAATTAGATTATTTACAGTGCAGTTGACACATGAAAGATTGACATTTTCACATGTCAACTACTTTACTCGATGTGATAACCATGAGTATAACTCAATCCACCAACGTGACAGAGCAGCATGGAAAATGTTCGAGAAGCTTATATTGGACAGAAACTGGGGATAAGCACTTATTAACTAATTCCAAAAGCAATTAGAAAAGTATCTCAGAGCTTACTATGCAGCGAATATAATACATAGAAAGTTAACGGCATTGCTTGTCGTGAGACTGGCAATACCGAGCACAAGCCGTCTATATCTATATCATAAGATTGTGAGAAAGCCAAGGAGGATCCCGAAAAAGCTTGCAAGACTTACGCGTAAAGTGGTTGTCGTTGTTGTGGTAGTCGTTGACGGCGTAGTGTTAAAGATTGAGTTATCGATCTCGGAGTTCTTCCACATGAATTCTTCTTCGTCATCGGTCTGTAAAGGTCAGTGCAGAAAAGCATAATTATTTGTTTCGCTCGCGCTATCGTCACACAAATGCCAACTATAAGAAGAATTACTAACGTTGATACTGGGACCGATGTTGGCAACGCTGCCATAGCCATGATGATGTCTATGCGGATGTTCGTCTCCATCGGCATCATTGTCAGGTCGCAGTATAGGCTTCTTGGGTTCCTGTGGTGTTTCGGTGACGCCCTCGTTAGTATCGTATTCATCCTCGTAGTCATCGTATTGTTCATCCTCTTCTTCGTCATCGTCGTCGACCTCGGGGCCATCTCCGGAACCGACGGCGGCTTCGCGTCGATTTCGCGCGTAGTCTGTCGAGTCGGCTCTTACGCGCCACTGGTAGACCGGTAGTTCCATCACCTCTGATAAAGTTCCATCGCGTGCTTGTTCTGGTATCTGTTTGATCGTATCTATCTGGTGCGGCCAGAAGTGCCCGTCGCAGCCAACCTGGATTTTTACAAAACTTTTTACTCGTCGGAAATTTAAAGAAACGCTTGCCTTGCACAAAGATAAGAAATCTGCCAACTAGCTCGTACGATTACTTTCGCGTTTCACCTTCCTACCAAACACTGATAACCAAGCAGATTCTTTTTATTTTCAATCAACTCGAGACTGTATCTCGTTACATTAGAGCACAATATAACGTTTACATTGAGCGAGGAGTCGCCGGTAAGATGAAAATGCAGGCTAGACTGTTTTATGTACAAACTGATTTCTCTATCTATCTCTATGCAAAAGCAGAGAAAAAAGTAAAAAAGCAAGACACTTTAGCAGGATTCCTCTTAAAAACGTATCCGTCGTCGAATCAGCGAGCTCTTCTTTAAAAGTGGAGCGCGATTAACGAGGGCTCATCCCTTCAAGTTGGAAATCCGTTAAATTTACTTGAGGAACGTACACGGACTTACCATAGAAAGAGAGAGAGAGAGAGAGAGAGAGAGAGAGAGAGACAGAGTTTCTTGCTTTTTTAACTCACCTGCCACTGCACAAGCGTCGAGTGTTTCTCTCGACGACGTCCGACATTACCCGGACCCGAGAGCACCACCGAAGAAGACGAGCTTTCCTTCACTTCAGGCTGGATCGAGATGGAGCTCTGCAATAACAATAAACGTGCATTAGGGAATTACGATGTGTTGAAGGAGAACAAAATAAAAGACGAAAGGGTGAGGAGAGATCTCTCAACGGAACTGGATAGTCGCGATAAAACACAGTAATTGCGCCAGTCACTTCGAGAACGAAAAGTCTCTGAGTTGTCTAGACAGATAAATCTCGATTGCGCGATATGAAAGCGCCTGTATCGGTGAAATCTGATTTATTCAGGAAAACTACATTATCGAGATATTTTTCGCAAAGTCGTTGCAAATACGCGAATACGCGAGAAAAGATGATACGAGGGACAAATTTATGAATCGTGTCACTGTCTTCTGACGATTGCATGTTCCGAGAAAATTCTTCTCTCGTTCGAGTCCATTGAAGTAAAAGAAACGAGTGACGAATGACGCCGCTGCACACTCGCGATTCGCCTTGGATTAGAGGCAAAGTCTTAATTAACCGGTGGCGCAAGCAATAGGTCGATCGATAAAGAAGGTTGCACTCGGAATAGAGGGAAGCAGAAGAAATATTACAGGCATACCGTACACAAATTATATTCTATACTAGAACGTACCGGGTGAAGTCCCAAAAATCCGGCGAGATTTTCGAGAGCTCTGACTTTAGCGCTGGGCTTGAGGCTCTCGTACCTCGCATCAATCAAGATGGTGAGCATCGTGCGGTCCTGATCCTGACTGCATCGCTTCTGAGGACAACAAGTACGTATAATCATACGATTATATGAATATCACCAATTGCTGAATGTTCATATCTATCTTATTTTAAGTGCACGTACCTTTCCATCCTTGTGATTGTAGTGCTCACGCTTTTCCGGGATGACGTGAATGATGAACCAGTCCTGGGCGACATCGCCGTGTTTGCCGTAGGCCTTGACGCTCACGCGATGTCGACCCACGTCTTTGCGAGATGGAACGCCGTAGAGAGCAGAAGCAGGCTCGTCCCAGCGCAACCAATGCGGCAGAACCTTTCCGTTACTACCTCGAGCCTGTAAACGTTTGTACATTGTTGTTTATATACCTTGTATATTTTTCCTCGACTATTGTTTCCCCCGCCACCATATGGCTCATTCGATTACTGATAAAAAATAGAAGACCGTATTCGTAATGGATCCACTTCAGCCGACTAGAAACACGAGTTATCGAACAAAAGCAGTACAGCGAGTCACATCACTCTCTGTGCCAAGCGGCGACATTTCATTGAAATTCTCCGCGAAACAATCTTGTTTCTCTCGCTAGGGAAAAAAGCATCAGTCCTGCCCGTGCAATGTATGCAAGTAATGACTGTAACTCAAAATGAATTCAAATATCTGTTGGCAGATCAGACTACTACTGGTTCTCGTGAAGAACTTTTGAATTTTAGTAAAGCTCCCGAGCTGAGATTCATTGATATTGCTTATTTAGGTCTATTCGCTAAAATAACTCCGTTGAAAAACAATCCAGCGACGAAAGAAAAAAGGCGAGGTACGTTTATTTCGTCGCGTGCCTCGCGGACAATAATGACTGTCTGGCGATAGTCCAGAAAGCCGTTTGCCTGCCGACTCGCGCAGAGAAAAAAGGAGAACAACTACTTGAAACGCAGCTGTGTGAATTTACAGAAAAATCGTTAGAGTTGGTCGTTCAGTCTCACCTCGTAGTAATCGATGTTTCCAGCGAACGCTTGCTTGGGCACGTGGAGCTTAAAAACATGTCCGACCGACGCAATGGCGTCAGGCATGCCTAGAAGCCTCTCGACGCGCTGGGACTTGCCGGGCTTGGAGGAGTGTGTTGCTCTTTGCTGCGCTCGGGTTCGAGGGTCGAGGCCTCATCGCCAACGTCGTCGAAGACGAGGTCATCCTCTTGCAAGCTCAGTCCGAGACTCACTGGCAGCAACAGTAATAACAGTGCTGCGGCTCTCAACTTCTTCATCGTGGCGGGAACGGCGACTATGGCGACTGCGACTTATCATACCATGCTTTGCAATCCCTGTAGCAGAATGAACATTTATTTACAATTTTATTTTCAATGGGAAAAACTAATTTTTATTTTTTACACTTTCTCTTTATATTTCAACCTTCCGATAGGAAAACCCCGACTCTACAAATTATATAGCCAGCAGCCGGTCAATTGTGTGCCACAGCGCCCCTTTGATCACGCTCTACGATATATTACGGTACACAGCTATTTCAAGCGCATACATATGGATCTTTGCGCGCGCTAACCGCAGAATAAACCAATGTTTCCTTCCTTCAATGAGACGGGCAAACAGCCATAATGTAGAACGTTCTTCCGGATTTACCATGACTTTACAAATGCGTACGTGCACAATTCAGAAGATGTAACCCGCGGCTTTATATATAACAACTATACTGGAATATCTACTTAAATACCGTTGTCATTGCTGACATGCACGGCGATGTTTACAACAGCTGCATCTTGCTTTTGCATATAATCTGTTTTGCCCGCTAAGAGTGTGCCTATAAGCCACGTGCCTTGAATGCTATAATGCGCTATAATTGCTTTAATTTCTTATGAAAAAAAAAGAAAAATATTATTTTAATGCTGAAGCTCTGGACGAAAACATCTATAAACGAAAGCGCAATATTAACCTAGACACTATTACATTGCGTATTCAAAACGGAAAGAATATCGATACTTATTTTGTTACGTGAATTAAATTATTGTGTATTTATACACTGATGACTACATTGAAAATCAATAACACTGTTTTCAAACAGGTTTTTTTCATCAACAACATTTTTCCATTGTGACATACGCATATACCCCACTTCATTACATGCGCAGAGTTATGATACAGCTTGTAAGCACGTTTTTTAGTACATTTTTTAAGCGAGTAATTGGTGCACAAGAGTTGTCAAGTAGGAAAAAAAATTTGTACAATATATTAATACAACTAAGGGTGCACCTTGGATTTAATGAAAAAAAAACAGGTCTATTGCGTATATGCCGTGTTCAACTTAAAAATTAACGGCTTTGGCATTAGATATAAGGAGATATAGACCATCGCTCGTAGAAATAATAGACAAAAGTGCGTCGCGCCCACAGCTTTCTAATATAATCTACGCGCGTTAGCGTACGTGAAATTGTACGTAAGACACACCTATATATTACCGTTGAACTTGTTACGCTTTTACTATTGTTATGGTGGTTTGCAAAAAGATGATCTTGAATCGATAGGTAAATAATATTGACGAATGAAGGCCCTAAAATCAAGCGTGGAAAATCAATGTAATTAACATAAGTTTGTCACGATGAAATGAAATGTTCAACTCAGTAGTAACAGCTTGGAGCTCTTGTTCTCGTCAACTGCCGCAAGCGCAAGTGTAGTAATGTGCCGCAGAGAGGCAGAACGAGGAGACGCGAGGTAATTTCGGAGCGTCGCGCGGGGGCGAATGTAATAACGCTCAATTAACGAGGTCTGGTATGGAAAATGGATCGGCGGAAGAGAATTACATATCGAGGGTGCATTTGCATTGCGCCAACGAGATACAGAGCTTCGAGAGCAGTACAAGTAGTTTCGAATTTCTGGAACGACGCCTTTGGGGAAGTCAGCTCGCGTTAATATCGCGCGCGCGCGCGCCAAAGCTCTGTCTTTGCTCGTTAATTCACTACAATACTGACGTTGAACGTTCGATGTGTAGGAGGGAAGCAAAAGAAAAAGGTCGTCGGTATTTGCTTTCATAATATACACCTAACGCCTTTGTTCGCCTTGTAATCCGAGGCTCGTATTATCGCGCATTTATTGCGTGAATGTATAGTGTCGCGAAGCAGTGCCTCTGGCTCGCGATCCTTTGATGTTTCACGAGCTGATCGTTGCGAGCCCAGTAGTCGTTTGCGATTCTTTCTTTTCTCTTCAACGATCGTCGTCTTCATCTTCGTCTTCGTCGTTGTCGTAGTAGTTGACGCACGGCTTTCTCTTCTTAAAATAGAAACTATGACTCTTGCGCGCACGAAGCGGTTGTTTTCATAAATTAAAGAGCCGAAGATAACGTGCCTTCGCTCAATGGGCATATTCAGCTAACCGAGCCAAGTGCACGCATTTATTTCATTCCATCATGTTATATAAAAAATATCGATTTCTCGCAGTCATAGCCACCCTATCGTGGTTGACATGTTAAAAGAAAACTAGAGAGAACAAGGCTTCTCTTTGACACCAAGCGACCAAAGTTTCGAACTTGCAAACAGAAAAGGTCAATGCAGCGCGAAATACGTGCTAATCTATATATACCTATTATATAAACGTCTATGTATTGGTTTAGCTCCAGGTATAATGCTCACAGTTCTATAATAGCTTTACCATGGGCGAAACGCTCCCGTGATGAATGATGTTTTATTACGCTTGGCTAGGCGCGATAAGCGTCGGTGTCTGCTGTGTGACGTTCAACCTATACATATATTCGTATTATACATATCTGTGGCTCTCACTCTTTCGCTTTCTGTTCGAAGGGGCAATTTATTCCGCTACGGCGCGGAATCGATCGCAAATATAATGGCCGAGGTCAAGAATCGAGCGTTAGGGTTAGCGGCCTGTGTCGATTCGGGATACAAGCACGATATATGTATATATATATATATATATATATATATATATATATAAATACGGAGCAATTGAAGTACCGGTAGCTGAAAAACAAACGAGAGCCAGTAAAAATCGACGGTGCGTTTATTAGAGTCGATGGCAAAGGATCTTTGGTTCGGCCGCATATCGAGAGTAAGCTACAGACAGCTCCTAATATATAAGCAATATGTATTTTTTAAGAAATAATATTTTACGATTGCCCTCTCTTCTGAGTCGGCAAAATAAGACTAGACAAACTCCCCCGTGCAGCACTTATTGAAATTCCGATCGCGTTCCGACTTATCCTACGAAGCTATCTCTTATTCTATCTCTTCTTCGCGCAACGCAAAACCATTCGAGAATCATGAACTTTCATCCTTGTGCTTCGCGCGAACTTGCAGCAAACGTGACGAGTGCTTAGGCAGAGAAATAGGAAGAAGAGGAGAAGAATTGGGGTGAAGAGGCCAAATCGAGAAGGAAATGAAGAAAGCGGGACAGTTTATCACACGACTGTCGTTTTGCGATAGAGATGGAGTGATAAAGAAAACAGAAAGGAACCACGCGGAGCTTGGAAATTCAGTACCCTTTACCGTATTGTTTGCCTCGAGTTAACTCCTCTTTGTCCATCGGTCTGTTTATATAGATAGAACCCCTTGAGTTTTTTGCTCGCTGCAGTCGTTTATTCAGATCGCCGCCAGATGTTGGCTCTCGAGCGAAATATTATCGTTTCTGCAGAAGGGACTATGTATTGGATTCGCGAGCTATTTTCTCGATGCGATAGCGCTATACGTATTATACGCAGTGGAGAACCACGGCGCTGATTTTAAGCTTAAATCAAGACTTGCTGTTCAAATTTTCATTCCTATACGTAAACATATCTTGTAAATATTCAAATATCTCTGGAATAGGAAAATGAAGAACGCGAAAAGAGCTCCCTTTTCCAACTTCCCTTTAGTTCTTCTTTCTCAAAGAGATTCTTCTTTCTCAGAAAAGCTGCTGATGCTACGAAGGAGGGCACAGTGCTTGTAGTACTAAATCAAGAGAGAAATGCTAATTTGTGCGAAAGCTATATATACTTTTCTCTTCATTTTTATGTAAACGACTTAGCTCATTATTATAAGGGCGAGCTAGTGCTCTATTATATGACTGTCGGCAGTCCACGTGTTCACCCCAGAAAAAAATTTCGTTGAACTCTCGGTTCACTCGACCGAAGGTGAACTTTGGGACCCCGGCACTTCGGAGCATTGAAATATTCAACTCACAGTGGTGAACGCATCGTGGGCGGACCGAAGGAAATTTAATCAGTGGAAATAATTCTATTCCAATCTATATAGAATAGGTCCAAGTTATTTTGAAAATATTGAAAAGTTCACAGCGTACCGTCGATGTACGATAGAAACTTTTCGTCGTATCCAAGCGTTGGCTAACCGAAGACTTCTTGATAAAACCGCGCATACAAACTTTCTCGTCGCTATGCGCAACGAGAGTACTTATTCATCGTGCTTGCACGCTAGAGGCATTAATCATCTCGATTCCCCTCCTTAACTCGAGTAAAAAAGTACAAACGAGAGAGGAAGCAACCGCCGCCGCCGTTACTGCCGCCGTCGTCGACGACAAAGAAATGCCTCTGATGGTCTATTCGTCTTATCGAGAAATCTGAATTCGTCTGCACGTGCGCCTCATGTGTCGGCATTCGCACTTCCGTCAGTGCGAATGCCGACAAAAAAGCGCCGCTAATTACGCTACGCGATCCGCCCTATATTAAGATATCTTACAGCTTTTACGTACTTCCTTCATTTCGTGGTCTTATTTCACATAATACATTGCACAATATATAACATATTTAATGTAGATGGCATTACGGAGCAAAAATATCGTTTTCAATAAATTCGCTTTATAAAGCTGGAGTTATAATCAATCGACGAGAGCATAAAACACTCGCGAATAAAAGCAAAAGTTTCTACTGGTAAACGTGGCGATCAGGCTTTTAAAAATATCGAAAGCCTGGTTAGTTGCTTGTTAGTATTCTACAAAGCGTATATAACGAGCCTATATCTGCCCGGTACCGATGATAAGGATTTCGTTACTTCGACAACGACTTATCGAAATAAATATTCGCCTACTGATCATTTTTTGTGTTTTATTCTCAGATACACTATTTGACAAATATCCGCCGATACGCTGGGCATCGTTTCATTAATTAAGTAATGTTAGTGCTAGTATGGCTTTGACGAGAATGGGTTTTAACGATGAATCGACACATTGTATCGAAGTACATTCGTGCCCAGACAGAGTTAGTTTTTCTCCCGCGGACAAAATCGCAAGTACGCGCTAATTCGCTTTTCCTCGCTCCACATAGGTCGCAAGTCCCGTCTTAATATGTATCAGAATATGTATTAGTTTTGAACTCGAAACCCAGAGTTTTGAATCGTTTGGTAAGAGCATGAGCTAAATGAGCAATGAGATAAATTCATTGAGCAATTATTCACGGGAGTCTTCTCTCTTTTTCTATAGGCAGAGAAATTGAATCTATCAATTTGCGCAGAATTCGAATGGACGTTTGGTCGATCGATTATATACACAAATGACGGAGAGCGATTAGTTGATGAACTATATGCGTAATATGTGTGAGCTGATTGTGAGTCCCGGTTATTCGTGTTTGCGCAGGTGTAAACGCGTGTATATGCATCGAAAGGGGTGAATTTAATTGTCGACAATTCTATTTCTTGTTAGCTTAAATAGCCTATAAATACAGCTTCTTTTTTTCGAAGCTATATTGAGGACTATAGCTGGTAGATCTATCAACGTCAGTCAATCCGAAATCAGCGTTACAGCAGTGAACGTTTGACAGATTAGCCATTGCTCGATGCTGACGTCTTTCTTAATTGCGTTCGATCGTCGGATATACACTATTATTATACACCCCCTGAATACAATATCCGCCGGTGAACAACTGCTTCCGGCGACGCGCAATCTTCGTGTTCCGTAAAATAAGCATCACGCAAATCTCGTAAGAATTTCACCTACTTATTTGCTATAGAGATGGAAAGTTCAGCAGATTTCTCGGAAAGTTTCTGAAGAGAGAGAGAGAGAGAGAGAGAGAGAGAGAGAGAGGAGATGCAAAGACCGTAAAAGCGCAAACTATATTTACGCTGATTTCCAAGTTCCAAGTAAACTACGTTCCTCGCGGACAAGTACAATTAATATCACGCCGTTTTACTGCGAATAAACTTTTATTTCTAATATACATTCCGCTGCGCTCGCGCAAAACTTAATTATGAATTGTCGAAACTTAATTATGAATCGTCGAAAATATACGTCTCAGAGAGAATTTCATTGCCTTTCTCTGTTTCGGAAGAGTCTATAAACTTCCAATTCGTCGATAATATCGACTAGTCTTCGCGAGAGATTTCAGCCCTTACGCGCATACACGCAAAGTATACATTGCATACATAGAGCCACGTGGACTCGTCCGGTCTTTTGACTACGGCGCGTTGCTCCGAGAAAAGTTTATCGACTCCTTTCGCCCCCGGGCAACCACCACGCGCAGTAGCTGCTAGATATTTTTTCTTCCCTCGCGCGTAGAGCTTTGAGTAAACGCCAACGCCTATTTATTGCCCATCTTTGCGCGCCGCCACCGCCGCCGCTGAGCGAAATTTATGTTTACGGCCGAAGAGAGAGTAAATTTATTGGTGAGCGAGAGACTGCAGTGTAGGTCTTTTTTCAGTCGTGTCTTTTGCCAAGAAGCCTATTCATATATATACTGCTGCGGATTTTAATATTCGAGCGGATTTCTTTTGCCGTTCGGTTGTCGATGGAGAAGTCGGATCCACGCCGAAACTTTACTTTTAGTTTTCTTTGATGGACGTGAAACTCTACATTTATCAATATCTTTATACATTGCGGGAATATCTTATCAATGGTCTATCAATTCAATTTGTCGGGAGATGAGAATTTTTCATGCGAGCACACGGATCTCTCAAAATTCAATATGCGGCAAAGCGCGAATATCCCTTTTACAGCAGTGTGAATAAATACAAAGCTATAATAAAAAGAGTACCTATATAAAGCACATAATCCAGAGGCTTTCATTCAGAGAAACCTTCGTCGTCCCCATCCGACTCGAGCTCTAGTAGTGTAATAACAGTGCAGGTGCGAGCCATTTCGCAATACTCGACCAATAACTGAAGCCGCACATGAATTATTTTCGCCAAATCTTTCGGATAAAGCTTGAGTAAGCGTTTCATTTTCTCTTTCAGCGTAAACTCGCACACCCAATCAAAATATAAAGTGTCTCATTGCTTCGAAATCGTGTATTTATATAATCTATATAATGGACACGTCGCAACTGCTTTAAACACGAGGCATTAAACGTTGCGTTTACAGATTATTTAAACGAAATGATTAAATTCGTTAAATGTTTCGAATTATATAAGGAACTTAATACATTTTTCGATATGAATCTTGATCAATGAAGTTCAATTGTAGTCTGTTTACAATTGGTGCTTTTATAAAAAAACTTTGAAAAAACAATTTAGTTCTATAAAGACTTCAAACGTGAATAAAGGGAAAAGAAGGTTCATAGGATGTACTTTAATCAGGAGGGGGCTTCATTCTACGATGCGAACAGCAAAGGCCGCTGTGTCTGCAACACTTCGTTTCAATGATCAGGAAAAATTAATAATTTCTACTAATTGATCGATTGGTCATAATCAATCTTTCTTTCTTTCTCCCCAGATACAAAAGTTAGAGTGTATAAAAAGCGAAAAGAAACAAAAGTCATAATGTATAGAAAGCGAAAAGAAACAAAAGTCATAATGTATAGAAAGCGATTCGCGGTCATCGATAAAGAATCTTCAATTATTTTGACCGTCGCTTCCGGGAACGGCGAGAATAAAATGAGCCTTACACATGCACACGCGACGAGTCGTAAATCCTGTTGCGCGCGGCAGCGGTAGCGACGTCTACTCCTCGGCGAGTTCCGCAAAAACGTTTAGTTTGTCGAGAGGGGTTAGTGGAAAAGCATTAGCATCCAATGCGTTCGCAGTTTAACGAGGCAAGACTCGCGCATCTAATAAAGCACCGGAGACTATACTCGACGCATGTTTTATAACCACGGACGCTTATGATCATTGGGATTGCGATGTATCGAATGCCGAGCCTGGAATGAAAATAAACTGGAAAGTACTCGGCGCATCGATGCCGCTACTACTGTTATTGCTGATATCAGGTTCGAGGAAAAAGCCCATTGTCAGAACACAGGAGCTCCGTTGTAACGTTCTGCACTAAGCGAGTCAGTGCTCCTGAATCAATATGTGCAATATATGAATTAAGAGTGGCGAAAGTTAAGAAAAAAAATAACGAATTCACTGTCGGCTCCCGATCGTGGTCTCATTATAGCCTATAAGGTACCTTCGGGTACACGTACTTCACTGCTATGGCGCACTTGAAAATTGCGGTTGAAAAATCACGAACAACCCTTCCCTAACATCGCATTGATTATTATTTCTCGAGTTTTTATATACTCGCGCTCTTCGACATTTGAAATTTCGATCTTCACCCCTCAAAGGTGCAGCCGTGCAACTCCTGCGAACATTCTATTTGCAGCTATACGCTACTAGAAAAGCTGACGTTTTGTTTAGAATCAAGAGGTTAAATCGCGCGTCGGGGGAGTTTTGAGCTTGAAAGAGAGGCAGAGAGAGAGAGAGAGAGAGAGAGAGAGAGAGAGAGAGAGAGAGCACTATGCGTTATCTTTAAGGAGGATCTTTCCACGCCCGCCGATGAAAGTCTTTTCTATTTCAGACGTCGTTTTAACTGGCTCTATAGCATCGTAGGAAGAAAAAACAATCGTGTGCATCAGCTTCTCGGTTTCTTTACACGCGTTAAAGAGAGTCCTTTGAAATTTCGCAAAAACAGAGGAGCGAAGAATCATTGACTGTTTACTGTTATAGCAGTCTCTTTATATTAAAGGCAAAACTTTTTTAAAACGTTAAAGACCGACGATGTCTATTTTGCATAAGTATAGATCTGTGAGCAGAAGAGAACACAACTGAATAAGTGCGCCAGTAGCCATGGCGTCAAATGTGGAACAGATATTTATGTCTGAATACTGCGAATATATTCGAATATTTAGCCATAAATCTTTTGGTAATGAGCAAGTAGCCCACGCGAAGTTGACAGCTTCCTACAGTATGACGCAAAAAGCATATATATAACGAAAAAATAATATTCTCCGTAATGGTTGCAACGCGTATATCAATTGCGAATATATAATGCTTATATGCCGTTATTATCGCTAATAACGACGCTCTCCAAGCTGTGACGCTCTTGATGAGTTGACGCTCTTGACGAGTTGACGCTCTTTACGATGAGAATCCACTTGCATTTAGTGTACAAGTAATTTTTGCAACAGATCTGTAAGCAATGGAGAAAGAGTTTGATAGACAACGATAAACATAGCACAGCGAATCGTGCATAAAAAACTCTTCTCATACTGAAGCCCAATTCGAAATCTCTGGTGAGTTCGGGTAACGAGCAATTCATACCGCGCAATCCATTAAAACAATCATCCAAGTGCTAGAAACGAAAGTTTACTATCCTCTCTCTCTCTCTCTCTCTCTCTCTCCCATTCTCTTCGCCGCTCTTTCTCAATGAACAAATCCTTTACAAGTACAGTGCACAGCTCACAGCATAAACAGAACTAGTACTCTATAGGAGTAAGGAAGATCCTCGCAAGTGTTCTTTCTCGTCGTGCAAGTTAGAACAATTGCATAGGCGCTTCTCGTTTGGACCTCTCCCTCTCCCTCTTCAACTATCTAATTAATCGTTCAGGACTTGCAACAACGAGTAAAAAGAAAAATAGGCAAATTACGCAGACAATAGAAATTCGATAAATGACCATTGATATCCTTATAATGTGGACAATTATCCTTTCAGCTACAGTGTCATTTAGATAAGAAAATAAAACAGATTCTGAGTATATGTTTAATTGTAACGTTTAACTAATTTAAACTTACATTGAAATAATCATTTTTGCGAACGTAATTTATAAATAGAAATACTCATGCTAGGTTTCTACCTAGAGGAAGATACAAACCTTGTATGCCTATTTTCAAGCGATTTTTAACTGCTTGAGAAGAAAATCATATAATAGACCTCCACGGAGGTCATTCCCATAACATTGCACACTTCGGTCTCTCCGACACGAACAAGTAGTCGTTAAGGGCTCAACGAGTATTCATACGCGAGCGCGCGCGGAAAAGCCTTCAAAAATTTTTTTACTCGCGTGCGGTCTAGATTGGTCTTTTATATACGTGGCTTCACGTTTTGCTGACTGAATTCTCGCTCAACGAATGAAGTCACGATTGTGTACGAGAAGCATGATTTACGACAACGAACAGTATTGATTCGTCGTTGCTTGAGTGAATATCACGCTCGACTTATACTCTCTTTGATATTTTGCAATAACCCCTTCCCCTGCAGCGAAGTCAATGCAGCAAGAGGAGCTATGATTTTCGCTGTGTAGCTATTTGCACGGGTGAAAAAAGAAAAATTCGTAAAAAACAGTTCTTGTAATTTACGACATCCACTTTTATATATTATACAATAAATCAATTGAATTAAATTTCGTTGAGAAGTTTAATGGAACGAGATGCGCGTTTAAAAAAGGTCGTCGATTGGTCATTTCGAAAGAAAAAAGACAACAAAAATATTGTGCAAAAGCAGCTGGAATAAACGCTGTTGCACGAACAACAAATAATGCAATTACGGATCTCGTGCCACCTCTTGATTTAAAAAATAAATCCAAACACGGCTAACCCAATTTCTTCCAACAACCAAGGCTTGCTGTCGCCATAAAAAAAATGGAAAGAATTTAATCATTAATCAGTCAGAGAGATAATTCGTTTATAAATAGAAATTGAACAAGCCAAGATGTTGCTCTGTCTGTTGCTCTCTATAGAATAAAAAATGGAGCTTATGCAAAAGTGAGGAAAGATGAATTATCGTCAATCATAGTAGGTCATATGAGTTATTGGTACAGTTATGTTATTAAACAAGTTAAAATAGACAGCAGCAATTAGTAGAGGAGCTCGCGGAGTCGTATACTTATCGACGCAGCAATTTTGCGATCTCGAAAACACCCCGATGTCAGCTTGCGATTATCCTTCGTACTTCTTATCTCTTGACTCGCGTTGATTTCCAATTCAACTTTGTTATCTTCCTCTAATAAGCATGCAGCATATATATGTATAGTTTATCTCCTTAAAATGTCTCGAGGGTAACGCTCGAAGCTTATTGCAACCTTCAGTTGAAAAAGGGTGCTTCGCAAGCGACAAGCATTAAACAAGCATCTCTGAAAAAGACGATAGTTGCTCTTTTCTGCGAGCACGTAGTCATAAATACGGCCGTGGCCTCGTCGCCGCACGAAACTGCAATTCACGTCCAAAAATAGAGTCACTCGGTGTATGCAACGGTGCGCCTCTGTAAGCGCGAGCACGGATAAGATAGAGAAATTGACGCGTATCAGTTTCAATTTTTTTCAGCGTTTCACGCGATTTCAATCTGTTAATCTTTCGAGCTTTCAGGAACCTCAAAAAATATAATCGTTTAGCCATTTTTTTTCATTTCTCGTTTTATATTCGTTATCTCTGTTGCGTGCAGATTTTATTTGTAATGCTCACTCTCCACGCTTACGAGAACTTTACATTTATTTAGCCTTTGGATGTATTAACTTAGTTTGGTGCGCGACAGAGTTCAATGGAACAGTAAACTGTCCTATAAGAAAAAAGACGTAAAATTAGTTGGCATACTTGAAAAGCCTATGTAGTGTACAAAATCGCATAACCGCAAGAACAGGTACGACGAGCATACAGTGCGAGGGCTTGCATTACGTATTACATATACGCACAGTTACCGTATTTGTAATGGTGAAAGTATTAACTTGCATGACCGTTTCCACTGGAGAAACCATACGTGTCAAAAGGCGACTAAGACTCGTCGTTGTAGACTGATTATGAATACCTTATTGTAAGGTTCGCGAGAGTGCGAGATGTGTGGTTTACAGCTCGAGTCAAACCTCGAATCAATATTTATACGTGCATCGCGAGGGGATAAGGGATGAGAGCTATTAGTATGCTATATTATAATCATTCGTAGAGAAGAAATAATCACCAAAATCGTGTATTGTGTTTGTGAAGCGTAGTAATGAATTGCCAGTAGCGTTGAAATAATTCAATAATTCAATAATTCAATTGTTTCTTTTAAACTAGCCCCAGGTATGATCGTTGATAGACCGTAGCTCCTGCTACGATCCGTATAAAAGAAGGACGAAGCACTTCTTCTTGGCAAAATTCAAAAGGGCTCCATCATCAATTCGGCCTCGCTTAACACAGGAAATAAAGGGAGAAGTTCGCGAGGTAAAAAACGAGCTCACTAGTCCGACGCGATACATTTGTCAAGCCCTCCTCTGACTGTCTGTCTATGTGCATGTGTATTATACCGAGCTCGTGTATAACTATAGATCGCGAATGCTATATATGCGCAGTCGGGAAAGAAAATGCCCGTCACGCTCCTTGAGCGAGATCGCCCACGTATTCTTCGTTCTCTCTACGCTGTGTAAACCTCCGCGAGCGAGTGTAGGTATACGTGTAAGGAAAAAGTAGTAGAGAGACAGGTTAACGATGGCGACAGCTCTCGCGTCCGTGTGTCCGTGTGAGCGCATATACACCACGCGGAAACGCATTAGCCGAGCGAGCGGAGGTGCTGTTCCGTTACCAAGGGATGTGATATTCCGGCTTTTATTTCGGTTTTTAGCTCGAATGATACAAGAGCTTGCGATATCAGTATACTCTTCGTGTCATAAACTTTACACGGACAGATATCGAGGATTAACTTTTCTTCGGGATATTGAAAAAAGCAGTCGCTAATTCCGCGATAGATTACTTCTGCACTCTACAGTTTATACTTTGTTCGCACATCATATTATATACGCTCATCGCATCATTAATACGACGAGATTCTCGAGGACGCACAGCGCAGCGCGACGTCAACTCTTTTTTTATAATGTTATCTTCACAGTATAAAAATATTAATCCAATTCACAAACTGTAGCTTGATACTCGGCCCAGCGACATAATAAAATTACATAATAAAATTACATAAAATGATAATATATGCTAGACAGCGCCGCATCCGGTTTACACATCGAACAAGACGTTTATCGATAATAATCAACAGATAACGCTTCGGCTAACTCCCTATACGTGCCATATCCCATGCGGTTTATCTGATGCACCGGCTTGCGTGCATAAGCGTGTGGCTACTTAGTCCATTAACGACCATCAATGGCTTTGAAATAAGAGCATGTGTGTATACAGCAGGTAGAGGCTGCACCCATAACGTATGTTTTTTAGGACTTTTTTTTTCTTCAACAATCCACGCTGTTACTCCGTATGAACTAAAACTTTTTTTCATATATCTCGTAATGCAAGTTTTATAAAATTATATGCGTGCTTTCCAATTTCGTCACATGTAATATGTTCGCGCATCGTTCTATAATAGAAATTTTAGCAGCAAAAAATATTCTGGTAATGTGGCTTTTCTTTAATTTTAATATCGTGCGGTTGGTATTTGCGACTGGGAGCATTCAAAATACGCAAGAGGCCTTTAATATTCCCTGCAGCACTGTGCAGTCGTCGAACAACGATTTAATATATACGCGAAGTTAAAAATCTCTCTGTCATTTCTCTCCTTCTCTCGTATCCATCCTTTACCAAATCTTATTTTAATATTTTATCATTTATTAACTTTCGAATTCTTTACATTTAACATATACCTACGTATTTACCATCCATTTGATAATTGGATTCTTCGGTAACGTTTCGATTTATGAATTGTTGCCAAAACCGTCCATTTGCTGTTTTGATATTTACAGTTTACGACATAAGCACATAAATTATACATATTTAAGTGTACAAATGACGTTCTAAACGAAAATGTGTCCCCTATATTGTTAATTTCATTAGTATTATTATCAAAAACTACAATAATAACCCTACAAACTGTTTTTTCTTCTTTATAACATTAAAAACAAACTATCAATAATATAACTTCATCAATAGAATAACTCACCCATTATTACTGTAAAACTGATTTACGTCGTCTATTTATTGTTATTTGCCGTTTAAAATTGTAAATTAGATTATGGTAAAATAAATATTTTGTCATGATCTAATGTATGGCTATCAAATAGTATATTTACTTGCTATAAATCTGGGGTTTATAAGCAACGGAATCTATTGCCTCTACGAGTATAACTACGCCGGATATTAAATTTAATGTATAATCGGATCGTTTAGGATTTTCTTATTACGTTCCCCGTTATAATTACTTCAATACTTCAATTCGATTCGTCCTGATTAGTGAATGATCTTTCTTAAACAAATATCGAAAATGATTTAATCTGTCAAATTCTTAAGTGAATATTTTATTCCATTTTTATTTATTAATTAGTTTTAAACTGACCTCAATTTGACTCATTTGCTGTAGTCTACCGATAACATTTAATTCATCGCCAGGTATTTTGTATTCACTTCATTAACTTCCGACAACACTTTTATTAGCATAATGCTGAATACAATATCTAGATACCTGTATACATTTCACATACGATTTTTAATTTGAATTTTAGTACTATTGTAGTGACTTGCCAGATTAAGTGACACGTGTGTCATCAAAACACTGGTCAGTATTTTAATAGCACACTTTTCAGAGCAAATACTTTGATAATATTTATGAAGGGTTAAAATTGGCAACAAACCTATATTATACATAAAGTAGAGATTAATTAGAAAGAGCGAGTAATTTTTAAATTAACGACAATGATGTTGGTCTTATGCAAATGAGATTGGAATCGCGAAATAAGTGAGTTACCTTTGCGAGTGAAGCTGCTATTTTGCATTTCTTTAGAACTATCGCATGAATTGACTGCGCGAACGAGGTTCAAAAGCGTCATTTAGAAATATTTCGAATTAAAGCGAGGAATACAGACTGATGAAAAAAGGGTCAGGTACTGTTCTAATTTGATTAAAGCTGCATCGTAACTAATTTGCATATACGTGCAATGTATTTTAATACAAGGAATAGGTACAACTTTATTTTCTGCGCTTTGTAAATAAAAAATTTCGCAAAATACGAACAAGTGGTATATATTTATATATTTTACATTAGCTCAATAGAATGACAGTGACACGGAAATGTAGAGTAGAGCGCGACGTATTCCAATAACTATTTTTCAGCTTTGAACAAAAAATATATTTTTATTTCAGAAGCGCAGCTCTCAGAGTATACTGGAGTTGCAGCTTTTGAAAACGAGAATTAAGTTTTGAATAAAATACTTTATTCATTCTACTAATAGTGGAAAAAATAGATTACACAGGCACACTGCATGAAATGTAGTAGTATTGATGATAACGCGAATATAAGTAGTTGAATGATATCTTCGAACATAGTTAATCGACGAAAGGTGAGAAAGACTTTCATCGAGGCGGCAAAATAAGAAGACAAGACACACACCGTGTCTCTTGTTTTTTAGCAATCGATATGATATTTTTGAAGCCGAGAAACGCCTGCAGTATAATGTACCCAAACAGCGGATTCTCAGATATTTTAATAAAGTCTATTTTGACGAGGAATGTCTAGCAACAGAAAACTTGAGTAAATGATAAATTCTTTTACTAAAATACTTGAAACGAAGTTAACTTTCTGAGGTGTTTTACATGGCATGTACAACGAACTACAATATTTCATTTTCACGACTAAATCGTGTAAATGTAAATTCGATCGCATTATGCAACTGCGATGCTGCAGGATTTCCAAGAAGCAAGCCAGTGACAATAGTCCATTCAACTCCATCTTTCTCTATCTTTCTTCCAAAACTTTTCTACTATAGTAGCGAGATTGAGTTTCAGTCTACTGCAGTTCCGAGATCGCCTCTTGTATTCTCAACGAGACATATACACATACGTACCTACGCAAGTATATGCACCGAGCAAAAGACGATAAGGAGTGCCTCGCGCTATCGGTCTGTTTACCTGACTGGGAGGACAACGACGTTGAATCTCTGTCTCTCTCTCTCTCTTTCTCTCTCGTTCTCAAAAAGCTATTTGCTTTTAGTTTCCTGCTGTATCATAAGCGCAGACGCGATAAAATATTGAGGCGCCGAGGCGTACCTTGTAGTCCTACGCAGCTCACGGCATTGTTTACGATTGTATACACAAACGCACGCCTGAGCTTCTCTTCGCGTGGGAATGAAGTTCTTGAGCGGAAGATTTGATTTTTTTATCGGAAGAAAAAGTGAGGTGTAGCAAGATGATCTTACGTGCTTGCTACTAAAACTTGATGAGAAGGATAGAAAAGATTTGCATTTGAAATTTATTTCATATTTTTAAAGACATTTTCAATCGTGAATGCAGGTTTTCATCGATCAATTTTGACAGAGATGTTGCATTTACCGTGTCGTTACGTAAAGGCCATACTTTTTGCTAATATTCTCAATGTTATTCGGAAAAAAATATATATTTACAACTCGTGAGAAAAACAAGTTATTTCCAGAGAAAATGTAATTATTTCTATACATACATACCTGTTGATTCACGTTTTTGAATAATGTGATTCTTGTTCTTATTCTTATTACTTTATTGTCCTCAAATAGTATGCGAAGCGAAACGAAAGCGATATTTGTGTACTTGGGCGAGCGAAAAATGATTATATTTGCATTGAAAAACAATTGTTTCTGATTTCAATAAAATATTCGGGTAGAAGCAGAAACAAAAAAGAAACATTAAATCACGTAGCGGCGACCAGTCGTTTAAATGACACGGCCTTTTTTCGGTCTTTATATTGACGTAGTCCGATTATAGATAGCATGCTACAACCACAGCTGGTGTCCCAGAAGCTACTGGCACTATCCACTCGGTGGATAAACTTTTTTTAAAAATTTTTTACTCGCGGTAAGCTCAATCTGCACCGCGTGTTACAGTCGCTGCCGAGTACATAGAGAAAGCGCGTCGGAGAATTTGGTCGCGGTAGACAAATTTTTTTTATTTTTTTTTTCACGAGATTTCGGTTTCATGGAAAATTTGGACTATTGTTAAAAAAGCATTGAATGCTGCTCTCTTTTCACGTAGCGTTCTTATATAGGTATTTTTATCGAATGTAAAAAAGTAGAGTTATCAGTACGAGAATTTAGATCACGCTCATTTCTTGCTTAAAGGGGCAAGACACCTTAAGAATGCCAATTACTAAATTAAAAATTCTAAATGTTTATAATAAATATATTTATAATTTATATTTATTGTAATAACAGAAGATAGTTTTCCCTAAAATTTGAGAGGTCTAGTTCTTCTATAAGTCCCTTCGATAGCTAGATACAATAGGGAATAGAAAAATCACTTACCGTAGGATTCAAAGTTAACCGACGGATTGATTGAGCTCAAAATCGCTGCTTATACTCTATGGAACAGTCCATTCAATATTAATATAAGGATTTAGAACTGAATGTGCAGAAAAATTAAAAATAAAAAACTGCTTTTTAATGCAGTATTAAAAAAATTTACACATTTTATAATGTCAAATTTTTTCTGATCGTTTAATTAAAACTCCCTACATTCCTATTGACAGGAGCGTATCAAAGAGCATTACTACCTACTTTGAGCTCAATCTATCCATTGGTTCCTTTCAGACCTTACGGCGAAGTACTTCGATTAATAAAAAATGAATTTTGAGGAAAATTCAGTTGAACATTGGAATCTTTAATAATGATAGTTACAATCAGATTCCAAATACCAACAAAATTCAGAGATATGCCTTTTGACAGGATGAAACTGTCTGTAAAGGGGAAATCACTACATAATGATTTAAATTTTTGAGCAAATTTATTAAAATAAGTAATGAAAGCTAAAAGTGATTGACATTCTTATTACAAATAAGCTACAATACAGTACAGTACTCGAACACTCAAATCATATCAGAAATACTCATTCCAGTACTGTACATTGGTATATTAGTTGTTTAAAAAGGGTCAAGTTGATAAATATTGATAAAGCAATAATAATATATGAATATGCATATTTGGAGCATATAATGACATATATTCGATGGACTAATTTATGAGATGATTATAAAAAATACACGAAGACACATTTCATACGTCTATGGTCTATCGATATTAGGTATTCTTATAAATCTTGTTAATATCCCAACGGGATATTGTAGTATGAGACATTTCCTATGAAAATAAGCAATAGAAAATTTCTGTTTTTAGATTCTTGCCCCTTTAAAGCAACACAATATATCTAACTCTGTGAATACTTTTGAGGTTTTGTAGGGGAATTTGTTCGTTGCGATGGGATGTTGTGCAGTCAAAACTATCGAAATTAATGCGTATTAAGCGGCGATAAGGAAAAAGCCATTATAGACCATATGCAAGGCTATTACGCCGCAGTGAAAAATGTATTAGTTCCATAAATCGTCCGAAGTAGCTTCTGCTCGCCCAATAGCATCACCAGCGTAGTTCGTCAGAGTTAAAATTTGTCACTCGATGTGGTGTCAGGAAACGGTAGAGTATAATTGGAAAGAAATTTACGACGAGTTCGTTGAAGAAAAGGAAAGCGACGAGTATAACAGAGAGAAAGAGATTGACCGATAATAGACTAATTTGAAACGTCAGTCGCTTGTTGTACCTAACTGCTTGCCAATTTCGAAGCTGTTCGCCTTTCGTATATTAAGTAAGGCTTAATACTAAAGCTTGATGAACCGAAATTTCTCGCGCTAAAGAGTTAACATTTATATATATATATATA
The DNA here is from genome assembly GCA_018906985.1 of Apocrypta bakeri. Lineage (NCBI taxonomy): Eukaryota > Metazoa > Arthropoda > Insecta > Hymenoptera > Pteromalidae > Apocrypta > Apocrypta bakeri. The sequence goes on along the minus strand of JACCIA010000015.1, from coordinate 1,985,527 downwards.
TCATAATCAGCGCAACGCATGCATAATTACCGTGAAGCTTAAGCGAAATTAACAAACTTAAACGAAGCGCATAAAAAGCTTAATAAGACTCAAACAACGTTAGGTCGACCGTCATTGCGCAGAGTTATCTCTATACTTCGTTAGGTAGCATCAACTTAATATTTTATCTTCGACGATATAACACTCTACGTTTTGGACTTTTTGAAAAATGTATGAAATAAGAAGTCAAAAGACTGAATATTTGCTGTCCAATTGGCTGATAATTAACGTGATAATTAACCCGTATCGATTCGATAAAATTCTCAATTTCGTCTCAATCTCATTCGCCTTTCTTTTTATCTTTTCGTTTCCCACCTGGCTCGTCTGGCATTATAATTCGATTAGGCGCATTGCTTCCATTTACTTCATCAGGGGGACAGTATGGATTCTCGCGTCAATAATCGCTATCGCACCGTATACAATGTAGATAGAAGAAAGAGTTTCTGTACGGTCTAGTTTTATTAATAAGTGATCGAAATGGAATATTGAGGGTGAATAATAATGAAATACATTATACCTTGTTCGCAGACAAATGAAGAGTACGTCGCGTATAATCGATGTTTCAACCGAGTGCGATAGGAAACGGCGAATAACCTTGAGTGCTATTTCGTGGTCCGATTTAGCGCGAGACCAAATCGATTGTTATAGCTTAATTTGAGTGCGTCAATTTGCGAATGTGCCGCGGCTGTCAATTATTTTCTACTAAAATGAGATATATATTTCGTCCGGTCGAGACACTTTTTGCGTGAATAACTTTGATGAGTCGTGAGAAAAAACACAACGCAATTGCAGCGAATGAGCACATCACTCGAACCGTGAAATATTCTCTTTTGTTCGGTCGAACGCGTCCTATATTTTTCCATGCTAGAACCGTAAAACTCTCTCTCATGCGAGTGACGCTAGCGCGAGTATTGAGTCAGTGCGGGAATAATTCGTTATAACCGTGACTGTATGCACATATAAGAATATTGCTCATCGCCAGATATGTGTATAGCTCGAGGAAACGACTGTGCGTTTTACTATTGAAGAAGCAATTCGCCTTTGAACGTTTTATCCACGTATGGAATAATGAAGGAAGAGCGACAGATAGAATGGCGGTAGAGCGTCTTTTGATCCGAGATGACGGAAAGTGTTTCCCTCTTTGATGTCGTAGTATATACAATGAGCGTGAATGCTTTGAAAGAGGGAAGTAGCTTATGAGGGTCGGAGATTTAATTTTTAATTTTCAGCCAGCGATGCTGCTTTACTTGTTTTCGACAATCTGAATGAACTATTCGCTTCAATCTGTTTACTTTCATGCGAGTAAACATATGAAGAATCTCACTGTCAGTCAAAATGCCGAAAAAAACGAGACTCACAAGAGCAGAGCAGCACTCATTATAAGTAACTGTAGTCAAAGCTCGTTGTGCCTGCAACGTTGCGAGCAGTAGAGGCGTTACAGAAAACCGGGATTACCGTAAACGGCCTGCTGCAACCTGGGCTTTTCATTGACCGCACACGAGAGACGAGAAAAACTCTCCAGGGCCCATACTCAGACACACATGTACTCTCCTACTACTCCGCAGTTAAACTGCTTATCCAGATTTCGTAATGCATTTCACGGAGTTCCAGCGATTCCAATGTACTGCTTCCTATATGTATTCAACTTTACTTGGCTTCATTTGCTTATTTATTTTTGTTATTCCCTCACGAATAGCTTCATAGTCACACTAATCCTTACACTCGACTGCATTGGTGAGCTGCCGAGCACTCCTAACTTCGTCTATACATATGTAAGTTATTCCGGAACAGGATGGAAAGGTAAGCCTCTGTAAGTGTTAATGTCTATGCACGCCTGACGTTTACTACGAATTGGATTATCGTTCTGAATAGTTGCGCTGCTTTCTTACCTTGAAAAAATTCCTTAAGGGTGATGCACGACTGGATTAAAATGCAGAGTTTTACTAGTGGCCATCTATGATTGGTTAATTTGGAAAATTATAATCTGCTCTATTAGGTCGAGATTTTTATCTTCAGAACTTACGTTTCCCTCGAACACCCTTGCCCAAATCTTTGAAGATCAATTAAACAAAAGATATAACAAATTGCAAAATCTCACATCTATGGCAAAAATGTTCTCCTTGAGACTAATGTACATGTTTTCGAACTGCCAAGTATTTGCTAACGAATCTTGCGATAAAATTTGAATATTTATACTGGCAACTTGTTATTCGTGGCTCTGTATCAGGGGCACTATGAAAGGTCAGCTAGCATCGATAATGAATCTTGTTTGCCATATACCATCTAAAATAATTCAATTTAGAATTTTTCGCAAGAGATAAAATTTTCTAATCAAACCCTCTATTTAAAATATCCATTCGCAGTAAAATATAATGTGATTGGAAGCTGTTTCATCTTATATGAATTCATACGAGCACACACAGGTTCAATCTACGTGAGCGATGAATTAGATTTTCACATCTCACGGAAACGATAAGAGTAGGCGTCGAATTGTTACGCTATACGCATTTAACCTCGTTAAAATATTTCACGGCGAATATCAAAGAGAGTATCGAAGAATTTTCAAGTGCGCTAGTGCGAGAGTCAACGTCGGGAAAAGTTGGGCGCGTCAAAGCGTAAGCGGATTACGCTTACAGGTTAGGCCCTATTTTAATTTTCAGGGCTTAAGTATACACCGACGATGCCAGCGATTTTTTATCGCGTGCTCGACGATAGGTCATTGGCTGCTTTCCTCGTCGTTCTGCACTTCGATCGCCCGTTGACAAGCTCCTTTAGTGAGAAAGTCATGCATATTCACTATACGGTGGGAAGAAGATATGATTTAATTCATCGATAAGAATCTTAATAAGAGAGCCGATGGGAAACGAGTTGTGCTTCCTTAAGTATAACAAAGTATTTGTTTACCCAAGTGATGTTTAATAATTTGTTGTTTAAGGACCGCTGTCTACACTGCAAGACTCACCTGAAACACAAACAATACAAAATAATGATTACAGATACAATTTATGTAGTTGGTATTCGTGACAAGTAACAATCAGGATGGAAAGTTCGCTTCATTCGCAATCCTATATTATTGACAAGTGTTATGCATTGTATGTAAGTCATTAGTTGTTCGCGAGATGAGAAGCGAAAAAGAGGACAGATTCATCTTTGTTTTGTCCTCGATACCTCGTCAGTTCGCGCATATGTTGGAGTCTACATCTCGCGACTAGCACATTGTATGCAAATATTTTTGCAACGTTTTATTTACATTCGGCCCGCGCGAACGAGAATCGCCAGAGCTTCTATTAATCTTCTCGCGCGTAAAAGAGATTTCATTAGATTAGCATAATACAATAAATATTTTGAATATGCATAGATATCAATGGGGATAGACTGCAGTGTAGATTAATCAGAAAATAAAAAAGAATTAACATATGCATCGTGCCGCAATGTTATATACATTTTTCTCGTGTAAATCGAGCTCGCGTGTCTTGCCCGCCAAACGCACACATGCTCCTCCTACGGCAAGTCTAATTACGTCTACATTCCGTGTCATGCTTCATCTCTTCTAAAACTAATTCTTGCCGGGCATATTAAGTGTACGTATAAAACAGCAGTAGCGCAGCATAACAGAGAACAGCACTGTAAATCCTCTTCAGTACATTATAATATTGCGACTGTAGCAGCAGCAGTCCATTAGCATCCAAAGCGAAACGCTGACCCACGTGAGTCGCGCAGTCGTGTGTTTAGCTTTACGACTCTTGTAAGGCGTGCATTCGCGCATGCTGAATTCCTAATTCTCCTCTCTAAGCGTGTACGCGCATGTGCGTCTATACTTGACGTACTCGAGGGTTCTATATGCTTCCGGCGCCAGGAACATCGCGAATGCGAAACTAGCTGCAGTCTCGAGCGTTGAATTCGATAAAATGCGTGTATATAGAGCCGCGCCTCGATTCGTCAAACTTAACTTTGGCTCGATATTAACCGCACTGCAGTAGGGCGAATCGAGCGTAACGACCACGACGACTACTAACATGATTCATCGTTTCCGTGGATTGTCGAGCAGCACTGGCAATCAACGGAGACGGTAATTGCGAGGACTCATCCAGATACACTCTTCGATATCTTTCTATAACATAAGTTGAATGCAGAGTACAGTCGGTAATAAAGGATTAATGAAACGTAGCCTGTGAAACGATATTTATGTTATAGAGAAATAAACAGCCGAAGAGGCCAGTGATCCATGATATTAGATGGCTGAGTGACAAATGGCATATGCATGGAGATACTCAAGCAAGCTAACGCTCATCACATACTCGCGGAATTTTATTGACAACTGCTAAAAGATATGCCACATTTTCGATCGTTCTAATACCTGCAATCTTTTTCAGGTTCACCAGATAGCTTCTAGCTTCAAGATCGCCCAGCTGAACGAAGATCGAGTTATAGCCGAGAGCTTATCTCAACAGTAAAACTTGGGTCGTTACACAAATTGTTCTGTAGCCCAGCAAACATTGCCTGCAGCCAATATAAATATTCAAAGGTATTTATACATCTACGCATGCGTATGAGTCACGATGAAGATCACTTTATTTTTTCTATCTAATTTTGCACGCCGCATACAGTTGACGCGAGTTTAGTACAAGTAGGATATAGAACTTTATTTGATAATTGTGTTAATGTATGAGTGCACGCAACCTATACTGATTAGACTGCTTTATTATACGCGTATTATCTTCAGTGCATTGACTATCGGTGTAGACGTGCATTTACCATTTGATAACGATGTTAATTTCAGTAGCTTACCAGCGAAAACTTCACAAAGAAATTAAAAATAAAAAAGTAATGCTCGATAGGAACATTTTTACTCGAAGTTCGTTTTAATTAAACTCGACATAGAGGTTTTTTGCAAAGAAGAAATCCACTCTTAATTTTGCTACACCGAACTACAGCAAAAGATCGAAAAATAAAACGAACCTGATCTAATTTCCGATGAACAGTTCGCTGAAAGCTCTTTTACAAGGAAGCTATAGCAGCCAAAGTTTAAAGTCGTGAAAAAAAATAAAGCAAACTCTTGCAATGAAATCGACTTGCTCGAATTGATCTCTTATTCAGAGGAAAAAAGTGCTGCTGATCGGGTGGGTTTGACTTTTCCGAAGGTCTCGTATGTGAAGCTTGCTTGTACAGCATACTCTAGTATCACAACAGCTTAGTGGCAGTGAACATATGCAGCGCGCGCTTGGGCTCGTAAACTTGCGCTGTACTTTTACCGCGCAAACTTTCAGCTGCCCCAACTCTTGAGCGGTCGAAACTACATTTTGGGTCACGGTTGCAGCAGCAGTGTTACAAGTAGCAACGAGCTTTGAAGTTGGCTGTTGCTTTCACAGACGCGCACTCATTCGCGTTATATATTCGCAAGAGTTGCACGTGTCGACGCATTGAAAGGGAACAGAAAAAAAGCCGGCAATGGAATGTAGAACGACGATGTCGACGTGAATTTTGCTGCATAAAATGTGCCAGTCGAACAATGTAAATGTCAGCTAAAGATGAAGATTGTAAAAGCGAGGAAGTTTTTTCGAGAGATAAAACGATTCGACAAAGGCGCCATGCTTCGCTCTACTCGTTTTCTGTCAACGAGTTACACGCGCCTAATCAGGAGAAATTATCTAGACACGAAACGATGCCACGTACAGCATTCTTTCGAACGCGCCGCGCTACCTTTACTGAGAAGCAACATAAAAGAAAAAGAAGAATTGTTAGTGTACGCTACATTCTGTTTTCTTATCCCAAAGGCTATATTTAGTAATGCTGCTACTATAAAACATCGCCTTTTCATTGAAGTGGGAGTAGCAGCAGCAACAACGGCTAGCCGTACTGCAAACAATCGAAGCTCACGAATCGTTGGACAAAAGGACAAAAAGCCGTGGCCAATGACTGCTGCGGCCGTGCCGATGAATCGATTTCTGTATAAAGTACGGTGCACGCATCGCGATAAGAGAGGCTCTTATCAGAAGAGAGCAGAGCACGGCAGTCCGGATTAATTTCGATTCTATTAATCATTTGTAGAATACACGTATACGCGTATCGGAAAACCATTAGCATTATTGTTGAAATGCCGTATAGGCTCGTTTTCACGAGAAATCATCGCTGGCTCTCGATTGATTGTCATCTCTCCTCTCGAAAAGTTATTTATTTGTATTATAATACACGAGCGAGCGACCGCTGCGCTTATGGTTACAGATGCACGAGCGCAGACGGAGGAATGAGCTACGTTGAGATTCACGGGGCAGGAGGTGAGTGCTAGGGGACTTTCTTCACGGTGCGGGCGTGTCTAGGCCGATGCCGCAGTGAATTTCAATTTCTACCTCGGAGGAAGACGTCGCTCTGACTTTCCCATAGCTGCGCTGCGGCTACGACTGTGGTTGCGTCTACGTGATGCCGAAATAACAAACGACGTCTAAAGACGACTTCGTTGTCGAGATAATTGTGCTTGTGGTATTCTTGATCCTGGCTTTGTTAACGGAATTTTCATTCGAAATTATCGCGACGTTCAAACCGACTGATGCACTTGTTCCCGTTACATCGTATACGTACACGTGTGTACATACATATGTATATATACCTATACCGATGAAATGAAAAGAAATAGAAAAGGGGAGGCTCACATTAATCTAGGTTGTTAAATGGCGGCAGATGGTTGACATTTTCAGGGGTGATTTTGTCATCCAACACAATACCGTTAACAGATGTGATCGACGTGGACTTCACTGCAATGACCTTTATAAAAATAAATTTTAAATAGTAGCATTTAGTTGCGAGAAATTGTTGTATTGATTGATTTCAAGCGTCACAAATGCACATGCGCAAATCCATTCCTCATTATAATTATATTATACGTAATGACAAAGATCTTGGGATTTGATCGAATTTTCATTTCCGTCACTCAGAGCGTCACCAGCGAATAGAGAAAAAGGAGAAAAATTCAATTGTGCCAAATGAGCTTCTCATCTCTCGTGCATTGAAGATATAATGTCTTCGAGACGATCCCTTTCATTTGGCAATGTTTCGCTATACTGCTGGCAATCAAGGCCTGTTATATACTTTCCTGCGCGAGAGCAGATAATAAACGTCAATTTTTCTCAATCTTCCTTAATTGCTATTGATTGTCCCATATTGTTTGAGATAAATATCGAATGACAATACATCGTATGAGTTTGTTATCTTATATATAGAGGCGTATATGTAGTATGTAGGTAAGATGGCTCCGTACTAGGAGAGAAATAAGATGCTTCTTTTTTCGAGCGATTTTTTCTCTTTCCATCTTCGACGAAAATTAGTTTTGTTACAATTAACTTCCTGTTTGAAACTTTCAGTGTTTGTATAATCGATCTTTGCATCGTGCAATGTAATATAAATGCGAAATTACAAGAAAATCTGCTTACAATAAAGGACGCACGTACAGATCCTTGGATTGATTGACTCGCTCGTTATAAGATGACTACGAGCTGCCTTTGCGATGTTAGCCTTGCTTCGTCGTAATTTGATCTGTCCACATGGTAGTAAAAGATTCGAGACGAGCAATGCTCGGATGCACGCAACGCATCGAGTAACCGTGAAGCTAAGAAGGAGCCGCACAGAACGGCTACAGAAAAAGTAGACCTGGCCTTGGAGTTTTTAGGGACAATGAACCACTATGGCATTGTTTGCACAACGAAGAAGAACCACAGAGCGAGACATCACGGTAGAGAGAGAAAGAGAGTATCCAAGCTTCCGGATGAATTACAGCCTTTATGGTCAGCTCGCTGCACGAGTGCGCGACGTCCGAGATTATTCAGTCTGCTGACGACGGAGCTTGTGTTTGCGCATTTCTTAAGCAGAAAAACGCCGTCCCTGACTCTTTTTTTGGTACGACTGATGCTTATACTGTTATTGATTAGTCCAACGGCTTATAAATGTCCAATGTGCATTGTATTTTTTTCATTTAACTATACGTTCATTTAGATCGAAAAATCTCCGTATTAAAAGATGCTTAATAAGGGTCTACTGAAAGTAAGCCGAGAATTCAACGCTTAGCTCAAAAGCAGTAGAACTAGATCATCCATCCAACATATTCTCCGGCGTGTATTTATGCGAATGCAAATTCGCCCCTTCATCCACTAATTTCATATTCGACATCGTGCAAACTTGTGCACGCTGCTGCTTGTTGAATCCACTAGCAGAGTCTGGCTACATTTGTCGTCTCTCAGCGAAATTAAACTCGTGACCTTCTCCCAAAATGTTTAGCCCTCTTCTGCAGGCGACATTCCCAACGAGTGACATAGGTATAACCAAGCGCGAAAGAAGAATTCAACCTCAGTGGCCGGAAGGGACGAAGAGAAAGCGAGATACTGATCGAAGAAAAAAAGTAAGCTGTCGTTTACGAAGAGTTGACGTAAGAGTGCGTTGTTTCAGCTCTTGTATCTGGTTGACAGTACTCGCGGTCATGTGTTTGTGTTGTTCGGAAATTTTGGACGACGTTTGGGAAACAAAACTCCATTTACTTTGAACAACTGCAAGCGACCTTACAAACGATTTCAATATCTGCTCATATTTAACGCATATCTTTGATAAATTGAACAATTCGTCGAGATGAGAGAGGCGTCTTAAGGCGGTGTGCGCTGAGCAGTGATATTGAAGAGTCATCAAGAACACAGCGGATGTGGAAGGAAAAAAGGGACGATAATGGGAGGGAGAACTTTTCTCCGCTCTCTCCAAGACGTAGACAAGTAGCAGTGTATACGCGTACGAATCATCGACACCAGACGTCTTCGTTGAGCACACACGTGAACTCCAAGAATCCGGTAGCAGCGTTGAATATATCGAGGGAATGGCAATGAAGATCATGAAGTTATGTATTAATATACGTATATATACGGATATTTGCTTTTCAGTCGCCTTTGGTATTTGCAATGTATCGCACACGTGAGAAGTTTACTCGGTATTGACTTTCAATAAACAAGAGGAATTTTCGACTTTGGCAATATATTCTGTGTGTGTATGCGTGTGTACATAATATTTAAAGTGCCAGGGTGGGGAATTTGCTTTATACGTGTATTACATTGTCGGTACGACTTACTTAAATTTCTATATCATGCGCTAATACATTAACGATACGTTAATATTCGTATTTCTCGCGTATATCGTATTTAGTATTCAAACGCCCTTTTTATACAAAAATGCAAGACAAGAACAGATCTTTAAGGTTTTGTTTGCAGAGGAGTGACATCATATTTATGCTTCTTATGAAAAAACGGCGGGGCCATAGAAATCTTAGAGTCTTTCAACGCGAACGGATTCATCGTCGCAGCATCGCCATTTCATTTGTCGTTAAGGGAGCGAAAGATACATTTTCATCTTGGCGTTTTTTTATACACTATTCTAACGCCCTCACTGCCGTAAAAACGCGTTTACATTATCATTAATTTGCCGAATAGATCATCAATTGTGTTGATATATTACCGGTTTTTAGCGTTTACAGTTTGGAATTGCGAATTAGAGGTTAAAGGCTATATTTAACGAGTACACATTTAAAGGAAAATCCAGCACAGTATGTCATTCGTAAATGATTTTTTGTGTTCTATGCCTTGCGACTTGCACAGATAATACGCGTTGATACGGTACTCGCAAGCGCGTCAAAAGTCAGGACTGTGAGAGTATATAGCACTCGTCGTGTAGAAGTATACAGTTGTTCTTATTTTAGATCACATTTGCTTTGGCTATTTTGAAACTTTGGAGGAAACACTGGAGTGTATCGCGGTCGTTCGGCTAATGGAGATCACACATATGGATTTTTCTATCAGTTTATTCAATCGTAATCTACATTGGGTAAATTTAGGTAACGGAGATGGAAAAAATGTAAACAACTTGTTGCGCTTGCAAGTGAAGGAAAAAAATGTAAGTAGTGCGGCATTTGACGAAACAGCGAACGCGCTTTGTCGAACTCGTTCCTTTTTTTTGTTCGTCAATGTCTAAAGTGCGTAGTGCCATCAGAATTTCCATCGCGCCTTACGTAAGAGCGAAGTAGTTCGTCGTGCGTTACCTAGCTCTTGATTGGTTGCGTGTGTGAGATAGTTCACGATCCTCACGCGGTCATTACACTCGCCCGTACGTACTCCCCCTCTCCCCCACTCCCTCCTCTATACCCATCTATCGTTACATTATTGTATTGTAGTATATGTTATTGTATTATAACATTGTATTATATAGAAGCAGTAGCATATATATTTTCACTCGTTCGCGGTTATTCGCTATCGAACGATTCCCTCGCGATAAATTCAGCCCGGCGGCAGCGATTGTTTAATAATAGAAGACGCGCTCGCGCAGATCAAGCGCCTTGGACTTTTCCTGGACTATTTGTTGTGGCAGTGTGCACTTACCAAACAATTAGTCGGGAGCTATTAGCGCTAAAAGGTTGTCTCTTGTTAAAAGTGTTGCGCTGCACACATCCACGCGAGCTCCACACTGCACAGGACGCGCTCTCGAGCGGAAAGCACGAGAGTTGCGCGCAGGCATTCGAAATATATTAGGTATACCGTGTACTGGCTCGACGATGATTTTTCGGCTAATGTGTGCCATTCCTACATTTACTGCCGAGTCAAGCGACGATCATTTTTAGAGTCGGCCACCAGCTCGCATTACAAAGTGAGACTACATAGCGAGACTCGGATATGTGTGTCGCCTGTCGTCGCGGTGAAAAAAATTTGCCGATACAGTGAAAGTTGACAAGCCGCGACAGGTTTCCTGCGCAAAGTATAATAATTGTAAATCAAGAGTCGAGCACTAGACTCACCGTTTTCCCAATGTAAACTCTCTTCTGAGAGAATCTAAACAGCACCAGAGCGAAAAATTGCACTTATAACCAAGAGAAAAAATAAGGAACACACTGTCCGGCACTGTTGGGAGCTTGAGAGGCTGCACACACGCGTTTACAGGAGCACCTTCGATATGTACCTACACGTATTGCAATCTAGCCACTCGCGCACCGTACTAGAGAGAAAGGCGACAGTGACGACAAAGATGGGAGTGAAAAAGAAAAAACAGAGAGGAAAATAACGTCGTCTCCGAGCGAACTGGGCGCGTACGCGGCTCGCACTGACTCTCCTTGCTCGGGGGAGGCTCAGACAGCTCCGGTCTCCGGTTGCTGCTGCTGTGGCGGCAGTGGCGGTAGCAGCAGTGGAGGTGGCTGCTCCTAAGAGGGGGAAACATGGCGTCCGCGCACACGCGTACATACGCAGCGAACCGATATGCGACGGCTACGGCTCTATATAGTTTCCCCCCGGCTTACAGCCTATATCGTGCCTGCGCGGCTCCAATGCTCTTCGGAAGATTTGTTTCTTCGCTTCGGGATACCCCTAACATAACATTCCCTTCTCTACTTTTCTCTGCGTTATACGATAGGGGCTTCTGTTCCAACGCAACTAGGTATAACGGTATTTTATCCTTCTTTCTGGATAATACTCCAAATTCATTGAGCGTGCCGTTTGAACTTTAACGAAAACAAAATGAAGAATAATCGAGATGACAGTGCATCGATGAAATCGAGTGTGCATTGCAACAGACGAAAGTTATGTACAGCCAAACCCGTGTATCGAAAGTCAGTTTCAACAAGAGAAAGGAAGGCAGATAAAGACGACCGAGGCGTTATTATACTACAGGAAGTCGAAGAGTCAAAAAGTATAGTTCGCGACTTTCGGCTCAATCCCTTTGATAAAGCTTATATAGCCATGTAATACCAATAAATTGATTTGCCACACCAATCACAACACAGACGGAAGTAAAAAAATAATAACCTTAGCATTCTCTGTTTATATATCAGTGTCTACATACAAGGTATACTCTCTCTCTCTCTCTCTCTCTCTCTCTCTCGCAATCTACTTTTACCGTTTATTTTTCAGCGCGTAATACCCCGCCAAACAAGAGAAATATGTGTACACAACAAAGGGGTCGACGTATTGAGGGGGTCTATGCAGACTCTTTTTCATCGATTCTTGCGCGCTCGGCGTAATTTACCGACTGACTTTGGGCTATTCAACAGATATAATCGATTGACAATGTTTCGAAAGACTTAATAAAAAGATTCATCGTCTGATTTGTTACAATAAGCAAAATGCACATTTCAGTCAAAATAAAAATGTAAGAATACTCGCACAGCCAACTTTACGAAGGGCATCTAGGGTAGACGTACAGCGTTTCTGCCAGAGACAGCAGCACGGAATAGTTGCATTAGAGGAACGTGAGCAACCCGCCACCCTGTTTCGCTAGGGGATAAATCGATCTTGCTTAATACTATCATTCGAACGATATTTAAAACAGCCTCTTACCAGATGTTCAATTTCATCACTTTCATTCTAAAAAATCTGTTAACGACGAAATAAATCGTTTATTAAATATCCATTTATCCATGCGAAATAATTAAAATGTTTTTTGACAATAATTCAATCGAAGAAGTATAGGCATAATGGCAAGCTAATTAGTTAGTCAGAGCTTTCGGTTTTTTTGCAATAACAACTGCCTCTATACACTGGGAAAAAGGTATAATATAATAATAATTTTTAATAAAATTCTGTAGTCACACTCAATGTATGATGAATTTCGTGATATTTATATATAGTAAAATTGGCTATTTTGTTCAGCGATAATCGCTATGTTCTATAGCAAAGATTATACTATAGTAAAATTTGTAGAAAAGTATAATAACAATTGATTGAGAATATTACAATTATTTGTATATACATAACAAATTCTGTTATTAATAATAATTTGAATTGGCGAATGAAAATATAGCGCTGGTATCAATATGCAGGATCAAACGTGAAATCTTGTTATTTTTCAGCCTACCAATATACGGTTACTTTCTTTTTCCAGCTTTTCGCAAGTGCATTAATTTATTGATAGTTATTATATAAGAGGATTCGGTGACTTTATTTTTAATGCATGTGAGAGTCTTGTAATGTATGAACATTACTTTCATGTACATTCATGTACGATTTAATATAAGAAAAATAATGCACACGATATATCATTTACATTGAGCTGCGTATGGAGACTGAATATACTAGCGATACAAATTCATAAGATATAAACAAATCAGCCGTTTAAGGTAGGTGATATATGTTTTTTAACAAAATTTTCCGTCTCTTTTATAGGAAAAATTGTTGTGCTTGCTTAATATAAATTATTACAACGAGAAGAGTAACTTCTATCGATCCTAACACAATATAATAATGATTTTTACTAAATTTCTTCTTCCAGTGCGTTAATCGGTGCAGATGCCGTCGTCATCTTTTCGCGAACCGAGACATAGTATCGATTCGTGTGCTTATTATTCGGTCCGATTTTCGATGCTAAAGCAAGATTGAGAGGATATATAGGTAGAAGAATAGGGTACGCGTGTTTTTTGCAATGCAGATGCTCAGCTTTTAGCGGGGATCAATTTTGACAAGGCCAAAGATCAGTTGAATCTTTCGATTTTCGACAGCATAATACGAACGAGTGCGAACGACCGTGGATGAATATGCGCCTGTTGAATTTTCATGAATTTTAGCCAAAGTACGCAGGGTATTGTTTCCTCTTTGTCGTCGCTGCTTTCAACTTTTTTCTTCGTTGTTGCGGTCACTTTTGCTTTGGAATACATACACAACATACGCCCGCGGGGAAAGAATCTCAGACCGAGAGAGAACTATGGGACACATTTGCGCGTAGCCGTGACTGAAGATTTGATTCCATGAGGTTTTATGCGCGTACGCGCTCCGCAGTCAGACTTAGAGTCGAGAAATGTAAATTTATGACTCCGTAGTGGGCTCTGACTTATCTTTTAAAAGATTATACAGGCATGTGCGGAAATAGGCTCGTCAGATGATACTTTTTTTGTGAATCTATTTGGATTATAAGTCAAGAGTACATGTGCAATACGTAATGAGGTGAAACGAAAAGTATGCCGGCAAATACCTTGTATTTGTTCCGTTTCCATGTACAAATTCATTAAAACTAAAGAAATTCCTAAAGCTTTTAAGAAAAACTGCTGCTTCGTTGAATACTCTGAAAGTCACTTACTGCCACGCATGTATTACAGACAACATTAAGAAAGCATTCCATAGAATGTGTACAAGATTGAGATGAGGCAACGCGCAATAGTTCCTAAGTACTTTACAGTCAGAAAAGAAGTTCGAAAATCAGATTCCTAGAAACAAAGAGCCAATAAAGACCCGGAGCGAGTATGGATTTGGTTTTGGTGGAATTCATACAAAGATAATCGACAATGACTGAATAGATTTGAATCAGGCCGAGTACGGATAGAAAAGTTGGCTACGAGAAAACCTGAAAAAATTGAGCCAGAGGCAGGATTATACGGAGCAGCGAAAATTTGTAAGATTAGGTGTACTCGAGGGAGTTATGCTGCAATTAATCAATATGCACGCGTCTCAACGCCTTCTCTTTTGCCTAACAAGATTCTCTCCTCCCGCGGATTACTTAAATCTCGGCGGCGAGTCTCTGGTGCGTGAAATATAATTTACACTGACATCGTTACTCCGCGAGAAATTGCACCGTTTTTTACATATAGGTATAGATGCAGGCGTAACTACTTCGTTGGAAGCTCCTGACTAATTGCCGATCGGGCGATCAATAATTATGATCGCATCTTAATATCCCTTGGACGGAGTATGTACTGTACATGTACAGTATAAACTCCGGTCGCGGTACATGAATTTATTATTTTCGCTAATTATCCCAACCGTCGGTAATCTCATCGATGAATATATAGCAAAGAGAGGGGATGCATAAATACATACATAGAGGTTAGAAGATGGGTAATCGTTTTAAATAGTACGAGCGCAATTTAATAGCGATAGTGTGCGCTAATCGCTTTTCGATGATATTCACTCCTTCCGGAAGGCATTTAACAGAGAGATAATATGAAGTAAGTATTTCCTGTTCACCGTGCCATATATACAATAGTTTCGCAATAATGCACTCCAGTTTACGATCGACTGTTCCTTTTCACTATTCCGCATTAGACTCCGATAGAAAAACAAAGTATTTTGGCCAACTGAATATCAAAGTATAAACAAATCGCTGCAAAAGTACGTTATTAGCGACAGAAAGAAAGCACAAACGAACTCTTCTTCGAACAACGGTACTACACAGCGCGAACTCGTTAACACAACGAGATTAACTGTAGGGCTCGAAGAAATGAGTCAGACTCACTCGCTGAGCAATTAGTCACAAAATTTTCTACATCACCCGGAAAAACAAGTCCGCTTATGTCCAAATAGTACTGTACCGATTTTACGTTCACTGTCAGTGTTTACAATGTCCCTTGCAGGGACACATTGTTTCGTTTGATATAACTCGAAGTCGGAAAATCACTTGAAGGCTGATGTTCGCGTCATGGCAACATGAGCCACCTCGAGAGATGTACTCTGATGAGGGAACAAGGGGAATTACACTTATGAATATAGCTAACCGCCAGTTTCTGCCCTGTGTAATTGTCAATTATATATCTATATATAGATGTAGTGAATAATTATTTTGATCGCAGATTTTCTTCTCTTATTTTAGTTTACGATTCTTATAAAACATTAAGGATCACAAACAGTATTTTTTCGAGAAGGTATTTCCTAACGAAATATAATAATAACGCAGAAAATACACTGTACTGCACGACAAAGAGACCGAGAAAAATTCATTTGAGAAAAGTATGACGCGCGTACCTTACTGACGATATCATGCAAAATAGGTAGCGATAAACTCTGTTAATATCGCCGCCTCTGTGAATTCGCCAACTTTGCATTAGACAGAGATACGGAGAGAAAGCAAAGGCGTACTGCCATATCCACAAAGCCTATGGTCTGTAGAGCAAATAGCGGCGAACTCGTAAAGTTTGATAGTGCATTAACGTGAATACAAATATATGCATGCACACACATCTGTATATATACACGACTAACATTAGCGAAAAACTCTCTTTTCTTATCCGAGTTTCTATCGCTTGCTCGATGCGGCTTTTTACGCGTACTCACGCGAACCACCCTCGCATTTTTTTCTTTCATCTAACTTATACCACACAGCGCGTCTATCTTGCATGCATGACCTCTTAGGTCAATTTGCCGTTGCACGTGTATATATGTATATCTATATCTTATATATACATTTTCGGTAGTTTATCTCGCCTATTCTGGCAATTTCTCGCTAACTACCATGCGGCATGTTTGCAACCACGTCCAAGGCATCTTTATAGTTATACATAGTGTAGAACGAGTCTGGCTCTCTTTCCGTTCGCGAAGCGCGCCATTTGTTTTAGTGCCATTGCGGCGCCTCGCAAACGATCAAAAGCCTTTTCAACAAGAGAACGACTCCGATGTAAGAGTCGATGGTCGTTTACTATTTACGAGTCTGTAAAGTTGGAGAACTGTTCGAAGAGGACAATTTTTCAAGTATTTAAAGAGTGATCCTTATCTCCGTTGGGTCCCTTCTTGATTTATAATTCAGAAATTGCAAAATAAAATGACGCCGAAACGACGAAAGAAATTAGCGTGGCTACATTTCCGCTGAACTACGTGACCAGGAGCTACCGGTTGGAGTGCCGGTATGTGACGGAAGCAAAATAAATCAGACTTGTATATTTGCGTGAATGCATGACAATTATCCCGAAGAACAAGCTATATTTAATCGTTTTGTTTTTTTAGAAGAGATTTTTTCCTACGAACTCGTGATGTCTGCAAGTGCGACAAAAATTTTGTCAAATCTGGTGTTATATTACACCTGTCTTGAGGTAGCCTCAAGGACTCACGTCCGAATGCACTGCGATATCGCATTGTTATCTATTTTCTATACAGACTAATTGCAATACTCGATTATAATTAAAAAAACAGCAAATGTTTTAGAACTTCAGTTTGATTTAAAAGTCCAATTCTCTGGTGACCATTTTTCCGAAAATTCTCTACTCCAACAGCTCCTTGGTCGAGTCATTAGCTGAGTAGCACGAAAAAATTTAATTAAGTCCGCCCCCTCACTTTTTCTCTCCGCCGCCTCGATGAATTTCGTATAATTCTTCTCCACACGCGCGCACACGTTTTTCCTCTCCTTCTTTTACTCGGTTGCGCAATGCTCTGACTTTTTTGTAACAATTTTTGCTCCGATAAATTTTGGAGTTACTTCGTTACTTTGCACTGTGATGGAAAAAATCCCTTCCATTGCTTATTTGTTATAGTTCCTTTATGGTCCTCATCGATCGATTACTTTTATTAGCTACAGTGTACATAATCTAAAGTATAGGGTATAAAATGTATTTCTCGAAATCTAAATTCAATTCGAGTATACGCTTAAATTTTATAGGTTTTTATCCTGTATTACATTGTGCTTCATCATTATTCAGGACTTTGCATAATTAACTTTTTATTATCGATTCTCGCACAGCTCAAATTAAGCGAGAGATTGAACAAAGAAGATTGGAATCCAATATTCTCAGAGTAATAAAGCATGGTTAGAACTGAAATGATTGAATTTCAAATATTTCAAATTATAATACTCTGTACTGTATTACAATAACATATTATATTTCCGTTTGTTTTACCTTTAGTGTAGTAACAAATATAATAGTACAAAAAACATATTGTAAATTTTATCATTGAAGAATATTTCTTAATTCTTGTTATTTGTATGTGATTCAATAAAATTGGATAAAGAAACACTTAGTGTAATGAGATTTTCAAAAATAAAACAAAGCAGAATATATCATGGAGTGCCAAGTCGAGCATACTCACTATAATAAATTGCAACAAAACAGAATTTTATAATTTAACATCGACGATAGAGTTCGACAATAGATTAATTCGGCAATGTCTTCTATTGTACAGTATACCTATTTATATAGTTAAGTGTACAGGTGCGCATCGACGAATTTTCTTCCGTATACTTGACAAATTGCGACTCCGCCCAGCATTCAATTCGGGCAAATACAGTACGTGTGCGTATATGCCTCAAGGCTTGTTTGTTACTGTGTTATTGACTACATGGGCGTATCGAATTGTACGAAGTGCATATAATGGAAATTCTGCGAACTACTGTTAGCTTTGGTTTGGAAGCTTAGAAAGGAAGATGTGTATTTACTGAAAGTAAATGAACGAATTTGAAAAATATCTTTTAGCATTATTTAATTAATCTACATTAATAAAAATCATTTGTCTGGGAATCAGTTGCATCAGTATCCTCTTAATTTTAAGTAGAAAAAATGCGTAATTAGTTCTACTAAGACCAGAGATAAAATCATAATATTGTGAACAATGGAAAAGAAACTGAATAAAGAAATCTTTGTCGAATAATTTGAAATGTTGGTATGTTTAAATAAATTCACACAAATATCTCCATTTGTTCGAAAATCAGTTTTAATGTAGGCTGCAAGTATTTTGTTTCGCATCAGCTCATACTATTCGGATCATAAGGTTAAAAACAAGATAAAAAATTGTTATCATGTCTAATTATATTCACTATAGCGTAGACGAATTCTGCATTTTTGATGATTCGATTGACATGTACGAAGTAACAAAAGTACGAGAAAAGGTTTTTAAACCGATGAATTAAATGACCAGACAGGTGTAAACATAGAAGAAGCGAGATTTATTGAATCCCTATTTAATGTCATCACATGGATTATCAGTTCAGAAGCGCTAGTGATACGACTGAAAGCATACCGTTACACAGGTAAAACTTGGATACGCTGTCGTGACTCTTCGATCATCATGCGAAAAGCCCAAACTATACGTATAGAATCTCCAGTAGAGGTTTGGCCTCGACATGCGAGCTTTCCACTCCAGTTTCACAGCTACGGGATGAGAGACGAAAAGTTACAGAGGAAGAGGGAAAAGGAGAAAGCAAGAGAGAAACTGGGCACGATGTAACATAACAAGACCACCTCGTTATACCCGTCGTCGTTGCATTATCGTGCCTAGAGACGAGCATGTGCGCTTCTTCCAAGTAGCTTGTTTTCTTGCTACGCATGGAATGGAGATATATAGATATACAAATATTCTATACATAGTACTGCACCCTCCCTTCATATTTCATGTATAACCTTGTATAATATATGAGCATCAGATATAAAGTAATGCTTTTAATATTTTTCATCCGTATATCACATGCATAGTTTTGAGAATCCGCGTCTCTAATGCCACGCGTAATACACCTTAATACACAAATTTGATATGAAAATAATGTTGTAAACGGAATATTAAATTTGATAAAAAAAATGAAATGCAATAATTTCAATGAGATCTAGATTGTTCAATGGTTTCAGAAGCTGGAAGTAAAAAGGAACTTTATCGATTATTCGTCAGCGTCGAGAGTGCACTGTTATTTGTTATTAAAATATTCCCTTTTGGGATTTAAAATATAATGCATTTGTAGACAGCAGCGGATGAGAGGAAGAGGAATGATTTTTAATACGTGAGTGTTCTGAGTGGTGCAAACGATTTTATATTGAAAAATCGATTCGGTATAAAAAATGTTGCATGAGCAGACTGTCTCCATCGCAGCAACTGATGGATTACAGAGAGTTGTAGAAATTGATCGGTACGCAACGACGCATACTCGAACTGCACATTTGGTGAACGGAACGCTGCGATGGGAGCTGGACCAAGTAATTCGCGCATCCTCTAACGTATATCCATGTGCATTTCGCCGGGTTTATATTGCTCTTCCGAAATTTGGGAATCTAAACAACGGCTGCAGCTGCGTTCTTTGCGTTGCGCCGAGAGTCTGGCAGTCGGCCAGCCTCATACAGGGAGCTATTCTGGCCATCGGATCTCGAGCTTTTATAATTACTTTTAATTAATGCTTGCGCGTAAGAGAAAGAGCGAGATAGAACGGCTATACGGGAATAGAAATGCTCGCGGCTATGGCGATGGCGGTGGCTTAAACAAGATCGGATCGCGCGTAGATTTCAAACTTTATGCTTCGAATATGCGGATACGATGGGATGACCTTTCGACTGCGGCTTTTGTGGGGAAAATCATGGGTCTCGACATTTGACTAATGTTGTATCATCCGCTTATATGTGGTTACGTTATTGGTGGGTATAATACCTATTGTCACTTATTCCGAAAACTAATGACTATATATAGTTGAATTAATAACCGCTTAATGCGCACTGAGAATCGAGTTCTAGAGTCAATAAAAGTTCTTTTTTACTCATTTGACAGGGAAAAATAAAGTAAATTAACAGATAGATAACTCTGTCTAATTCTCTTAATCACTTGCCTCTAAAAATTTTCCGAACCAAAGGATGAAAGGGGCCGACCAGATTAATGCAACGTCAAAGTCGCGGGCAAATGAGTAGCTGTGTCTATATCAATTTTTCATTTTTAATGTATCCTTAATTTCAGCATTAATGTATAAGGAATTCATACATCTATTAGTTGCTCCAAAATTGAAAAGTAAGAGACTAAAAGGACAATGAGAAATATTGCAATTATTTTATAATATAATAATCTCGAGCAATGATAAACAATTACAATTCAGTATCTATCTCAAATGATGACCAATGCGGACTCGCGGTGCGAAATGGAAATTAACGCGAAGCGCCTCATTAATTGGGTTAATGGACTACGGCGCACGCGAGGCCTTGCATCGGGTTGTTGACCATTCGTTCATTCACTCGTACATCTGCGCTTTGTGTCTTCGCGTCAACAAATGAGTGCGATCGTCTTTTCAAATTACAGACAGCCTCATGGGAACGTCTGCAAATCTTATATTGATGATATTCAGTTGTCGGCAGATGAATTTTGAAGCGCGAACGTCACCTTTTTTTTTCATTGAAAATTCGTGAATGTCGGGATTTCTTTTTTTTAGCATAACATATAGAAATTGTTCAAAGGGATGAATGTAATTTACTTTGAATTTACATTTAATTCATCGTATTTATGTTTATTTCTTTTACCTTTTAAAATATTTGTATATAATATATTTTCCAGGTTATTATAAGAAGTAACGCTATTCGTTTAAAAAATGCATCCAGAAAATAAGCTAAATAATTCAGGTCACTGTTAAATGTGCTGCTTTTTAATTCGAAAACAAGAATCGTTATAACTGGGTGAAAAAAAGATTAAGAAAATAAGAAAAAATTTCGACCGTGAATTTTAGTTCGTATTAATATCCAGTATCTTAAAGAAAAAAATGACAAAACTAAAATTATTTGTCAGTATACCGTCTTAAAGTAAGAGTCTCTTTTATCGGCCACAGATTGTAGTGCTTACTTTTTGCACAACTGAATTCATAGAAGATAACATTCATTATAATTGGATGCAGTTGCGATTTAAGTAGCAAAGCCACTATCATCATTACTGGTATTACCATTTCAAAATGTTAACCGATATTTTCAGCATCCCTGGAAGGCTTAAGTCGCGTTGGCGCCCGTATGTGCATGTTCTCACCAAGCCTAGACTAATCGCGCTCCGACGAATTTACATCGCGTGCTATTATGGTCCTTTGAGCCTATGCATTCTACGCTCCTGCCGATGACACGATTTTTCACGCGATCGTTATCTCACTGCGGGTTAACCTTAATAACGGCATATACAAGAGAGAGAGAGAGAGTTGACTGCTCCAGCGGTTAACAAACTAAGTGAACAATTCTCTCTGGACATGGTTGACTAACTCCTAAACCCTAAGTCTCATACTATGCGTATGCGTGCCGCGCATTAATTAGTTTCTCCGCCATAATTATATGGTTTAAATTCTGAGTGTATATATATGAAGATCACTTACCAGAAAGTTTAGTTGACAAATGGTCAGTATATTCAAATGAAGTAAATAACGAAATTGCGAGTCACGTACCTGCAAGAAAAAAAAAGAAAATTATATTAATTGAGAGATTAGAAGACTTAAGTTAATTAACGCATCGTCCGATTCGATTGTTCCCAACCTGCGCTTGAGAACGATTGGGAATTCTTAATAAGAGGCACATGCTTTTCTCGATTTCCAGCGACACTCACGTATAATTAAAGCGAGGGTTGCAACGTCTGCAGAGTTTAAGTACAGATAAGGCACGCTACTATTTATACCGCTTGCGATAGCTCGGGATGAATTTACTTGTTCTTTTAAGCAGTCTTTGTGTTTTGGAAGCGCCTTTGATTAGATGGTAATTACGTGCCAGAGCTCATGGTATATTATCGTCTCTCGGCTGTTTTGCGCGAAAAAATCGTCGAATTTATGATCGGTTTGCAGTTGGCTCGTGCCATTTAATATTTTAATAGTCTTTTCTTTGCTGCGCGCGTCTATCAGCTTACTTCTATATTTATAAATGCAGCAAACTCAATTCTCAGGTACTTGTGCAAGTAATCTCGGTGACTCGATAAAGATGGAAAAAGCCAGGAGTACGCAAAGCTGCATATCTGTCTTAATACCTTTATGTATAACGAGCAGGACTGAAAAAAAGAGAGGCGAATTTGCATAGAGCAAGGCGCGGATGTTCACGCCAAGTAGCTATTTCTATTCCAATTGTTTCCTGACATGGAGGGTTTGCGCGAAAACGCACTCTCGGAAGTCCGTAGACTTCTCGACTGTTGTGGTGCGCAGGAGCTTGTACTGCCCGTACGACACACGAAATCAGGATATACCGCGCTGGCAATAAAGTGGTCGTTCGCCGGTCGAGTTCGGCTAACTATCTCCCCCTCCTGCAACCAGTTGGTCCACTTAGCCACTTTCCGCTCACTTGTATAAGAGGGTCTTTTTCATTATCGCTCCAAGACCTGTGATCGCTAATTGCTCTCGATGCATCTTAGAATTTCGAATCACGGAAGACTCATTCCGTTGATTGGACACTCGCCGACATACGTTCTTTCAAACGAACAAGCTTATTTACAAGCTCTTGCCATTATTACAGCTCGACGAAGTGAAAAGCATTTCTCGTCACTCTTCTGCCATTCAATCGAAATGATCGATCAATTCTTTTTATTGATTCAGTCCGACCGCTGAAAGCACCTCGGTAAAAGGACTCCATATCCTAGCTATAATATACCAGTTAAACTTTTCAAACTCCTAGTGAAATGAAAATTTCTCAAATACTATAACTACACGCATAAAGAGTTACAGTGCCGGCGTCGCATTAGAAGGCGCATAAAACCACTACTAGCACCAGCTCGGGTTTTCCTCGACTTGTAACGCTTTAGAAAAGAAAAAAATGCTATTTTTCGCACTGAATTAGACAGCTCTCACGACTGCGTCATTAAAATCTAGGAGAGGTCGCTCTCAATTAAACAGAGGCGCGCCATAACTGGGTTCAATTTATGAGTGCCTCCTACGTGTTCGTCGGGTCATTTGCATCTCAATTGAAAAACTATCGATATTATTTCATCGTTGTATACCAATAAACAATCCTTTTCTTTCTATGTATATACGTACATAAATATGATAAATGCATATTTATTACGTGCGCGATGGCCGTAGGTTATATTTCTCCTTCAAGGAAGGCGAACGTTTACTAGGCGGATCAGCTGCAACGACGACAAAGAAGCTTCTCATATAACTCTGCTGCTGCTGCTGCTGTTGCCACGACCTAAGCTTCTTAGTCCTTTTACAATTTATACGGATGAATTCTGTTCCACATACAGAGAGAGATAGAAAATAAACGAAGATTACTATAAGTATCACTGATTCTAAATATAGAGTTTATAATATGCTTATGCTATGATCAATGTTCGTGATTTTCTTTATATTAAAGAGTTAGTATTATCACAGTAGAAGACCGAATTCGAAATTCATATCGCGTCGGCGTGATAATAGCAAGAACAATTATTTAGCCACCGCGAAGATTAGCAAAACTCCGTTATACAACAATAACAATTAAAGAGACTCTCGTCAGTGAGTGCCAGCGACAATAGTAACATCAATAGCAGCAGCAGCAGCAGCAGCTAACAAACTTACGTCATTAGCATGTCGCAAGCACAACTGGGCGATTCGCATCCCACAGTCTATAGCCGCCGACGAGTTGCTTCTTCCTTATGTTAATTTGATTAAGGTCCCGACGAAATGAGAAACTCCCGCTCTCTATACGTGTGGCGTATGCTTGCTCTATTGTAATCTACGGAAAGTTTCTCGTCGAAATGAAACGAGATTTTTCACTTCGTCCTTTCATCTCGATAGTAGCACATATATATATACATATGCAACGATAAGACACGAATCTGGAGCGATGCAGCAGCTGTCGATAATACGATCGAAAGAAAATACGGACGAATCGAAACGACTTGAATCGAATTTCGCTCGCAGCAGTAGCCGTAGCAGTAGCCGTAGCAGTAGCCGTAGCAGTAGCCGCAGCAGTAGCGGTCCCAAAACGAATTCAGACAGAGGTTATAAATAAAGGCCCGCTGTTACCTATACATAGGCACCAGCGTCGACGAACTTAAAGGAAATTGAAAGCGAGCATCGAGGGGGCGTGAAAACAGAGCGCTTTTGCGAGTTATTATCCTCGACGAGTATACTGGTTCAGCTATTGCCGAGTCGAGTCGTGGTGAAATGAGTGTCGTTTCAAGAAGACATCTGGTCGTGGCAATTTTGTATATCTATATAATGTGCGTGTATATGCTTGTCCGCGGTACTACATACATGATATATACTTAAAAACGCACAACTCGAGTCATTCTTTATTTCACGCGCTAATTCCTAACCTAAATATGCGCGCATGACGAATGATATAATAACGTCAACGTCGTTCGTACTTGCACGTTAAAATTATTAAGGTCAACGCTCCAGTTGTGAGACGCTGAATTCGCGCGATTCCATTCGATCGTATGTATATGTGCGATTGAGAAATTCAATTGGTTTGCCAAACAATACGATGTTCTCTGCTCATAGCTATATACTATAAATATGCGGGTCATAATGTTTGAGATATCGTCAAAGGATAGCGACACGTCTCCCGGCGACAAATAGGCCACGCGATTTCGCGTTGGCTTCGCAGCCTAAGCCACGACGACGTTTGATAGCGACGCCGTCAAAGGGGTTAACGAACTCATAAATCCGTAACAGTTCCCGTGGGAGCTCCCGATCGAAGCCGCTCTCCGAGGTGCGCTCTGAATATAGATGCGCTCGTGAAATCGCATCTATACGGTACCAAAAACATAGTTTTACCCCTTTATTCTGTAATATTAAATTCTTCACTCATCGATATATTTAATCTGGATTATATGCGATCTTCAAGCGAGATAATAAAAACTTATAACGATATAGTGTAGCGTAATTCTTCATCGAATTCTGAAATAACGCAGAGTCGTTATTCTATCGTAGTGCCTGTCGCTCTTCTTTGATAGCGCGTCAAATTTTTTCGCGCGCGATGGAGATTATCAATATATCGGAGAATTCGCGAGAGGACGCGACACTATCCAATAAAATCTCAACTTTCCGACTGCTATATTACTATATATGTATACTAATTTCAGTCAGCGTAGTCTAGATGGGTTACACCGTGGTCTGCAGCGTAGCACCACCGGGAAATAAACTGTCGCCGTGCATAATAACGCTCACTTTTTATCGCCTATAGATTGGCGCTCGACTACTTTTCTAGGTCGACAGCGACTCTGCCGCGGCATTTATATTTCAAGAAAGAAAAAATCCAAAGCCTGCAAATTTACGTGTAAGCTGGAAAATCCTATCCGATCGATAAGCTTGAGATGGAAGAGGTGACTCTTGGTGCGGCATTATTATCATTTACTCTGCTTGCGTATGCGAGCTTTTTTCCCTCTATATGGCGAACGGCGAAAATCGCGAGTGAAGGCGGTACGATGAATCAGGCTCTAAAAATAATACAAACTTCTGAGAAGCTGCCAAGTACAATCGAAGATCTCGACTATACTCCAATTAATGTAAGCGCTGCTGCAGCTGCTGCTCGACTTTTGTAAATATAGACATGAGTTACCGCGAACTTTGTTCTTATTAAAATAAAAACAAGTTTGCCACTTGCATCAATCTGCGCATCATATACTATAGAGTATTCATTCAAATGTATCGACCATTTCATAGTTTCGATTTCGTGCCACTTCAACTTTGTAATCGATTCGTTTTTTTTTTTTGGCTAACTGTACAAGACTGAAAAAGCCGCAGATTTAACGCACAACCATGTTCGCGTAGCTCTCCTTTCATCTGATCTGGCTCACTCTGCACTTAGTCCCAAAATCGCGTGGCTAACCACTTGATTACTCGTTTTTTATTTGAACGCTAGCCGATCAAAAGTATACCAAAGGGACGGTCTCAGTTGACCGTTCCCGATAATATAGGCATGTATACCCGTCACGTAAACCTATATGTTATGAATATAAGCTATATTGTTGGACTCTGCATATTATACGTGTAGCTCTTACTTCATTAGAGGGCGTATACTACACTTTTTTGCTAAGCTCTTTTTGCCGTGAGTCTCTAGAGACGAAGAGAGGGGGGAAGAGGAGGGCGGGGGGTTGAGGTGGTTTCAAGACGCCACTCGAACGTTCTTTGAAGCTACAGCTTTTCTCGTTTATAGAGTGGAGCCGCTCATAACGTTTCTCGGATCAAAGATATTTGTCTGGTTTTGAAGAAAACTCAATCTCGACTCAGATAGGTGCTTGTTTTAGAGCAATTTTGGTACGCAAAACATCTTCGAAACCGGCAAGTGTTCTTGATGACGATTACGGGAAATCCATCATACCCCTTTGCATCTGACACATTTCCTCTCAGATTGGCATCGTGAAAGAAACGTATCTTCAC
Organism: Apocrypta bakeri; assembly: GCA_018906985.1. Lineage (NCBI taxonomy): Eukaryota > Metazoa > Arthropoda > Insecta > Hymenoptera > Pteromalidae > Apocrypta > Apocrypta bakeri. The sequence goes on along the minus strand of JACCIA010000015.1, from coordinate 1,958,740 downwards.
TTGCAGAATCGCAATATCGAAAGGAAAAGAGAGAGAGAGAGAGAGAGGGAGCTTGGAGAAACTTTTGGTTTCGATGCCGTCTATATTGCCGAGCTGTCGCCTACTTGTCCTCGGCAGTGTTCGTGTATTTTACGACTTCTATTTCAGTACGGCATTTATTCTCTGCACACAGTGCTCTACATATTTCGAAAAAAATTCGATCGATGAAAGTTTTGAGTAACAAACTTTCTTCAAGCTTCTCTTTCACAGAAAACTGTTTGTAAATCTCATTCTTAGGCGCAAATACAAGCGAACATTTGATAAAGTTACAAATATTTCACATTGTTCATCGCGGATTTCATAACTGCGTAGAAAAATTAGGGTACCTATTAGCTGATAATTCCATTAAAAAGACGGAGTCGTTCCAATAAGTTAAATTACCAAAATGATTACTATTTATGTACATTTGCTCCCGACGGGTAAGAAAAAATCAATACTCTATATAATTGCGTTTACTTACGCCAAAGTCTCTTTAAAATATCCTTGCTATCGCAATTTTCTCGAACTTAAGAGTTGTCTTGGCAACGAAAAAAAGTCAAGACAGGCGAGGGATATAGTAGTGAATTGCTATCTCCATCGCGTCGTGCATTAGCATAGAAAGAAACGCTTGAAAAGAGAGAGACTGAAAAGTACAGTCTAGACGGAGAAAAGGCAAGAGTTTGCAACTTGCGTGCAACGTCCCTGTATAATTTTTTTCGCCTGGACCGGCCGCGACGGCGAGCCTTGCGCGTTAATTCTCGTTAACTCCGGGAAAGTGGTTAAGAGGCGTGCCGCGGAGCGCTTCTGTTCTTGCTGCTTTTGCTGTAGACGACCTCTCGCCTCCTTTTTTTCTCTCGCGCGTTCTCAGGTCATCGCGAGGCCAAAAGGAGAAAGGAGAACGCGAGAGAGAGAGAGAGAGAGAGAGAGAGAGAGAGAGAGAGACAGGAGGCGATTAAAGCGTCTCGCAGCCGCGGGGGATGTTATGCAAAAATGAGAATGAAGAGTGCAGAGCTCGAGAATATAAGTGCGGATGCTTATATGTGCATGTAGACTAGTATGTTTACGTGGGGATAAGGGCTTGCAAGGTATCAAGTTGCGCGCGAATGTGTTATTTTGCTTGAAAGTCGAGCTTGCGATTTCTCCTTCATAATTCTGTAATAATATTAGGATACGAGTATATAAATAAGCTCTAAAGTATTTTTTCGTTCAATTAGATGGCATAAATTGATTAATTCTATTATGTACGTTATTAATTTATAAAATTCATACTTTTCAATGTGGATACGTTTTATAATTATAAATTGATATATTTCTCTTTTATAGAAAAAAGCTGGCACAGCTCATTTATAAAATCATGAGAAAAATCTCACGAACGTCTATTTTTTGCACAATCGTTCATTCGTTACCTTTTAGGTTTTTTTTTTGCCAGATTGATTAAATTCTATCTCTTGATCAGTCCTTTAGCGCTTGTAAGAAAAACAATTGGTCGTCTTTTTTTGCGCAATCTTTTTGCTCAATTACGCACAGCGTGTGTGCGTTTTCTGAATGCACCTATAGTCTAGTGCAAGTATAATGTAAAGGTGTCAACCGGAAAGTCGCTTTTATTTTTCACAACTACAGATTCGCCGGAAACGGACTGTACATTTCAAAGCACCAAGAACATAATTGCCGAGAACGAATTATTTCCCTCATTTTTACTATTCAAAGGTGAACCGGTGTTTGATTAGGATCGGATCTCTCGCGAACGTTTATCTGCCAGTAGTTAGTTCTTCCTTTTCCAATCTTTTAGCGTGTGAAAGTTATAAAAAGTACTCATCCCTGACTCACAAAACACAACAACAAAATTGCCCAGATGTAATACTAATGACCATAGAAAAACAAAGCACGAATAGAACGTATTCTTTTCTAATTTTAAATTACCGGAGTTTATGCATATATGTTGACAATACTTCGTTTATAAATAAGATAAATTAATAAAATACAGTGAAGTAATATGCCAAATATCGAGCCGTCGCTTCCTTGATAGTAATATATATAGCGGACTACAACGCATAATATCGAGACTCGCAAATTTCACTTGCACAAAAGAGGCAGTGGCCAAAGCCCGCTGAGGACCAGCATCTCATGCAAAAAGCTCAAACTGCAACAGTAAGCCGCTTCGTGGAAGAGAAATTCGAAATTTTTGCTCGATTTATTTTTAGACATGACCGTTGTCGACTGTCTCCCGCATAAACGCGCGCTTTGGATAGAAACAGCTCGATAAGCTGTTACGCTGGAGCATATATCCGTTAAATTCTGCAGAAAATATTAACTGGTATTTGAATTTTTTTTTATAAAATTTTTAATTGAAAAGAATGAAAGAAAAATAACTGAAGTTTTAACGCTGGAATAAATAAAAAAGAGTGTAGTCATTTGATTGAATTTACCAAAAACAAGTTTAGACGAATCCTAAGAAAATCATCTCTATTTATGATTTTGTGCACATGCATACTCTAACCTAGAATGAGCTTGTAAAATAGTTAATGTATATATTTTCTTTTTTAGATGCAGCTGGTACAAATTGGATGTATGTTTAGATTGACGTCACGGCCCACAATATATTGCTGGATTCAGAGTAAGGAGGCGCGAGATGTAGAGGTGCCTTTGCGTATTACGATAATAATGAAGATTAAACTGCGTGTTCTCAAAGAAATCTTACACCGACTTAATGAGTCACGACTGCTCGACGACTACATGGAAATTGGCCAGCGTTCGCATGCGTATCGCGCGATTCGATTTAAAAAGATCATCGCTAAAACTCATCGTGTCCCTAACATTGTGTATACAGAAAAATATCCAGCCACTCGGCCGACCAGAATAGCAGGCACTAAAAGATCAATTGTTGTTCTTGACACTTATATTTTTCGCTTTGAAATCCTTCCGGTTTCGCTCAACTCGATTCACCGTAGCTTTTTAGGCCACACAGCAAAAGAGTTAAATCGTACATTATTCAGTTGCAGCTGAATTATTTTTTTCTTTTTTCGTTGTGTCTGCTGAAGCTGCGCACGTATATAAGCTTTTATAAAAGTCTAACCGCGCGTATACTCGAGACAGCAGTTGGTCGCGTGAAGGATGATTGTTATGGCTGAGCGCAGATGGAGACATCTGTTGTACATTCTCGGGTTTTGTGTGCCAGTAAACTAGCTACGTCTTTTTCATTGACAACTCTACATAATGGCTCAACTTATTTGTTTCTCTTCCGTATTGTTTGCTCTGCGATTTTTCACGAGGTTATTTGCCTCTAACGTTTTCTCCTTTTTCACGACAATAATAGTTAACTTCTTCTCGTTATGGAGATTCGGAACTGGCACTTCATTGAACTCATAATAAGTGGATAATTTAAAAGCCGAGACAATCCGAACAAAATCTTGATGATAATACCGTTAAAAACGGCACTACCTTAAACTTTCAAGCCAACGGAGTGATAAATGTTCGAATTTACTAGTGCTATATTAAAAATTATATAGATTATGTATCCGGTTTCTTACAAAAACAGTATACAAGATTTCTATAAAAGAAAGTCAAGGCAACCAGTAGCTTGAAACTCATCTGAGAGCTCGGTCTTTCTCGCGCACGTGCGTAACGGATACAAATATTTTAGTGCTTGATTGCACGAGGCCTGGAATATTCAAGGTTTGCTGCAGCTGAAGTTTATAAAAACAACAGACGGTATTAATACTACGAGCAACTATATTTGGAAAGGTTCAAACTCGTTGCATTTCCAAAAACATTGATTCACTCGATCACATAAAAGCAGATTATTCTAAATTCGTATATTTGCGATGCTCAGCATCTGCATATGTATTTTGAGTGTTATTTCGTTAGTATACTTTCTGTATTTTTTTATTTTCAACATCACTAATTCGTGCGAACTTACAATTCGAAACCATATTCGGAACTAGACAGGTATCGCGAATATCCGAATTAATCGAATAATTAAATTGAAATCGTCGTTCCGTTTTTTATAGAACACTATACTATTATAATTATCGAAAGATTAAAGACCGTAATATGTATAGCGAAGCTTCTTCTCACTAAACTATTTCAATATCAAAACTTGCATTAATAAACCTTCAGCTAGTGATGCTCGAATCAATTTCAAGACTCTCCCGTAGTCTCGTTCCGTAGTGGAAATTCGCGCGCAAAACGTCGACGTCGCAGCACTGCTGCTCCTGGAGAAATCCTTCGATTCGAACTTGTCGAATGAGTTCATATCTTCTATACATAACTTGGCGAAATTAACCGTCACGACAAACAAAACCTATTCATATCGCTGCAGCAATTCTCGTCGCCTACATCGACCTCGACGAATCGCATTAAGGCCCATGTGATTATACGCGTTCGCGACGACTGCAACTGTGGGAGGAAGAGAAAGCGAGTCGAGTAGGTTCCATTGGAGTGTAATGGAGCCACCACAAACTTGCCATCACGGAAAACGAATTCCCAAAGTTTTGCTACGATGTCGACGCAGTGGTAGCAATTCTAAGGTACTGCGGCCGCTACTACTGCCGCTGCTGCTGCTGTGCGAACTCTGTTGCTACCATGCGAACTTTCGGCAATCTCAAATTTCATTCCTTGCTCGCGGCCGCGAGCTCGAGACTTTAATAACTTTCCGGCTCTCGTCCATTGACACTCTGAACCACTTGGGATCGCATGGCTCTTATTTTCTGCCCTTTTCAGTCTGCGTCCTTCGCCCGCTATTCTCGCTTTAGTTTTGCGTTCATAGAATATTTATGGATATGGACTTTATTCCCGTTTCGTTCGATGTTTTGTGACTTTACTCGACAATAATCCGGATGGAAAAATGTGTCTGAAAACTATATACACGGCGACATGGAAAACTGCCGTACCTATATCAGTTTTAAAAGCATACGAGAAAATACGTGGTAAATGATAGGAATTTTCCGCATTGCTTTTTGCGTTTGCCTCGCTTTCCTCTACCTTACTTTATATGCATTTTCGTGCAGAGGAGAAACGAAATAGCATTACGGTGGATAACAGCAGTTGGTTCTCTCTTACAGGGAGCGAGGATTTTCGGGTATTTTCATTATTTTTCGCACGTATATAATATCTAACATACATACTTTAAAAATGCCCATAAATAAAATCGAAGAATTTGTATTATGTTAAGTTTGTAGTAAATGTACAATAAAAAGTTTCATTTATTTTATGAGCATTGAATAGATTTAATGTAAACCAAAATTTGTAATGCTACTCAGATAATCTCCTGATCGCAGCTCCCCAGCCTTTCCTCCCGTGTATTCAACATGAAAATTGAATCGAAATTTGGAAATTTCTACACTGCAATGTAGAATCGGCTATAATAAAAGCAAACAGAGTAACGATAATAGCAGCAGTAGCATCAGCAACGAACCGAATACTTCGAATTATCGAAGATTTACCAGTGGGAATATTCATGTTGCATAATAGGTCCGCGAACCAACTGGAATTTGATTCTCTGATCGCGCGGGTTCATGATTGCGCAGATTACAATCGAGTTTCTCATAGCAAGAACTGAAAGCTTATTGATATAAATGGACCAGATCCCAATGAAAGCCACGGTAAAAAAGAATTTTGCATTTTGCGCCATAAATTTAGTTCGCGTTCATTGGTGACAAAACGAAAATCTAGCGGTATCTAGCTGATACAGCACGCTGAGGTTTTGCACGCCTTTAGTGTCCCATAAGTCACTTGTTATTTCGTCTCGCCGTCTATCTGAACTGATAGCGTCATAAGAAATGTCATTATCGCTCGAACCACCTCAAGCGTGAAATAGAGTGGGGACATTGAGAGAACGTCGATCAACTACGTTGCTAAAAATCATTTTAGAAAATTTCATGAGAATCGATGCTTTTCGTTTTCGCCTGATTAAAAACAGACGAAAATGATTATTATCCGATGCGATCGATCTAGACGCTATTCAATTATTTACAATCCTTTGAAAATGCACAAGAAATAATAATTGTCAAATTACTTTTTAAATATTATATACGTTTGAAATAAATACAATGTTAATCAATTATGAATTTCAATAGTAAATCGAATGACAAGTTACAACAACATAACAAGCACAACAAAATTTCATCGTTAAATAATTGACTGGCTTTCGGCACACCCCGATAAATATCGAAGGTCGTTCGTTTTGTTCCCTAAAAACAAGAAAACGCAATTGAAATGATTAAATGAAAAAAACTGGTTCTCTTCCTTCGCCAACCACCTCTTGGACCTTGTATACCCTAAAGGCATGAATTTATGCTTATATTTGTTTTCCGAGACGAAAGGATGTTTTCAGAAGTTTAAAGATTTATTCACTTCATTCGTAATTTCGAATGCAAAGCTTTGCAAACATTACGGGTCCATGGAAAGTTTTAAGGAAGCACAATACTTAAATAAGCTTTAGAACGTTTTCAAGTAGGCAATGTGGAGGAAAATGTCGAGTTTCCGATTCAACCACTTTTCTCTATAATACTCATTACTACCTTTCTATCTATGCATGCATAAGCTGTCATCTAAATCGTATAATGTTCAAAAAAGACTTTATTATTAAATTCCACTTTGATGTAAAATGAGTAGAGCTATATCTGTAAAAAAGCTTTCATAAACATGCTTAAGAGAAATGCGAGGGTGCAGAAGTAGCCAAGTCAAAAGGTCACGGAAAGATTATTTAAAAAAGTAACGTAAACCAGCACCTTGAGCAAGGCAATCGTTCCAAGTCAGTCGTAAAAGGAGAAAAAAATTAACTCGAAGACGATGACGAGCGAGAGAGCGCATATGCATATAGGAGAGGCTTCTGGAGCATATGCGTGTATAGAGTGCATCTCTGAAATTTTCTATCCCTCTTGGCTCGCAGTCATCGCGTAGAACTCGAGTCCTGCTCTCTAGTGCACATATCGGATAGAGAAAGAGACGGACAGATACGAAGGCGCATGGTACGGTAGCATCGACGGAAATAGAAGCTGCTTCGTTGGAATAGCAGCGCAGACATTCGAGACTTGCGAACGAAGGAGACGAAGGAGACGAAGGAGACGAAGGAGAAGAAGAAAAGGGCATCGCCGCGGTGGCAGGCGGACTGCTTGGTATTTGCGGCACGCGTTGCTTCCTGCATCCGGTAGTTGCAGATCTTCCGGTCAACTCGCGTATATTTCGTGCGTTATTGGCATTCATACCTCCGCTTAAAGTCGCATTGATATAGGTATACGCAATATCGCGTTATATGCAGCAAAAGTTGGACACGAGGCACTTTTAAAAGTACTTTCCGCGCGCGTGCATATTCGACTGTCGCGTATACGTGCCGAGCTTGCAAACGATCAATTTTCATGACGCTTTCTCTCTCTCTCTCTCTCTTTGTCTCTATTTGCGTTGAAGCCGGCCAGGCTCCGGTGTACACATGTGTTTTGCTTCCGCGGGAAGATCGCACACGACGTTGCGAGAAATTGAAACAGCGTGGAATTTAAAAAAAAGTGGCTCTTACATAAATTCCCCTCCTGCGGATTTCCGAGCTATTTCCGCAGCAAATATTACATCGATGACACGTAGTGAGTACTCTCGAATCGTTCGTTCAAAATTTACAGTCGCCCTGAAAGCTTCATCGAAATTCCGAGTGCGCACTACTAATTTAGTACTCGCATCTATATAAGTATACAGCTTTAAAAGCGGTTTTCAGAGTGTAGACCTGATTTACGGTAAAGCTCGTACGCTCGAGTTTCGACCGGTCTTTCGCAGCTGGGAGGCGCGTGTCGCCAAATGCGACCAACCGGTTAGGAACTTACTCTGGCCTTTGCAAATTGGCGGCGAACGTTTAGCACTGCCGAAAGCCGTTCCAGCCGCTTTTGGAGCGTTCGACTACGCCCTCGATATTGCCTGCTTCGTTAAACATTTTTCACGCGCAGGTTGGCGCGTTCTGTGAACTCCCGCGCAGAGCTGTTTTGCTCGCAAATTAATAAAGATCGCGAATACGCCTGGAAAACGTAATGTCCAGCTGCAGACTCCGCGTGTCAACAGAAAGGCGAACTTAACCTAAAAACTCAGCAGTCCACGCAGGAGTCTCGACTTCCTCTGCTCCGTTGCCGCGAGCTCTCGAGTGAACATTTCGAGTCGTTGGCAAAAATGGCGTAAAAATGTACCTCTGCTCTTCCCTCGCTAAAATACGCCAGGGCAATGCGAGTACCACGAGTGAATGACCGAATATGGAGAGAGAACTCGCGCGCAGGAGAGAGCATTCGCTCCTGATGCTTATACCTATACCTACACTGCGAAGGCGAGCACCGCCTCTCGATTCAGACGCTTTCGCGTGGGTGGGGGCGACGAGCCCTTTTCTCTTCTTACACTTATTTATATGCACAGAGAAGCAAATGACGACGGGAAATTATACTTGCAAAGTTGCCTTCGCCGTGGCTATCGACGATTGACCAATGCATTTTTGCATCCTTATTCCACGACGATCAAAATTGCTACTGCGCTTCTTTTGCATAAATAGTAAGAATATTTTTTGTCGCGATACAAATTTATCGTTCAGTCGTTAAGAAAGCTTTAACGTTGTTTTCTCTTTACTTACATAAAAACTTTATGGCTCTTCATTCGCGAGAATATTATTTTCCACAAACCTGTTTTGTCAGAGAAATGGAGAAACACGTACGGATTCGAGAGTGCACGGGCAAACTAATGCAATAATTGTAAAAGTCTCAATTCCTTCTTGGATTCCGAGAATACTCGTAACAGTGGATAAAAAAACTTCTACTAGTCATCGCGCATATTTCATTTACATATGCACACAAATTTCAAAAGAGAGACACGGAGAGAGAGAGAGAGAGAGAGAGAGAGAGAGAGAGAGAGAAACGGAGCTTATAGGTTAAGTCCCTCAGCCTGGTGTCACTCCACCGTACGAAATTTCAACTTCCGCTGCACTGGTTTTCAAGTAAATATATATATATATGTGTGTGTGTGTGTATGTGTGTGCAGATTTGAGAACCTCGCTCGGTCAGCTCGGTACACACACGTACAGATATAGAAGCACGAAGATTTCATAGCAACTTCCTCTCTCTTTCTGTCTTGTCTTACACACTTACTGTGCATACACACGCACCAAGTGACTCACCTTGTGCTCCCGAAGAAGGAGCTACAGATCGCCGGCGGCGAACGCTGCGTTATGTACTCTCGGCTCGGATTCACTACGGAGACACATGCACCCGAAAAACACGAAATTTTTGCTTCCTTCGAGTCTGCGAATCTCGTGGGCAGCTATATATATATATATATATATATATGTATGTATGTATATATATATGTATGCACACACACGCGTTGACACGGCGTTTGAAAAAGTCAACACACACCCAGCGTCAGCGAGACTACTCTACCTACTTAGACCGAAAACATTCCTCGACTCGAGCACTCGAGAGAGTTAGCGACTAGCAGCAGAGGCGCTGCATTCAAGAGTAGTAACGATACGCAGATGCAGCGCAATCTCGAGACTGTGGCGCTATCTTTCGTCGAGTCTCCGGTTCCCCGTCGGTTGTGCAGTTGCAGTCAGCGCTCACCACTGGATACTCGTGTGTATAAATGAATTACTATTTATGATTCACAGATTTGCTTACCCGCGATAAAATTCAATCGAATTTAATTACTTTTTAATTCCGTTACTTTCAATGATTTTATATACTTTCGTCAAAGTTTATCGCGATCGATGACAGATAACGAAAACTCAATTGGTAATTTTGTCGCCTGGTCCTGGAAGATGACGCTGCGGTAACCTTTCCTTGCACAATGAATCAGCTGCGAACCGGTGACATCGAGTCTGCGGTAAAGACCGGTGTAAACATTACTGTTTTCTCGTGCCGACAAACATTATTTTTAACTCAATTTATACTATATAAAATTGTAGTGCTGCAAAATAGAGAAATCCTGGTGAAATGGGTGTTACAGTGTGAGTAATCCTACTTTTCAACACTGCAGACTTGTGTGAACTCATGCTGTGATAAAGTGTACTTTTTTCTTTCTATGCTAACCATGCAAGATACTAACCTGTTTTTTTTTAATTTGCTTCTATTATTTTAATTATTATTTTGACGAGTACTTCAATGTCAGGCTGCACCTAATAGATTTAAATATAAATCAATTGTCCTAATTTTCTTTAATTTCAAAATACTTATTAACCGATCTCTTATACAATATTTTCCCTTTTTCTTAGGTTACATCAATATCCTATGACTGATAATCGAACAGGTCCACAGACCATAGATTTTTTAACAAAACGGATTGTGGCACTTGGTGCAGTTCAAGCTGGACAGTTCCTAGTCGATTGTGACACTTATATGTCTATTCCTCAATTAGGTTAGTGCAAACTTTCATTCAAAACCATTTCCATTTTAACATTTATTTCAAATTTTATGACCGGTATAATAATAAGAGTCAAATTTTTTATTTTTATTTGGTTAAATAAGTAAACATAATATTTTCTAGCAAAAGGAGGTGAAGGAATAGATGAATATAAATAAAAAGCCGTAAACACTGTTGAATAATTTTACTATTTAGCAGTTATGTTCCTCTAATATGTATATTTCTATACAAACACGCAACATTTCGGTTCAGCCGACTGTATTTAGCAATCATATATGTTTTGATTTTTATATTTATATTGATGTTTTATACTTTCTCTACAAAGGTACAAAGGCAGGTTTTTAATAGTGTTGTCATAAGTAGGATTTAAGTACACACATTTTAACATAAAATAGACCTTTACAACGCTCGTCAAGTAATGCAAGCTTCTCTTGAATACAGTTCAGGGTAATGCATAAATTTAAAATAAGCTCGCAGAACTGCAATAAATTTTAGCAAATCTGATAATCAATTGTCGAACAAGTTTGAATATACCATACTCATTAGAGAACTATGCACAATTCTAATCACTAGATTTGACATAAAATATATATCAGTGATATTACGTGTATTTTAACATCACTGATAAGCATAATTTCAATTTTATTCCCAAAAAAAAAGAAAAAAAAACATTCTAGTTTAAATCAAAGAATAGTGACAACATCTTGATAATAAATGAGTAACATCAAAAAGCTGTTTCGCCTCGCACCAAAGAACTCAACATTGCATTATTCATTAGCAACGTTTCTGTACTCCTGCCAATATGCGGTTATGCAAATAACCGAAATATTTCTTTTTCGCATTACACAAAGCATATACATTAAGAATACCGTCGTTTCTTCGGTACATGCTGCTATATAGTGTCCGCTTGTTTAATAAGTATACATGAACAGTTTGACTTTTGACTGGAAACAAGCCGATACCTAAATGACGAAAAATTTTTCGCGTGGCCACACCTGCCGCGTCCTGTTTTCCAAGTTTCTGTGTGTCTAATCAGCCGATTCTTGAGACAAAAATTTGAAAAAAGTATGAAACAATTTCGTTACCGAATAATAATGTTTTTTTTACATTGAGTAATAGCGGAAGATACTCTGTGCTCTCGTGGAAAATTATTCGACTCTCATCAGCTACTGACTTGTTTCCCATCGAGTGTACGTTTGCTCACTTAGACATCTGAGAGTTTGCGCAAGAGTTGCGCGTAAACTCTACGAAGGTATAAATAAGCTATATGTATATCGTCTAAGGCGTCGTTACAAAAATATTAAATCTAGCAAGCAAAGCTGAAGGGTCTCAGACTGGGGGGCCTTTTCAAAAGGCCCTCGCGCGTCTCTAATTTTTTTACTTACACTCTTGTATATGGTTTTTATTTTCATAAATTTTCTGAAAATACTCTCCCTCTCTCTCTCTCTCTCTCTCTCTCTCTCTATCGGGCGCGCGAACTCTCGCCCCCATTCTGTTTCTCATACACTCTATCGTCCTTCGTTTTATTGTCGTTTTAGTTTCGTTATTATCATGTTCGTTTTATTCATTTCATTTTATGCATTTATAATTTTCTTTTGGTTTTTTGTATTTATATTATTTAATTTGAGTTATAGATATTTTATCGTTAGTACACCACGTGCTTCGGCATGAAATTATAAGTCGATGATTACTATAGATTCGCTTACATTTTCTATACGACGTATGTATTTAATACATAATTTGATTTCCTGTATACATTGTAATATATTCGAGTCTTTCTCTTTAGTTTAATCATCAGGATTGCCACTTGTTAAGTATTTATCTATTTAATGATGTATCCGGTATTTTAAAGAACAGGCGCCGAATCGAGAGTTTGTTTATAGATTTTGGAAATGAACGCGCGTGTCAATCGTGACTTACTCGAAGAAACGCGTAAACCGGAAGAACCAATCGCTCGAAAAATTCGAACGCGCAAAGAAGTAAGAATTTACAAAAAGCCGTGCGGAGCTTTCCCAGGAGTTTCCTTATAGTTCTATATAGTCTAGAGCTTGCGAGCACAGCTGAACAGGGAGAAAAAGTTTGTAAGCTGCAGCCGGATGGAGAGTAGCTGTTCGAGCCATACCCTCTTCTTCTTCTTCTACATGCGTTTCCGCGACAAGTACAAACGACTCGGTCTATCTTACGCCTTTTCCGCTTCTTAAATATCTTCGGCGCCGTACGAGTTCTTCCAAAGCTTTAGCTTTTTACTCTTTCATCGATATTCTCTAGACTGCGATCGCAACTTTCCTTTGAAATTCATTTATTTACGGTGCCTTGAAAACTCTTTTTGAATACTCACTCGAAACACGGAAGAAGAAGAAAAACGAAGAGGCGTTTAGCTCGGGAAGTTTCGGAGAAGCAGACGACATGGAAAAAATTGGAAATTTCAATTTCAAATTTTTTCCGTGTCGTCCCGAGAGACGAGAACTGTCGAGCCGAAACTTTGGAAGCATCTCTTCTCGAGCCGTCTTGTCTGTATACGAATTTTACGCATGAATATGTACGCGTGAATATGTACGCGTGAATATGTACGCGTGAATATGTACGCGTGAATATGTACGCGTGTTTTCGCGTATAGCCGATAAATATATAGTCATCGTCTCTTCACTACGATTATACATGAAAACTTCAATTCACAAAAGTGCACAGTGCAGAGTATCTTATTTTTTCTTTTATTTTATTCTTTTTAAATCGTTCGATCCTATAAGAAACATTTACAGAATCTATTTTTTAATAAGTTTTATATTTATAGTTATATTTATAGTTATATTTATATTGTCCATGTATAGTAAATTTAAACGAAGGTACGAAGGAACGTCCGGACATTCCACGTCGATGCGACGGCATCATGACATTCACTCGGTCTTTCTTTCTCTCATTCGACAATTGTGCCTTGGCCGTGTATGTTAAAGGTATATATGTATATATGTATATGTACCTCCACAGGTATACGTGTACTTGAGTATAATCGTGGCGATTAGGCGCCGTGCGACGAATCGAGATCAGAATACGTAATTGCAGACTCAATTTATTTAAGCATCGGAACTGAATGTTTTTTTTGCCGCCGTAGCGTCTCTGTGTGCTTATATGCGTTTTCGTTGATCCCAATTTACAACACTGCACCCAATGACTTGGCCATCGTTTGTATCGGAGAAACTCGCGATAATGGCTTTGAATTTATGCCCTTTTGTCATTTCCCTGGATTTACATAAAATATACGGGCTGCCATTTCTTCTCTTTTTAACTATAATCCAAATAAACTTAACATGTAATTGGTTTGATTTCATCTACACGGTAATTGGGATAATTATCTGGAGACCTGATCTTAAATTCTGAGTATATTTTATTGAGTTGTAATTGGCATGACTTTGTTGCTCATTTACTGCCCCTGTTATTATTGTCCTTTTTTCTGTATTATACGGTAAAATAGATAAATATTATATATATAACTGACATTTATCTTGTACGTAAATAGTGTATAGTTTAAATTGTATGACTCTATTTTTCGTTTCTTATATATTTGTGAAAATATGACTTTGACAAGAAAGATAAAAGCAATTAGATATGTAAATGTCGATATATCTTTTTTCTTCTCTAAATAAATAATCTATTACGTAGTGGTGTTCGATATCTTTGTTTGTATTCAACGCCAATTCACGTATCCGTATCGTTGTGTCGTATAAATTTTTGGATTTCATGACATCGTCACATGACGAAATAACGGTATTCGCACCTTCCTCGTAATGCAAGAGATAAATCGATATTAATGAAAAAAATCAACGTTTATGATATAATCGTCGTGTTTGTCAATAGGACTTGATACGTCATTGATATGGATCGCTTCGTTATTTATACTTTCCGAGATAGCAAAATCTTCTAGCGTTCTTTTGTTTCCCGTCTATACAAATGTTCATTGATGCGGAAATACTGACGTTTGGCTAATTCCCGGTTAGTTCCTCGTTGTCCTCCTTAATTTAAGTTTTTCCTTTTCTACAAACTATATAAAAATACAAAATACAAATATAGTCCTAAATATTATGCGGTCGCTGTACGAACCCGTGCACGTGAGATTGATTTCCTCTGCTGCGATGAACGGGAAACGATCAATTTCTATAGTCTCGATGGGCAGTATAGCCGTTTCGCGTCTAAAACTTTTCCAATCCTTTCTCTAAACGACCTTCATGTCCCACAATGGTATAAGGAAAAGAAAGAAAAACAATTATTCATTTCAATAATATTTACCGAATTAAAAATGATTTCTCTCAGTGTATCAATACGAGTTCGTTGAAAAAAATGCTTTATATTTTATGTACAAAGATTTGCTAACCACTTTAGGAGTAGCGGGCTATTTTGAAGCGCAGTATTTTATTCTATAAAATGACGAAGAGTACTACTTTTACATGAGCGACGGCCCAGGCGTACAGCTATTCTGCTAAAACGCCCAATGAGCAACTAAATCAATTACACGAATGGCTGTTTCTCGTAACAATTTCTCATTCTACGAGTTATCGACGTTTTAATTTTCTTATAATAATTAGGCTAAGTACGCGCGATCGCAGTGAAAACTTATGCTCTTGGAAATGTAGTTCTGTCCGTTTACGCTTACTGCTTTACGTACGAATTGCAAATGCCCGCATATTCTTCCCTTCTTTCACTTCAGAACTCTTTGAAAGAAACATTTGAATCTCTTAGTCAAAATCTTATTTATAATCATTTTTTTGTTTATGAATACCCTATTGTATTGTCGAAGTGTCCCCTTAACTAGTTACCTTTTGTCTCTTTAAATAAATGTACAATTTATATTGTTGTAGACAATGTACACTTAACTTCCTATTGTATATATATATATGTGTGTTTGTATTCGCTTGTATATATATAGATTTTTGTATCTACAATTGATATTGTCGTGATTTAAGTCTGTTTGCCCACGGTTGTCAGGCGGATTATGACGAGGTCCGACGAGCGCAACGAAGAAAAGATTGAACGTTTGATTTATTCTGCAATAGTTTTGTCTAAAATAATGTAAAAAATACAATTTTCGCTTACGAGAGATTGTAAATGTCGAAGCTACGGTACACAATGATCCCCACTGTGCCGATTACATAAGTATTATACGATTACGTATGTATAGCACAGAAGAAAGATAAGAATCTTCAATGATCAAGAGAACGCGCCTAGCTACAGGAGGAATATCAAGTTATAAATCTGGTTTTATCGTTTTCTTTCCTCTCTGTCTCTCTCTCTCTTTCTCTCTCTCTCTTTCTCTCTCTCTCTCTCTCTTTCTCGATACAACGTTAAGGTCCCTGGTAGTCTTCATTAATTCGCAGCACAAAAGCATTGTTGCGCTCTAACGAAGGACGGCAAAACTTTCGCAATTGCCTAGAATGATTCGCTTTCTTCTTCTTGGCGTTCTTATACGTTAAATCGTTTTACGAAACAAATACGCATGCAATCGTTCGGAACGATTATTATTATAATTTAAGTTGTATTGTCGTGATTTCCAAGGAAGGCACGATACATGGAAGTTTTGCCTCTCTAAATATCATTCGGGTAGAGAATGTAGTGACATTTATAATCTAATGTGGTATAGAATTGGGCGATCACAGGTAGCAGGTCTTGTAGAAGATGAGGGCGACTGTATCCTTGCCGTAGATCCTGTACTCGCGCTCGTAGTGCACTTTTCCCGGCTCGTAACTCTCGATCTGACTGCCACCGGCGAGTCCCTCGAGGAAAAGCTGATCCTGGGCGGCCTCCGTCCTGAGCCAGTTGCGTCGGCGTTCCTCTCGACTGATCGGTCGATCGTCGAGACAGCAGCTGAGGTCCTCACGGCCCCGAGTCGAGGGTCGGGGGTCGCGTTCGAGGATCGCCTCGATCTCTAGGTATTTGAGGTCCTGCAAGCTCTTGGGGTATCGGCTCAATCGCTGCAGGTCTCGTGGCAAAAACTGCTCCTCCAACCTGACGGTACGGCGACTCGGGGGGTTGTGGTCGAGAGACGTCGCTGAGCGTTGACGGCTGCGCTTCGGCAGCGTCGCGTAGGGTCGCTCGCTCGACCAGGAGCTAGATAGATGCGCGTTGTAGGGCAAGCGATGGCTACGGTGGAGCTGCTGGTGCGACTGGTGGATGCTAGCCCCTATCGGCGGTCGGCGCTCTATTCGGTTCAGTTCGAGCTCCTCAAGGCTGCGGATGATATCGCGGCTGTAGGCGCTGCTGGTGGCTCCGGCGGCTGGCTAGTTCCTCGTAGCGTTCGCCGTGCTCGTAGTTCATACCGTAGGAGTGCATCATGCGCTGGCGGTCGATGGATAGTTCAGGCTCGATGTAAAGCTGGTACTGCGGCCGTTGGGTCTGGAAACTCTGCAGGACCTCGCGGCGACTGGGACAGTGAGGGCAGGTCCGGGGCATCCGCCAGCTGGACAACTTGCCGCGGACATTGCGGGCGACGCGACGGGTCTTCTCGGCAAACGCACTGCAATAGTCGGCAAGCCGCCGTCGGGGTAGGAGCCCGGTGCAATCGAGGCTAGTGGGTCGAACACCTCGACCGTAGCCGGAAGGCAGACTGTCCGGAAAGACGAGGATCCGGTGGCTGGCTGCAGAAGCGGGTCCAAGATAGGAGGGTCGGCTAGCGACAGCACAGCTCGGCCCAGCAGCGTAGAGGTCGCTCGGGTCGTGCTGGTTCGGGTAGGCGCCGCCCGGCAGCGGCTTGTTCGTCTTCTCGAGATTCGAGAGCCCTCCCGTGAGGGAGGCCTTATACTACCGGGCTTGCGCGTACTCCGGGTTCATCTCGTCTAGCTGCTTGCCTTTGGTCTCCGGTACGCAGCAGACAACGAAGCACAGCCCGCAGACCGCGACTACAGCGTAGAACCAGAAGGCTCCGTGCAAGCCCAGCGTCTGAAAATAATCAAGCAAGTTATCGCGTTGTCGCTCTATCGCCTGCGCATATCGAATAGAAAAGGCTACCCGCTCAATACCTGCAGAACTAACTGCGCGTTGCGCAAGAAACTAGCTGCACTCGGCATTATACCGATAATTGCAGTTGGCGCGGCAAAAAGACGCGGTTTTGCCGTAGTTGCGAAAGCGCGAGCTACATAATCGCACGGCGCGTTCCGGGGATCGATTATCGAGCATAAATCATAGTCGCACTTCTCCTCTACTCTCCGTTATTTTCGGAGATTCGTAAAAACGCAGAAGCATGTGGCAAGTCGGCGCTCAGACCCGACTCAAAGACTATCTTCCTCCCTCGTTCGCGCTTTAACGGTGCGCAATTAAGCTAATGAGAAATGTAGGCGGCCGAAGAGCAAACGGCAAAGGCCTGGTGGCAATGCAGCTCTCGTCTTAAATGATTTTAAGAAGTAGGTGGAACGCACTTCCGAACTCCCAGTATTCGGTTCTTATTATCTTCATTTTTATTTAGACGCACACAGCCGCGCGAACAGCGTCGTAACGCATGTGAAATCGTAATTTCAAAGGCACGCGAGATCCGGTGAGTCCTCTCGAGTCTTGCAGAGGGAGCGCCCGACGACTATTAAGTCAATTCTCGAATATGCGCGTGCTCGCCTCTCAAACAATGGACCATAATTATTTACTCCCCGGAAGCGTTTAACTCGCACAATTTTTTTCTAACTGTACAATCGGCGAATGAGCGAGGGAAAAGTTCAAGTTAGATGGCCCTAACGATCATCCCCGTGGATGATTGTTATAATTACCTCTTGAAAGTCCATGTAGAGCTTGATAGCGACGAAAGCACAGAAGTAGCTGAAGCTCGTGCTGATGCTAGAGCCCAGTCCTCTGTACTCGAGCGGAAAGAGCTCGCCGATGAGGAGCCAAGATATGGGCGAGATCCCGAGAGCCAGAGCAGTCGTGAATACGAGGACGCAAAGAAGCGGTATCCAATCGTGTTGTCCGGTGACACTGGCCGCGGCTTCGGCCGCGTACGATGAGGCTGGTATACTCTGCATCTGCGACATCGAGTTGTAATAGGCATAGCTACCGAAGCCCGCGAGAGCCAGCGACATGAAGACGGTGCTGGCAATCAACAGCGGTAGTCGGCCCACTATGTCGATGAGGAAGCCTGCGAAGATTCGATCTTACAGTATTATAAGCCTCGTATAGCTTATATTAGAAATTAGAATACGTACCCGAAAGAAGGGAAGCCAACAGCTGAACAAAGCCGATGGCAATCGTGGCGCCGTGGGGGTTCATGCCTCCGAGGGTCTGTCGGAAGATGTTGACGGCGTAGTAGTTGAAGGCGTTAGCCCCGGAGAATCGTTGGAAGAACATCAGTCCACAGGTGATGCCGATCGGTTTGTAAAGTCGCGGTGCCAGCATACTGCTCTTGAACGTCAAGTCGTACTGTTTAGCTCGCGAAGCTAAGATGTTCGTCTTTATCACCTGAAACAAGAAGTGCAGTGTCGAACAAGTGGAAACTACTGGCAATCAGGAAAGGCGTAGCATTGCATGCTCGATAAGCAAGTATTGCCGCCAAGTTGTGCTGTATATGCGATACACTCTCAGCAGCTCAGCACAAGTAGCTTGTCGGATAAGAGGCTTAATGCTAGTGCTCCTAACTACGTTCTAGCTATATCTGCTGTGTGTATATGTGTACGTACTTGAAGCTCGTGCCTGATGTCGACGTGGGATCCACGCAGCCACTGGAGACTGCTCGCTGCCTCCTCGTCCTTGCCGTTGAGTACGAGATAGGAGGGTGTCTCGGGTATGCAGAGCGTACCCAGGAAGAGCATCGATGGTGCTATTGCCACGAGCAGCGCGCTCTGCCGCCAGTTGAGATAAGAGCCCGCGATGTAGGAAAGCAGCACCCCCACGTGCCCGAGCACCTTTAACATTGCCGACAGACAGCCTCGAATGCTCGGCAGAGAGATTTCTGAGATATAAACCTGCGCGGCGGGATCGTCCATGAATACAGTTACGTGTTGCAGACACCGACTAATAATAAAATACAATAGGGCCGTACCTGAGCGACCATTGTGATGACGGAGCAGCAGAGGCCGCCGATGAAGCTGGTCGTGTAGATGAGCTCGAGGCAAGGCGCCACGCCCGTGAGTACCCAGGCTGCGGCCAGTGGTAGCGAGGTCAGACGGAGGGCCAGCCTGCGGCCCTTGCGCATTATCCAATCGCCGATCATTGCGCCGAACCAGGCGCCTAGCATAGACAGTGACGCTACCCACGATGCCTCCTGCAGCGTCACCGAGAACGCCGTCCTAAGACAACAAGGCAAGATCGTTACGAAAGATCCTCTCAATTTCGCTCATATTAATCTTTTTTCAATGGTATAAAAAAAGAAAGAGAGATTCGACCATTATAAATGCATCGAAGAGCTCTGTAATAAAATAAATAAAATACATTGCGCGGCTTGTTGTCTCTTTGATTACAAAAAAGAAACAATCATATTTCCATAATAACGTAGAAATGCGTGAAAGTCTCTCACCAAGTGCCGTTGTTATTTGATTGGTAGAGGCTCGGTGTCTGATTGTCTAGGATAGAGTCGAGGGCCGGCGAGGTATAACCCTTGGCCAGACCCGACGATAACGTTCCCATAGATAGTGCCAGAGTCGCCAGGACCTAGAATTAAACGTATAACGGCCTTGATTCAGAATCTCTCATCGCACTAAATCATCGGTTATTCTTTAAAAAATAAACGCGATCCCCCTATGCTCTAATAAAGCAATTACCAGGCAGTTTATTTGGGAAATTGAAATTCTGAGCGAAGCGCGAATAAATTTAGTATCGAGTATTATATTACAGCGCCGGCAGCGTTGTAGTTTCTATAATCGGCATGCTGAGGTGGCAAGATTTTTAATCAATGGTTTGTAATCAGGAATCGCGGCTGATCGCAAAGAGACGGGGAGAAGAGCGTGCGATGAGGTTGAAAAAATGTTGATTAAAACCGAGAACGAATAGCATTCGCCAGCATATCTCTGCGGGATAGGCGATTCGATTCAGTACTCTTCTGTAGTATAGAGTTAGAAAAATATACACGAAAGTTCTGCGGATTCTCTGCTTGCATCGATCGCTTTCCGAGTGATGCCGCGAAGCGTTTATTATGACCATCCGTTAGATTTTAATTAAATCAGCAGTTCGGTATACGGACTTTC
Organism: Apocrypta bakeri; assembly: GCA_018906985.1. Lineage (NCBI taxonomy): Eukaryota > Metazoa > Arthropoda > Insecta > Hymenoptera > Pteromalidae > Apocrypta > Apocrypta bakeri. The sequence goes on along the minus strand of JACCIA010000015.1, from coordinate 1,938,203 downwards.
TGTGCCACTTTCATTTATGCATGCTCATTAAAACGCTGATTTTTCCGCACAGCCAATACGACACATTAACGCGTTCCGGATTCCCCGCATCGATTACGTTATCTAGCCAACCATGCGACAGTATAAATGAAGTCATTTTAAGCGAATAATCGTAGTGAATGCGCCTCGGGTTATCGATTACGATTGCTCTCACAGTTGCGTTGCGCAAGAGAGAAATCCGAATATAAAGCCTGCAACGAGAACTGGCCGTGCTGTTAACATGCATTATTCAACAATGCGGTTAATACAACTTTGGGTATAATCTCGAGCCAAATTCTGAAGTGGAAGTTTGTCTTATTCGAGCGAGTCAATGATATTATAACTACAGCGAGTTCATAGATTTGACGATCGAAATGCAATTAAGCAGCTTTTTGAATTTTTCTTCGACAGTTCCGATACCGGCATGCCGCGATATTCGCACGAGCAAATTGCAAACCGCAAATTGAAAGTCAGGCCAGACGAGCGGACCACCGCCTCCGCCGCAGAGCTGGGGAATACTAATTTTGGCCAACGAGACTCTCCTATTCTCCTTCTCTCCTTCCCTCTCTCTCTCTCTCTTTCAATCACATGAGCATTGTCTAAGCTGTATAAATTTGTTCACGTGAAATTATTGTTATTTATATTTTTATCTTCGAAATTATTAACTCGCATTTTCATTGAATCAGTTTATATTCCGCGAATCAAATAGATATTACATAAATCGTAATCTATGTCGCCAGTGTTAGCTATCTATAGGCATGATTCCATTGAATCGACGAAGCGGCAAACATGAATGATCAAAAAGACCAAAGGAATTTATTGAACATCTGCTCGAGGTTTACGATATTTTCATTCTCTTAATGATTAGATATACACTCTAGAAACTCGTTACATAAATAGTACTAATGTAAATGTAAAAAGTATCGTGCATACTATATTATAGTAGTGATCTCCAATTATCTCTATACAATGAAGTTCAAACTAACCGAAAAAATATTCCCGGAACGGAAACGAGCAGCTGATCGATCGCGAGAAACGAACGTCTGTAAAACTATCCGGTATAAGTAGCTGACCATGCTACAAGCCCGGATCATTAGCTCGTCGATATACCTTCGACGAAATTTTAGTCTCGAAAATGTGCCGATGGCTAAATCATAGCAGTGAAAAAGCTCGCGTGCATATAAGAAGTTGCCGAGAGGTCGGCCGCCTCCTGCATTATTCGACCTAACCCTTCATTATCCCTTGAATGTCTTCATTTTCGAGAGCCCAATTCTCCCGGGCGGTCTTGTACATTATTTCTGTATTATTTTCTGTGCGTTAGCGCGAGGTGTGTATTTTTCATTTTGAAATTTGATTTCTGTATAATCGCATAGTCAAAAGCTAACGAACGAAACTCTCTAATGCATATGGATGGCAGCCATACATTTATTCAATCCGTACTCGAAATTGTTTAAAAGCCTTCCCGATGCAATAGCTGCATCCGTGTACACGCGCGCTGAATTTCCTCATCCCGAAAGCTCTAATCGCAGGATGCTCGAAAAGCTCTCGCAAAGAGCTTTGATCGGTAGAGGAAAACACGTAAACGCACTCACCTGGGACATGTGCTGTGGTCGCGTCGCCGTCGACGCCATGTGTACGACTGTAGCTCTTGGGACTTTAAAGCCGTCCTCGGCCTCGTCCGGTACCGTTGTCACCTGCAAAATCAATCATGAAGCGATCGCTAAATTATCTGTAGCTGAGAGGAAGGTTTCTATGTATACACAAACGCATATACACCGTGCTATATAGTAGAGCGACTGCGAGAGCGTATCTTTATTGTGCTTAACATTATTTTGCCCTATAGCGCAAGAAAGCCATTGTGCATTATGCGCGTATATATATTGTGATTCGCTCTAATTCGTTGCTTATTAGTAAATAAAAAGTTATCCTCCAACAGTCGGATACAAAGACAGGAGTATATGGGCAATAAATTTCAATTTATTTCAACATTACATAGACCTTCAGAAAAGTTTAACAGATATCTACGATATCTGCGGGCGATCATTAATTACGGAGAGGTCGCGAACTTATAACTCGAGGAAATGTGGAACAAGCTCCAGCGATCCAAGGATCTATTTACTCGAGAATAACGCTTTTAGAAAAAGACACAGTTGATAACACAGAACCGAGAGATATACCGATAACTTTCTGAAACTTTAAACAATATTTTATTTTCTGTTAATTTTCGCAACTTCCTCTGAGTCTCAACAAAGCATTTGAGAGTGTGCCGCTCATCGAAAAATCCTCTCTCTCTCTCTCTCTCTCTCTCTCTCTCTCTCTCTCTCTCTATCGTTCTTTCGACTAAACGAAAATCAATCAACATCGCTCGCTCGAAGCGAAAATCATTTTCTCGTAAAAGCTCTGTTGCCGCGTCGCGAACAATTGTAACGATTCCAGCTAGCCTCGCGGCGGCACTGGGATTCGCTACTACAGAGAGAAGAACAAAAGCCGGCGTTCAGCTAAATTTTCGAGTTGCCGAGTTTCATGATATGGCGCTTGGAGTTTAACGAGTGCGCATCATTGTTCAACGACTGTCTTTAATTCGAACACGGGCTTTAATGACCTGCTGTTCGCTGGCGGCGTATTTTTTCCTCTGCTTAATTATAAATCTTGAAAGCTTGGAAGCCAGCGTTCCAGTGAGTACTTTTTTAAATATCGTTCCTTTCTTGTAGTTACGTTGCCGAGCATGAGAAATGACTTTTTCGTTAAGTTATACTTGGCCGATATTGTGATTTGTACTTTACGATTATATTTAGACAAGAATAAACCCTGGCTATTTAAAGAGAAAAATGAGTTTTTCAGTAGATTTTATCGCATAGTTATGCTCGGTGGGTTTGTTATGCAATACGTCACAGTTGTTTCGAAAGTATCTTAATAAATTGTATCACTTTTGTTAATAAAGATTTCTCTCCACATTTGTAAACACGTTACTTTCAAGGACTCGATACTCACACACGTTGTATCACGCCTACATCATAAAAGATTACAAACACGCGACGATAAGCACATAACCGATCAAATATTGTAATATGACCTTCAGAGCTTTGTCTACGTTAGCCAACAATTTCCAGTTTGTAGTGATCAGTTAGTACACGAATAAAAGCGTCTTCTCATCAGTATATTATTATAAAAAATTCTGCGAGTTTGTTTGTGTTGAAAGTTAGTGTATATGAATCAAGATGGTATTTCAATAATTAATCATCAATAAAGACGGTTTGCGAGAACTAAATTGAATTGCAGTTGTGCTCGCATTTATGAATATGTAATTCCAAACGTAGGCGCAACTCTCGCAGAGTTTGGCATAAATTAGCTTCTCGGTAGCTCTTTCTTGTGCCGCCGGTGCAGCACGCGCGCACAGCTTACAACTTTCGAGCGCGCGCGCGCGCGCTCGCGCGTACATGCGGCTGAATCGATTATATTTCGCGCGCCTCTACTCGAATATGAACTTTGCTTATAAATCAATAGGTAACGGGTAATTGCGATATTATTTCAAGTGAAGAGATATTAAAGTCGGAATAGAGAAGATGATTTCTTGTATAGCAGATTGCAGTTTATGATAAGCCAACGGTAGTGCACTTAATTCATACTTGATGAAATTTTTTATTTCTTCAGTCTATTAGTATTACAAAGTTAATTGAATAGAGAAAATAGTACGTGTATGTGATATGCACACTTGACACGAATCTCTAAAAAGCTGTAAATGCATTAATTGCGAATTAATCGAGTAAACGTATATCGAGCTGTATATCAATAAAATATCTTTAAACGCTGAGGGCATTAATATAAACAGCTTCAGCGAACTAGAAAATTTATTCTTGACATGGTTTAATTATAATAGAACGTGTCGACTATGTCATAGATGGAATATCATCCATTATTTTATATGAAAAGACTTAACCGCGTGAATTGAAACGAAAAAATCTCTCTAAACTACCTCTCGTTAAAGATATAGAAGCGGTACTCGGGCCTCGTGGAAGCGACAAACCCACGCAAAGCAAAGAGCGATTTTCCTTATCGAAGAATCCACCTATAACCCTTTCTATACGACTTTGCTCTAAGAGGATTACATGTATGTGTATATATATATATAAATTATTGTACATTCCCAACGGCACTGTCTACCTTATTACAATACTCATCCCAGAGCCTGCAAGTATAGAGGCCAATCAGGCGCGCCTCTATATAAACGCACGGGGGTCTCTGCAAAGTCCCGACGAGATTTAATAAGAAGATGCGACGACACCCCCGCCTGCAGAAGCAGCAACAGCGCAACGAGGCTTTGAATTCGTTTATATGGAGCATAGTGGTGTCGCCGCCCGAGGTCTATTCCACGGAAAACGGAACTTAATTACAGATTTTCACGATAGTACTCCCCGCCGCCGCCTTTTCTCGAAGCACCGGTCGATAGTAGGACCTCAGGGAGGTAAGAAGGCGCAGGAGTTTTTCTCGTGTGCGCAGTCTATAATATATACGCAGTCTATCGCCGTAGACGAGATATTGAATAGAAATTAAATTGGATCGATCGATTCTGTTTAGATGAATTTTTTTCACTTCGATTTCTCTCTCCCCCTCACCGTGCTCTACTACGATGGAGATGCGGGCTTGCGATACGAGCGGCTTTCGACTATGATTCAATTATACCTGAGCAGCTCGGCTAGAGAGATAATAAATTCGCGAGGAAGACTTCACGAGAGCTATATAGCTGTTGCTAGTGTCGGCGATAAATCAAACGTTATTAAATACTTGAACTATTATTCTCGACTGCAGACTAATCACTTCACCCACTCGACTTCCGTCGCGCGCGCTCGAATGCATAGACGTCCGCTAATTGCGTTCATCTACTTTCCATTGATAAAGCAGCAGCTCTTTATCTCTTTCACTCTTTTGCTCCATCCGATGGAGTAACGACTCGCGAACATCTAGCAACTCGTTGGAGTAAACATACTCTTGTATGACGCAACGACGAGATCGACGAGTCGATATACATTGTGCGTTGTGCGCTAGTAAATTTCCGTGCTCTATTATGTTTAAAAAATTCAAACACTTTCACTTTCGACGAATCCATATGTACCTCGAGGAAGCCCCTATTGAAAATTTCGCTGTATCCTGGAGACTATAGGTATACATGTATAAAAGCTACACTGGATGCGAGTTTCCCAAGTGACAGGATTTTTCTATACAGTCCGGACCTCGATCCAACGACGTCGACGACCAAGATAAGTTTCGCGACCTACTTGAGAAGTTTCCACGACTGATTCACTGGTATGGGCGAGCTCTTGATTTTGTGTTTTATGAGAAGAAGGGAAAGAGAGACAAATGTAATCGATTCAGGATCTTAAGTTACGAGTATTCTTTTTACCATTTCGCGCTTGAATGAAGTTTATAAATAAAGAGCGAAACCGAAAGAGATCAGCTATATACAGCTACACACGTTCTGGGTTAATCGTCGGCTTGAAAACATTCACGATTGACAATATTTCCAAGTCCGAGGAATCACCGTAGCGCCAAAAAAGACGCGATGATGCAAATTGCAGAGAGACAGGGAGAGAGAGAGAGAGAGAGAGAGAGAGAGATCCGGGTCAAGTGGCTCGATGAATATACACCCATCCATTATCTCTATATAGATATACAATATACATATACTGAGCTATATATCGCTACATATTTGAGATATACCTCCCCCCCTGAGCCACCCACACTCTACTGTCTCGTCGGGTTCTGTATCTACAAGCTTTTATGCGCCATGTAAACGAACGATGTCTCTTGCAGGCGCCACGCATTATAACGCGTAGGAATAAATATCCCTGCGACGGTCTTTTTGCAGTCGAGATTTACCGTTGTTTCGAGGTGGCAGCGACGAAATGCCATTTAATATTCATGCGCTCGAGCCTCTTTTATAAGCCATCTTTTTATCGCAAATGTACTTATAGTGCCGAAGTGCGTTTAACACTGTTGAAAGATTAGGATCAAAACGGGATCGGTCGAATTTATTTCTCGATTTTTCATCTTTCGAGAATAATGTTATTCTGTCGAAATATTGTGCTTACGTCAGCTCCCGAGATAAGATCGGCTAAAGGAAATTCGCAGGTTTATATGATCGTTGTAAGCATTTTTCTGCTAAAGTTCACGAATGCCGATTATATCGGGGAGAATTTTTTATTCTGAATCGTTGTTACGACGACCAAACGAAGGTATCATAAACTCATTGATTTACGAGTCGTTAAAGGTGGAACTCTCCTTCGCCCTGTCTTTTCGAATCAAAATGAAATAGTGGACAAGGCGCGAGCGAGTCTTAATTAAAAACTTTCGTCACTTTGACGTAACTCGATGGAAGGAAAAATTTACAGTGGGAGTCGAACATCTAACTACTGGGATAGGCGAAAGAAAACTCAATTCCCATCGGCATCTCATACGAGTTGTCTCTGACTGAAAAAGTTGCTCTGCCGCTTTAAGAATCTCTGCTGTTTTCTTCCAATTCTACCGACGCAAACCGAACGGATCTTTATTGTGCCGTTTTTCGAACTTCTTGTTATAGACTATTTGTAACCTATGTTTTAATGCTTCTCGTTACGACCTTTGGCTACAATATTTACCCGTTAAACAAGCACTGTTACATATGCTTTATCAGATCTATACTGATAGATAATCGACGGTCAAGTTAAAATCGCTTATCGTCGGAAATTGTCTATTTACTGGTAAACCACGCCTTACAGGCTCGCAAAAAGTAGACTGCCTTTTTCCCAAAGCGTACTTAGCTAGTCTAGTAGCTTTGGTGACAAAGCTCGACCGGATACACCGAGGAGGAGTCGGTATTCGCGCGTTTAAATCGGAATCACTGGCCGTCCAACGTGTTTAGTCTGCAGTGGATGAGCTTGCGCGCAGCGTTAACGGCTCGTTCGAGAGTATGCTCAAGCCTAAAACAGTACCGCGAATCGTCTTTTTACAAAGCGTTACGAGCTTTCTAGCTCTTTGCGTTTAGTGTACATCCGCTCTTGCGGGGATTTTGGCGATTCGAGCACTTGATTATTTACGGACAGCGCATGTGTACAAGGTTGGTGCTGTGCATGTGCGCCTCATCTTCGTCAATGCACCTAACCTTCCTGACCTCTCTTAACTCTATATGACTCGCGGCTGCCGATCTTTTTCATTCGCAAGTTATTTTTACCATTTTCTGTATACATACACATTTAAACTTTTACGCGAGCGAATGTATAACATTTATCGTCTTTATCTTTTTCTCATATAATACTAGATCGGTAGCATAAAAAAATTACTCTAATCTGTAACTCTATCGCGTCTCGCGTAAATAAAATGCGCGGATTTATTGTACACGTGGAGGCGATTTACGAGGTTCGAGATAAATTATCGAAACGAAAGTGCGCATGCGGACGACGAGCCATACTCAATTAAAATCGTCGCCCCCAAACGCGAACATTCCTCGCTTACACAAGTGCTCTTTTGAGACGCGTTATAATAATGAACTTTATTTATCTAAATCATGTACAAGCCACGAGGTTACTCGACAAATGTAATTTCAACTTGATTCACTGCAGTTAGGTCGATTGCGTTTTTTCATTTGTATTTCATTATTTCGCTCGTCACGCGAAGCCCGCCGAAGTCTCCAGGGGCTTTTGTGCAACATCGCGCTTGCTCAATTAATCAAGAGCCGTGGAGACTCCGAGTTCATCTTCTTCTCTCGTTCTCTATGCGCGCAAGCTTTGCGGGACACGACATATTTCTTTTTTTTCCGTTTACCGAATGGCGGCGATCCGATTTTTGCGCTACGTCGTCCGAGCAAAATTAATTGTTCCTGAAGTTTGGCGGTCAAGAAGAAGAGAGGGGTTTGCTTGGGCATTAATTAATCTAATGGCGCTCGTAGGGCCTTTGACGCGAGAGAAAAAAAATTATAACTTTCAGACTTTTTGTTTCGAGGTAGAGGCTGTGCAGCGTTGGCAAAGTATGCGCTCGTTAATAAATAATTCGCATACGTGCGATCGTCGAAGTTTGTTTCTTTTTCAATTCAAAGCACGCGCGCAACGCGTGTGTCGCTCTTTGGACCATCGTAAATTTTCAAAGATATTTTACGCTCATGATGTCTGGGAGCCTTTGCGTGAATCTTCACCTACATCAAGAGCGTAAAAGTGTCACTCTTCGGCAGGAGAAAAGGACAAAAAGCGAAGTTATCGCAAGATCGTGCAGCAAAGCAAAAGAAAAAGCGTAAGCGATGACGTCCACCCAGCAGCGTATAATCGTTTCCAAACGCACGCCGCATCAAAACTGTGTAAGCAAAGCGATGCAACGTCGAATATATAGGTATATACATCGTATAAAAGGGATAGGGGAGAAGCCCCACGTGTCGGTGGCATCAGCGGCTCTTGTAAACAGCCTCGGGGGTATTGGTTACCAGTGCTCGTGTAACACACGATGTAACCGAACGTGATTTCTCGACTCGCGCTCTCTCGCCGTCATCCATTCGATACTGCACTTTTATGGTTCGCAGGGCTCTGTTCTTTTCTTTTCTCTCTCGGCGCGCGACTTTTCTCTTTATCTAGGCGTATTTCTACCGACGACAGCAGTCTAATTTTCTTTTTTTGACAAATTTCTTTGGGCAGCGCAGAAATATGTGCGTCATCGTGATTTTCATGAGCTAAGATTTCGGACGTCGATAACTTGCAATGGTCAAACAATGACTGATTGAAAATGCTAATTGACTTTCCGAGTATTTTAGACTCATATTCGGCTCGGGACGTATACGAACAGTTTAAAAGCACGCTGACTCACATTGATAGATATATGTTTGGCACGTATACTAAGTATACGAAATTTAGTCGACCGCCAAAGTATGCTCGTGTCTATGTAGACTTGGCATATATATATCTATAGACCGCAAATTACTTTGCAATAATGGACACGACTTGGCGAACCGTCGACCTGGACGAAAGAAGCAGAAACTTTGAAAGTCTTTACAGTAGAGAAACCGAGTAAAATGGACGTGATTGATACATCTCCCGGGATGGCGGTGAAGTATAAAAAATTTCGTTAAGCTCTAGCTCGTGAAATATATAAAACAATAATATATTACATCTGATGCGGAAATCGCCTTTAAAGAAAAACTTTTCTTAACGGACTCTTGCGGTGGAGTGACGGATTCGCGTATTTATACGCAATAGAAAAAGAGGATTTTCCCGGCAGGGCACACAGTAGACCGTCGTTGGCACCTCGTCGCGCAAACATCCTGGAAATCGTATAACGAGAGCTTGCTGCGTTTCGTCGCTCTTTCTTCGCTCGAATGTTTGCGAGCACAGAGAAAGAGAGAGAGAAGGGGATCCAAGCAGCAAATCCTCCGGCTGTACTACAAGTGCTTCTTCTCTCAAATTCAACGAATCCTTTATGTTATTCGCTTTTCTCCGCTTTCGCAATACGTCCTTCTATATCCCGAGCTTACACGTTTATCCGCAAATACAAAATTCTATATTTTCGCAAGTCCTTTTTTTCGCTGCTTCGATAAGTGGGTTACTGCATTAAATTCATTATTTTTGGATAACGAGAAGTAATCTTTGTTCAGAAATTGCTGAATTAAAAAGTTTTCTGGACCACCGCTGAGACGTGGATTTCCATTAAATTATAAATTATCGAACGGTAAACACGCAGTCGATGTTGTGTACATAAAAGTCTCTCGATTAGCAGATGACTCTCGAGCGCAACGGCAATAAGGTCGATCGGCCTTTAATGTGATATAATATAGAGGGGGGATCAGGGTTAGTACAGTGTGGCACTACGTTCATTTACACAGGGTAAATACGACGACGATGGATATATACGATAGAGATACGCATAGATGCGGGCCGAGTGTCCAACGAATTTCCATATTCCAATATAAATATCGATTATATAAATCGAGTTGTATTAGTCGAAATTATTTATTTAATTATTTTGACACGAGCTCGGTAGATTTTTCTTCTTACAAGATCAAAAACACCGTATCTTATCGTTTTAGTGCTAGCTCAAGAGATAACGCAGAAAGTGTACGCGCCTGGGTACGTTTTTTGCTCAAGTTCATTTTATCACCGGCAGTGTAAATTAAAATGCACGCGACAACTCTGTCGCGGATAGTCGAGCCAATAATTAAGAAATGTTCTTATCTAATGAGAAAGTTGAGTCCGTAAACTATTTTGTACCCGTTACCTAAATAATTTTTGCTCATTAAAACGAGACTCTGTTGCATAGCTACGGAATTAGAGGACTGAGTCTGCTAACTATTCATTATATTATATCGTAACTTGGAAATAGTAAATCTCTGCAAAAAACACTCTGCACAGCCAGCGACAGTAATGGCCCAGTGCAGTTCCCTACTGATATTCATCGATTGGTAAACTTAAACATCAAGTGCGTGGCGAAAACTCGCGCTCTTCGGGTAGTAAATAACTGGACCGCCATTTAAGGTCTCCTGTATTATATGTGTGTGTTCAACTGGGTCATCGATTTTCTCTTCTTAATTGTGCATTCCGATAAAGCGTAACTAAAGAAACAAGCTTCATTAATAAATGAAAATAAGAAACACTGTATACTATATACGTATTATACGTGTATGATAAAGGGTTGCTTCTATCTGACAATAGCAGAAGAAACAAACGATCAATAATTGCCCGCGTAGAAGCTCACAAAAAGATAGACAAGCAGACGGACAGCCGAAGAGTAATTAATGCTTCCCTTCCATAGACGCGAAACTGACTAAAAAACTCGCAACAATCACGTACTTTCCTCTTTCACTCTTTCTCCCTTGTGCAAAATGAATTTAAATAAAGAATCATTGTGCAACAGCAACTTTCCCACGGAAGTAGCTGCCATCGCCGCGCCTACAACTCATCTCTGCGTTGCACTTGCAAATTGATCGTTCCTACCCATACACACGCATACACGTTCGCACATGTACAGAGCGGGGTTCGGAGCCAGCTCTCTGTGCGCTCGTTGCAATCTCTCCCATTCCCCCACCCTTCTTCGCTCTCTGTCTCTCTTCGTTATTCATTTGGCGCCTCACAGCCAGTCGGGCGCATTCAAAGGTGCAAGCCTTTCATTAGCGTGTAGGCCACGCGCTCGCTTCTATTATACGAGCGGCCCGCAGCCGACAAAACATCTGATTCCATTGTCGCTCTGGGGTGGCTCTGCGGGCCTAACCGCTAGAACAATGACGACCGAATACTCGCGCAAGTATATAGCTTCATGTTGCCAAAGAGAGAGTAAGAGAGAGAGAGAGAGAGAGAGAGAGAGAGAGTACGCGGCTATGCTCTATTTTCGATTATTATTCCCCGTGAAATTGTGAAATTGCACGCGAAACGTGATTCTACTGACACAACGGCAATACAGTACAGCCTCGATCTGGGCTTTCCCGTTGATTCTCGCGTACCGCGAAGATGCGTAGCCGTTGCTTCTGCACACGCGTTTTGCTTTATAAACAACGAACTAACCTCGGCGATGTTCCCTTTATGTACAGAGTCTATAATTCGAAAATCTGACTAGAGAATATAGAATAGCCAAACGCAGCCGGCTGCAAAATAGCGCTGAAAAAACGGGTATGCGAAAAATAGCAGCTGAAAATAAAGCGTATTTTCGGAAGAGCTTTGTGCCGATCCAGTTATACTCCGCGCTCTCGCGCGAGCGCAAAAGGAATAGAAGAGCCGATCCTCTGAATACAGTGCTGAAAGAGAGGACGAGAGCGCGAATTCTGGCACGTGTTCCACTTTTTTCTAAGGCGAGTTTACAAACAGCAGTGCGCGCGGTCATTAAAATACGAATGGCTGTAGGGATTCTGACATTAGAATGCGATGACCGTCTCCCGTTGTCTTCTTGTTCACGGCGTTGCCTCGATCGCTCACAATGCGCCTATACTGTCTGCAGCAGTTGTTCCTCCACTTTTCATATTTATCACGGGCAAACTCGAAATTTCGTCAAAGTAACGCGCGTTTATCCAGTAGAATGAAACGTAACCGAGCATTAAAATTAAAGCTTCCGACAGCGCAATTAACTTGAACGTTGTTTACACTCTCGAAACGTTCAAGTGGCACTTTCGGAGTTACTCCTAATGTCAGGCGACTCTGCTGCCTACTGCCTGCTGCAGTGGATACGCGTGCAGCGCTGCATTTGAACTGTGCGAGTGCTGCAGAATTTTCCTTCGTCCTTGTAGCTCGTATTCTCGATTTACTGTTGGCCATTTCGAGAGATAAAGAGATAAAGAGATAAAGAGTTAAAGAGAGAGCGGTAGCATTCGCTTGTCTAAATATTAGTTCAAAAGAAGTCTACTTTACTCTTCGCGGACAAGTGCATTCGCATTTCAGTGTCTACCATTTCAGTCTCCTATAGATACAATCGATTGCGATAAGATAATAAATATCTGTATAATGTGTATTTACATAATAACCTATATAATGTAGGCCATCGAAGTGACTCTATTTTTAAAATTGTACAGTGAGATCTCTTATGAGATCTCTTATGAAGGTTGTGGGTGAACTTTTATCGCAATGGGAAGTACGGGTTAAGCGACCTACTGTCGATAAGGGCTACTATCGGACGGTCCGAATTCCGAAAATCCAAATTAGGTACTGGATGGCAGACGCTGTTTCTTTTCTTTTATTTTTCGCGGTTTTTGCGTCTCCGGAGAGCGTCGGCAGTTTAGCAAAAGTGGTCCTTAAGCGCTTCTCAGATATTTCAAATTCCACTCTTCTTCGTGCGTAAGTACAATTGAAGGTCGAGAAAGCATTGCTTATTCCCTGAACTGTAGACTAAGCAAGAGAAAAATGCAAAAACAAGCAGACATACGCAGACGAGCAGAGTAGTCTGTATATTTTCTTTCAATTCAAAGACGGTTTGAAGTCAAGACGCGCAGTTGTCTGCGTACTTATATACCTGGAACGATTGATAGTTTGTTCAACTAATGAAATAGAAACACCACTGATCTCTCTATAAACTAAGTGTTTCTCTTCTTGGAGGATGTTTCTCGAATTGTACAGCTCGAGAGAATTGCGATATCGAGCGCAAAATAATCACCTTGTCTCGTAGAATCGAACCTTTTAATCTCATCGACCTGCTGCTGTTTCTTCTCTCTGGAATTAAAGCTGCACTTCCGAACTCCCATACATATCTGTATATCTGTGTGTGTGTGTGTGTATATATATATAGATTGGTATATGCATCCAGACAAAAAGACGAGTTTATCCCTCGGCCGAGAAACCATGCGCGCGCGCGAAACTCAAAAAGAAACGTGAAAACAATCTCGCGTGAATCCCTCTAGCGCAGCAGAGTGAGAAAAAAGGAACGTGCCTTCCGACGTTTTCCCAGGCACTTTTCGCGGAAATAACAAACGCTTCACTCGGGCGCTCGATTTATAATATATGTGAAAGGAAAAAAGGAACTTTTCCGAAGTCACGTACACGCACACGCTAATTTGGGGAAAATATTTTCCCTGCGGAGTTGCACGCGATTGAAACGTCGAAGATGGAATGCCAAGTGAGAGAAAGAGAGTCGCCTGCCTCCTTTTCCGTTTTGCATTTCTGTGCAGTGCTACTTCGCCTCTCCTCCCTTTTTTTCATCCTCTTGCTCGCGTTTTACAAGCGATCGTTGCGCCGTACAAGCTAACAATAGCCGAAGCTGCAGACTACGAGCAAGTCGCGCAGTTGCACTACGTGCGGCGTTTAGGAATTCGTTTGAATCGACACTCGACAGCGCATCGTTGTATTCCTGTACACACACCGGAATCATGTTTATGTACATATAGCTGCATGTGTGTAAAGGATTAAGTTACCGTACCGCGATGCTCGTATACTACAAACGGGCTCTGAGCGGATTCGATTCGGATGTTTTGTCTTTTTTTTCAATATTCGTTTGTTAACGATGAAGCTTCGAGAGCGCAATACCCGTTTACGCGAAAATATAATGCTCGTTGTTATAAATTAAAAAGAATCGAACCTTTCGCGATGCTATTAAATTTGCAAAAAAAGCAAACTCTTGAAATTAGCATTCGAATCGATTTGAAATGCAAATGCACTCGTTGGGTATCTATATACTCTAGAAAAGTATTCAAATGATTATAGCCCATAAAATTTTTAAAACCATCCTAATAACAGTTAACCGACTGGAAACCCTTCTTACCCTCTCAACCGTCATTGCCAAGGACAGAGACATCACAAAGAAAGCAAACGCGTCATCTGTATGCGCTTGACTCTGGAATCTTTGCTTCCCACACACGTATAGGTACACATACTACACGTGTATATAAATTCCACGGACGAGCGCATTCGACGATGCTCCCTCTCTCTCTACATATATACATGTATATACACGTATATACACGTAAAGCGTACCATCGCAACTATCGAAATATCCGGACAGAACAGTCGTACTCGATCTTGTGATGCAAGTCGCGCGCAGTCGTCCGAGGAAAAACAGCTTTTCCGTCCGCGCATGAATCAAACTAACGGGGCACCGAACGTTAATTCACTTTTTCCGCTTCTTTCTACGCTAGTATAGCGCTCTACTGGTCTACGCGTCCGGTCGACGACGCGTAGTTTTGCATACTCGCTGCTCTTGATTTTCATTTTCGCTCAGTGTCGTTGTTCTCTCGGATGCACATTTTAGATTTTTAACGAATTTCCAGAGATATAGAAGCCTCAATATTAAAATGTCATGTATGCTGCTGTAGTACGTGTGCAAATGAGCGTCTTAGAGCGTAGGCGCGATTCGCACCTGTCAGACGCTGTAAGCCCAACCTAGCCAACACGAGATCCCAAACCCAATGGCCTGGACTAGGATACTAGTTGGCGTCTCGGGCACCGGATTAAGATTTCCTTGGTAGATATTGGCGAGCACGGAATTCATTAACGACACTCAAAGGTGCTCCCTATTATTAGCGCTTATGTGCATCTCGACGAAGTAGAGGCTTAGTCCGTAGATCTGCTTTCGCGCTTCTGGATTTGATTATTTATTCATTCATGCAGAGACAGTCTCCGGATTTTTCAGTGTACAGGTATAGCCCTCACGCTCAAACGAGTAATCATCCTCTTTTCGCAGCTTCCAAATAATCGTCCATCTATTGTTATAAAAGTGTTTTTTAATCAGCAGGAGGCAGACTAAAGGTACCGTTAGACCGACGCTTTATGAGAAAACAACATGGTAATAAATAAACTTCAATTCAGGTTCTATTATTTTTCAGTCTGGTTGGAATGAAAGATTTTCTATTTTTAAATAGTCCCCAGTTTAAGTGCGGCTTCAGATGTATTTTTATTCTCAATTATCCAGCGTCTCGCTCTTGCTCTCGGTGACAGTAATGAGAGACACGAAGAAATAGAAAGAGATGAGAGAAGGTCGAGAAGGAGAGAGCTTGAATGGATCTTTGTGCGTGCGCTCTGCGCAAAGAACAACGTCGTTAAAATGTAACTTCACTTTTTGAAAGCGTCGTATACCAGATCTTAACAAACATTTTCATGAACAGAGCTGCCAACGCGCTTGGTGTAATCCGATTAAAATATTCGTTTCTCTAAATAACATTTGTACTTCGAATGCGTGCCATTAGTTTGAAAAATTCGCAGCTCACGCTGTAAATAAATTCGAAATTGATGAGGTTCTAGAGAAAAGCTCTTTGATTTATACTTTTTCTTGCTACCTTTGAAGATTATACTTTCTTGACTGCCAACGGAAATATGCATTCTTTGGAGAATATTTTTGAGATCAATATTTTTAGATTCGCAAACCATTGGAGAGCGATCGTGGATTGTATAGTACGGTCATATTTACGAGACATTACGAGAAGCACTTCCAGGAAATGAGAATAATTTACTTGTAAATAATTTTTTTTGTAAATTCTTACACGTAGCAAGAAAGTGTCGATTAAAAAGTCAATTTTAAAAATAATTTTAAACTGCTCTCAATTCAAGAGAATAGACTCGATTCTCTTGATAATGCGTCACTCTTTATACTGCGAACCATCATATGGCAAGCTTCGTTTATTTTGGAAAAAGTGTCAGTACAATTGTACGTCTAATTAGTGAATGGAAGGGCATCTGAGTCATATACGTTAGAGTCGCACTATATAGATGCTCAGATCGACATGCCAGCAGCAGCTTTTTAATTCAAGCATCGAGTTAAACGCTTCATTCAGCTTATGTGTCTGCGTTCTTTGGAGAGTTATGGTAAAACAAGTCGGTCGTACAACGTTATCAGTCTTGTTTACGAGCTATTATCGCTAAATTTTTTTCCCGTAAATTCTCTCACCCGTGACAATTAGCGTAAGTCGTATTCCTGCCACTAAATCAATTAAGCCTTCCCTTATTTACATTTTTTTTGCCTCTTGTAAGCAGTTCATTCTCACTAATACAAAACTACTGCAGAGAAAGTATATACACATAATCCGTAGCAGTTTTGACATCTCGCGTCCCCTCAGCAAACAAACGACTCGAAGTGCGCGAGCCTAATTTCGTCGTAAAGGGCGTCCCTTATACAAGAAGTGCCGAAAAATCCTGAAATAAAGCATATGCACATAGGCCGGTAAAAAACTTTTTCTGACACAAGAACGAAACAAGCGTCAAATGTCGGATATATCAACCGACGGTAAAACACAGGCGCATATACATCGTGCAGTCATCGCTCGAGGAGAAAAACACTTCCGTATTTTCTAGGCTGGCATTATATATCTGGCTATACATACCCCTTATTTCAAAGCTGTGCTAATTAATACTTGACAGGTTCCACACACTCGCTGCACGTTCGATCCTGGTTCTATGTGCGCGAACCGCGAAATTAAGCGGCTTAATGCTTCGCCAGAGGCTAATTAATCACTCGCACACGCATACGTAGTTTGCGATTGTGTATACGACGAGCTACTCTGCCGCCGTTGTTCTGCCGTATATATAATATATGGACACGTTATGGGATATGATATGCGAATATAGGCTGCTTTACGGGGACAGATCGCGCTAATTAATCCCGTCAATGCTGTGATCGGACACGGCTTTTACAAAGACGCTGTAGTCTCTTCTTCCTGATCATTCAATGCCTGACGTTGGCTAATTATAGTGTTTTATTTCGAGTATTACTGTTAATGCCTATATGAACCGCCATTTTTCACAATTGCCGATCAGCTGTATGTTAAACAGGAAGCCGATCGAAGACGTTGCTCTTATAGTTTATAACGGAAAATCTAAAACATCGCAGTTAACATTGGCTAGCGCTGAGGGGGTTCAATGAACTGCTTATTTACACTTTGCAAGCAAATTTGCGACATGTGTGATTTTTTTTATATTTGAAAAAAGCCGCTTGATAACAGTAAAATATAAAGTGAATAGAATGTTCAATCACTTTTTAACCCAAAATGATAAATCTACTCTCTTGCGTTGTAAACACTTTTGAAATATTTATCGCCGGTATATATCAATCGACATTTGGAAAAAACTTTAAAATGGTTCGAAGCGATCAATTTTCAATTCCCAGATGGAGCTCAGTAAAACGCTGTCTTGAATTGACATGCTGCGATATGTAATAATACGAAACTTTAAATAATAAATTGATCAATACCATAAAATTAACCATATTTTTCACTGTATTTTTTATTGTATTTTTTACTTTATTTTTTACTGTATTTTTTACTGTATTTTCAATGGATTTCGGCACGGTACACACTAGTTGAATTTCGGCTTTTCTTCGATATATCGAAATTGATTATTTTGTATTTCCCTGTAAAATAGCACCATATACTTCTCTGCTTAAAACTATAAATTAAACACATTTGAAACACTCGGCAATAAATAAACTCTTACACTTTGTAAGCCGAAAGTGGCAGAATCCGTTTTCGTCGACATGATGCTCCATATCACGAGTCGCACATTAAAATGAAAAAGAAACAGCTGGATGTACGATCGCGCGGCGTAGGACGTAGGTAAACAAGATATGAAGCGTAGAAACGAACTGTCGAGCGCGACCTACCAGCCGAATGACCATCGCGCAACTGAGACTTCTCGCGCTCTCGCTCTCTTTTCACGCCGCACGACGACGACTTCAGCCGGCGCTGCGAGCGAGCGAGCGAACGCTAAGTATAAGATACAGAGGCTTACTTTACAGACTGCGATGAAAAGGTCTGCGAGGCGAGCACGTGGTCTCGCGCTCGCATCGTCTCTCTTCGGAGAATCTTTTGAGGAAAATTCGATTGGGATTAAAGGTCTGTGGTTAAGTTAAGTTTCTGGTTAAGGTAGAGGAAGACGACGACGATAATGATGTTTCGTAGCGTAGCGTATTTCTTATTAGATATACACCGCACGAATCGTAGTCGTCTTTGGTCGGAAGAGACGCGCGCGTGCGTTTGTTTATTTTTGCCAGTCGGTGTATGCTGAATCTATATTGAAATACATATGCGTGCCTAGCGAGATAATTGGATCTGGCGCTTTACTTGTTTGAGCAACTGCGCCTGTTTTTTGAGTTATCGCACGAAGCGGAGCGTTTTTTCGGAGTAACTCTTCTTTGCATGTTATTGTTTGAACGGAGGCGGCGGCTTGGCAATTCGGTAAAGTAAAACGCTCGTAACTTGTTCGTTGTATCAGAATAATAACCTTGATGAATGAGCGGCTACTGTGTTAAAGTTTGAAGAGTAAGTTTGGCGTACCGATATAGGAGATGAAATTTGTAAACCGATGCTCCTATAGATAACGCGGTACGCAAAACTTTGTTTACGAGCGTTTACGAGCGTTTACGAGCTTGTCTGAGTTCCGCTACTATAGCTGTCAGTCATTCGTCGCAACGTCTACACCGATAAGCTTCCGATTTCGTTATTTTACGTCCAAGAGTTAGGTAATGATAATACGATTATAGAAAGGCAGGTTCAATAACCAGGACGAGTTATAATAATTTTCCTGCATTTTTGTATAAATTATATTCACAATCTGGAATTGATGAGATTAAACCGCGAGCCGAACTCTATCGATACGTGAGAGACTTTTGACAGCGCTCTGGATATCACATCCAAATCTTTGCGTTATGCAATTTGAAACTTAACGCTTGATGGATCGTCGACGAAATGATTTACGACATTGATAAAGATCCAAAGGATGAATCATACGCATTTCAAACGAGTGTTCCAATATACACTGCAGAAAATATTTCTTCCAGTCGTAAAACAAAATTTTACCAGTCATAAACCCAAGCTCATCGGCTTCCATTGGCCGTTTCCAACTGGCAGTCTCCAGAGAAATCCGAACGAGCTGCAGCACAGTAACACCCATCTCTCACGGGCTGGAAAAAAGTAACGGCTGAAAATTCCTGACCCGACGTATCGACGAAAATTGATTTCGCTTCGCACGCGCGGACTAAATTCTAGTGAGCATTATTCGTATTTCGAGTAGAAATATTTATGTTTATCGAAGGAAACAGTTTCTGCATTCTGCACATCTCGATACAGGACGATCTAATTTAAATCGATGAAAATGCGAATCGATGAACGAGTTTTTCTCTTCTCTTCTAAAATACTAATAAAAATCTGTACCGATAAAGATGGATGGTTGTTATTTTTCTCTTAATATATAATACTGCATACGCATCATAGTATCTATCTGCTTTGTGGTTTCGCTTTGGATTTTTTATGAGCGCGACTCAAGACGGTTATCAGACATCGTAAATTCGGGATTCAGCATGCAACATTTATTTATCCGACGCAGCCAATTTATGCCTCGTAAATCATGACACCGCGGAGTATCTTTTTTAGTGTAGATCTCTTCTCTTTTTTATACCTGACGAAGAATTACGTAAGCTACAGGTGATACCGGATTAGCATATAGGCGACGTCGTTATGTCCGCTATAGCAAAAACGAGGCTTCGTTAAGCTCGCCGGTATTATCGATCATCGGAGAAGAAAACGAGCAATAAGTTGAGAGAATTCGGCCGAGGGAAAAATGCACTTGCCATTAGGAACAGCAGTTACGACCGTTCGTTAAAGCGCGTAAAAATCAAAGGAAGAGAGAACGCCCTCGAGCGATGCACAGGTAGGTGTGTGCACCTATTACAGCGGCGAGAAGAGTTCGTCTGTGCCAGGAATCTAATCGCTTGGAAAGCCCCTGAAAAAGAAGGCCCTTGAAAATATCCGATGAAAAAGTAAGATAAACTCGTTCGACTGCTACCTGCGTCTTGATACATAGAGACGCACACCTACGCACATATACAATTTATACATAATACATACTTGTACATAATGTATAACGTGTGTACGTATCGGTAAAAAATATGTGCGACTTGTTTTTCCTGCTCCACCCCCCCCCCCTCTTTTCCACGGCTATACACACGTATCTCCTCTTTCTTATTGGATATCTCTTCATTTGTCTCGCTGCCGTATTTCCTTTGGACATAAAGACAATGAGACGTCATTTTCTCTCCTAATTTCTGTACGTATCATCCCTATGTATCGTCCTGTTTATTTTTATATTCAATGTGACGACGAGACTCCGAATTTGTTCTACGTCTGTCTCTTCGTCGATTCTTATTTTCATTCTCCTGATTGATGCGCAGTTCTACTCTATTTTCGTCACATTTTTTCAACCGCTTGGGATATTAATAATCTTTAAAATTTAATCTACTAGATTATGTATATAAATTAAGTAAATCCTAAATTATCAATTCCAAATTATCCCAACTGAAAAAGATACCGTTAAAATATCACAATGAATGTGACTATAAACGAATCCCAGCACCTCTATCACTCTTCCTCTGCCCTTGTTCGACTTATCTCTTGCATATCTATTAAAACGACTTTTAATTCGACTGCTTGTCGACACCGATACTTCTCTCTTTCGAGACACTCTTCGAGAAAAAGAGAAGAAATTTCGAGAGCAGAGGGTTGCGTTCGCATGTCTAGCAAAGAATATTTATTTGTGGATGCAACTGAGTCTGCAGAGATGAAAATGCTACAATAGAGCATGGAGCACGCGCTCAAAACTCGGTCTCCCGCGACGCCCGGAGAGCCATTATTTACACAGTTTCTCTTTATTTTCCTTCAATTTAAAGGTATATTACACTGCAGACAAACATATTTGCCAAAAGCGAGAGAGATAAAAAAGGGGGAGACAGGCAGGAGGGGACGTTCAGGAGAAAAGCGACTGCAGCGACGTAAGCGAGATTTATACCTTCTGTTTATTTATTGACGATTTTCTCCTTTCGTACGGACCTACATTATGTAGGAGATTTTTCCCGCTAGGAGTGCGGCGTTGGGAAAAGGTCGTCGGAAGAGAGTGTCACGTCGCGCAGTTGTGAATGGGAGACGACCGCTGAGTGTGGGTTGGTCCAGCGCCGCCGGACAATCGCGCGAACAATGCCAGGGGATAACGAGAAAGAGGTTGGGAGTCAAATTTTAACTTTATGAAGTCATCCGCAGCTTTCTTCTGGGAAATGTGTGAAGTGTAACGGTTCTACAGCCTGGCTTTACTATTTCGCCTTTTCCATCGATGTCTCTATTTACGGCCAATCTGAATCTCAAAATTTATTTCATTAAACAACGTTGTATTTCATTCTCATGGCAAGTTCCACTTTTCCGTCTTAGATCAATGAATTTCCACATGCTGACAATGCATTACGAAAAGACACTTCCGCAATCCCTTACATGTCACCGTATCATTTTTTCCAAATTTAGACGCTGGGTAAGCATGGCCAAGTGCTATATGATCGAGCAAAAAAACGACGTCAACCGTTCATTTAAAGCATGATGAAAAAAAGGAGAAAATTCGACCCTCCACTCGAATGCGAGTGTGCCGTGTATTCTAAAGACAATATTTGGGGTAATAACATCACTTGACGTTGCGCTCAAGGGATCCTCGACTCGCGTAGGTATACACTTTTCCGTCGCGCGACGACGACTGTTCTACGATTTACTTCTCCACAAGTGTGCGAGGCAAGACTAACGTCGCCGCGTTTCATTCCTCGTGTTTGGCCTCTCGAGGCGTTTTTGACAATTTTTCTTTTTTACACAATGTTTGCTTTTCTTTTAGGCCTACGTACAGGAGTGTATGGCTTTGTGTTTACGAAGGGATAATTGGGATTTCGTCGCTACCCACGAAGTGGATAGAGGCAAAAAGGAAATATACAGAAGGAAGATAGAGAGAATACGGCTGAGAGTGTGGAGTAAAACTGTTAATGACATTGATCATTGTAAAATCATTTGCACGCGAATTCAAAGGCATTACTATAGAGGAACTCATTATCATCTGCGAGTTTACTTTCTCCAACTGTTATTTGCCTTTCTATATAGTTGTCTACTGAAAGTTCAAACGAGCTAACTTTCTCATCTTATCATATCTATATATAGTTATATAATAACGTATGAAGCTATAGGTATAAGCCGAGCCTATGAGCTCTCGATCTGTGTTTTTGCCATATGCGCGTATAGTTTTAGTTCGCGTCAACGGCAATGCAAAGCACGATCTTTTTCTTTCGGCGGAAAAAGCGCGACTGTAGCAGTAGCAGCAACAGCAGGGCTACGCTAAATTTTAGGTATCGAGGTTAGAACAATAGAAGTGTCATGTATACGCGGCCTTGTCGAAGGTTCGAAAGTGAATAGGCGGTGAGTTGTGCGATGATCACGTTTGAAAAGCCTTGCATATGCACATGACCTGCAGTGCTGTTATAGCACTGGTATTCTTCGTCGCGCTTGAATTTTGTAATACGCTTTGAATTTTCATTTCATCGTACGATATCTGAAGCAGGCTCTATGCCAAGCCTGCAAATAATTAAGTGAATCGAATTCAGATTTCTACTTTGGATAGATGGATATCTATTCAGTATCCATCTGGAGAAAACAATTTCTTTTTTCACGATGACTCTTGGTACTGCTGCTGCGTTGCTGATGCGCCTGTTATTGCTTGCGCAAACGCTCATCATTAGATTCCATCTAATGATTTTATTTATATGTAAATCTGTAATTATCCTCAACTCAGGTGTGATTATAAATGAAAGAATCAAGAACTATTTATATAATATATCGTAGTTGATTACATCGAAAAATCCGTCGGGTTTGCGCAATACCTACGTACGCACTAAACACCATGATTATTGAGATGATGGTAATGCCGCCAATAACGCACCTTCTCTCTCTTTCTCTTTCACACACACACACTTTATATCTCGCGATACTGCTCACACAATGACAGATATACGAGGTAGATCCATCAGTTCTCTCGCACCGCGTGGCAGTAGCGTATTATTATCGCACCCTCCAAGTCTCATTCGCAATCGCGTTCCGTGATACAGTTGCAGCAGCCGGACAATTCTCGCCGCTTGGTTTCGCGCGTAAATGACGTGACACCGGGGAGCTGTGATACTGGTACACTGCTCGACTGTCCGTCTCTTGCTGGTACTCGAACGCCTGTACAGAATCGTCTCCAGTTACGACATCGCAGCTGATGCCTAATGCATAGATATACTGGCAATCCCAATAGATAATTGTACATGTCAATCTCGAATTCAAGGATTTGGCTAAATAATTACACGATATACTGACTGTTCGACAGTTTTTCAAACACGACGATGGATGAGTTCACAATTAAATATGAATTCATCTCTTTTATTAAACTGTGTGCTATTTATCTCTGAGAATAATCTAGTGAAATTTTTAATTTTAATTGACATTTAAAAAATGTTAAAATATCCCATAAGTACACTACTAAGTTTAGAAATAAATCAAGTTCTTGGCAAAATTATAAATATTGAAAAACGGCACGAACGCTGTACGTACTAGCGCGCAGTATCATAAATCTAGTCAAAACAAAGCCTACCCGTTGAGTAAGTACTGTAGTGTAAAGTGTTCCCGCTGAAAATGATGGTAATCCTCTCAGTTATGAAATTTTTATTTACCGCGGTAATATTATAAAATTCTAACTTTTTTGGGGATTTTGCTTCGTTAAAATAATATTATTAGTCATACATCAATGTGTATATATTTATTATATTCAAATTTAGCTATTACAGTATGTATTAGGTGTAAATTAAACGTGATTTTTATCGTTCTAACTTCTCTTGTAATTCTCGGACTGTTAAGTGCCTAACTATACACAACTTTCGAATTAAAATTTCACAGGCACTACGACGATACACTTCGTATTAACAAAGTCAACAAACAGGCACTCGGAGCAAGAAGTCTCCTAAGCCCCGTCATATTTTTGGACTCCGACGATGACGCAGCAATGAACGATATCCGAAACGCGATGTGGGTTCAACATAGAGAGTTGCGTCAAACTCCACTTCGTGGAATACGACGGTCGTGGCGCGCGTATATTAGAAATGGACGCCTCGAATGAATACAAACCGTTCACGCGCTCTCTTTTTTTACATAAATGACTACTCGTTTACGAAATCTTCACTTCACACGCATATGCCAGCCGATTGAAACCTTTGATCGTTTTAGACGCGGAAATCGTCGTGGTATTTTATTCTATATACGTACCGAGGTTATACTGTAAATCGAGTGTGTCGTAAATCAAGAAGAGACGTTTTTTGCGATCGAGACTTGCATGCCCTACCGCCGTTTAGTTTTTAAAACTCATCGAACTGTTTGTAGGATTGCTTTATGCCTATACTCGGAATTTAATTTCAAAGTGCTTGGATCTTTAGTGCTGGTTATCAATCTTCTGATTGTCCGTTTTGTACTTTTGACTGCTACTTTAACCGAACGAGCTCAATGGATTTGACATTTTTATTTATATTAGTTTTCAAAAAATGTATATTTGAACTTTATAGTGAATTTAATAATCCAGTATAAATGTTCACTGCTATATTTAAATGTTTGTAACACACGGGGAGTATTTAGAGAGTCGCTTGGCAAGAATTTTATGAATTTAGAGAGAAAAAAATAGAGATCGTCAACAGTTAAATCTTTTTATCGCTAGAGTGAATCGACTTCTTCCAAATCCACATTTTACTACCGAGCTAATGCTGGTTGCGATGCCCATTAAAATTCCAAAAATCGATCATAATAATACTAGTCCTCGCAAGGTGAATGTACATTTCGAGTCCGAGCACTTAGTTGTTCGACAATACCGACATGACTCACATCTCGGTGCTGCATCCAAAGCAGCAGCTTACCTATCGCTTTCCGTTCGACGCATTAAACTCGTATTATGTATATACCTATATACCTATAGTCGTGAGCCGAACCTTCGGGAGGGATTAAAGGCCATTTCGTCGGCGCGACACAGAAAAGAGCGAGATATATAACGCGCGGAGTGTGCGTAATCGTACGTGTATACTGTATAGCTATAGTCTCACACACGTATATAGGTATATCTTAGACGCAGGGCTTTTAAGAGATGAGAACGACGCAGTCCCTCGTCGCTACTTTCGTCGTGGAGGCATCTTCTCTTTTTTATTGCTTCGCGTGTCTGTTTCTACGTATGATTGTATATGTACTCACTCGTGAGAGCCGCAGTCAAATGGCGTGGGTCGTTGATCTTCTCTGCGTTAATATGCGTGCACGCGCATGAGAATGACAATAATGGAACGCAAAATCGAGTTGTTCACTTGAGAAACGCGTGTCAAACTCAATTTGATTGCAGCACGGGCATTCGGGACTCGTCAACAGTTCAAGTTCAGCTTCCGTAGCGGAACGATAATTTTATTTACGACATAAACTGATCTTAATAACGCGCTCTAGTTATCAATCCTTTTCTGATCTATTAAACATATACGGAGAAAGACGACATCAAAATTTAGAACTATTTACGCAACGTATTCACATCATTACTCTCGAAAATGTTATTCCACGAAAATATAGGTCGAATCTAGCAGATATTCTATTCTACATGTATTAGCAGATAAGATTTTTAAATTTTAACATATATGTATATATGTATATATAGTGGATAGTATAGGGGTCGATGTATAAAATTGTAATAAAGACGTACAGCAGATAGAGGTTCACATTCGAATTCAAACCAACATAAAGTAACTTATTTATGAGCTGTACCTGGGATATTCAATAAAAACGAGCACGGCCATAGAGCAAAAATTGAAACTCGCTTCCGATCAGCTAGTTTTCTCGTAAATACGGACAGTTGCGCCTAGAGCATGGCTGAGAAGGAGAATGAAATAAATTCATTGGTAATAAGGTAAACTCAACCGTTATTATATTAGTAATTAAACTTGGAATTTGCAGTGCTCATGAATATGCGCACTATCGAGCAATTAACTCGAGTTACCGACGGAGTTCAATTTTCAATAACAGTATCGTTCGCGCGCGCTATACATTATCAATCGATCACAATTTATGTAATTTAAACGGAAGTACATTAATTTCACAAAATGCTGGCTTCATTTGGAACGAGGAATTTTAGCTTCGAATTCGCGAAATTTATCCAAATAATCGTAAACGTCATTCCGACACTGCAACCTTATAGTTCCAGCATAGATCACAAATCTCTGCCAAGGGCTAGCGACTTTGCTCCTGACAATGTACAGATACTGTGCAGATGCATGTACACAGAACAGCGTACAAGTGCGAAGCAGCGTTAATCCAACAAATGATAAAAACTCGCCGGTCGAATAAATCAACGCTGTTCAATAAAACTTTTCCGCATTTAAACTACACGAGAGCGCTAGTGGCTACTAAAAGCGCGGCTGTGGGCCGGATGGATTCGCAGCATAGCGACAATGACCGGAATGGCTTTTTCATAAATCACCGGGCTGCGCGACGACTATGGCATTTCGTAAAAGCTTTTCTCGAATCTTTCATTCTCGAGTACAGAACGCATAAACCTTTTCCCAGAGTCTGGGTATATCGAATTACGCAAACTGCATCGAGAGCTGAGAAAATAACTAGAGAGATTTATGCCCTAGCGGCGAGTAGAATACGCGATATATCACTTTCCCAAAGAAGAGATTAGAAAATCGTAATCGGATTGCGTTGGAGGAGCTCGCTAAAGCGACACACGTATGGGATTGGAAAATTTGCGCGCGGATCCAGGTTAGAGCGAACGACTTTTTCGCAACTTTGTAATGGAGCTGACGGAGAAGGACAAGTTTTTCGAGAGAGAAGTTCTGCGGAAAGTTTCGATGGGTATATATACTGTATACACTTGGAGATTAGGAAGTCTGCCGATTGATAAAGTTCGAAGCTCGTCTTATCGAGCTCTCTCTTTCGATCTCTATTCTTTCCTCCTTGGTAAAACACTTTTTATGTTCATTTCGAGTTCAATTGAATTTCATTTATGGTTTTCGATTATGTATGCGTAATTAGAAAATCGCTACGATATTTTGCATTGCTATACAATAACTGTTAATCGTGTATATAGAATAAATATAAATGAGTCATTTGCCGGAGTACTGTTCATCCATATAACGTACGCATGCCCATCAAATACATAATTACACATGTTTATCGTTGGAAATAGTATCTGCATCAAGAACATTCGACAGCGATTATACGAGCAGTTCAATTTTACAGAATGAAATGATAATAATTTAAGGCGATGCAATTTACTCGAAAAACCTCATTTATTAAGCATCATCTACGTAATTCAAGTACCTTGTGCAGTGCATACGGATTAAAGGACATTTAGCAAAGCGTGTGTAAATTATACTAAGGTTTTAAACAGCAACGTTAAAAAAACTTGTTTAAGTACAAGAACAATGACGACATTATATTCCGCGAATCGTTTCAACATAAACGGCATAAAAACGCTCGCATTAACTTCGTAGAATAATTGAGCGACTTTATTAAATAAGATTTCAACGACTTTTCACTTCGCGTCATTCCCATTAGAAATTCCTAACAATTAGCGGGGAAATAAAAATTGTTACGTTTTGGCGAAGTCAGTCGAAATAAAAGATTTTTATCGCCTTGAGGGAAGATTCATTGCAGACGCATATATATCAGTATATACGACGGCAGCAGTCGTTTCTTTTCAACGAGGAGAGCGTTGAAATGACGGAAGCATACGATGGTGTATATACTGTCATCGCGTGCGCGAACTTGAGAGTATAACCAGAGTGCGTGACTGCGAGAGGTGCTTTTTGTCGACGTACTCTCGAGCGAGACGTTGACGTATTTTCGACTGCACCTGCGCGCTTAGTCGACGCGCATCGCATTTCTGTATGACGGGCACACTTTCGAAAAGTCTTCGACGTAAAAATAAATTTTAAACGCTCTTGCAAAAGCCCACGCAGCAATTTTTTTCTTCGGCACGAAATTGCACAAACAGCGTTACGCTACGTTGACGGACAGCCATAAGGCTTTCCGTTTATTCAACGTCTATGTACGTATCTGCACGTGCGTGTGTCTGTGTGTGTGTGTGTGTGCGCGCGCGTGTGTACATGTTATGTGCGCCCAACGCCGTTGACAGGCTGAAAAAACATTATTCCAGCGCGATGATGCATTTCATAAAAAGCAGGCAGCTCGAGTTTCGGTTTGCAAAAGTAAATATTCGCTCTGATCTGATTAGGATTCCAGGAACGCTTTGGTAAAGAATATTATTCTACATACATACGTATACCTCCACAATTGGCAAAACACAAAATGTCATCGTAAAACAGATCGTGGCGCTGTGCGTGATCGTACCTTTCAAAACAGAGATAATTAAACACACTCGTCTTACGCTGCAAACTGCTGCTCAAGTCTCGAACTATGCCACTGCCTCTCTTAAAAAATAGCTACGTTTTACACGCTAGTGATTTTTTTCAAGCATCCCATAAAATGTAACATTTATTGCATTCGTTTCACGTCTATAGTAGCCGAAATCGTGTCCCAAGGATGCGTTAACGCGCCGATGCAGATGTACGTTGCGCGGGCACGCGATAACAGTAGCTTGGACTAGAAAGGGAGCGAGAAAGAGATTAATGGATGCTGACGAATACATCGAGCGTTATTGAATTATTATTATGAGCTATGAATTATTGATTTCTCGCATCCGCGAATATCAATATTATACTAAGACACGAGGTCTAACGCCACAGCCGTCAAATTTATTACGTCCTAACGCACGGTTGAAGTTGCCGCGGGCACAAATTCATTTTTTACCTTTCGTAATCAAATAGTTAATTTGCCGTTATATCACCCTTGCGATTTTATTAATGATATGCAGTATTAAAAGTACACGTTAATTAAAAAAAATTAAAATTACAGGTCGGTAAAACTTATTTTCCAGTGAGAATATAGTTAATTAAGATAACCGAGTAACTGTGTGGAAAGTCGCCGCGGTATCTAATGTTAAAAGGTGTATCAGTATGACGTTGAAATGATCTGCATCGGCGTAATTAAATTCTTTCCAAATTCGCTCCGAGCGAGTATTGGCATTATGATAATAACGTCCGCACAGTATAAAAATCTCTTGCAGCAGTTTATTTTACATATACACCTCGCGAGCGATTCTCAATTCACCGACGTTTCCAAGTGCCACTCATTGTCCGTTCAATTTCAAGCGCGTCACCTGCACCTGACGTATATCCGCCGTCGAGCGAAATTATGCAGCAGCGCATGCGCTCTGAAAAAATCCTTTATATAGATGTATTTTACACCTCAAAATTTTCCTTTACTCTACATATATCATCCCTAGTAGAAATTAACCAACGGCCCAATACTGGGCCAGTACCGATATCCTGCCTGCAATATTATAACCCGGTACGGGCCAGTATCGGACAAGTACTAGAGTGATAAAATCGGGCCATACTTTAAAACCAATACTGTATTACAACTATGGCCCGTTCTTATCATCCCGATATCGAACAAAGGTTGGACCAGTACTGGCCACCAGTATTCTGGCCCGTTGTTCCAATACGGTCACCTTCTACTAGGGATATTACAGGAACGGCAGCGAACTATCGACCATGTAATTTATCACTAGTTTAAATTTCCCGTGCAAATAGCACAGAGTTAAAATCGATTTATCTTTCGATAACGATAGTGATACACCTACAGCAAAGTGCAACGCTTGTGCACTGCGTGTATTCACGTACATTGTGTTGAAAAAGATGTAAGGGGGGGGGGGGGAGGTCAAAACTTTTTCTATCCGAGCGTGCAACCGAAACAATATCGTTAGGGGCACATTGTCCAAGCGCGCGAGCGTCGAATTTACAACTCCACCAAAATACCGTAATAACAATGAGCACGAAACGCAGTCCCTCGAAAAGTCATGTGTGACATTGCCTGATTTGTTCCACTCGTACGAATGTGTATATATGCGGCTCGAAGTTCAGATTTATGCGCGAGCGCACGCGTGTGTAGCAACACTGCATCGGGTCCAGTTGTCGCGGAGATTATTTTGTTCCTGTTTGCTTGAGCGAGATTTGCATGTCACACAGAATCCAAGAGTTATTCTCTCTCGCTGTGCTTGTCCGAATTCTATTTTTGGGATTCGAGGAATTAGATTGAGAAAAAAACATAGTTTTTCCTCGCACGACAAATAATGATATCGTTTTACATGGCTCAACTCCCTTCGATCGAATATAAAAAATATGCGCATGAGCTTTATACAACGCTTGGCATATTTTTGTTGCTCGAATCCAGAAAATCTCATTGGTTGTGGTGTCACGATATTCGTCAATATTGAATTCAGTATTGATTCCCGGAACGCTATCGCGATAGCCTCATTCTACTCGCACCCGCGAATACCTCTGCCGTAAGCTGCTTTGTTCTAGAGAGAGGGGGAGAGGGGAGAGGGAGAGAGGGAGAGAGAGAGAGAGAGAGAGAGTTTCTCGTTGCTCTCCCTCGAAAGCACATACTTACGGCTTGGGAAAATGTCGAATGGTAATTAAATGCAAACATGTTGGCGTTTCCGAGCGCTGCGAATAAATGGATTTATTGTGCGTGGATAAGAAGAGAAGATTGGAACTCAGAGGCTTGATATTATAATTTGTTTGATCATTGTTTGAAATCGCTTATCTCAAAGTGCGCATATGCAGCACGAGTTTTTGTAGTATTTTTTATAAAATCCTGCATCGGGCAGATGCAGTGATTGTCTCGGGAATGGAAACGATGCCGAGATCGAGAGATAAAGCTCAGTTGCGTATTGTTATGCGCGAGTTGGTAAGGTACAAAGAAATCATCTTTCGCGCGGACAAATACTATAGCTCTATAAAATAAAGATAAATAATAAGATTTTTATATCACGCGTGAATAAAGGAAAATTTAAGTTCCGTTTAGCCACTCTTGCGCTAATTTGAATGTCTGTGTATCGGGAAAACAACGGCAGAGATACAAGCGGCTCATAAAGAACGGTTCGGTAAATACGCAATGTAATATAAAACACTCGAGTTATAACCGTAAAAATGAAAACGCTCTCCAATATAAAAATGCGTCCCCTCTTGCGCGCGCTCTAAATTCTGGCTAATATCAGAGATAGGCACTGTGAATAGTCTTTATAATCACGCTTTCATAGATTTGTAAACATGTCGCGGCACTAAAACCTAATTAATCAAGTCTGTATGCGCAATACTATACTGAAGAGCCTTTCACTATACATATCTAATTTATATGTCGCGCGTGAGTTGTCGTCTAAAAGCTCGATTGAGCTTCAATAATTTATACGTGGACAAAATGCTTTCAAACGGTATCCAAACTCCACATCATAATTATATGCCATATATCTATTTTGTAATGATCTTATCTTGGCTAGTTGCCAGCTATTTTTTTTATAAGTATACTAATCGAGTACTCGGAAAATAAAAGTAGCGTATTGAACTTATCAAGCGCTGTATTATATGTTTAATATCGAAGAAAGTTAAAATAAAGCTGTACTGTGTATGATTCTATGCCGAGATTTGTTTACTAAACTAGGGTTATCTTCTAGCATCATCAAGGAAGTACTACAAGGAAGTACTGCAAGGAAGTACTTGGTTTTAAAGTATGGCCCGATTTTATCACTGTACTATTAATGGTTCCAACACTGAAGCACGATAGTTCATAGTACGATTAATCTTTCTTCTAAGAGAATATCGCATAAATAGTTTTTATGCGTAACGGTGAATATACGGCTAAATTGGTAACCGATTCTTATTAACACATCTCTGCCGTTGGTTGTCGTAGAGGATGTATGATCGGACACAATGTACGTGACGTACAACCGTGTAGCTAGCGGCGACGAATAGGCGACCTCGACTTTGAAATCCGACAACGAACAATGCTCGCCCGACAAAAGCTCCATCGAGAGGAGCGAGTGAGAGAGAGAGAGAGAGAAACATGTACGTATGCGAAGACGCGCACGGTGAATATCAAACGATGTAAGTCAATCCGCGCGCTTGTCTTACTTTGCACTCGAAATTTGTGCCGGAAGTACAGCTACATCGTCTGTATTTGAAATTCTCTTTATGCCATTTCCATTGATTAGTGGTCGTATCGTTCCACAGAGATAATAGATTATAATTATCGTTTGGATCATAAATAACACCGATATCTTTATAAATGAAAGATTTATTATAGATTTATATATAGCGCGCGAGAATTGAAAAACAATATAATCAGAATTTTGTAAGTTGCATTTCAAATAAATAATTAAAATTATTAGGAAGATTTTTCGTTGTAAAATATCGTACTGGTAAAACGTTAAAATGAATATAATAAAGCGATCTTGTTCTAATTCCAAAGAATTTTCTTCTTTAAAAAGGCACGTGCATTACTCCACAATGTATACGTTCTTATTATTCGAAAATTTAACTTACCTCTACACTGCAGTGCATAGGCGTGTTAACATTTTAATAAATCCTGCAGCTCGAAATTCACGGGATAGTTTCTCTTTAAATAAACGTAACGCTTGAAAATAAAATTAATTTTCTTCTCGTCCAATCTCCATTGCAGCCTCGAGGCAAAAACAAAACTGTACTTTCCACCGAAAACGCGTTCTCTCTCTCTCTCAGTTTTATTCGCGTTGCGCGTCTCAACTGTAAAGAGCAGCGGTGCGTTGCTTACCCTCAACGTACGTAATTTCGGCTCGACGTGGGTATATACAGGTATATATATACACTATAGACATATATAAAGGTGCATATATATAGCTATAATAAAGGTAGCCCAGCTTCCGAGTTCTCCTCTCTTTATGCAGAGAAGAGGCAAGTAGTGAGAGGGAAGCTCGTATAATCGACACTCCTGGAATGCTCCAGAGCGCTGCGCTTACGAACGCCTATTTCTCACGCCCTTCGCCATTATCGCGTCAAGCCTCGACTGAGTTATTGTATTCGCGCCAGAGCGCATTTTATAGTACGTTCTCGAGCGCTTTAGGTGTGGTTTAGGTACACTTGCTTAATTTTTCTCAATTCTTTGAAGATCGCGCAATTGAAAAATGATAATCCCTTAAATAAAAACTTATCTGCATCCTCAAGGCAATTGAATAAATGTTTCTCTTACGCTCGTACCAAATGCATAATATTATACATCGGAGAAGTCCGAGCCATAAGCGGGAATTTCGAGTTGACTCGTTGAACTCTGGAGAAGTTGGAGAAGCTGCATAGCCACACGGAAGAAAGTAGAAAGCACGCAAACACGTGTTACGACTGAGGGCATCGTATTACAGCACTGCTTGCTACCGCTTACTTTACGAGAGCGCAAAGTAGAGAAAAAGTGAGAAGCAGGAGGAGAGAAAAGGTCACTTTTGGATAAAATATGTAATCGTTCGCACGTTAGTTCGACGCAGTACGGAACAGCCGGAGACCATTAGTTTTTTCTTTTTTTCGAGGAACATACAAGATTTACGCATGCCGGATGAAAGTAGAAGGAAGGATACAATGCACCGTAACTAGGACCGCGCACAGTCCTTGTTATTCCAAGGGGTGTGTGCGTGCGCGCAGACTGCGCTTATGATAATAGTCAAAAAATTGGGACGTGCACCTCCATAAGACCTTCCGAATTTTCCGTCAAATTTTAGCTTTTAATTGAATCAAGATAACGGAGAAGCAACGTCGCGACAAGACAAGCCGATTGGGCGAACAACGACAATAAGTCCTCAACTTGTTAAAACCATAGTGTAGCTATATAGGTGCGCATCGATACACACGCACATACCAATTTAAGTGAAAATCGAAACCCCAAGATACACAAGTCTCTGCTCTCTTGGAGACGACCTCCTCGACTCATGAGAATCTTCTCTCCGCTGCAGCCAGGACTTTTCCTCTTAAATTATGCGCGCGCCCTTATCTGCAGCGCAGCGGCTCGAAGTGTACTGCCGCACGGCGGTAAATCCGACACTTTTTCCTGTGAATTTATCGTCCCAGCCGCTACTGCTATGCTAGCTAGCTAGCCTTCGTCCTGACTTTATACGAGAGCACGTATAGATATTATATTATATTCTCGCGAGAGAGCTCTGATATTATTTCAAATAAGAATATTCGCCGTAATCATTCTACGTACCAGCCACTCGCACTTCTATGTATCTATATAGCTACAAGACGCGCAATCGTTAAAGCGACAAAAATGGCCTTTATCGCTGTGCCACACGTTCGTTTATAGTAAAACGAGGACGAGCCAAATGTTGTTTACAATTTCGTGCTCTCGTTTCCTCTGGTTCAGTTTTCATCTCTCAGTCTCCGCTGTCCCCTTTTTTTCTCTCGCCACTGCTTCATCTTCCTTCCTCTCTCTGTCTCTCTCTCTCTTTCTCTCTCGAAATCACTAGAGACGGAAAAATTATCGTGGATGTTCCACTTCAATGGGTATACCAGTCTCTCGTCCTATCACGAGTCGACGATTCGTCAAAACTATTCTTCACTCTTTTTTTTTCTCCCGTCCCTTTTGAACCGCCACGCATGTAATCATCAATTTTATCTATTCTCTATGCATTTCGACGACACATTTCGCTATAAATAAAACCCAGTCAAGCGTATATTTCAATTTCAAGACTCATAAGTTACTCCGATAACGAGTCAGTTAATAAATATTTGTTTCAAGGTCGAAATAGGTTCGAGTGCGTTTTATCGAAATTATTTTCAGTTGAGAATCTGAATAAACTGTTAAACGGAAAAGAGAAGGAAAGTGCGTATTTGTGTGCGTGTATTGTGAGAAACCCTCGGTATCGCGTTTGTTGTAAACACGTCACGTCTCGTGCCACGCGATCTTCGCCGTGCGCACGAAACGCGTTTTAGAAAACGTTTTTTGGTAATCAACGAAGATTCGCCCATGGCGGTAATATTTCCTTAAGCGTCATATAGAACCACCCGAGCGATAATTACAAATGGAATTCAACGCACACCTTCAGCAGAAGAAGGGTCTGACAATTCTAATAGCCGTTATTTGGTGCAGCGGCCTATACGCACCGCTGGTGGTCTATACGGCGAGCGAAAAGCCGAGAACGAAACTATATATATATATATATGATTTTGTTTTCGGTATGCCGCACACACTCCAACAAATTGACCTATCTCTCGGCTCTTCTTCGGTTCTCATCCTTTTTTTCCACATCAGCCCGTAGCACCGGCGATTATCGAATTAAGTGGATGCGTATTTATGGGACTATGGAGTCAGGCTTCTAGCTCGCCTCATATAACTATACAACACGACTTTCCATTTTTTTCCCCGATACTTCGCATAGGCGCGTACGTTTTTATCGAGTAGATTACTTGGGAATAAGTCACGATAGTCTGTGCACTCTATATAACATGCGCATACGGTATACAATTATAATTATTCGACACATGTCTCTGAGCTACATTAGTGAACTACGATATGATACCTTCGCAAAGAGAAATACGTATAAACTAATTAGTTCGGCTGTGGAAGAATACGTTTCCGCCCTCGTCCAAGTATTGAAGAGGCTCGTTCGCAATGTAATTATATGTATATAATATGTTTTAGAAGTTCTAGAAGCACGATTCAGATAGTTTTGAAAAGAAAATGTATGTGAATGATTGCTGCTCTATTGATGAAACTAGTCTGCTACAATTAATTCGTTTTTTTTTTTAATTCGGGACAAATAATTTAGTCATGTTTTTATGTATTATGTAAAAAGCATTTTGACATTTCATAACAATTCTCAAATTTATAAGGTATACTCTATACACTATACAGAGTGTAAGAATTGTAAGATAAGTAAACTTTAAATTTGATTTTTTAAGTTTCTTTTCAAAAGAGGTGATTTTAATCGTAGCAAAGTATATACATATAATAGAAAAATTATTATGCAATTCTTGTTCGTGTGAAATTTTGAATGGTATGCATCTATTTGTACGAGGAATGTGTGAATCGATTAACAGAATCCTTTATAACTTCGCTTATTTTTTCTCGAAGTGGTTGTTACATAAGCGCATAATACAAAATTACGAAAAGCACAGCACCCTGAAGTTTCTCTTCTCTGTTATTTCTACCCAGCTAATTTGTTTACGCTGTGTATTCGTTTAATTCATGTATGAGCCTAATTCTATTACGTTTAATTTTTGCGAAGATTGTTTAAAGCCACCGTTATGTTCTTGAAGGGCCCTGTAGGAGACATTTTTTAGAAAGCGATATCTGAATCACTCGATAAATACGGCGGGGCCGTGCGTGATAAATCGTTTGCGACTATCGCCTGAAGAGAAAGATTTTTCTCATTCAATTTTTCAGTGTGAATTTTTCAATTCATACGTCTCTTTTATCTCGGAAGGAAAGACTGGGTGCAGCCATGGTTTATTACAAGCTTTACTTTTCGTATAAATATATTCGATGGCTCATCGCGTAGAGTTGATTTACAAGGCAATATATTAGTGATTGTACGCCTTGCCACAAAGAAGGGAAACTCGTTAGCCATCGCGCGAGCGTACATGGCTATTAGCAATAAACAGTCACGAGAGTGGCGCAAATGTGGGTGGAAAAATATTTTTACACGAAAAACTCCATCGAGAACTTTGATGATCTCGGTTAACAAAGTCCCATAAAAGAACGCTGGCATGCGCGCGCGGTCTGTAGCTCT
Source organism: Apocrypta bakeri (assembly GCA_018906985.1). Taxonomy (NCBI): domain Eukaryota; kingdom Metazoa; phylum Arthropoda; class Insecta; order Hymenoptera; family Pteromalidae; genus Apocrypta; species Apocrypta bakeri. Next base: position 1,901,283 of record JACCIA010000015.1, on the reverse strand, counting down.
CGAATCTTTCAATTTATCTTTATAGTGCGGACGATAAAACGCGCTCGCGGTAGCGACCACTCGCTGAAATATCAAAAACGCGAAAGGTTTTATACGGCTCGACGCGTCGTCGTCGTCATCGCTGTCGTTCGCCGCACATTTCTCTTTTTGCACGAATGTAATGTCCTCGGCGCGATACAATACTAGTATATATTGTTATATGTATGTAACCCTGCTTTCCGGTCACGCTCTCACTCGATCTCTCTCTCTCTCTCTCTCTCTCTCTCTCTCTCTCGCAATGATAATAAAAAAAGGAAGCTCCAAAACACCGAGCTGTCTCTCCCATGATTTTTCATTACACAATTAAGCGCGTAATAAAACAGTCGATTGGGCTTTATCTCTCGTAAATCAATTTTGTTTCCTCTCTTCCCTTCTCTCGCGATATCCATATATACTGTACGCTAGCGTCTATTTCGTGTAGTGACCAATTTCGAGTCGTTGCCGTTGGTCGGTTATCTTATGCAAGCAACGTTTAGGCATCTATGGTGATTCTCGACAGAGACTCGACAGTTAACTGGATCAATTCTGAATCAATGTAGACCTGATTGCAAAAGCTCTCAAACTTCTTGCAGTCTTACTGCAATTGGAAAAAATACATAAGAACGATTTATGATCGTGACAACAAACGCGCGATCTCGGTCTAATGCGGGGCCAATGTTACCACGGACTGAAAGAACTCGTCCCAAGAATGAAAAGTAAACGTAAAATGCGCAGCTCTGGTATTCTCGCGTAAACGATCAGTAGCAGTAACGCAGGCATCGTGAGTCTGACTGACATAAATCCCTAGTAGTATGTGTATAGCTAGCAGTATTGCAGTGCAAACGTGGGGAAACTTTTACATCAAGTTTTACTTTAACAAAGCGGCGAGTCCCTCGCTTTCGTGAAAAATTTCGGCTGATAAAAACGAATATAAGTTCGACAATCGCTCTTTGTCGTAACACTCATGTTCGCCTATATATAAGCAAATCGGTACGAGTAAATATAACCTGTATTGGCAGCTATTCTTATAAATCGATCCGTAATTTCTGTACAAGAGAGCGGTGTCGTTGCTGTATGTTACACCCGCGTCTTCGGTTATAAATGTACGTACACCTATACACCTATGTACGGCTTTAGAGACAAGTTTGAGCTTCGTCATTAATTGCGCGCCATTATAAGTGCTATCGCACAGCTAGTAGAAGCACTATTCCGCTTACTACTCGGTCGCCGATGCGTGCAGCTGTGAAATCGTTTTGGGAATGGCTCAACGAATTTTTCGGCGATGTCAATACTATTACGAAGTAATACAATCACGGGATTACAATTTATATAATCCAGGTCCTTACACAATATAGATAGTATATAAGCAACCCTTGTGCAACAAACAGGGGTTGAATAATCTTCTTAATCAATCGAGCTCTAAACTCTAGCCTTTAAGCAATATTTACCGCACTCAAAATTTCAGCAAAGGAAAGCTTATGCAGTTTAGTGCTGCATGTGCATGAGATAGAGAGATAGAGGATAGATAGAAAGTGCATAGCGTAGTATAGTGACATCAGAGGCCACCGGAGTGCATAGTTGATTCCCTCTCGCTCGTTTCGGCATACGACTACAGGCTCGTTACGTCGCAATGAACGCCAACTCTCTCGTTACACATCGGCTCTGATCGATTAAAACTTTGCTTGTAAGCGCGCCAGTTTCTGCATTTATATACGTGTATACTAAGTATGCGTAGCAGCTGCGTTTCATTCGTATACGTCACTGTAGGCGAAGGCCAATTAAAATTTCAATCCGTATGTAGTATATTAGTTGTATCAACAACTAGCTATATATATATATATATGTATACATTGTTGATCAATAATTACAAAATTAGCTAATTATTTGATAGAACGAGGATTGGACGATTAATTGGCAACGAAATATATATCCAAAGGTGACGTTTGACCGCGTTAAGTGACGATGCATCAATAAGACATAAATAACGGCTAAACTTGGGCTGCGCGAAGGCAGCTCATACGTTATCGTCGAATCACTGGCTTTCCCGCTGTGTCTCCTACAACTTGTAAATCAACGCGAAAACTTGAACTCGCGGACGGGAGAGGAAAACCGCTAGCGCAGTTTGAACTTTTACACGAGTTTAACGACGGGGCACGCTATTCTCTATGTGTAATTTTAACGTTCATTATATCCGTTAATTGCGTCGTTTTTTTAACTGCCAACCCTAACTTCCGTATCACTTCTCATTGGGAAAATAAAAATCGGATACAATGTCTCGATATACGCGTCAACATCGAACGAACGTCTCGCTGGCGCCGTTCTGGGCAATTTTCAATTAAGAAACGTAACGATTTGGCGCTCGCAAATTGAATGTCTCTCTGGCGACGAGTATGCTGGTGTCGACGGACATCGGAAGTGTCGTGAAATTGCAGTAGCGCAGCCGCGAATCGGCTTGAATTTGCCACGCCTACACATCTATACTCTACTACCGTATCTTCACCCTTGGTTAATGAACCTTCTCTCGGTTACTTTCAGCGCGATGAAATCCGATGTATTTAATCCTGCGAATGATGAGAGGGAATAGAGAATTCGATAGATGGATAGAGTTGTGCAGGAGCATACACTAACTGACCTAGTTGCGAATCATCTTGGCACCTCGGCCAAATCGCAAATTGCTCTTCGTACAAGCCAAAGAGTAATCTTAAAAAATGGAAAAGCTCGTGGAACGCCTTCTCTAATAGTCAAATTAATTGAATTTATTTTCCGACGCCGTACGATTTTTGACCCTGCAAAAGCTTGAACTTTCTCCTTCTATTATATTTTACAAGACGAAGACAGACGAAGTCGTATAACACAGTGGCACTCTTCGAAGAGCTCGCGTTAGTTAATATGCATAAACGGATTGTCCCACAAACTTGTAAGGGTTAAGTTTGGCTCAACGGCTGCTGTTCTATGCTATATAAGTATGACTGCAAGAACATGGGTTATCCGAGGCATAACTAGAGTCTCTCAATTCGTAACGTCGACGGAAGCAAATGTATTTTGAAAACGGATTGGTATAGGAGGATCAGCATGCCAGTTTGCGGCTCGCGGCTAAAAAGACGAAGGCATCGAAGACGCCTGAAGTTTCAAGCTCGATAAGCAAAGGCCAAAGTGCTTACTTAACGAGCCTATGCACTCGAGCTGCGCATTTGAGCATCGGCTCCCGGGAATCGAGTCAGCGTTTCGCGACGTCGGCCAAAAGCACATAATCGCTCGTTCTCGTCGTCTTGCTCTTTTGACTGCTGGTATCGCGGCCGAGTACCTTTTCTCTCCTTCTATGCGATATAAAAGGCCTGTACTGTATTGCTGAGTGCGGCGCAGCTCTTTTCATTTCGCCTTCTTTCCAATTTTTCGACCCCCCCCCCCTCCCCTCCTACTCCCCCGAAACGCGGAGAAATGCATTTAAAAGTCTCTAGGAGGAGCTCGATAACTTTGAGGAGGATGATTTATTAGCTCGATTTTAGCTTTATCCTCGGAACTCATAGCCGGAGTCGAGGAAAAATTAGATAGATTCATCCATTATATTCGCGCCCGACGCCGGTGGTCCAGAGAGACAGCAGCTACTTTGCTGAACCGCTGCGTTTAAGTGCACTTTAGCTCGGAGTAATGCACAAAGACTCTGTCGACGCTTTGTGGACGACGGAGATGGAAAAAGCTCCGGATGAACGACTGGAGGACGAGAAAAAAAATCGAGTCAATGCCGACGGGAGATGGAACGCGGGCAAAGGAGAGAAACCTAGAGATTAAATTCAAACTCACCGCCGACTGGCTTTTTCAAGTAATTAATTATTCGCCACTATTCAAATTCATTATAACTGATAGCGTTCGCTTTCTCCGTAAGTTCTCTAAGTAGTTCCTTTTAATTAATGCCACTCGCTGATACGAGTGAAAAATAAATATTCGCACAAGTCTATATTTGATGAGATTGCGCTAACCCCGGAGAAAAAATCAGGTATATATAATCCATCATCGCGAGTGTACTCAATATAATTCCATTAACTGCAGTGTGTAAGCGCTGCCGCTCAAGATGACCAGAATATCGCGCGCACTTGAAAAAAGCTCTCCCTCGCCGCTTGAGTGTCTGCTCGCGCGCTCTCTCTCTCTCTCTCTCTCAGTGTCTATGTAGCTTTGAAAAGCAATAGCCTGCCGTAAAGCTGTAGTTACACGGGCAAGATTATAAAATTCTTGGCACGCGAGTAGAAAATTTGGTCTCCGAAGCGACGGTAGTGCGGTACGCGCAGTAGAAGAGGCAAAGAAAATTCTTTTTCCTCTCGCATTCTCCATTTTCCCCCTTGCTTGGCCTAATGGAAAGGTTGGAGTTACCGGTGCAGTAGTGGCAGCAGCTGGAGCCGAGGGAGGGAAGCCGCTGCTGTTGCTGCTTCAAGAGGAGGACGACTCGAGTACATACGTACACTGCGGAAGCGACTCTTCGGGGGCGACCGCCGCCGCTGCTGCTCCCTACTACTCTTCCCCGCTGTGTTGGTGGGTCGATCGGTATCTGGGTCGCGGGTTTTGGCAGTAGACTCGCCGCTACTGCTCCCGTGCCCTGCTACTGCTACTGCTGTTGCAGCCTACATCCCGCGCACTGGAGCTGAGCTCAATGAAAATGGTTTATCGTTTCACGGATCTTTAACGTTCTAGTCGCTCCTGTCTATACACGTGTGTTTCTACATATATATCTTAAGAAAGAAGGAACAATTGCAAATTCATTATTTTCGAGCCAGTATATTCTCTTTCGATTAATCTTATTGCGCTATTCTATTCTTTAGATATTTATTGGTTACGATAAACATAACTTTGCCTGCATTATGTTTTGAATTCGCGCTAGCGCCATTGGCACGTCTTCGGGTCGTCGTCCTCGGACTCAGTCGACGAATCAGCATAGATAGGAATCTGTGGATCGACTCGGAATTGTCGCCGCGTGCATCGTCTCCGTCTGCATAACAGTACAACGGTAGTGGAGGGGGATTTATAAAGCCCTTGGTTTGTATAATCCTATTACAGACATCCGGGACGATGATCCTGCAGGACTGACTGTGTGATCTAGTTGCTCGATAAGCAATCCGTCTATCGCAATGCTCACAACTCTGTATTAATGAGTCTGCGCCTTTTTCTACGATTTCCGCGAGTATACGCAATTGATCGATTCGCACTTTAATCCCCAAAGGCCGCAGAGGCAATAATGTATAAAAAGTTGCAGTACGTTAACGGAAATCTTATCTTACAGCAGCAATATCGAAGCTCGTATTAATCACAGCCGATTGCAGGCTACCGCAGAATCCTCAATAATACCTCCCGATTCTCGGCATGGCCGGAAGGGAAAAGGTATTAATAAATCGAAGCTTTCGGTCGACAAAAGGATTGCGACGATGACTGTCACTACGGTACAGTATTGAAAAAAGCTATACGCGAGTGATATCATTCGGCGTCGAGTCAGCCGAATTTTCGATTTGAATAACTTGTCAAAATTCCCGCCTAAGCATCAAAGAGAATAAGGGAAAAACGCGCGCGCGCGCGCGAGGGAAATAGAGAGATCGGTAAACGGTACGAGGCTGCATATTTTCAGGAATATTTTCAACTCTGATCGGTGCTTCCTCGAGCGGATAATGCCCTCAATCCTGAATACTTTACTTAAAGGAACGCTAGCGATCCATGCGACATTATATCAATCATATTCACTTTATCCGTGTAGTATATCTGTTACTCGCATCCTACGGCAACTCGCGATTTTTAATACAAAAGATTTTTATATTTGTGAAAAGAAATTCACGCGACTAATAGTAGAAAAAACGGCGAAATTTCGCGCATTCGAAGACGAGAGAAGACGCGGTATTTTCATTTCCTTTTAAGTCGGAAATATCATAATATGTGCAGCGCGCAGCAAGAGTATTTTTCAATATGCACGATTTTCATACTTGAAGGAAAACACCGGATTCTGCGCATCTACATCACATATCTATACGCGCAAAAATATAGCGCAAAACATTCAAATCTCGTCCAAGCGACACTCATTACTCTCGATCTCCGCTATGCACAGTGCGAGAGGCAGCGAGCGCGCGCGCACATGGAAAAATCGTTTAATGCACCTAGGGTACAACGCTTTTTCACTTGACCTACATATACTGCAGCACCCTCTCTCTCTCGCTTTCCTAACAAATCGTACGCATGCGACCGCGCGGAAAGTGCATACATAGCGACAATGAAAAAGTTGTACGTACGTAATAGATATATATATATATATAGCATATATAGCATATATATAGCAGCGGAACCGTTCATTTCCGACGTAGGCAGCACTCAGACTCTATATCACTCTCTTTCTCTCTTTCATTTGCTATACATTCGCTGCAGAATCGATAAGACCGGGACCTCGTTAGACAAAGTGCTTAGAGATTACTCGCACAGAGAAGCTAGGAAAGAACGAAGGAGGGATACAAGTTGCTATACCGAGAAAAGTGAGCTGATTAGCTGGCCGGGATGGTTTGTTTCAACTTCTCACTTATTTTTCTCATACAATTCTCAGCTACGGTTGTTTCCTAGATCGGTCAATTCTTTATTTAACAACTTATTCCAAAAGAGGCAACTTCATTTTGACTGATTGCCAGATGTCTCAAACTCAAGTTAGTTTACAAAATAAAAAATTAATCTACGAAATTCAAGTATAGAGCCAACAATTTCACGAGCAAAGAGATCGAGCAACTATCTGCAGCGCATAATCCCCACGTACAAATACCTCTGAATATTGAGAATGTTATCCATTATTTACAAAAATGTAGACAACACATTAACACACAGTTATAAATCATTCAGAAAATGAAATTTGTTCGCCGTACGCCGTATGCTATTAGAAAATACGATTCGATTAAAACGCTAATGAGAAAGAAAAGAAATTATTCTATCTGAGGAAAAAACTCACCATCACGACTGTACAAATTCTTCAGTCGGCAAATTGAAAAGGCTTAAAAATCTATTCTTATGCTCGACTAGAGAAATCCAGCAAGCAGAGAGAGAGAGAGAGAGAGAGAGAGAGAGAGAGAGTGAAATGGTATAATTTAAAATTCAGCATAACGAGAAAAGAGCCCCAAACGTAATCCTCCTCTCCTCGTCTCATCTCCCCGCACACATGGCAAAGAGGGTCACGCGGACGCTGCAACTGCGAATCGACTCCCTAGTCCTGTCTATAGGTATATATACACCTTCCACGAGAGAGTCACGTGTGTACAGCGATATCGGGCCAACGTACGTACACCTTGTAGGTATAGGTATATATCCCAGAGGCTCTCTCGCGCATATCCTGCAGAGCAGCTAGTCGGAAGGTCGAGTCCTCTCTGTCTCCATCTCTCTCTTTCTCAGGGGAAGTGGGTCGATACCATGGGCCGCGTGCGCTTTGGCTCCTGTCGGTACTACGTCACCGCCGCCGCCGTCGTTTATCTATTATGTTCTGGATCGGGCGCGACCACATATTCCACCACTGCTACTGGTACACTTTGGCTTACAATAACCGGACGACCATGAATCTTGAACCAGTGGAGGATTACACGTAGCGACAACGACCTACAAAAGACTGAGGAAAAATGAAGCGAATCGCGCGTCCTCTACGTATTGTTAATTAATCTTTCTCGCTGTTTTATTTCACAGTGTCACAATTTCACGTACACTGCAAATCACTCTCGCACTTTCGATCTTATCTGTCGGCTTCTTACGAATTCGGCTGGCAGTTTCTGTACGCCCACTGCTCGTTTATTTGGATCATCGCGTAAGTTTGGAGTTCGTCTGAAAATTAATTGATACTTCGATAACTTCGAAAGCGGATATACATGTTCATGTACATAGATAGATAAAACTGAAATGATTCTGATTATGATTAGTTATATGCATACGTTATGCGACCTTCAGATAAAATTCGCTACTACATGGCCACGATATTTATGTAAGTTGTAAATCGTGTAAATCAGAGAGATGTATTACGTCTTTTTCTCCATGTATTCATACATACACACACACACACACACACACAAAGTACTCCATGAACGAATATTCAACGATCGAGTTCTTATGTTCTTAATCGCGCTACCCACGTATATGCTTTTTCCATCTATGCGTTATATACCTCTGACGCGGATCTGATTTCGAAAGATTCTTTGGCGCCGGCGCACGACAACGCGTGCTAAAACTTGTTGGTGCAATAATAAATCGCGCATTACTCAGATACACGTGATTGCGCATAACACTAGTAGCCTTGAGACAATATATGCGTTTGTTAATGAGAAAAAGTTGCTTTGTCATAGAGATCAAAGAACTGGAGAATATACTAACTCGATTCGTTCGTTGCTTATCGGAAAATCACGGACGATTATGTTGCAATCGGCATTCGTCTTCTCTAGCATGAATATTTCGTAAGAAGCCGGTTCGCTATCTAAAGAAACTTGTGTTTATATACTAATTGAAATTCCTCGATCACAACGAAAGTAAAAAATTCGTTAACCATCTTTATAGCAGCAGCAGCAGCAGCAACAACAACAATAACAACAACATCAACCACAACCACAATACATCAGATAGCATCGAAATATATAACGACACCGGGTCAAATTTTCCCAAATATATAAGCCAAAAGGTAAGGAATCGCTGGGGCAAGAAGAAAAGCGCCGGTAAAAGTAAAAGAAAATCGTATACAGAAGGGTATATAAAGCATTGCAGAGGAGTATATATCGAGGCTCGATGGAACACACGGAAATCAATAGGACGAAACTCACGTAATATCTGTGCTGCAGTGACATGTCTCCTTGGCAGCAGCTCCTTATATTTTCCTCTTGTGCTCCCTCTCTCTCTATTTTCTCTCTTCTTCGCTTCTAAGACGAGTGGTGTCGTCGTCGACGTTTCTTTGGCGCCTCGACTACTGCAGCAAACGCTCGCCGTGGAAGTCCCTCTGACATATCTGTCTTCTATTGTCGAGATGTCGCTCGTCCTCTTCGTTTGCTGTACATCCCGGAACGACGCCGTCGCCGTCGTCTGAGAGAAAATGCCTCATTCTTCATTTCCAGCGAGCGTCAATGAAAGCTCTCCGCCGACTTAACGGCCGATTCGCATACGCGAGCGTGTGCCGCACATCTTATTTGCCTATTGTATAATGTATTCTTTAATATCTCACTGTCCAGGAAACTATACTGCACCTATTATATTATACGTGGATGTGGAATGGACGAAGGAGGCTACAAAAGGCTTTTATTAAACACAATGCGCCAGACGCACGCGCTATTCGTAAGAGCAAGTTGCATATACTTCGCCGGAAAGTATAGATCACACAAAGTTCGCGCAGAGTTTCGGGCCGATTTTGTCGCGCGCTTAGACTGCGCGGATTTACGGCAAACGCTTTATCGGATGGCTCCACTACTGCTGCCGCTGCTGCTTCGTCTCTATGAGATAACGCGCAAACGAGCTCATTGTTTTTAGGAGCTGACATATGGCTTTCGAGCTCGATCTCTTATCTGCGGTGCAGCAAGATCCACGGAATTGATAGCACTCCGCGCGAACTTCGCAAGCTCTTTCTGTCCTATGGTTTGTTGTTCAATTGCAAATTATACGAGTGGATCCACAAAATACAGTAAACAATCTCGGTATCTAAAAAACAAACATTATTTGCGAGGGGACGCCGATTTTCTTCGAATAACGTTTTAACGAGCCATTTACAAATTCGTTTCAACTAACCACGCGGTTTTTATTGACAAAAATGCAAAAACATGTTTTTCGATTTTTCGCATTTTTAGAAAAAAAATTATTTTTCAAGTATATTTTTAGGTACGATTTTTAACTAAATTTTGTTAAAAAGTAAAATTGAAGACCTTATCATTGCGTCAAAAGTTATTGGCGTTTAAAAATAAAAAATGTAATCATCGGTATATATAAATCTAATAAAATTTTCAAACATTAATTGAAATTATCCGTCTTGAAAGTAGACTTTAAAAGCTTTAATTTCGAAAACGAATCATCAAAAAAGACCCATTGGTTGATAAGTTATATGCATTTTTACTAAAAAAGGGGATCTATTTATAGTTTTTTTTTCACTTTTTTGACAATGACTTCTTGTACACTTTGTCTTTTACAATTGTTTACATTAAAACTATTTTAAGATTTTAGATGTATCATTTCGATTCGCGAAATAATGATGCACTTTATGAAAAATAGCCGAGTTCGTGGAATATCAAAAATAGTTTTAAGCTTTTGCGCTTGTTTGGCTATAAAAACCGAGTGGCAAGCTCAGACGAAAGTGTAAAGGGCACGTTTTACTCAGAAGACACTCAGGAATGAGGAAATTAGTGTCAGATTTAAGTGCCAGTCAACGAATTGTTTCCTGTATTTTGTAGATGCACTCATGTATAAATAACGTATCAATACGCCGATGAAGAAGTTCGACCCATAATCTGTGGAATAAAAACTATTTGGGGGTAAATCCTTATCACCGCGCGCGAGACGGACAAGAGCAAGTTGTAGGTGCAATGACATCGCGGCACTCACGCACAAATGCAGTGACATATATATTCATACGTATACGGCTACCTACTCTGGGATAAGAAATGAGCACACGAGAAGCCTCCCATCGCAGTCGAGGCCACGGGCGAGTGCTAGACCGCGCGCAAAGGCCAATATATACGTATAGTAGTATATATACGGCAGTTTTATGCGGCGAGCTAGCTTTTAGCGCCTCAAACGCCTTGGTACATTAACGTCGATGACGGTGGTTGGGGATGGGTGAGTTCCGCAAATCACTAAATGGCCACGCGAGCGAAATAGAGATTTTCCCTACGCAGACCCGATTCGTGTGTAACAATTTTTTAATGCAAATCGTACTTTACCACGTGGTATATCTAACTGCACATCCACGAATGCAGTGTATTACTCGTAACGCTTGGACGAGTAAAAGACTATTTCAAAATTGGAGCAGCCTATATAGGTAGGAGAAAAAGCTGTCCTTCGCCTCCGGCGCACCACAGCAGCAGATAAAAGGGCGAAAAGGCAAAAAGTCTCTTTCGGTTCGGTTCTTTTACACACCGATATATATCGAACGTCCAGAGACTTTTAGCCTCCCTGGCGCGATGGGAAACGGCAAACACCCGTCGAAGACGCGAAAGCGCATATACAGCCTCGGGAGGTGATTTCGCAGAGTCGGTAAAAAGCCCTCTGTCTTCTCGCATTCTCGGCGCTCGAGGGCGTAAATTTAATTTTGACGAGCGAAACGAATGGTAATCGATTATGTTTCCACAGTCAATTTTTATCTCTCTTCCGGCGGTACATGTGCGATGAATATTATACGCATACATACAAGCTGACCTATGCGAAGTTCTGCTGGTACCCGTTGTGGCGTGATGTTGTCATTTTAAAAGAATCGCGTCGCTTTCTTTTATTTATTTCACAGCTGAAAGAGCGAAATATTGGTTCTGCATGAGAAACGAGAATCCATCTGTGAAGATTTCTCCGAAAATTTTGGGAATCGTCGCCTCGCGGATAATAGTGTTTAATCCTCTAGGGAGAGATAATTCGATGTTGTTCAATGAACTTTGGGATAAGTAATCGATAAACTGATCAGAAGCCCTCGGTTGATCGATCCGCAATTGCGACTGGACTCGGTTACTTCTAATTGCTACAGTTTATAGTGGAAAATCAATGTATCATCACGCGGATAGTCATTTGAATAATTTCGTGACATTATTTATTTATCATCCACGCCACTCGGTCACGTACACTATACATAGTGCACTAGATTTTCTTTATTTTCCAGCTAGAAACTGTACACGATTATATGAAAAATATTCTCGGATGCTACATTTATACCCGAAACGAGGGAATCATTTGCAATAATAGAGAATAAGAGAACCGTAAATGATTACATATAATGTTCAATATGTTGCTGGTTGTACTTGGACAGTTAGCGACTATCTTTGGTTACATATAACTGCATAAAGCATCAGGCTCCCTTAAGTGTCTGTAATATTGGCAATTATGACATCATAGGCGTGTGTGCTTTTTCGAAAGAAAAGTATCCCGAAAGTACCCCGTTTATCGGATAAAGTGTTTGGCGCGTGACCCAGTATGCATAATATATAAGTTGTACTTGTGTTCCGTCGCACGAGGATATTCGCACCGTCGCTCACGATGAAAAGAGCAATTAAACATTTCCGAACACGATAAGGAAACTCGCTCCCTAACGACTGTATGTGCACGTATACGTATAAGGTACAAATAGGTATATAGAACTCGACTCGGCGGGCTGCTTCTCCATCAGCGACAGATAACAAGCGCACGGAGCATTGTTCCTCCGAACTCCTTGGCCCGAAGTCTGCCAATATCGAACTTCTCTACCCTATATTATTCTTTCGCTTTCTCTCTTGCTCGTTCGCTTGCTTGCTCATGGCCTTAAGCGCAATAGCGGGTCACGAGCGCAAGCCCTGTACTTGGCACCGAAGCGATAACTCACGCATGTAGCCAACGCTTTACGACGGACAAATCCTCTCGCGAGAGCGGGGGCGAGATGATTTATCCCCGCTAGCACTGTATCTCCTAGTTGTCCGATACCTTGTCCAAGCAGACTGACACCCCGTCGCTTTGCAAATCGCTTATTTTGCTTTCGTATTCATGAATTTCTACTAGCACTGCTATCCTTATCTCTCTGTGGCTCGCTTTCCTCTTCATTATCGACGGCGTTATATACTCTGAGCTTCCATTGACTCGGCTGAAGTAGATTGAGCTACGAGAAACTTTTGCGCTTTGGAGATTTTATTGAAATTTTCAAAGACATAATCGTCATCCAACGGTATAAACCAATGATTCGCATCCTCGCAGGAGGAAAGAGGAGAGCTCTATTAATGGCCGTGCGATTAAATCATAATGTCGAACAATTTGTCTTTGCTACCGGGGCTATAATCGAAAAAAGCTACTCGGGCTCCGGACGTATTACAAGATCGATGAGACAACACGGTGTTCCGTCTTGCTCGTCTGTGCGCTTAATCATATTGCTCTCTTTTTCCTGCTATAGAAATGTGTAGTGTATGTACGTGTGCGCGCGCGCGCGTATCTATACCTATAACCTTCTTGCACACAAGATAAACGTAAAAAGTTACTATAGACTTGGTACTATTAACTTACTCCGGTGCTTCGAAAAACGCATCAGTGTTGTCTGGAGAATATGTCGTCACGGTGATCAAAATTTCATCTCAGACCGACGTCTTTAACTCTTACGACACGTGCAATCGGCTTCGCAGCCAGGCACGACACAACAAGCAGTCACTGCGCGAATAAATGCCTATGCAATATTACACGGGGAATATAATAAATCGTTATTGCCTCGCGCGTCTCTCGCTCATTCTTAATAAAGATTACTAAATACACACGGTGTCGCGTACCGCCGGCTATTCAGCCTATGAATTTTATCGAGCTTCTTTGTCGGTAGCTGCGAAATAGTGCTAATTGAGTTTACGGAGAAGATTTACCGCGAGAAGCCTTGTAAATACTTCGCTTATTAAAAATATTCGTACATAACAGTTGCGGAAGCTTCAAATATTACGTACTTTAAAATGTATTTCTTTATCGTACTTGTGTGCGATATACATAGAGAGCGCATTCGTCTCAAACCGTACAATCCCGCAAATTATTCTCTCCACCCACGCGACTCTGTGAAGATTCTACTACGGCAGAGTGCAAAACAGAGTGTAAAAAGTAAAAAACTGAAATTCAGAGTACTCGAGATATTTATGCGCATCGCTCTGCGATGAGAGAAGGAAAAGAGTAGAAAAAAGTATCGAACAATCTATTACGTAAAACGTTCCGTGCGTATATAGGTACTTCCTGACCACTGGCATATTTACCTCCAGCAGCTTAAGCAACGACATCGTGAAGAATACATCATGAAAATGGGTGCACTTAATTCAGTTATGTTATTTTTCGCGCAAGTGTCAAGCGTATTATATACAGGCGGAGAGTTCAAATCTCCAAGATAAATATGCACACACGCTTCGCGCACAGAAGCTCACAGCGTCGTATTGTTTCACGGCGGTCCGTTCTTTTAGATCAGTCAAAACTTTACTTATCGTGTCAATTATCTTTCTTTTCTTCGTCCGCATCGCATCGTGATTTGTGCTAGATAATTACTTAAAATTCTCATTTACTCTCCTTGTCATTGATTATATTAAAAAGCTCTTTAAAGCTCTATACATTCTCTTGCCCGCAGTATACAACGTCGTGCAAGCTCGAAAACAAATTGACTTTGTTGAAAACTTTGTTTCAAAATAGAGTTCCATCTCAATCATGAGAGCAGAATCCATGACGCTCATTCGCGTAATTTAACTCGAGTTGCGTGTATTTGCCAGAATAGAACGTAGGTAGAGTATGCAGAGAAAAGCGCGGATTCTTAATGCGAAGCAGCTGCCGCTCTGGCTATGCTTCTCGGGTCTATGTATTTATGTGTGAATAAGTGTGTATGCACTAGGCGAGTGAACTTGAATAGTTTTTCAATGCGGCTTGTGCTGAGCTAAGGGTTCGTTGGAAATTTTCGATTTTCCATCTTAATAAAAGAAACGAACAAACTTTTGCCTTGGCAACAATATCGTTAAGAATAAGTCTGAGAACGAAAATGTTTGGCTTCCAACTTTCCTATGATTTTTTTTAATCAATGCGATAACACTATAATTATTTGACATATACAAACGCGAAATTTTACAGTTTTCTTGTCCCACACAACTATAGTATATCTATAATAAAAAGTACATTTCGAGCACTGTTTTCAGAATAGTCAATCGAAGTTCACGTATTGAGCCATGGCTCGTTTTTGCCGTACAGAGGTGCTTCAGACGCGGAGAAATGTCCGAAAGAGAGAAAGGGAGCGAAAACCAGGAAGAGCCCGATTTATCGTTAGTGCAATTACAGCGAAAAAACGCAAGATAAGCCCAATTCGTCAGCGTCACGCGTATATATAGTGATGGAGCACACATCACTCCTCCCCCTCCCAGCCAGTTGAACTTTTCCTCGGTCACGCTGCACGTACAGCCACACATTCACGTGCTGTAGTTCTCTCGTACAGTCTGATTCGATTTTTCAAGACTCTTCATCTCTACCGAGAGCATAAACTCAATTGAGACGTCAAGCGTTGTATATCTCCCTTTTTACCTATTTCTCTACCTTTCCATCTTTCTGTTTCTGTCGGGCACGCTCACATACTCATACTCATCCCCAGTTACTGCAGGAAATATTCAGTTTCGGATGTATAGTCGCGGGTTTTTATTTTTTCGTAGTAGCGTATCGCGTTTGAAAAGCCTCATGATTCAGCAGTTTTCTGATTAACCACAAGTAAACGAACTTGACAGTAAAACAAAGTTACTGCAAACGTATATACGTTAAGCGGCGAAGTGATTTGCCTCTTATTTATGTACAAGATGCGGTTTCCTCGAAATTCCGTGATTGCAAAGTGCTGCAACGATTCGCGCGTGTATTTAATCTCGTTGAAAAGCAATTAAGAGTTAATAACATTAAATGATCATATAACCAAGCAGTAGGAGTTGCGCAAAGAATTCCGTACGTACAAGCACAGAGAAACGTGGATCTAATTTGGTGCATTAGAAAAATTCTTATGGTCTGCTGAACTGTAAACGTTGCTACACGGTAAAAACGTTGAATTAAAAGTCGCTGTTAAGTGAAATTTTATAAAAATCTCATTATAAATTACAGTGCTGCCTCTAGTTCTGTCTCTCTCTCTCTCTCTCTCTCTCCCTCTCCCTTCCTCTCTCTCGCACACATACAAACTTTCCCAAGGGGTAATTTTTCACTCTAACGAGCTTGCTCCTCTATCTTCATTCTCTCGGCCAACTGAAGAAAAATCACCTCTAATGGGGTTCATTTTCATTCCTATACACACACAGATAAAGAGTGTAAACAAGGATACGTCTCTTGAAGATAGGCGAGCTTTCTATTAAAATTAAAAATTCAGCTTTGTATAGCGTTTAATGGGAAAGGACGTACAGCGTCTCAAAAAATCAATGAAAAATCCTCGCGGCGTCGTGACAATAGCTTCTGCTATAAGAGCTAAAAAACAGCGATGGACTGACTTTGCCCGATGCACGCGATTGATCGAGCAAATGCACGCATGGAACAGTAGGCTCGGCGGAATTCAAACACTAAGTGATCATCGATTGCGCTTTTGTTAGATTATAACCGCAGCAGTACTACATCAAAGCGATTGTAATATGTAAAGCGTACAAGGTTTTATAAGTGCAGTTCAATGCAATGCCTTTGAGGGAGGCGAACGCACGAAAAAATTGCCGCAACCCTATGGTTGTACAAAAATTGCATAAGCCTAGTCACAGGACTCTTCATAACGCAATATTTCCTCGTGACATAAATATTCTTATCGCCGATTGTTAATTTTCTTTTTCGCTTAATCACCCCTAGAGAATGTATAATAAAATGCAAGTGCAATAACTCTGAGACGCGTCTGAAGAATTTACTTCAGACAGAGAGAGAGAGAGAGAGAGAGAGAGAGAGAGAGACAGGTAGAGATGATAGTAGCTGGTATTCTAAGTGCACTCCACGATCTCTTTGAGTAAACTTTTTGCTCGAAAGCGCCGTGAAGAGAGCGAGAGAGAGAGAGAGACTCTTTTAACTTTGCAAAGATGACTTTGCCAGAGTTTGCCTCGCCATTAGCATGAAATTATATAAAATAACGTTTTTTATTTTACCGCTGGCAGTACACTTTTTCTCAACTATATTAGTAGAAAATCAACATTTTTCACACAAAAAATATGTATGGGATCCGCCATCCCCGATACCATTAGATACATGGAGCAGCAGTTAAAGTTTGATCCTAAAACACCAAGAAATATCCAACCAATTGAGCGACAAACGCTTAATAACTCAGGGAAAAAATGAAAAGCAGAACAAGGAAGGTAAAGGGCTCCAGAGATATTCGCACACATACGTAGTCACAAGTTCGAGCTTTAACTCCGGTCGACGGCGTATGCACCACATCAGGCGCCGAATCGCGGGCAACTGAAGGGACTTTAGAGCCACGATGACGAGGAAACCAGTCGACGTCCCCTGCTGCAGCCACCCTCTCGCCCAGTCGGGGGCGCGCGCACATACACGCGCACACGCACACATACACATACACACAACATACATATATATATATATATATATAGTCGCGGTGCATCTCTTCACTCCCTCTCTGGTCGGCAGCGCGCGACCCCCTGCGCAAAAGCCACCCGCACTACGTCTACCCCGCGTACTGTCTAGGCCTCGCTGCGCAGCTCTCGGGAGGTAGGGTACGAGAGTGAGGGGAAACGCGAATCTCGTTCGTCGCTGCTGCACGACGAGGACACTGCAGAATGCAGCTCATGCGGAACGGAGGAGAATATAGCTGCTGCGCCGTCGAAAGCGAGAGAGAGAGAAAAGACAGTGCACTTTTCCGAATTCAATTTCTGACTTTTTGTTGACGTTAATTGAAGAACGAGGTATTTTATTTTGTTCTCATTCACTTTTCCCGGCAACCTCCCCCCTCCTCTCTCTCTCTCTCTCTCTCTGGACTTTGAGTTTTTTGAGATCGCTTGAACGGGCCTCTTTGACGCGGTGAGCCTTAACGATTTTATTTGTGTTTGAGAATTCGACGCTCAAAACCAGTGTTTATCCTCTCCTGAATAAGCATTCAATAAAATATTGATAGACTGAATACATTTTTTATTTTATTTTATACTTTTAAATAAATATTGCAATTGCGGCTTTTGTGAATTATTGTAAGCTTGTGTGTGCTACGCAAGCTTTGTTAATCGACACACATCACGAATTTCGTTTATTTGCGAATTATTCAATTGTTCACCCTCTGTAATGGAATTATTTTGAAATATGTTCATTAACGATTTTTCATCCCATCACGAAAATATCTCGCAAAGTAAATTTAAAGCCTTTTATCCACACAATTCATTAAAATAAACCCGTAGTTTTTGTCTCTTTCATCGGGCTTCCGCCATTGTACTCCACGCATGAACAATGCATTAAAAAATCCATTGAAATTATCATGGGAATTCAGTATGTAATTATAGACTTTAATCCAAATTGAGCCATATCTTCACATTCGATCGTCGTCAAAAAGGATGGTATAGACTTTGTAAATATACCGAACGAAATTTCCCTATGCCCCTTACAAGGTAACTAACGACTGATTCGTTAACGAGATTTCCGTACTTTCTTGGAAGCCAGACGATTATCTCTTCATTCGAAAACTGCTTTTAACTATACTGTGCTTCTTCAGTTTGCTAAATATTATTTCTGATTCAAGCAACTTTTTCAGTTTTACAGTAGAAATCGGCTTTCAAAGCTTTAATTCTCCTTTACGCGAATCTTCAGCTTATACAATATATGAGAATCGTATCGACCATTAAAAGTTTTTAATAAAGGCTTCCGAGAATATGAAAAAAAAGGAACGCGAAAATGAAGATCTTCAAATATATCAAAGCGTAGTATCGGAATTTGAATGCGCACAAAAGAAATCGATGTGATCAGCGCGCGGAATTCAAATTAGCGCGAATAACGCTATGAAGATTCATTGAAATAAAGCACTTGGCGGCCTTTTACATTGCGCTACGCTTACAGTCGAGGATTTTCCCTTTGTCTTCGATCAGAATCACACAGTATTACATTTAACCGCTCGATATAATCCTTTGAGAATTTATTGAACATCGTATTCGAACCAAAGAATTCTTCCGGTTTTTTTATTCTTTTTTGACGAAAAATCGGTCGCATCGCGCTAGGCGTGGCTGCAACAGCAAAGTCAAAGCGTGTAAAAATTCTTCCACGCGAGCTGTTGCCAGCTTTTCCGCTCCGACTCTCTTTCTTTCGTTCCGCCTTAATATATATATATTTTTTCAAGCTCTTCCCATTCGCGTATATAATAAGAATGCAGCAGTTCTTCCTGCGGCTTTATAAACTCGCCACAACGAAGAGTATAGCAGCAGCTGTTGCTACTGCAGAACTTTTAATAAAGCAATCGCAAATCTTTCTTCCCGAATGCACGAGTAAAAAGAAAAGGGTTATGGCAACGAGGAGCAAAAAGGCGTTCGTTACGTTGCTTTCTGTCTTTCTCCCTTGAGCCGTTATCGTTATTTGGTTTTCCCTGTACGAGACACGCCGTAAAGCCCGTGGGACCAAAAAAAATCCGCGACTTTCTGAGGTTATTCATAAATACATTCGCATAATATACACCCGAGCAAAGCCTGTCGTAATTGCGTACGCTCGTAAACAAACTTCACAAGAGTCCGCGTATTTAGACCGACGAGTTTTATGAATTTTCCTTTTTTTTCTCGCCTCTTGAATCCGACGAGCGCGCACTTTTTTCGTTCGACGAGTTTCGGAACGACGTCATTAAAAAAATTCCGAGAGGAAATGCGAAAGTTTATTTTATATATACGCTTATTATTGTAACAACGAATTTCAAGTACTTTGCGAAAAGTTTGTCATATTCCTTTTCGGTGCATAATCGATATCAGGCCGATCGGGAAATGAAATAACGAGGTAAAATAATGATCCGAGTACATGGTATAAAAGTCCTCTTGAGATAACGAGAGCAAATCCAATGTATTCTTCATAAACTTAGTTTAAGAAGGTCTCGCTGAAGGATTCGCAGCACTCGACGATGAGCGTCATCGTCAATAATTGATTCTCAGACTGCATTGATGCAACGCACGAGCTGTTCTCTTATACGAAGAATCGATTGTCGAGTTTTTTTAGCCTGTTTAAAGTCCCTTATCCATTAGATTCGATTGTATTTGAATAATTTTATATCGCAAACAGCTTTTTCATCAGGCGCATGTAACACTACTGGGCGCTTTTTGGGGCACGCATTCGGTTAACAATTTAAACTCGCTTTTGTTCCTTTAATTACTTCAGCACTCACTCTCGCGTAAAAGAATCGAACATTTTAAAATCATTTTTGCCAATGCAATAGCTCGGTTCCAGAGGCGCAGGAGCTGGCCAAAAACGTGGCATAGTTATACGCTATTCTGCTAGTGAGAGAAATTAATGTCTCGGTCGGTGAAAAAATTCGGAAGACTCGAAGACTTGCTAATTTTAGCTCTGTCGGCTTTGTGAGCAAACGAAACGTCTTTTAGCGGGTTGTAACCAAGATTCCTTTGCTGCTGCTGCTGCTTCTATTGCTGTTG
The DNA here is from genome assembly GCA_018906985.1 of Apocrypta bakeri. Lineage (NCBI taxonomy): Eukaryota > Metazoa > Arthropoda > Insecta > Hymenoptera > Pteromalidae > Apocrypta > Apocrypta bakeri. Next base: position 1,881,028 of record JACCIA010000015.1, on the reverse strand, counting down.
ATGTTGGTCTAATTGGCTCGTGTCGTCGTGACTTTTATATGCGTTCGTTAGCTCAACGTGCAAATATTATAAGCCTTTCGAAAGCATTATAACGAATGAAAGTATACATATGTATGTATATAAGGAGACATCAGTTGGTTGAAGGTAATAAACGAACCATATCCGTTAACAGCCCCATAAAAATGCGATTACAAGGCTCAAACTATTTCAATAAATCTCTTCGTCTAGATCCATAGAAATCATCATATAATCATCATATTAGTGTTAAGAGCCGCGTCAGACAAAACGATATCGAGTATGAAATTTACGATCATCGATAAGAAAGCATCGTCGTGTACTTTCGTCCCACATGTATAATAGTCCCGCATCCTCAAACTATCGTTGTACTTCTAGCAGAAAATCCATGTGAGATCGGAGATTTGAAAGGGTGGCGCACTTTCCACGCACAGCATTCCAGCGGCGCTTGTCCGATTGAGCCATAAATTCATCAGCACTAGGGCTTCGAAGCGCCGGAATGCGACTTGCCCGGATTCCTTCTCCAATTAAAAGCCCCAAGACAGTCTTATCGCGTTCAGAAAAATCCATTGCATATATCTCGAGTCCGTACAAAAGATTAGCTTTCTCAAGCAACACAAGCTACACAAGCAACACAAGCTATACAAGCTACACAAGTTACCCAAAAATATTTCATATACCCTTCACTGCTGCAGCTATACATACGATAAGCGATTTACGAGCTCGTGACTGGCCTCTGAATCATCCACAAGGCAATAATATGAGACGAACTATCAAATGTGCTCAGTCCGACGGGATTTGCGGCTTTAGCGATTTGTCGGCTATTGTCAAATCCAGAACTGTCAAGGAGTTGCCGAACGAATCAACCTTCGATTTACAATACAGGCCTTTCGTGTACAGAGATTGCGATAACTTTTGAATTCGTTGATTTCCTCCGAGCAAAGCGCGTCCTAATACACTTACACATTCGTGTATGCGTAAATAATGTATACATATATAATGGCATTTAACGCACTCTATTATGCTCTTCGAGCATTCTTCCAAAAACATTTGCAGTTAGCTGCAATAGCTCGCCGGGAATAAATGCGATTAAAGCCCCCGCGTTTAATTGCTTACTTGTTCTTCACCTCGGCGATGAACGCAACTGCGCGCAACGGAAATTCGAAATACACACAGGGTAAAATAGTGCTGCTCGACGGTGCGTACACAGTACAGTAACAGCGAGCGCAGCCCCAGCCATTCCGCCCTGCGTCACACGCTGAAAGTGTGCGAGCGAGAGGTCGACCGGAAAAGGGAGGCAAAAGGGAAAGGGATTTGGTGGAGGCTAACGTAAATTTCCGAGCTAAAGGTTAAATCGTATTTTCCACTGGTTTCTTTTTCTCCTCTTCGCGAATTATTAGTCTTTTAGGGGAGAGGGAGAACGGATTTTAGCACTTGACACGAGCAACACTTGTGTCCGAAGATTATTGGCAGGGGTTGTGCTCTTTTTTTAGGGACGGAAATACGTTTTATTTTCGCTTAGAATCGGATGCCCAACAGATACACTGCGAAGACATTGAATTCTAAGGATTTGACTCTATTTATTTCCGAACAAATATGCTAGTTTCCATGGCTATGGAATCAAAATATTTTTGTATCTTTCAAAAAACCAAATCTAGTACAAATTTGTTTATCGCTTACTTAGACGCACCACTCATTTTTAAAAAGGTTTCTCCCCTCGGTCAAAGCAGTAAGCAGCAAGCGCGCGATGTAAGGATGTTGCGCGCAATGATATATCCTGTAAATGAACGTGCTTTCAACCTGACAAAGTGTCGTCCGACAGTAATATGCGTAACCTGTAAATGGATATTAAAATTATCTTTTACGATCGTAATATATTTTTAATAAAATAGAAAATATATGGAGTTTAACGAGTCGATTGTTAGTACAAATTTACGTTCATCCTTGATGCATTGGATTTATTGCTTATATCGAAAGTGCATATATATTGGTATAGGAAAATACATTAACACATGCAGAATAATGCAATGCGTTTGAATAAACACATGCATCGAATTTATGTGGCGTATGAATTTGCTATTGCGTGTAGTAATATTCTGCTTCTACGCACTTTCTGGTAAATATTGTGCTGAAATAACAGCCTAAACATAGATACAAAATTTTATGGGAAATCGGTATAATTATACGAGGCTCGAGTAACCGTTGAAGTATTTTAGTTTACGTTAAATCATATGTGCACTACGGAAACTCATCGAAAATCAATCATTTTTCAAGCGGCATTAAACACCCTCGGATGATACTTAACAAATTTTCTCTTTTTAGAAAGTTCGATAATTATGCAATCGAGTGAATATAACGAGGCTTCAATGTGGTTTCTGAGAGAAAATTATTGAAAAAGCTGGTATTATTCATCTGCGTGTGTTGGATCGTTGGCTTTTTGAATTCGTTGAAAATCCAGTTCTCTCTCCCTCGCAGTCTCTCCCTCTTTCTCACGGCTTAACAGCAAAGAGCGATGTATATTAGTTAATGAATCGAACGATCTTCTTTCACGATTGGATAAATCACGAGTTTATTATAAAATGAAGTACGTACATTTTAAGCAAAAACATGCGCAGTCGTAATAACCGATTGATATTTATACTCCAACTGATTAATCCCTTGACAACTGAATTTATCTAACGATGTATTGTATATGAAGCTTCATCGGTTCTATTGTAAAGAAGAGCTAACGACGGTAAGACAGATGCAATGCTAGCGCACGTATGTCCCCGTAATCGATTTTTATACTTTGAGTGAACTTTGACATTCGGGATTTACCGATGTGTATTGCCCGAAGTCTGTGTATCATGGAGCCATTCTCTTTCAGGAACGTCTTCTCTCTATCTCCGTTTCTCAATGCATCTCTGCGGCTGCGGCTTCGAAGCAATTGACAAAAAAAACTAGGGATCAACTCGCACTCTCGGGAATTCGCGTTTCGATTTCTATATACGAGAGCAGAAAGTTTCGCGCTCTCGATTAGTAATAACCCAAATTGACGCAAGATCAATGTATGCAAAAGTAGGTCGACAGGATGCAACTCTCAAGAGGTCCGCGCGTTTATTATCTACGCACTGTTTAAGCGGGTGATCGATGTATAGGGGTTGAGGGGATTATAACCTACTAGTGCGATTATTGCCGTCCGAACACTATCCTACTTACGAGGATCAACATTTTGACGAGAGAAAGGCTTTCGCTCTTATACATTCGTGCGCGCGCTCAGCTATATTCGCTTTTGCTCTTTTGGTCAACCGACTAAACAGATCCAATAACTCAGCGTTTAGTTATGGATATTCGGTTGTACGACAGTAGGCCATTTTCTGCAGTTTAAAAAGTTTAAATTCCACGAGGCATTAAAATTAGACGAATGGCTTCTCACCACATAATAAGTTCACGAGATTGCTCAAAGTATATAGATAAGCTCGAGTGCCATACGTTACAGTCTTAAGTGTGTTCCGAGTGTAGTTAGCGACAAAAGAGCAACGTTGTACGGCAAGAATAATACCTCGCGGAACACAAAGCTTTCTTCCATCGACTGCACTAGTGTAATGCATAAAGATTTGTCACGAACCGTTGAGTTGTGTTGCAAGCTACTCGCTCGTGCTTCGCGCACTTTTTATCTCGTTATTACAATGTTTATCGTCGCTAAACTCTATAATTGTCATCGACGCAGTCGGTGCAAATTTATGCATAAATAAGAAGTTGCGCATATAAACGCGCATAATATTGAATTGCTCGAATTGTCAGCACATACATCGATATAAAAGCAATACTTTATCTTTGAAATTTGTTGCCTCCTCTTTGCAGAATCGTATTAATCTGATGCATTGATTTGCAGGGCAACAGCGTACCGTGCACGTGTTGCACAATTCGGAGCAACCGGCCTCGGTGTTCGCGATACTGGAATCCGGCAACAAGATGGTTCCTCTCATCGCGGACGGTCTATTCGACCTTCTCATGCTTAAGATGACGAGCATTTATACGAACAAGAAACAAACGAAAATCGAGTGCAAGGGACCGCGCTTCGAACTCGGTGACTTTTGCATAAAACTCGGCACCGTCACCATGACGCAAAACTTCAAAGGTGTTCTCGTAGAGGTAATATTCCCCTTTTTATATATTTCCATAGCTCGACAAGACAAAATACGTATAATTTGAGAAAAAGAGCTTGACGCGTCATCCACGCGCGAACCTATACACAGAATGACATGCGTCGGGAGGTCCGCAAAAACTAATATGTATAATATCGCAGTTTTGAAAATTTCGAAAAAGACGATACACTGCGGCATAACCAGCGATATCGATTGCATTTCGTTGCCCCAATTTCACGGAATACATGTGCAGTAATTCTTAAAAACCTACTGCTCTTTTTTGTCGAGCAAATTAAAGTTTAGCAATGCAAGCAAGCGCAGAATCCGCATTACTATTCTCCAAATGCTCGGGCGAAGCTTTCGCGCGAAAATTCACAGACATCCATTCCATCCGATGTCCTCGTCGCATTAGGTGTGCTTGCACGCGTCCGCACGTGACTGTGGTCTTCGCTTGCGCTTCGGTTCTCCTACATAATTTGGCGGGCTATACGAACACACGCATAGAGCAACACAGTCGTATACATGCGGAAAAAGCAGCAGCAGCAGCCAGCTTTTGAGTGCCTCCGGCCGGGCGTTTCTTTTTCGCGCGCGTTACCTATTGTCATTATAAGCTGTAGCTTATGTACGTACATGACCGAGTTCGCGCTTTTTTATGTCTCTTCTCTCTCTCTCTCTCTCTCGCGCGCGCGCGTATGTATATATTTTTATAGACGGTCGTGTGTGGAGCGGTTTTCGAGTAGCTCGTAAAAAAGTTGCACGACGTGGTGTATATGCAGGCCCCCGACCTTAAACGCTTCGTTCGCTTATGCGCAGCTATATATATATAATGGCTCCTCTCGATTCTTCTATAACTATATGTGCACGAACCTGCTCGACGCATTCTTTTGTTAGCAGAAATTTTGTAAAATTATTGGGGCTCGGAGGCTCGGAGGAAGATATATATTACGTGGATACTTGTATACATCTAAGTAGATTCTTCGAGAAATCTTGAATCTCTTTTTATAGAGAATAATGTTATAGCAAAACTATATAGCTTAACAAAATGAAATAGTCCTCAGCGACAATTACACATCGAAAGAAAAATTTCGCACATTCCTCAAGACGCGCATTATGTTTCGTCATCGTTGCGCTACGGAAATTAGACAGCAGTCGCGGTTCCGCATTCTAATGTTATATTGCTCGTGTGCCATTGTTAAGCTCTCCGTGATTCTAAAGCTGTGGAGCAATACCTATGCTCGACAAGTCGAGTTGCCTTACCCTCCCCAGCATGATAGTTGCACTCGATGTGCAACTCGATGCGGCTTATTTTCGTTTAACGAGAGGGAAACCGCGATATTTCACTGAATAAACAAGAGCTTTCGAGCTTTCGAGCTTGAGTATAACGAAAATGAAGAGCGTCTCCAAGTGCAATTAATAGTTCCGCTGGCTGTAACCGCTGGCTGTAACCGCTGGCTGTAACCGCTGGCTGTAACCGCTGGCTGTAACCGCTGGTTGTAATCGCTCGCCGTAACCGCTCGGTTTGTTTTAAAAAAATCTCGAAAATCCAAGTGATTCCGACGAAGAATGTGGCTCGTCGCATCGTAGCGTTCTTCCGTTCGTCTAAACATCGTTCGTGGAATCCAGAGATCAAAGATCTCTTCTTCTCGGCGGGCTGATTCTCGCTAGATAAATACACTGTGGCATGTTGCAGCTAATGCAAACGCTTGCTTTTGCTAATGAGATCGTTCCTTGTTTGCAGGTTGAGTACAGGCCGAGTGTAGTGCCGGGTAGTTGCTTCGAACTCATACGAGAGTTCGTACAAGGATTTCTTGGTCCAACCGTATCCAGTCAGGCACCACAGTATCTGCAGGTATTCAAAACAATAATACTTCAATGTGACCGCATTGGCTCATTTCTTAATTATTGCTTCGAACGATATTAAAATGTTGATAAATATTTTTTCGATAACTCTGCTTTCCTGTGAACATCGAACAAATTCGAATGTTCATGGATGTTAATGGATTATTTACGAATTTCTCCTTACAGAATCACATGAATGATATTTACCAGCCGATCGATACGATTCATCAATATCTTGATCACTTTGGCCAATATCGCAAATCAACCGGTGTCATATAAACCGGTGTCATCTAAACCGGTGTCATCTAAACCGGTGTCGTACACAGTTACGTATTCTAATATTTGCATACGAAGACGCCACTAGGTCAATGGCTTAATGGAGGAGTACGCCAATACAGGATATAATATAGAAAGTGATCGATGCTAGATTCAACGCATTCACTTAACAATTGAATGAACATCGACGAATTATTAGTTTGAAAAATCGACGAATTATATCCATAGGTTTTCGGACAGATTTTATCTTAGCTTCCTCTTCTTTTTCAGCTATTTATCTACTTAACCATGCAGCATTGTAAATAAATATTTTTTAATTCAATCTATGTTGAACGATAAAGTATATTTTGTACACGTGATAAAAAATGATCAACAGTATTTTATAAGAAATATCAAAAATAAAGACTGTCGTAAAAATAGAATGCCTTTTTACCGATTGTCGCACTGACAGTAAATCTGTCAGCCGGTAACTTGACCTACTCTAACGATGAGACGCTACTTTATCCATCGTTGGAATACACCAAATCAGATCCTCTCCCTAATTCTCGATTTAAAAAGCCTAAAAACACATAAAAATCGTACATTAATCAGAATAATATCGTTAATGTAAAACATCGGAGAAATAATAATAGAAAAATGTTTGACAAGTGCGCACAAGTGCGCAGAATATATTTTCTCGCGTACGTAGCGGGACAAAAATTCATGTATTTCTCAAGACAACGTCGTAAAAGAAGAGGATAGTGGGAAGAAAAATGATTTCAAATGAGATTCTAAGCACATCGTTCCCGAACGCGCTCTTCTTTCATTTTGTTTTCGTGTAGATGCGTAAACCCCGCGCGTATTTCCGTCAAATAACATGCAAACTCGTTAATATTCATACTACTCGGCAATGAATTCGCGCATTTTTAATAAACTTAACAGCCGCGTCGAGTTATTCGGAACGATGTGCCTCGTACGAAAATTTAAATGGGTTTTCTTGAGTTCAAACAAAACGCCAACGTAGCACTGCCACTCTGCGTTTTTTCCTTCACCTGCATTACGAGCGAAAAAAATGAAAAAGCATCGACCTTCCAAATTAACACTGTTGGACTAGAAAAAAAGTTGTCGACCTTGAAAAAAAAAATTGTTTTCCTCTGAATTCTTCGTTAATAACGATGTTATTATTTATAGATTATTCGTCGAGAGAAGAAGGCTTTATATACGTATGTAGGTATAGGTATAATATTGCACGCTTGAGTGGGGCGGGTCAAAGGTTGACGTTTCCCGAAGTATAAATTAGCGGGAGAACTCCTAGAGTATGGAAAAAAGTCGAACTCGATCGAAGCAAAAGTCCATTTTAATGTATACTCAGCGTATCATTGCGTTTAATCAAGCCGCGCGCATTCATTTTGACGGAGAAACCAGTTTACAATGGATCGAGTAGAATTTTTCTTTGGTATTCCAACCGGTGTCACGTGGAAATTTCGAATATTCTCCATGGCCGACCAAATGACGGGGGAAGGGATGAGATGCTTTACCCGGTTTTACTTACCGTTGGTATAGATCGAATGGAAGAAAAGGATGCGCGTATCCCCGAAATGAACGAGAATCGCGGATATTTTTCAGCAATCATCTTCGAACGCATCTCGATTTCTTTTCAACGTCTAAAATAATGGCAATTGCTCGTCGAGCAAACTGCTCGCTCAAACTTTTCAGTGAAAACTGCAAACGTCTAGCATGAAGGTACGTTAGACGCAGCGAAGGTACATTTGCCATTGTCAACCATTCACCCGAAGACATCGCGAATTCGGCTATTCCAAGTCGATTACAGAGCAATATTACTATACTTCTTACTAGACGAAGCAGTATATACAGTTATACTGGCTGGCTGTTGGTGGCGCCGTAAGCGGCACTCGCGAAGTCGCGACGCGCGCTCAAACACACTCAAACAGACACACGGCAGCCGAACGCTGCGTGGAACGGTCGAGTCGCTGCAACGAAGCGGATGAATAACACACAAGAGAGCGACAATTATTCCTCTGAAAGATTTCGCAAGCTGTCCACGAATTCCACGATGGAGGTAAGATTAAACTAGATAAGACGCGAAGCTCGTAAGCGATTCCTTACACCGAATGGTTCATTCATGGTGTTTGGTATATCATTGATCATACATGTACAGAGATAGTTGCTTTCGTTGCAGATCGAAGTAGTGTCTGCGGGCAGCAGCTCGAAGAGCATCGCCTCCGTGACGGTGAGTAAGCAGAATTACTATGAATTCAAGTCCGGCCTGTACCGCTATCAGTGTATTTACGCCGGCTACCGTTCTTTCTCCGTTTTACCTTTGAAACCCGGTTTCTTCGGCCTAGCATTCTGTTATGAAATCAAATAATTTCTTTTGGCGCGCATCGTTAACGCTGTCGCAAGTGTAATTACCTTGCGGCTTCATCGAGTCAGACGTAATGGAAGTCTGACAATTTTTCGCTGTCCCATCAGGTGACGCCAACAACCACGATAGCCGAGATCAAACAACAGCTTCACAGCCTGAAGAAAGCACCCTACGTACAGAGGCAATGCCTGAGATTAGAACCCAAGGGCAAAGCTCTTTCAGACTCGCAGACAGTGAAGAATCTGCAACTCAAGTATGGTTCCAAGCTCTACTTCAAAGACCTAGGACCACAGATTGGATGGAAAACTGTCTTTTTAGCCGAGTATGCTGGACCACTCTTTGTTTACCTTTGGGTATATCAAAGGCCATGGATCTTTTATGGAGATGTACCTGATGCAAAGACGGATGCCGTAGTACAGTGAGAAAATCTTTTATTAATCTATATTTCAATTGCTAATTTTTCTCTAATTTTATGTATAATTTTCAGCTGGGCAGCAGTATGCTGGTCCCTCCACTATGCCAAGAGACTACTAGAGACCTTATTTGTTCATCGCTTTAGCCATGCTACTATGCCATTGAGAAATCTCTTTAAGAACTGTTCCTATTACTGGTTGTTCACAATGTACGTGGCCTATCATGTAAATCATCCACTTTACACGCCTCCTAGTGGAACCAGATTTCTCGTCGGTGCAGCAACATTTTTTCTATGTGAATTAGGTAATTTAAGCATTCACTTGGCACTGAGGAACTTGAGACCTCCAGGAACAACGATAAGGAAAATTCCAATTGCCAATGTCAATCCATTTACATTGTTATTTAATTTTGTATCTTGCCCTAACTATACGTATGAAGTTGGAAGCTGGATTGGTTTTACCATTATGACACAGTGCCTTCCAGGTGAGAAAATTAATTTGTATCATAAAAAATTTACCTAAATATTGAACGTCAAAATTAAATTAAAATTTCGGAGTAGTTTCAGTTATATAATATATATAATATTATATATACAGTAGCAATAGGAAGACAGGTTTACTGTCCAGGTTTATGAAAATACAACCTATTGAATATTTCTCTTTCAGCGGGCTTGTTTATGTTGGCGGGTGCTTACCAAATGGCCGTGTGGGCGCTAGGAAAGCACAAACTCTACAAGAAGGATTTCTCAGACTACCCCAAGAGTCGCAAAGCCATCTTTCCTTTTGTTCTGTGAACAAATGTACATTCCTAGTGATATATTTTTCCAACACTCAAAGACTATTAAAAGAATTCCGATATAAAAAGCTGGTGTCGTAAAATCACAATTTGTATTGTTTTGTTAAAATTTGTACTGTCTGAATAAAATTGTTGTTGAGGGAAAACAAAAGTACCTGCGCGTTGCGAGAATACTTAACGTTGAATAATTGTTACTCTATATTCAAATGCTTTCCGCAGGTAATCTACTAATTAGCCTGTCCATATCCTCTTTCAAAGAGTTAATTATTCTCTGACATTCTTGAATCTGTTCTTTATAATTCTGTTCCAGTTCTTCATTGCCATGGCAAGCTCTGGCTAGTTTAGCTCTGGCTTCCATAGGTCCAGTGTCTCTACCTTTCAAACCTAGCAAGCTCTCCATGTCGGCAATGTGCCTCTGAGCAGCCTTCAGTTCTTCTCTCAATGCATTCAGTTCGGATAGAAGCGTTATGTTCTCTTCGAGCAATTTGTCAATCTGTACATCGCCACCCGAAGAGCTCTGAGCTATCTGTTTCTTCAGTAAGCCAATGGTCCTTTCGAGGTGGTCCCTCTGTTTCATGAATTCGCACTGGGCATCTAGGTCTGCCTTGTGATTGCGCAAGAATGCATCACTATCGCTGTAGCGGTGGTACAATTTTATGATAGAACTCTTGAGCGCGTTTGGTTCATGGATCAGAGAGGCCGTATCAAGTAATTCGATTCTGATCTTCCTCGACACCTGCTCACATCGTTTACGTCGATGTGTCTCCACTTGAATTTCTCGCTTAGCAGCGTTCAGTTTTTCTTTCACCTCGTACTGTTTTAACTCCAAATTCTGGTTGGTCTTATTCAACCCTAGTAATTCCAATTCCATGTCGGCAATCTTATCTTTGAGCTCGGCGATCTGCTTATCGCGTGGTTCTATTTGATTTCGCAATTCGCTTATTTGATTTTTCAGCACGAATTCATACTTCTGCAGTTCCTGGTTAGCTAATTCTAAATCGTGTACAGTCTTCTCTTTGTCCTGTATCTTTGAGTCTCTCTCCTCCAGCTCATTCTTCAAATTAACCACGTCCTTCTCTAGATCTTCCTTTCTCGCTTTCAGTTCAGTATGCTCATCTCGCAAATTATTCAGCTGCCATTTCAGATCTTCGACATCCTTCTGACACATTGTCTGCTTGTTTCTCAGAACACCTGCCTCGCCTTTTAGTTGCAAGACTAAAGCGCGTTCCTTGTATAAGGTTGCTTCGTAGTTCGTGCGCAGTTCCACGATTTCACGATCCGCATCGTCTTCAATTTGAGATTTAATGACTTCGTGGGTCCGTACCTCTTGAGCCATCTCTTCGTGAGTCTCCTTCAGTTGTATATCTTTTTCCTGCAGTCGATCTTCGTACTGATCTACAGTCTCTTCTATTCAAACAAACGAAGAACACTCAAGTCGGCGAAGAACAATTAAAACAGATAGTAATAATAAAGGAAATCAAGTAAACGGGTATACCTAATTTTTTTTTGCTTATTTTCGCAAGATCAGCCAGCTTTTGCTCGTAGTCTTCGCGCATGGCATTATTTCGTTCCTCGAATGCTTGGTACTTGTCGTATTCGACAATCAACTTCGAGTCGTAACCGATTTCCATTTGACGCATGGCCTCCTCGTGTGCCAGCTTAGTTTTACCTATAGCTACATTGATAGTATTGATCTCGTTTGTATGATCCTCCTCTAGTTTATCGATTTTGTCTCGCAATTCCTCTATTGCTTCGCAGTAGCTCTGATGGATTTCTCTCAGTTTGTCGTTATGCTGCAGATTCGTCTGGCGTACTTTGTAAACGTGTTCGGTTTCCAGTTCCTTTATGCGAGATTTCAAATCACGAATAGTTTGGACCTTATCTCCCAAATCGTCTCTGTTTATGAGAATTTGGTTGGTGTAAAGTAGATCTCTGTTTATAGCCGACGTTTGACCTTCGACGTAGGATATTTTCCAGAAGCAGAGGGTACCGTCGGTTCCTGTCGTTATCAGCACTTGCTCGTCGTATGTCAAAACCATCTACGGCAATTGATTACTCGAGTGGAATAAAACATCTTTTTGCATTAGTAATTCGAATTTTTTCACCTACCTGGGAAATATTAGTTATGTGAATGTGATACTCAGTAAATTCAACGGGGTCTGTTAAAGGATACTTCATCGAAGCTACGAATCCACCTGGATAAGTAATGAACATGCGAGAATCCTCTTTTCCCATTACTATACCAGTCGGCTGTACGCCAGGCATGTTATAAACTCGAATCACCTATGGTTAAAAAATAAATTCTTCTAAAAGAAGACATTAGATTTAAAAAATTTTTAAAATAACGAACAAAATTCCTTACAGTGTTTTCTTTGATTTCGTGAATACGATTATCGCTGGATATACAGTAAGCCGTGATTCCGTCAGCGGATAAAACGATGCCATTTAGCGTCATCCCCTTTAAGACCACTTCCGTTAATCTGAGACCAGTACTCATGTCCCATTCATATACGGCTCCCTCCGATCCTATACTAACGAGTTTCGCATCATCTTGTGACCACACTATTCCTCTTATAATCTCGGTATGGCCTAAAATAATAACCATTCACTTTAGTGGGAAGAAAGATGTTTTCCACGTGTGAACAAATACAATATATATATATTATTGTGTATACCTTTCAATAGAAATCGATTATTAAAGTCGATCGTCGTGTATACTTGAATAATATTTCCATTGACAGCTGCAAACGCCTGTCCACCATTACTAAATGCAGCAATCTTACAGTTTCTAATCGAAAATTCCTTCATCGTTAAGAAATCGTCGATTAAAATGCTCATAAATCGTAATTTATCGCTAAATCCAATAAGACAGAAAAGGCCTGTTGGGTGCAATACGACACAGGAAATATTTTCCAAATACTGTTTAACCAAAATTAAACTCTCGGTATCGTAATCCCACATTCTCACGCTCCGATCTACTTCACCAAAGGTAATTATATGAGATTTCCAAGTGCAAATGGATACACCGCCAATGGAACCGTGATGCAAGTGATGGCCCATCACGTCAACCATTTGAGGCTCTGGCTGAGAATGTAGGTCTGGACCCCATAATGTTACGCAGAATAACTGAGACCACCCCGTGGTGATGATCAATTTGTCTGAACTAGGATTCGAATTCATTGTTTTCACGTGGTAGAGATTATCGCTTTCCTCTCTCGACGACTGCGGAGGTATCTTGTAGACGTTCCTTTTGACATACTTGTGTGGGCCTTCTTTCTCAAACACTATAATAGTGCCATATCCCAATGAGAAAGCAAATCCTCTGTTAAAAGTGATGAGGCAACCCACCTCGTTACACTGTTCTCCAGATTCATTCAGACTCGATTGCGAGACTGGATTCACAACTGTAATCTCTTCTCGAATTTTGAAATTCATTATTTTGGTATCTGACATTTTGTAAATATTTTTCAAATCCCCGTTTTCTAAAAACAGAATTCTACCGTCCGATGTGCCCGCTAAGATTCTGTCTGTGTTAAGCCATGTCATCGATACGATGATTAAGTTCTCGGCCTTCGAAAACCCATAGGGCCGCCATAGAGTTTCTGATACTGTGAGCATTTTGAACGTAAATTTGCCTCCAAGGGCCATTATTCCAGGATCGTTGGGATTACAACATATCAGATTCACGTTGGCATTTGAATTTTGCAAGCTTCCCAGTTCTAAACTCGACTCGAGTTTGCCCTTTTCCCAATTGTAGAACAGCATTGTTTGAGTCTCGCTGGTAACCACTGCCAAGTACTTGCTATCAAAAGTGAAGGACAAACACGAAAAGCTTGTAACGCTCGAGGTTTCATATGGAATTCCAAGTAATTTTTTTCTCTTCAGTGACTGTAGATCGTAAATGGAAATCAATGGCTTCTCTCCCATTTGACATAATGCGGCGTATTTTCTAAAACAAATTCATTAACAACAATAGCATAATCCGATAGACCATATTAAGGAGGGAAAACAGCTAAATTTTACAAATTAAAAGAGAGCGAATTCATTTTTCTCACTTATTTGGAGTTATGGTCATAGAGTTGATTTTATGTTTCTCCGACAACCGGATTAGCCTTTGTCGACGTTGAGAAAAATTATGCACCGACAGGGCATTTCCTACGAGATAGGCGACTTCCTCGTCAGTGACAAAATGCGCGTTACCATCGACATCGGTCCTCAAGCCGTACAACACTCTCGTTTGCAATTTTGACATCGTAGCTGCTTCTTAAAACATCATTACAAAACACAGAATCTAAGAATGAGAATTATTTCTAGACAGTACTGTTGGTACAATTCGAGGGTTGTTTTCTCCATTTCCTTGACGACGACCAATATGGAATGTCTTTTCCAACCACGTGCTTTCTTGTTTATTATGATCGAATGTACACATGCTGCACAATACAACGTACGTTCGTTTTTGACCGTAAATAATTAGTGCGTTTGTTAGTATATTTGTAAGTCTATGTAAATTCAGATTCGATTAATTTCAATACATATAGTATTTTTCTATATAGTTGGACAATGTACATTTTGCCGCGTCGTATTTCTGAAATTCACAATTACAATTTTGACTTAATTTTCTTTTCTTCAAGAATTAGTATAAATAGAATTCAGAATTTCAAATTGCGGTCTCTCTCTCTCTCTCTCTCTCTCTCTCTACCTCTCTCTCCGCCTCGCTTTGCGCAGAATATTTATATATTTAGAAATTATATGAGGGGTTGCTCAGGTTGACCTCGTACAACTGTAAGACTCAAGAGAAGATGCGAAGAGAGGCGTGACAGGTGGACAAGAAGAAAAACTCGATTGTTAATTTTATTTCCGTTTATTTTATTATTCAAATTGAATTGAGCTTTATTGATAAGGTCCAAGCGAGGCCGATAGTTGAGAGGCGACTATTCTGCTTCAACAGTTGAGTCAGTTCTGAATCTGACCTTTGGAACAGATTCAAATATCCTAGAGCCCAGCAGTGTCAGAGCCTAGTCTCTCACACGACTACCAAGGCGAATTGCCAGTGACGCTCGATATAGGCGACTGCGACTAGAGCAGACCGCGGGACGTGCTCCTGCTTGCGCGGTCGGTAAAGATAGTGTCCTCTTGAACCCCCGCATATATTTTATTTACTGCGCAACTGAGCGCTTGGCGACTTGGAACACCGGCGGTGCCACCTGGTGACATCGTCAAGCCAAGCTTGGTTCATTGAACTGCCTGGTGGTGGCGTAACGAAATCGCGGGACTTTTATAACCACGCGAGAAGTGACCATGCTACCTTGCCGGATCATACAAATATGTTATAGGGTGTCCCAAATGTCAAAGTAGATACACTATTTTTACAGCACGTGTTGTAAATAGAATATTGTAACTTACACTTTATTTTCTTACGATGGTTATTAAATAAATCATTAAAACATCTACCATCTGTTTTCTGTGTAAACGATTTAACCTATACAAACATTACTTTATCAGAAGTGTTAACTTAAAGCAAAACTAATAATTTGCTAATAACATTAATTGTGATGTAAATATGGAAACTAGTCGCTGTAAAATATGTTCTGGTGAAACAAACCCTTTTAATGATCCAGCTATACTTTGCGAAGGAGAATGTCAACGTAAAATACATACAAAATGCTTAAAGAGAGGTGCTCTTCCAAGTAATCTCATTGGAGATGTATTTTATGACTTACTGTGCACGTCGTGTTCAGATAGCAATGAAGAACTTATTATACGTCAAAAGTTGCCATGGCTTACAACTGTCATTTTAACGTTATACAATTTGCGAGAAAAATCTGGTGGTATAAGCAGAAGAGGATATTTTCATTGGAAATCGGATATTAGCACATTTATTAATAATAATTGGGATTATCTTTTTCATAAGACAGTGTAAGCAATTATAATATATAAGTTTAAAATATAAATATCAAATGATTATATTATAATGACTTTGTTATAGGAAAAAAAAGAAAAATTGGATCGGTACCATATCGGGCACTTTATCGCATTATAGTGGAGTTTTCTTCAAATCAGGAACAGCAGAACTTGGTGATCAAGGATGGTGGAAATTAATTGATAATGACCCTCCTGAAGTATTGGTTGAAAAATGTAATTATTTCTTAATATGGGAATTTAAAAAATCATTATTTTCAATACTGTTAATATTTTTATTTAGATTATAAAGTATTAGAAATGAAGAAACAGCAACAAGCAAAACTTAAGGCGAAATCGGCAAGTAGTCCAAAGTCAGAATCAAATGCTTCTAATGAAGAGGGATACAGTAGTGGAGCAGAGAGTTTGAAACCAAAAGAAACAAAACCATTACCTTCTATCAAAACAAAAGATATTACACAAATAAATCAAAACCTTCCAAGTACTAATGTATCAGACAGTACTTCTTTTCCATGTGATGATTTTGCTAGTGAGTAACAGTATAACATTACCTTTCCAAATAATTGTAATATATTTATTATTAAAATTGATGTTTAAACTACTGTTCACAGATATTTTAGATTTGGATATAGAAATGCCAAGTATTGAGATTGACTTTCCATCTTTTAATTTTACTGCAGATACAATTACAGAATTACCATTTCAGAGATGCAATGATTTGCCGGATGTTTTTGTGTCAGATTGTTTTCAAAATGGAACACAAATTGTAGAAGACCCAGTTGAAAACATTGAAGTTTCGGAAGTGCCAATCATGGAAAATTTACAAGAACAAGGCAAAGTAATAAAAATGGAATGTAATGATGAGTTTGATGAACAAAATGAAACTAATCAAGGTGATAAAACTTATGATCTCCCACTGCCAGCGTCTTCATATTTTACTGAATCCATTCATAGGCCATGGCCATGGGATGAATCTATTAAACTAAATCCTGGTATACTTATTTGGCATAGTATTAATTATAAATTTCTAATTTCTAATGCTAAATTCGTCGTATTTGATGAATTTTTCCAGATGATGTGAGACCCCTGATGAGTGAACGAGAAGAAGAGTATCTATTTCAAAAAATTGACCAGTACAAACATTTATTACATGGTGCACCACCAAGTGTAAGGAGGCTGTATAGAAAACTAGCTATACGAAAACTTAAAAGACAGTATGGTCTACCAATTCTTAATATTGATAAGTTTGGAAAAGATTTAGAATATAGATCTTTGTTACGAGTTAAAAAGAAAGGCAACGTAGTACTGGATCGCTTTATTTCAGAAGATATAAGTTTTTTCTTTGAACAAAGGCTACAAGGACATTGTGAGCCAACATCTGTACATAGCCCATACACTAATAGACTTTTAAAACCATTCATCAGAAGAGATATTACAAGTAAACCTCTATGGCTGAATGTTACCAATGAGCTGTTAGCAAAAGTAAATAAGAAAAAACCAGAATGGAAGCCTCAAAATAACGCACCCATAGATTACTCATATATAAGACCTCAACACATTCCAGCGATAAACAGTCTATGCTCTCAATTCTTTTGGCCAGGAGTCGATTGTAATTAATTTTTAAACTGTTATCAAAATTCTAAAAGATTGTAGGATTTTTCACGAATATGAAATTTAAATGATTTATTTGGTTTTCAGTAACTGAGTGTCTGCAATATCCTGACTTCACTTGCGTGGTTCTATATAAAAAAGTAGTCATAGGATTTGCTATAATGGTTCCAGACGTAAATTACAATGAGGCATACATAACATTTTTCTTAGTGAGACCAGAATGGCAAAAAGCTGGCATTGGATCCTTTATGCTTTATCATCTTATTCAAACGTGTATGGGAAAAGACATTACTTTACATGTCTCTGTAACAAATTCTGCTTTAATATTATATCAAAAATTTGGATTTAAACAAGAGGAATTTGTTCAAGACTTTTATGACAAGTACATATTACCATCTTCAAAAGAAAGTAAACATGCTCTATTTTTAAGATTGAGCAGATAATTACATTACATATATTTAATTGTATATAGTTTATTTTTTATAAAATGTATTTTATACAACATTTTTGTTAAAAATTATTCAAGTTTATTGGAAAATGATATGGAAATAATATAAGTTGTTATAAATAACACAGTACCACAATCTAAAACATAAATGAGCAAAATGTGAAATATGATATTTTTTACGAATGCATGTAGTTTTGAATTTTAAATACGCAAAATACTTCAGGTTTATCGATTTCGAGATCCAGACAAGTATGAAAAAAGTGACTTCGTTAAATAAGAGTTGTATAAGCATAAAATTAATTGTATAATATTATTGATTATTTAATACCGATATAAACATAAAGTCATTTAAGTTCTCAAACTATATATAAATAGTTTTTTATGCTGTTCAAAGTTATGCAAATTAATATTGTCAAAGATGGGTAATTTTAATTCTATAGTGTAATAGTGAATAATAATGCCGCGTATTATTATTCACTGAGAACAAGACGCAAAGTAAGCCTAAGTAAAAAAGATATAAACTCTGTTTGCAATGATAATTTTCATTTAATTTTATTGTAAATATGAATTATTTTCTCACTGACATTAGATACGGATAGAATTTGTAAAAAAGAGATTGATGAATAAAAACAACAATAATAATAATTATAATCTGAGAAATATTGCTTGATTCTTTTAGAACGCTAAAGCAAGTATTTAATCGCCTGATGCATGATAACATGCCCGTCAGCCTTCACGTCTCCCGAAAGTCTCGAATGACGGCCGATCGGCCGATGTAAACAAGAGAAGAGAAGCTAGAGCGCAGAGTCTATCGAGCTCGTACTCGACAAACTTCGCGTCGCTCGATTCACGCACTGCTTTTTTCCCGAAATAACTGCTTTCTCGTGCTAATCTGGCGGAAAACTCATGCCAAAATTTCAAAGCACAGTCGCCTCATCGTGAAAAAAGACACACTTAGCTGAGCCCTTGTAAACCATTATTTCGAGGCGAGATCCGAGTGACAGCGAGTATAATAGCGAGTTTAGAGCTGTTCAGTGTCGCGTCAATAGTGCGTAGAGTTGCAAGGGAGGTGTCGCTGCTGTCTTCGAGTCACTTCTCGAAGGTTCCGGAAAGCGCGAGAGCAGAGCTTTGTATATATGGGACAGCGAAGCTGAGCGGCCTCTTAGTTTAACTCAAGACGCGAAGGAGTGAAGTTCTATGTATATGTACATCGGACATCAGTGAACGTCCTCAGAAGAGGATAACTTTCTTTTAAATCAAGAAGCGACGAGGTCGTTGCAGTTAGTTTCTTACGTTCGACAGTGTGATAAATATTTTTTATCAACGACTGGAATTGTTTTGACGTCATCATATAACAGAAAGTAAGTGTGCCAAATAGGTTTCAATACCTATTTTCACGTTTTCTCTCTCTCTCTCTCTCTCTCTCTTTCTCTCTCTTTCTTTCTGTAGACAGACGAATTGCAAAAAGGGGTCATGTCTTTTCAGAGGATCGTTCTATCCTCTCTACTATCTCTCTCTCTCTCTCTCTCTCTCTGTCATATTCTCTCGTTCTCTACTCTCTTTATCTCGGGTGTGAATTATAGTTTGATCTATTGCGCGGAAGAGATTACACTGATTTCAATTCTCCAGCAGTTATATCACGCGGTTGACGTTTCTTTCGCTCTATTTCCTAGCGTATGCTTCACAAATATACATTCTAGATTAGAGTCTATGATCCGGTTGCAGTAGTACCTTGGGTTTATGAATCTCCGGACGTGTATGTCGTCCTCGTCGACTGCGTCTTTCCCTTTTCGCTCTCTCGCGATGTATCATCATTTCCCGAAATAGCGGGGAAAATAAGGCGCGTGGGTGGCTGCTCTGCTCTCTTTCCGCGCGCGCGCTCACTTCTCTCCTCGAAAATGGAAAGAGCAAAAGAGAGAGAGAGAGAGAGAGAGAGAGGCAGGCAGGCAGGCTAGAAGCATTGTACACTTGCTTGGAGCACACAGAAAGATCGAGAGAGAAAGAAAAAATTGGCGAATTCTACGCATGTGAGAGCCTAGCAGCTTCGCTTCTTTTCGTGCGCGCGCACGGCTCCTATCGAATGTTCGCGTAGTTGTACCGCTCGACTGTCTCTGTATCGTTGGTACGCAGTACCTGTGTGTACGTTCGAGTGTGTAGTTGTAGGAAGCGGCAGTCGTAAGAGCGCTTTATTGTACGTGCACTTAATCTTGCTTAAATAACTAGCTTAAAAATTCAGGAGACGACGTCTCTGGATCACTCCACTTCGGCTCCCTTCTCTCAGTTTAGATAATCGTTGTTTAATATTTGTTTTCATAAACGGTAGTTTATCGAGTTTCGAACATTCGATTGATTGCACAATGCAATGAGCGCCGTTACCTATCGCACGAGCTTAAAAGGGGCATCTTCAATTCCGAGGTCGTGTGCGCGTGTCTCCTCTATTCTCGATACGTCAAACGTCTCGATAAGGAGTTCCGTGTACGTGTACGTACAACTCGTCGGTATCGTTTGATTTGGCGCTAGAATAGGTACGATAGGCGTACGAAGAGGTCTTCCGCGATCGTTGCGATTCGCTGCGTGGAGCAGCAGAGTGCAATGATTAATGGCGCGAATCGTTACGCACGTCTACGTCATCGGAACATTTGCGTTGTTGAACGTATCGGCGCACGCCTATATACTTCCGGCTCGACTTTGCACGACAAAAGAATTGACTCGAATACTCGTTGGCGTAATTGCTGCACGTGATCCTTTTGCGGAGCTTTCCGTCAAAGACAACGGTACTCAAATCAGTTGTTGGTACTCAAACGGTACTCAAAGCAGCTGCTTCTACCGTCCGTAGCTCGTAACGGATGATTTTTATATAATTGTCAAAAAAAATCCCGACAATGTAGTATAAACGAGTTGTCGATATCCATTATATGGCAGATAATATTGATTTAGCATTGAACCAATGTTCTATTAATTATTATGACTCAGCGCGCGCGCATATTTGTCTTCTAAATATCGAGCTGCCACAGAATTTCAACGCGCACGTAACAATATGCATACGTAAATAAATCCTTAATCAGCTGGTGCTTGTTTACTAATAAATTCACGCATTTCTCTTTTGTTACAGCAGATCAAAAGATGGGAAAAGATTACTATAAAATCCTTGGTATAGACAAGGGAGCGACCGATGATGAGATAAAAAAAGCTTATCGCAAGTTGGCCCTGAAATATCACCCAGACAAGAATCGAGCAGCTGGAGCGGAAGAAAAGTTCAAGGAGATTGCCGAGGCCTACGAGGTACTTTCTGACGCGAAAAAACGCGAGGTCTACGACAAATTCGGAGAAGAAGGTTTGAAGGGTGGAGCCGGTGGCGGTGGTGGCGGTGGTGGCGGAGGTGGCGGAGGTGGCACCTATACCTTCCACGGAGATCCGAGAGCCACCTTTGCCCAGTTTTTCGGCACATCCTCACCATTCCAGACGTTCTTCGAGTTTGGAGGTCCGCCTGGCAGTGGCGTCGGTAACCGCCTCTTCTTCGACGACGACATGGATACGGATGATCCTTTTGGACTTGGTCAAAGTATGAGACAAGGAGGCGTTGGCCCCGGTGGTGCCTTCCGTTCGCACTCGTTCAACTTTGCGGGTCCTACAGGTCGAGTGTCAGGTAAAGAGCGAGCCCAGGACCCAGCAATCGAACACGACCTTTACGTCAGTCTCGAAGACATCCTGAGGGGCTGTACGAAAAAAATGAAAATCTCCAGAAGGGTTGTTCAGTCCGATGGCTCGACCAGAAAGGAAGACAAGGTGCTCACCATCAATGTTAAACCAGGTTGGAAGGCTGGCACTAAGATCACCTTCCAAAAGGAGGGCGATCAGGGCCGAGGAAAGGTGCCTGCCGACATTGTCTTCATCATTAGAGATAAGCCGCATCCTCAGTTTAAGAGAGAAGGCAGCGACGTCAGGTATACGTGCAAGCTCAGTCTAAAGCAGGCACTATGCGGTACAGTTTTGGAGGTACCAACACTCGTCGGCGAGAAGATCAATTTAAACCTAACGAGGGAAATTGTAAGGCCAACCACGGTTAAGAGGATTCAGGGCCACGGACTGCCGTTCCCCAAGGAGCCATCGAGAAAAGGAGACCTCCTCGTATCGTTTGACATCAAATTCCCGGACACGCTGACGCAAAGCGCAAGGGATATACTCTACGATACGCTGCCAAATTGAACGATCGATGACTAGGAAGCCACAGGAGCGCACGAGCATTATTAATTATAGAAAAAGTAAAAAGCAAGTATGCGACGAGGGTAAAATGATCAGTACGAATGACTTGTACACGTACTACGTAGGGTCGTGTGAATTCCCTCGCTATAAATTGCAATCGTTTTAATTGCCACAGAGCTGTTGAAGAGAGCGTCTAGTTGTCGTCGTCGTCGTCGTCGCCGCCGCCGCTGCTCGACAAGACTTTCATTAAAGACTCGTGTTTACATCTCATCGTGTAAAGAATCATTTTTCTTGTAGTATAGCTAGGTATAATGTTTTTGTTGCCGAGGAGCAAAAACGCTCTTCGTGCGGACACTTTATCTTTTCGTATATATTACGTTATTATAATTATTGAATTCTCACGCGAGCGTCTACAGATAATACTGTACTTTAATTCAGTGATGGATTGAACCCAGATATATTTTCTAGTTATTTGTCTTCATCGCCCCTTTGTACAGAAAATCCTACGAGCTCTTGAACGATGCGTAATATTATTACGGCAAAAAATGCCGAAATTTAGGAGAGTGACTGACGTATATATTTTAGAGTGCTAAGTTAGGGGAACTCATTCGAGGTTCAACGTGAGAGACATTGTAAATGGGACAAGTATGAGTGGGAGTGTTTTTCGCGCGCGCGCGCGCGCGGGTGTAAATCTGTATATCCGGTGTGAAGATTATTGTCAACGAATGCAGATGTGCTCTGAGAGCACTATGAGAGTGACTGTGAAATGTGCGTTTACTAGTTTCTTCTTATGCATCGCATTCACAATATATAATTTACGTAGCACACGACAATACCGTGGAAAATGATTATGGATTCTCCGAATACCTTTACTTGAGTAAACTAGTCATTGAAGACTTTTTCATAGTAGACATGATTCTTGTTTTAAACATTAAATTTTTGCCTTTCGATCACGTATTAACTGTCTGAAGAAATAGGAAATTTCAAGATAGAGGTTGTCTCTGTAAGAGAATACTCTCGTTATGTCCGTACATAATCCGTATTAGCCGGAGTCTGGAGAGTCAGTGACCCTTTTTCACGGCATCGTCACTTATAGTAAAGGAGCGATAAAAAGCCGATTACTATAAATATCGTCGAAAGAGGCAAGCCGTTTCTAAACAATTGCCACGGTACGTTTCTCCGTTAGCGCATGATGGAACTTTGTAAAAAAGAAATTTCAATCATAGTGTCAAACTCATTTCTTAATTTGTAATACATATATGAAACAATTGAGAATGAAGAAAAAGAAAAAACGTATTAAATTATTTGACATTCTATACACAAAAATAGCGCTGTTTTCTTTTGTCGCCAAATTCTCCATGGCCTTCTTCCTCGCTCTCTTTTTCCCTCCTCACGTCTTGGTCGATAATCGTGTATTTTTCTCTCCTCTATTCTCCGATATACGTATACCGAAGCGCGGGACGGGACACTCAAGACACTCCTAAAATAGTCAGCCGAACGAGTGACGTCACCGGTCTACCTCGAACGTAGCTGTCTTTATATATATACATGTCTTTATATATATATATATATATATTTTATACATGAGTATGCGTGTATCTTTGTACACACGCGTACGCGCACATATGAGAGTACGAAATTCGCTTTTCGCGTATTCTCAGTCTCGAGAGTAGTGCCGTCGTGTCCTAAAAACCAATACAATTTTTTTCCAAACTTTAAATAATCCACGAAAATTTCTGGGAAGTCTCAGATTCTTCTTTTCTCCTGGAACAGCTGAGATTATTTTTGATTTTGCACGCAGACACATCCCGCATATGTATATATCTATAGGTACAGTATCGAAGAAAGTTGCGGTGAGTTATGCGTTTAAATATGTAACTTCGGGAACTGCCGGCATTCTGGAGGGAGGGAGTTTGATCAGTTTAGTATTCAAGAATATTTTTAATACTCGTACCTATGTTTGAAAAATATTCGAAAAAATGATTTTATATTTGTTAATTTTATAAGCGCGTCGAAACGCGGCACATACCTATTTAATTATTCATTTCGTATAACGGTATCGTCTAAAATTGAGATGTGACTAATAATGTTTTGTTTCCGTGTCGATTCGGGAGATATTCTTTTTCGTTTCTGCGGAGACCTCCAGCTTCTTTCTTCGCGAACGTTATATCTGCCACAACATGGCATGGGCAACATCAACAGCAACGACAACTATACATATATATATACCATATATTGTCAACATTAACGTAGAAGTAAAATTGACTTCTTTGAAAAATTATTGAAAACTAGTTTGTCATATAAGTTTTGCAATTAAAATTTATAAGTGTCGAACCGATATAAACAAGCTCGCAAATAAGAAACACGAAATACGAATACGTGGAAGTGTCTCATAAATAATTTTTAAATTATTCGTCTGCAGCACGACGAAGAAGTAAAATACTGCCCTCGTTCTATCATAACTTTTATTGAGAAAAGCAAATATACAAAATCTACGTCGAGAACCAGTAATTACAATAAAGAACATCTCTTTTCTGTTTATGTTCGAATAAAAAAAGCTTCGTACGATCGTCCCTCGGCGATTTGACATCGGACCATATAAGCGGATCGTTTGCGAAATCGCTCCCGATAACTTCTTTATTCCTGCGAACAGTTAGCTCGTGTAAAAGAGGAAAAAGAGGAAAAAGAGGAAAAAGAGGGAAAAGAGGGAAAAGAGGGAAAAGAAAGACGTTTAATAGAGAACTGGCCCGGAACAATAGGTGAGAAGATGCGATTCTTTGAACGTCGATACGTTCAAAGGCCATCGGCTATTCGCGTTCTCGCCTCGTGTATCGACGATCGCCTCGACGATCGCCGCGACGATCCGCTTCACAATTAAAGAACTCGCGCTTTATGGATCCATGACGCGCGCGAAGTCATCTCCACTCTTGCTCGAGCTGATTCACTTGATACACGTTTAGCGATGAACTGTCGCGATTCATCGAGTTCAAAAGAAGAAATAGAAAAGTCTCGTTGAAATGCCCCACCTGCGCGTTCGCCGCGAAACTCCATGCGCTATCGCGTTGCATATTCGATTAGTCACACGGGTCGGAATGTCTCCCTTTCTTTTTTTTCTTCGCGCAGTAGCTGCTGCCGTTGTGGTGTACGAGTCGAGGAAAATAAAAGAGAGAAAGGAATAAAAAAGTGCAATGCGCGTCACATAAACCGGGCGATAAACTCGTCTGGCAGCTCGACGTAGTCCTTCGTATCGAGCCAAGCGTCGTCGCTGCCGTTGTCCTCGTCGCGCGGCTCGAAACTCCTGAGCAGTGGTTTACCGTTCAAGTCGAGGCTCAGATATCGGATGACCTCCGGCCGGAGCTTCAACTCCGCGTTCATCGGCCCCAGTAACTCCTCCTCCTCTTTGTTGATCGCTAAGCCCTTTCCGAATCTGTAACAGGCGCAAGCGTGGGCCGAAAAGCGGATGTAATTGCCCGACAGGTATATGCAGTACGTGTGCGGCATGCGTGCAGCGCGTACGTAGCGGATGCACACGAGTTATGAGTCACGTACTGGCAGAGTTTTACAAAGAATTTTATGTACGGCTTTCGATTGATGGAACGCGTACGTCTCTCTCTTTGTTGTAACGAGATAAAAAGTCGCAAGGATAAACCGATATAGAGCCGCGCGCGAGTACGTATTCATTTCGGTTTACGCTTTTCGGCGCGCGGATTTACAATGCAAATTCGAAAATTAATCTCGCCGACGTATCCTGTGCGCGCGTACACTGACACGGCCCCGGGTACATATAGCTGTTATTACTCTTTATTTTCTTGCAGTGAATAATCGAATGCAGACGCGTTTTCGCTGACGTGCAAAATCGTTAAAGACTCACCTGAAATCCTCGGGAACGCAGTGGTGTCTCACGCAGTAATAATCGACGTCCTCGGAGTCCCTGTGGCACCAGGTTCCATCGGGATAATACGGATCGACGCCCAAGTCATTGAGCTCCAATCGCGGAGTGTAGTACGAGGCGATGTCGCTTCTCTTGCAGAAGACGGCGCAAGCCATCCAAGGTCTGAGCGGCTCGTGCTCGGCTTGCAAACCCCCCGCGGCACCGTCGATCTCTGGAAGCTTCTTAGCGAACTCGAGGCAACGCTGTCCGGAGAACTCGAGGACGCTCAGTCGCTTACGGGAGTCTCCGTCGCAAATCTCGTTGTCCTTGCAGAGGATCGCGTCGACGCTCGC
This sequence comes from Apocrypta bakeri, assembly GCA_018906985.1. NCBI lineage: Eukaryota > Metazoa > Arthropoda > Insecta > Hymenoptera > Pteromalidae > Apocrypta > Apocrypta bakeri. Next base: position 1,854,792 of record JACCIA010000015.1, on the reverse strand, counting down.
TCCGAGACAGTTTGCCTCGCCCGAACAGCTGCGACGACGTTCCTGATAACCCAAAGAGCCGCGAATGCAGCCGCTCTCGCAAATACCTTCGCGCCAGTCGCTCCAACCGGATGCTCCAGCTGACGAGATCGTAACCGCCTGCCTGAATTTTCCACATTTCTTCGAATAACTTTCACTCTTTTCACACAAGCGCGCTATCTCTCTCTTTTTCCACGATGTTATCTACTCTATTACTTTAGAGGGGAGAAATCGAGTGAATAGAGTTTCATCGCGACTATTTTGAAATGAATATTGTGAGAATACGGTTACACAACGCAGAAAGTTACCTGCAATTATGGAATTATCATCGTGCATAATTGCGAGGACGATTGCAGTCGACGATTTTTTTAGCGCGCGAAACTATTTTGTCTTACGCAACGCTTCCTTCATTCCGTTCTTTACGCACGTTTTACGTAAAGCTTAATATCAATTAAATTATATATGTAATAACATACGCAACTAAACAAAATTCTGCGTATAATTACCAATTGTCCTCTACGGGCACGCAATCGCCGGCCTTGCACTCCTTGCCCTCGTCGCATTTTGTGCCATCCAGCGCAGGTCCAGCGAAGTAAAACCCTTCCCTATTCGGCGTCCTGCACTTCAGGGCTTTGCAGCAGTCCTTTGAACTGTCCACTCGAGCTTCGGGATCTCGCAGCAGTAATTCGCATTGCCGCTTGGCGGACCAGTATCTTCCGGGCAATTCGAAGAATCGACCTCTGTGATCCAGATGTCGATGACGTTCCAGGCGATAGTCTAACTTTGGACTATCCAGCAAACAGTGCTTTTTTGAGGCCAGATCGTCGACGAGCTCGCGGCTACACGTCGACCATTGCGTCTCCCCGTGAACGCCGCGGCTTGGCGACATTATGTATCCATCCTTGGGACAGCTGTTGCCCGTCGAGTCGTGGTGCATACCCAGGCTGTAGAGTTATTGCAACTTGTAATTGTGTGCTGGCTCATTATGGCTGGGCTCTTATCGGCATATATACAGTACTTGTGAGCTATTTCGTGAGCAGCTATGTAGACCGAGGTGAAGCCTGCCGAGGGATAGGGCTTTCCCAAACGGTTCGTCACCCCGAACTCGGCGATCACGCAGGCATAGTCGCTCAAGCAGACTCCGCCAACGGGTGCCAATCCCATGGTTACGGGATTCTTTTCGCCATCCTCCATGGCATAAAAGTCCAAGCCCGAGATGTAGAGGGCGACATCCCAGTGGCCAGGGTCGTCGTCGCTGACCGGATTTAACTTTTTCGCATAAGCGCAGAAAGCATTGAGCAACTGGGCCCGTTCTCCATCCACATCGTTCAGCTCCATCGGCTGTTGCTCCATCAGCTCGAGTCGTACCAGGGCCAGGTCGATTCTTCGACCCAGACTAGGATGGTGGTAAAGCGCTTGTACGTTGTTCACGTAGGCCAGAAGCATGTCCAGGAGGTGGCGGTCTTCGTCGCGCGATAGCTGCGGCTCGAAGAGGCGGTGAGCCGCCGCGTCGAAGAACACAGCTACGCGATTCCATGAGTCATTTCTTTGTTCACAACTCCAACCAGTCCGATGAACTAATGAAATTTATCATTTACCCAATTCGATGGTGAGCTGCTCGGGGGCACTTTTTTTCTCCGCGCTGTTGCTCGCCTCGTCGGAGCTCTTTCGACGACGAGGCCAAAATCCCATACCTTGCAGAGAGTCGTCGATGATCCGCTCGCGTTGTTCTGCGGATGGGATCCGCTGACGCTTTATAATATGGGGCTCGCCGTACGACGACGATCTTATCTGGATTCGGTGCTTTTCCAGGAGATCGAAATCCTTCTCTCTCAGTGGCGTTATTTCGAAGCTGTCGTTCTCGAGGAAGACGAAACCGTGCTGATTCGAAACGGAATAAACGTCGGTATTGATGAGTGGTAATATTACTAAGGTATTGATATTATTAAAAACTAACCACCGATCCGGTATCGCATAAACTAACGGCGGCACTGCTGAACGAATCTTCCTTTAAATAATGGCAATTCGAACGATTTTCCAAATGAACTTTTCTCCCGTACTCGTTGTTCGTGTCAAGCTTCCAAACTTCGAAATTCGGTGCTAGCAAATTTTCATTTCTCTCCAGCAGTAAGTCTATCTGCTGGCCGAATGCTCGAAAAGTCAGTGGCACCTACGAAAATACAAGAGATTATCCGGTTCAATGAAATGAATTTCTCGTAGATCGACTTCCGCTTTGGCTTGCTTGCTTGCCAGTACCGTTGCGTTTCCACGGCTTCGTAAAATCGGTAAAAGAACAACTTCCAGATCCTCGCCATTGGAACGGGCCCGTTTCACCAACTGAAAAACTAACAGAGCTACAAACAGAGCAATGCAATTCATGGCGATGGTAAAAGTGCACGAAACGACTGCAATTCACGGCCAGTGTATGTCATTCCTTTATAGCCGCTCTTATCTCTGCTTTGCGAAACGTAATCGCCGTAAGAATTCCCCAGGTATAACAACATAAGGTGCATCGCGATGCTGGTGCCACTATTATTAAGTCATTGACCTTGCCAGCTCTGAAATAAAGCAAAAAATCCAGAACCCATGAAGCATGACACAATAAAACGGAACTGCTGAAAACAAATTTCTTTAAAAACTGCATTTCCTTCAACGATGGGAGAATCGCTTCCATTGTACCAGGAATTGCAATTGAAGACTGAGATATTTTATTGCTTTTTCCGCCGTTAAATACTTTACTTTTCTTATGTACAGATATTTCTCCAGGATCTCATAGAACATTAAGTACTATGAGAACTGAGCTCTTTAGGACGTCCGATTTTCTGTCAATGATGACATGGTGATAGGAGAAAAAATGAAAGAGATTTTGCTTGTTACAAAAATCTTAGTATTAAAATATTCCAATAAAAACAATAAATAATAATGGTCAATAATACAACTAATAGAAGGTTCGGCAGTGTATGTAACAGCTATACTTTGCAGGTGCCTGCATCGTTTACGATATCTACGTGTTCATTTTTTCGACGTATGTATAAGGGTACTTCGATATAAATAATCCGATTGTTTCTATACAACGTATGGTTTGATTAACTTTTTACACTATGAACGCACTTAAAAAGTGACAAGACATTTCTTGCGTCTACGGGAATGCCATGATTAATAATTAACTTTTGTTTTCGCAACTTTACATTTTTAAAAAAACGCGCTACTTTCAGACATATTCAAGTACACGCGACATTTTTTACTGTTAATTTTTATCAAGATCATTTATTATGTTGTAGCTCTTAAATTTAACGATGCACCAGTTGAAAAATGTTCAACGCTCGCAAAGATCGCTCGTTCTTTCGATACACATTTCGTCAGTTCCTTTTACACGTTTGTTTTTTTATTTTGTTATATTCGAAACGATTGTAACAATTGTATTATTTGCTGTTGTCGTCATTACAAAACAAGCAGCGGTGAACACTTTGGTTAAGAGACTTTCCATCAGCTGGATGAAAGATGCTGTTGCTTACAAAATTCTAAAATGCTAATTTTACAACGAACACACAAGATGCTCCGACAGTAACCAAACCCTTCACTGTCGTTTTTCATTTTAGCTTTGTTTTATTCGATAAGCTAGAACACAATGAGACACGCCTCAACCGAGCTAGCGTTTTATGTATAAGTTTCGTTAAGCATTAGTAGCTTAAGTAAAAAGACTACAAGATTCAGTGAAAAAGATGTTTCGAGGGTTGCTTCACGTGTGTTGAACCTTAATTTCAATGGTATACGAGAGTTGACATTTCAAAAGTACACTGTCCTTATACTTCATTTTGAAAATATCCAGTCTCCCAAGTGCTAGTATAAATCTTTCTGTTTAAATTACATTATAATATTTGTCAATTTTATCTTTTTGTCGGTTACGCACTTTTCCTATATAACTCTTGGTTTTCCTTGCATACGACGGTGGGATATACATTGGTTTACAACATCAGACAAGCATTAGCAAATTATCGAATCAACCAGCTATCCCGTAATCCATATCTATACCGTTATAAACGTCAAAATTGAAAAATTCTCCTAATATCATATACGAACTATCATGCGACTCGCCTTTAAACTGGCAATTGTACCTAGGGACAATAATCGAACCCGAGCGACACAATATAATTTTTCTATACCGTCAATAATACAGCTATGTTTCCGTTTTACGCTAGACAAAAACAGCGCTTCTCATTTATACAATAACTAAACAATAAAAATAATAAGAAGTAACCAAAATCGGGCCTTATATCATTTTAAAGAGACGCTTTTTGATTATTTACGCTGATTTACTAAACCGTATCCTAATCGAATTAAAAGATCATATCCAAGTGCAACATAAGAGTACAAAATGTATTTAAATTACAATGAAAATATCATCGCATGTAGGCTTTTACATAGGAAAAAATCTAATTATCATCAATAAAATTAAGCCTACAATTGAATGTTTCATTTTTCTCATAGAAGAAAACGATACCATAGTACCGTGCGCAAGTACTTCAACAGTACAGCTATAAAAATTTGTCATATAATTAATAACGATCCTACAGCGTCGAATATATCATCATCATGTAAAATATTAAAAAATCAACAATACGAGAGAAATTATCTCGCGTAAAAATATACGATTAACAGTCGTAATAAAAAAATTCGTCACGAGAACTTATCAAAAAGCGTCTCTCCAATATCAAAATTAGCCTTAACTGAAAAAGTGTAAAAAAAAAAGAAAAAACGGTCGACGAGCGAGTCGTAGATGCTTTAGTCCAAGACTAAAACTTAGCTATTTGTACAAAAAGGGAGCATCATCTACGTGCTTCCCTCATATTATCCTGCTCTTCGAAGAGGATCCCCCCGTGTCTATCAACACCTATAATTAGAAAAGAACTCCCGATCGTCCCGTTACGATTGTTCGTCATTCGCCGGTGGCCATTGGTTGTGGTGTCCAGACTGATGATTCCAATCCCAGTCCTTGCCCTTGGGTCGGAATTTTGAGCTTGCCGCTGCGGTAGCTACAGCAGCTGCAGCGGCCGGGTTTGGGGTAGGCCAGTCTCGGTGAAAAAATTTCTTTTTAAAATGATGCCTCTCGGGATCGGTCTGACGCTGATATTTGAGTGGCACCGACGACGACGACGACGACGATGAGGAGGAAGAGGACGAGCCGGACGCTTGGAGGCCGTGGGCACCGTTCGTGCTCGCCGGACGGGGACTACCCGGTGACGGCGTACGAGGTGGTCCCAGAGCCTCGTCCGGCGACGGGACAATCGGAGGTGGTCCAAGGACGGCGCTATCCGAGCCAAGCCCGCTGTCAGGACTCGTATTGACGCCTTCCGTTGAACGACGGCGCTTATCCAGTTCTGTCGATGCGAATGCCACTAAGCGATCGAAGCCTGAACTTATACGGTCCTGCCAATCTGTTTCTGCGTCTGTAAGTTTTTTAAATTCAAGAGGACTTGGGTTAGTTGACCAATGTTTCGTCAATTCCTTAGTTTGCTCGAATTGCAGGTAAGAAATTCCGATTGAAAACTATGGAATTTCGAGCAAGACGTTTTTTTACTGCTAAGAGCAGAGGAGGTTAGCAATCTGTTAGGACACAATTTTTATAGATCTTATATTTTTCCAAGCATTTGCGTATATAATGTTAATGCATTTAGAACGCACATACACATATATATTTATATATATGATTATTATTGGCTTGTACCAATGTAAGTATACGAGAAATGATTGAAGACGTTTTCAATTGAACTTTCTTACCGATCTTGCGGATGAACAATTGAAGATGTTGACTATCAATGAGAACTTATACGTATATTTAAACGATATTCTCATAAAAATAAGCCATCGTGAAAAATATATATCAGAGACGTATGCAGGTGTGTATGCTGCTTGAGACGGAGCGAATCAGTACGGAATACAATGAAAATACGGTTTAAATCAAAACTTTTGTCATTTTAACAGACATAACAATCGAATTGGAGGTTAATAAAAACGAATAAACTGTTCGGTTTCCTAGAAACAAAGCAAAAAATTAAAAAAAAAATGTACCTACATACTCTTTTCCGTCTTGGTTTCTTTTTTTTCTCGTCATTACTTGTTACATTACTTAATTCTGCATGCAAGCATGCAACGTTTCACATGTAGATTTTTCAAAGCAGCCCAAAATTTTGGAAATTTTGGCTTATTTTCATGATAGTATCGAGAATGCCGCATGACTTTCAGAGCGACATTATGAGAAAGAGAGAAAAAACATGAGATTAGATAGATTGGACAATCTTAAATTTGGAAAACAGTTTTTTAGATTGCTTATTCATGCCACGGATTTACAATATACTCTACAAAATAAAACAATCTAACTACGTGAAAGATAAGAAAGTACCACACTCAAAGAAAAAACAATAACGACAAGAATAAGCGATAACTGTATGATATAAAAATGACACACAAGTTGTCCACGTCTGGTCCAGAAGTCGTTCGTCTTGCGGAGCACAGTTCCTTTTTGAGCAATCTAACCATACACAGATCCGCGCTTCTTCATTGCGACGTCTTTCGATTTGGGTACGTCAGAGCTGAAAAAGCCACTCTGCATTTCTTTTCCATAAAACGAACGAATCCGTAAATGAGCGTTACTTTGTAATTAAAAATAAATGATGGGGTGAGTTTCGAATAACTGATTGCGATCTTTTTGCTTTTTAATAGTAAAAAAGAGAAATTTGAAAAAGAAACCCGTGGCGGGTTAAACTCACCGACGAATAAGAAATCAACCCGAGGGCAGCCAAACACTTTTGTCTGTATATACTCCGTCTGTTCTGTGCCCGTTCTCAATCTCTCTTTCTATATAAAACAAGCTGCACGGGGGGGTTGCGATCGAGATTGAGTATTGTGACAGACAGAGCTAACCAACATACAGCTACAGTGCATCTAACAAATACACTAAACAACAACAAAAAATAAAAAATATAAATAAAGGTTTAGAGTCCAGCTCCAATAAGATCAAACAAAAGAAATACGTTTTATAGTAAGAGATATAAGTTAAGAGAAAAAAAAACTACAGAGATAAACGATAAAATGTAGTAAAGTTTCGCATTGAGTGCATAACATAACTCAAAATGCAGAGGCAGTTAAATATAAAGCGAAAACAATAATAAACATAATTGCGAAGACAATAAGCATGAGATCAGCGCCTTAAATACTAATAGAATATTATCACTTAGTCAACTACTAATTTATAGGATAGAACAAAGATTGAAGTATGAGTTGAATTGCTTTATTCCGAACGATTCCAAGTCCTTTTTTAATGTATTTAACAATTATTAAATTAAATCTTTCATTTAGCATCATTAAAAATCGATTTCTTATCGTGTATATTTATACATCTAATTAACTTTGCATATTCATCATGTTTCTGATCGTAAATATTCAACACGTAATTACTCAACATTTTACATTCTTATTTCTAATTAAAAAATTATTAAATGTACGCATGTATATTTTTTCAGTAAAAGCTCTTTGAATTCTCATAGCGCATACACACACATACCACCATTTGCAATAAAAATTGTGTTAGCGTTGTTATTAACCATTTGCTATTTTATAATTTATACTCCTCATTCGCTTTGACTCGAGTCAAAGCAGGTATACCTGTGTTTTTGTTTTTATATAATTTGTACATGAGCGTATGTATATATGTTTGTACTGTTACATATGTTCGTGTCTATGTACAAGTTTGTGTACTTACCATCGTCGCCGTGACGTTGCCGAGGATTCGTTATATGCGGCTCGTCGACGAGTGGCGTTGATGTGTTCGAATGGGGCTCAATGAGTGGACTTAAAGGAGCGCCACTCGTGCTTACAGTCGAGATGATTGCCTCCGTTTTTAGAGACATTGCCGGCTGGCTCTGAGGTGTCACGGCGTTTGCACTATTGCCACTCGAGTGACCACCATTCGAATATCGATGATACGGTTGATACCTACTATTTAATAAGATTCATTAGAGCATTAGAAGCGCATTAAAATAGCACTGGATTAATGAATTGTTATACCTTCTATTGCTTGTGGAAGTGTGCTCCGTTTTAATCGAACTATTGCTATTTTGGTTATTAAGCATTCTCGCGTGTAAAGTGGCAGCTAAACCTTCTAACGGTGGATCCCCATTAGCTGGTGCTGGCTGTAAAGATTGCACTGCTGGTGTAGTAGTATGAGATTGACTAATGGACGTAGAAGGATTGTCAGCAAAATACGATTCATGATAAGGCTTGATATCTGCACGTGGCAATTGAACCGGAGTGTACCTAATATAAAATATAAAGACTCATGAAATATTTGGATTGATTAAACATTTGTTCAGGTTTCCTATAAGACCTTTACACTTACCTTTGTGATTGATTCTGCTGCGGAGGATATAAAACAGATGATCGAGAAGACGGATTCGAGGGAGTAGGTGTTGTCGAAGCTGAAGGAGTTGGTGCATAGCTTGCCACATGAGCTAGTGTCGCTAAACCCGTCTCACCCTCGGCACTCGCAGGCCGACTAATGGGAGAGTATGCGTTGTCTGGTCTACCCATTACACTCATGTCCACCGCCGCATTGATGATGGTTTGGTTTGAGATCTCCAGAGTCCGCTCGATTTCGCCACTTACAAGGTCACCTATCGTCCGCGTGCCCAACAGACCACCATTGCCAGTACCGCCAGGTCCTGGTCCGTTTCCTACAGTACTGGGCGGATGCATTCTTGTACTACTTTCAGCTCGACTGGCCTGTTGCTGTTGCTGCTGTAGTTGCGGGTGGCTGTGGTGGTGTTGTGAATGGTGAATTTTTACTTCAGTTACGACCGAATTCGAAGGACCAGACTGTTGCTGCTGCTGTTGTTCAGAGGATCCAGACGGATGCGGCGTTGTTAAACGTTCCTGAGAGAGATGTCGACGAAGAGCCATCTTAGCGGGCGATACCTTTGAAGCAAATGTGAGCTTTGACTTTTTTTAAACATTCTCAAAGTAACGGCTAAGAGCTTTCATGCGATTTACAAGTTTTGTCTATGCATACGCGTGAGACGTTTAACTTTTAATTCAGCAGAAATTCGCTTGCTTCTTGTCCATTACTTTGAAAATAACATCAACTTATTATGGTAGTCCAAAGTTTTTTTCTCAATAAAGAAATCAGTGAAAAAGAAGAAAGATAGATACAATAATTAATGAAATCAGAAGTTAATAATCTTTCTTTCGGAGTACCATCAAGTTGTCATCAAAGCGATCAACATTCTCTAAAAAGGAGTACTATAAATTTAACTTACCTGCGTGTAATCCGGAGCATTGACGGTTTGAGGTAAAGCATGGCGTTTTCGTTCAGGTTCTCCGGGCACCAGGTTACCTTGCAATTGCATTTGTTGTTGTAACTGTTGTTGCTGTTGCTGTTGTTGCTGCTGTTTGCATCTATTTTGTTGGTCTTCATTCAGCACACTTGTGATGATGCTCTTTAATCTATCTTCGAAATTAGCCACCCGAGGTGGCTCCTGTCCGCCGCGATTAGTTGCATCGCGTGATGCAGATTGCGCTGGCACTGCTCCTGGCGTAGTACCAAAGCTGAGAGTAGCTTGAGGCAGTCTCGTTCTCGTAGGACCGGACGCTACTGTTGGTAAGGTCGTTCTACTCGGTAAACGGCCAGCTTCTATCTGTCGCCCAGTTTCTAAAATCTTCTGAGCAAGCAACTCAGGATTCTTTTCTTGTATTTTTCCGACGTCTGGAACGTCCGGCCATTCCTGTGACCGGGACCGACTTTCTCTGCTCTTTCGCGAGCCACTGCTCTTACTTACATGAGACGAATGCAACGTATGTTGCTGTTGTTGTTGCTGCTGCTGCTGATGCTGCTGATGCTGCTGCTGTTGTTGTTGCTGTTGTTGTTGTTGCTGCTGTTGTTGTTGCTGTTGATGCTGCAAAATTTGTTGTTGCTGTTGTAAATGCTTACTTTCTCTATGTTGCTGTTGCTGCTGATTTGTCGATTGTTTCTCAATATTTGATCTCTCTATTACAGTTAACTCTTGTTCTAATTTGTTCACCTGCAAGATTACAAAATGTAAATAATTTAGCTCAGCTTACATAACGCATCGACATCGTGCATTGAAAAAATTTAAACGAAATCGAAGTAGTACCTGTGAATGCAAACGTTTTCGATGCGCAAGAGTGGTTGATATTTCTTTCAGAATGTATTCTTTAGTGAGAGGCTGTGACGGAGGAGGCCCAGTACTTGTTCCTGGTTGACTGAACTTCTCTTGCAGCTCTTGGTGTCTTAATGTTGCTAATCTATTTTGTTCAGTCTCTATCGTTGACACCTGAGCTTGCAATTTGCTCGCTTTAGCCTGCAGTTGCTTATGTCGCAGAACGATCTCCTTAGCCTTGGCGAGAAGATCTCCCGGTGACGTTGCATTAATACCTAATTCGGTCATTCTTGCTTTTAAAAGAGCGACACTATCATCGATCAAGACTTTAATTTGCTTCTCCAATTGGGCAGCTCTTGACTGCAGTTTGGAATTTCTATCTCTTTCTTTTGCTATGTCTGCATTTACAGAAGCTCTGAATGTTGGATTTTTTAACGAATCTAACATCGCCATAAATTGATCCCTAAATTTTATACGTAAAGAAATTAAAAATTTATATTTAGAATTAACGTAGGTGAAAGCATCTTCGAAATTTACCTGTATAAATCTAAAAGTATTTGCAAAGCATAAGGTGTATCAGCCGGCGCTGCTGGAATACTCAACTCCTCGTGTACCAGCGCGGTATTAGTCTGGAGTGTGAGTGACAGCGACGTCAGCTGTTGATCCACAGTGCCTGGTGCCGGTGGTGGTTTTTTCCCAATTGCTTGAGGGGAGGTGCTGAGCAGTGTTTGACTATGCAGCAGATCCAAGCCCGTGATATTAATAGTTTTCTTGGACTTTGTCTTTTTGATACCTCGACCACGTTGCCTGCCTCTCGTTGATTGTCGTGCCGTAGTGCCACCATTAGCTGCTTTCCTGCTTAATTTCCGACGCATCTTTGGTTGTCGTCGCGTTTTCACCGAATGCTCTTCGTCGCCATCCGAATCGCTAGTTGGTATTTTGTTGCTCCGAATTGTTTGGACTGTTGTCTAGTTGGCGAGATAGATCTCTCTTCGCACGTTCACCTCGCTCTTCTCCACGTCTCGAAACCCTACTGTTATTGCTGGCAGTGTTTATCACAGAATCCGAATGGTCATCTAGAGCGCCTTGCTTGTTGTTTTTCAAACGATTGAAGTACCGCTCGAGCTTTGTCCGATCGATGACGTGCAAATAGTAAGAAACAGGCTTTCCAGTCCACGAGACTGAACCCTTTAATGGTGACATTTCCGAAACATGCATTATCGTACCAATATCTAGACAGACATTGAATTTTAGTTATTAAAGAAAAAATAAAAATATTAAGACATTACGCAAAAGTATATTTACCACTAAGATTCCGATCTGTTATTCTAAAATTTAATGGACAGAAAGACTTTGATGATACGATACGTGCTCCATCTCGTAAATCAGCAAAACGTTCCTTTAACTGATGATCTACTGTAGGCCCGAATGCAAAATTATTGACAAATACTATGGTGGCCCCTGTAATACTTTCTCTATGTTCATCAGCAAGGAAATCGCCTTTAATTAAACGGTATTCTCCGCAACGCTTGCCATACCAATTAAGCCATTTACGAAAATTAACTTCCATGCTCTACAATTGAAACAAAAGATGTGAATAACAATTAACTAATTATAAGATTACTTATTTTTTGTTTTAATTTTTGTATACCTCTGCATATTTTGAAGGTACATCAGCCCTTTCTACACCAATGCAGATTTTACAGAAAGTAGCAGCAGCCATTTGAAGAACTACCTGACCAACACCAGAACCTAAATCTACAAAGACGTCATCTTCAGTTACATCAACTTGATCGATCATCTGGCAAACTAACTCATAACTAGTTTCTCCATAAACTTCAGGTGAAAAAGGTTCGTACTGATTTAATTTATCAGGTTCAACAACAGCTTGATTGTACGTCTGCTGCAGTATGTGTCGTAGCAACCCTCTACTTGGCCTCTTGTTTAATCTTTGAGATGGTAAACTTGTACCTTTCTCCTAAAATAATCAAAGATTATGTTAGTTGTACGTCAGCAATGAATTACATAATTTTTTTAACTAAGGATTAAATGATAGTATATTTACCAATTGTACTAAACTATCAATAGCTCTGTTGAACCTATCACATAGATTCTTCATGCTTTCATAATCACGTGTATCATAATTGCAAAGAATGTTGTTCTCCAGAGGCAATTTAAGGTCAGGTAGATCTTCGCAAACCCACCTCATTGTTTCCACTACATCTATAGCCCCATCGTGCCGATCCTTAGGAAAATAAAAAATATTTATTTTTCAGCAAATGTTTAGACTTGTCAGTTTAAACATTGTGATTTGGCTTTTAATATGTAATATTTGAATGCCAATTGAATTTCTGTTGCTCACAAATACCAAGATAATAATAATGATATAGTAATAAAAGTATGAAATTACGAGGAATAAAATAAAATGAACATTCGAAATGATCCTACTCCGAAAGAAAAAAGAAAAAGGAAAAAGGAAAAAGGAAAAAAAAAGACAAAAGTTGATCGTATTTTTTTGTTATCGCAGCCACCAAGCAGAGTTGAGCTCGGCCACCGACTAGTGGCGCTTCAAAGAGCGCGAAGCGAAGAGCGAAAAGAAGAGCAAGCGCGAGAGTCTACCTAGCAGCAAATGCAAGAGAAAAAAGAAACGAGGTTACTATATACAAGCCGCGGTGAATAGCAGAAGCGTCAGCTAAGCCACGAGTGCACAGCACAACGCGCTGCAGCCTACCGCGCTGCAGCCTACCGCGCAGCGAGCTCCATACCTGCATACACATACACCTTCAGCTGTCTTAAGCATCGCCCCAATCTCTCTCTGCAGTCTATATCTACAGATATGCATATATATATATATATATACGGTACGACTAAGCTCGTGGCTCGTGGCTCGTGGCTCGCGGTTCGCGGCTCGCGGCAACGCCATGGCCTTCGGGCTGGAGAACCGTGCGCTATGTGTGCTGCTGACTCGACTTGTAGCTATACTTATGAATATATACTGCGACATGATAGTCGTTTTGTTCGATTCTGCATATACACATATAAGTATATGTTGTGTTTCTATATAGATATAAGCGGTTGGCTGCAGCTTTTTTTCTGCGCACCGCTGGTACCGACCGAGCGACTACTTCGCTTTAAAGGGACAACGGATGCAGGATGCACTCTTAAGGACTGCATCTTTGCAAAACATACACTCGGTTTTTACAACCAAGTCGAGACAGATATAACGAGTTTGCTCATCTTATCGAACTTTCGGTCGTTCGATTTATTATGTAATTAGCTACTGCATCACGACTCCCTCTCTCCTACTTTCTTGGCTTCGATTCCACGCGTGTTTACAAACTAAATGCAAGCGAACTTCGAGCTAACTTCAATTCGCGACATTCTACGCGTCTCCGGACGCGAATTTGAGTATGAATATGCAAAACTCAGGCTTTCGGGTGAGGATGGCACCTGGTCGTAAAAGATCAGTTATTTTCGTTCGCAGCAAGCCAGACCTGTAGTGTTTACCAAAACAATTGCACAGCCGCGCTATAAGCGCGAACCATGTGTTCGATCAGAAGCACCTTGTGCTCTACCTCGTGATCTACAAGGGACTTACGTTTCCAGAGCCGGAGGTGAGCGGCCACTGGTAGACGATGGAGTCGGCCCCCGCCGGAGAGTGGAGTCTGAGCTCCATGGCGGCGCGCTGCGGCAGCAGGTCTGGTGGTGCGCCCGCGGCGCAGCTCGCTCCGCCTCGCCACTTCGCCGACGAAGACGCTCGCCTCGGTTGCTGTTCCAGTGCTGCGGTCGCACTGTTCTTCGCGCAGTCGACGACGACGACGGCGACGACTTTCGAGCCCGTGACGTAATCGGCCACTAGACTGCGCTCAAGGTATCCACTACTCGTTTCGCACGCGCTCAGTCGAGGTTACGCGCGAACACACACATACACACGCGAATGCACTCGCACAGTCGCAAGAGCGCGCAAGGCTCTGCAGTCTAGGCAAGTTGAAGAACTACGATGACGATGACAATGATGACGACGACGACGACGAGGCACTAGGATACTGGCTTAGCGGGGCCCTCGAGCCCGCGCCTTCTTCTCGGAGGCACTTTCGCGCGCATCAAGAACAGATCTCTTCCCTCTCACCTCTATCTATATCTAGATATATTCGTGTATAAGAGAGAAAAAGAGATAGAGAGAGAGAGCAGAGCGGTCGGTCGCGTGAGCGGTTATATATATAGGTATCTTTGTCGTGTCGTAGTGCCGTCTCGCTCTCGGTAGCAGCTCTACCGCCGCGCAGCGCAGCGAGCGAACGAGCGAACGAACGAGACGGAGATACTCGAGCCGAGAGATAAATAGATATGGACGACCTCTTCTCCTCGCTATGTACTACACTGGCATGCACTCTGTCTCTCTTCGCTTTCTCACGTGCCTACGAGAATCGTTTGCTGTCTCACTCGATCACTCTTCCACGAAAAAGTGCATATTCTCGAACGGTAGCACTCGCTTGCAGCCGCGCACACAAATACACGTACACAGAGCCAGTAGAACTTCTTTCCGCTGCCATGCGCGGGGAGACGCTCGACTCTTCTTCCTTCCTGTCCGAAGAGTTCTCTAGCGACTCGAACGCGCGTCTCTTGCTCGGCTAAGACGACGCGTTGATAATTCGGTTGGAGATGCGTACACACACGGGGTCGACGCGATAGTCGTGGTAGACGACGACGCGCTGCGTTGACGGCTCTCGCCTCGTCTCTCTCTCTCTCTCACTCACTCGCGGCGGCCGCTGCACCACGCAGAGCAGAGTCGAGTCGAGCGACGAGCCGAGTCCGAGAGAAAAACACACGGGCGGAAGGCGTGCGCGCGCACGACTGCTGCCTACTTAGTCAGTATTCTGTTCGTTTGCGCTAAGAGGGGAGTGGAGGGGGGTGACGACATCAAAACATGGCGTCACGCTGTATCTTCCAAACTCGCGCTATCTTTTTCTAACTAATACCACGACCTGTCATTCTCGCTCTCTCGCTCTGGAGTGCCACTGGTAGTCTACCAGTGTCATCGTCGTGCAGGCGATGTTGTGTGTGGGTTTATATTCGATAGCACTATAGGAATAGGAATAGCACTTATAGGACTATAGTATAAGTGTAAAGGCCTGCGCTCTGCCCTGCGCATTGCCCTGCCACTGCTGCTGCTTTGCTGAATATAGTTATATAGCATATATTATGTGTATGTAGTGCAGGATGGATAGAGTGCGTACCTGCACAGCGCTCTCGTGGCGACGTTGCCGGCTTTAGCGCTTACACACTCAGTATAGCTATATATATCTCCTTCGAGATATTTTCATACGTCTTTCTCACACTTATTCTTTAAATATACCTATACATCATCCTGGCTCGTGTCTGAATATCGTCTGCGCTTAAGAGATGTGCATAGGCAGCTAAGCGACACGTGTGTTTTTCGCACGCTGCCTTACTCTCTTGAGCGGGCTTTCTGCTGTTTGTTTTGCTTCTCAACGGCACAATCGATCATTTCGGAACAATTCATTCATACGACGTACTGATCACCGGATATTAATATTTTCGATATCAATCTGAAATTAATAATTATACGAATTTATGAAAACTAGATCGTTATTCCGAATAAAAGGAATCATCAATTTCATAAAACTGTAACAAAATCATCTTCGCTTATATATATCAATCAATATTCAGATATGTCGATAGGCCCAAGTCGTGGGTACATATATCATTGTGCAAACTTATGTGACCACGTTTACCCTGATTAACATTTTGAACCCCCCCCCCTCTTTGTTGCTGTTACATTCGGGCATTTACGCGTCAAGTGCGCGTTAGGTGTAGAATACCTGCAGCTGCGCGAAACACCCCTCTGCAAGGACAGCTGACCATAATATATACATACTACCTATACTGCATATGTGTAGGCATGGTGTTTTAATTTAAAATTTTGTTCTTTTATCGAGCGATGGCCAGCGATAGTGTATACGTGAACAAGTGCTTCTTAATTAAATGCTGTTCCAGTAACAGGTTTTCTATTGAATGTGTAACTTTGTACAATATATTATGATACACATTGTATCTATAATTATGAATGTATTTAGTCAAATATTCGCTTCCAAGATTCTAAAACCAATGCGACTTCAGCTTTGAATTTTTGCGAAAATGGATAAGAAAGTTACATCTTTTGTATCTGAGCGCGGCAAACTTGCTTTTCGATCTCTCGCTGCGTGGGTGCTGGTGGGAGTGTAATATCTCGAAACTACGGGAAAATACGCGTCAATCTTGGCAACTATGCGCCGAGTCCTTCCCCTACAATGTATCTGTCTATTCTCCTCCCGTTCCAACGTCCGATCGCGTGCGCACTTACGTGTACACTCACCTCTTCCGAGCAGCAAATACCATACGCGTGCATAACCAGCATAACGCGTGTGTGCCGTGTGCCTACCTTCCATCTCCTACATAAATATAAACTCATGCATATACCTATATAGAAATGTGTGTGTACACACAACCACCCGCACGAATGTAACATCGTACACCGGCGCGCATGCGCCACTCAAACCTTTCAACTTTAGTTTTGGAACTTAGGACTTGGGACTTGGGACTTGGGACTTGGGACGGTTCTAAGTATTGGACTGACAGTTTCGTTGCTGTTGGCTGATGCCGCTGCTGCAGCTACGCAGCGAGAAAAAAATTAAAGGCAACGTCACTGGCCGCGTTATACGCACATGCACAGCTGCTCATCCTATCCTATGTGTACGTGATTAAAAGCACGCCTGCACGCGTCTCTGCTCTCTGTGAGAGAGAGAGAGAGAGAGAGAGAGAGACGAACCTTTCGCGCGTAATATGTGCGTATGTATTTTAAAAATAAAATAAAAAGACTGCAGTAACAGGAACGTTGTTGCACTAACCGACCAGACCACGTGCACATGCAACTATTCGCATATTTTATAACCTGGTGTCGTTGCTGGATTATCGTAACTAGTTTCGGTGTTGTTGTTTTTGTTACAGTTGTATACAGTTAAAAATAGATGTTTATCACTTGACTCTTGTAAGATAGAAGAGTCCCGTTTGTTGTTGCAATATTTTTTCCGGTATTTTTTCCGGTTTTAAAATTGCTTAGATTTGAATTCAAATTTTTCTGTACGACATGTCAGATACGGATCAGATTTATACAAATAAGCAAATATCGTGATGTAAGGGGAGTTAATAATGTAAATATATTATTGCAGTGCACAACATTGTCAATGGCATGCAATCGTTGGAGATATTTGATTTTATAATATTCCTATTATTATTACTTGAATAATGCTTTCAAAGCAACGTGTCATAAATCTAAATGGCAAAATATGATTCGTCCTCCCTCCCTGTCTCCCGCAAAACAAACGGGACATAAGTCTCGTAGCGCTTGTCACGTAGGCACACGTGATACGCGCCGCCTGAGCCGAGAAGTACATTGAGTTCTCGCCCTATCATTCATCCAATATATCTCGGAAGGTGCTTTTTAAAGCCGTTGCCCCTATGATGAAATATTTTCTATTTCGAAATTGAAAACTGCATCGGTCTATTTTAGCGACCATTCAAGCTGCTTTGATTTTGATTGTATACAGCAGACACCTTCATCCCAGTTGGCCCTTGGCCGCTGCCGGTGCGGAGAGACCGAGAGCCCAGAGACCGAGAGCCCAGAGACCCCGAGTCCGAGATCTGAGAGCTGAGAGCTGAGAGCTGAGAGAGATTTTCGAAGAATGCGTTGATGGCTGTGACACCTCATGGAAGCCACGAGAAGCTAGTCCTGCATATACGTGTATATAGCTATATAATACAATACAGTGTACACGATTACTCGTACTACTCGTAGTAGTTCAGTTCAGTACAGACTACGGAGTGAGGCCGCCAGAATATCATTAGTCGACAAGACGATCCGACAGTGAGTCGACGTCAACGGTTTTTCGATTGTCGTTTTGTGCGGCAGTTGAGCGAGGAGCCGCAGTAACCGAGCTCGTCTTTTCCGCTCGAGGACGATACTTTTTTACATTGTAAATAAATTGTTTCGTACGATCAGCATATATACATATAGTATTAGTATTAGATACTTATTTACATAATACATATACGGGAGCCGGGAAGCCATAATGACGGAAGAAATAAAATTGGACCATCGAGCGAAAAAACGCATCAAGGAGGTGAAGAGGAAGGCGAGACCTGGTGAGTGTTTGATTCGTATAAACATAACCTAAGTATGTGCATACCCATGCGTATGGATACTGGTTGCTGATATTCTTGCCGATACTCTCCTCCTCATAACCTATACATTTGACGCGCTAATGGTGTATTCGCGACATTTTGAGGAATAAATATATATAGGCGATATTACGATCTAAAGGCACGAGTATTCTCGATTACATTGCTTGCTGCCATTTCCAATGTTTACTTACAGGTAGTCCGCGGTAAACAGTTAAAGCCTCATTCGTCTCTGTCATCCTCTATTTTGTTTCGTTATTGTCTGAAAATTATGTAGTTTTCTCGAAATCGGATTTATATTTTAAACGCTCAATTTCAAAGGTAGCACGTTCCTTTACGTAATAGAAGTGAGATTAAATTCTTTTTGTAATTGTTAAAGCGATGTTGCGCTCTTATAATTATCGTTTTTGAGGAAAAATGAAAATGGATCAGTTTCGTGTAATACTAACTTTTATTTACTTAGCGAGTAATCAAAGAAGATTTGGTGGGACAGGAGATCAGTTACGCCCAATTAATACATTATGGAATTATAGAGGCTATTCGAATTTAATCTATTAGTCAGATCTAATCTTCAAGAAGTAATCAATGTATTGGTATATTATTAGCTCTTCCTAGCTATTGTCTGATAGTGATCTAAATCTGTTATTATTCTATTGAAACTTTTAACAATATTGTGATCTCTAATAATTTGTTTACAGAACTTGCAGACAAAGCAGCTTGGTCTCAACACAACTACAGTAAAAAGTTCGAACACTTTTGGAACTTTAAAGATAATGTCGACAGAATTGTTGAGTCTGAAGTTTTACCTGAAGAATTTATTAGTAAATATGAAAAACCTTATATACCTGTGATAATAAAAGGTGTTCAAAATGACTGGAAGGCCCAGTACAAATGGACAATAGAGGTAAATATATCAATTTTAAGTATACTTATAGCATATTCATATTTAACTGAAAATTTATAAAGAATATTATTTTCAGAGATTGGCCAAGAAGTATCGGAACCAAAAATTTAAATGTGGCGAAGATAATGAAGGATATAGTGTTAAAATGAAAATGAAATATTACATTCGTTACATGCAGAATAATGAGGATGATTCTCCATTATATATCTTTGACAGTTCCTTTGGCGAACATCCTCGAAGAAAAAAGTTACTGGAGGATTATACAATTCCAAAGTACTTCCGTGATGACCTCTTTCAGCATGCAGGTGAACATAGGAGACCACCTTATCGTTGGTTTGTTATGGGTCCTCAACGATCTGGTAATTTTATTATTCAAATCAATTATATATCAGATCTCAGTTGATTTTTAATGGAGTTGACTTAATTAACTTAAATTTAATTGACTAAGATAATAATGTTATAAAATTTCACAAGATATTTAATCGAAATTGACAATTTAAAAACAGGTACAGGGATTCATATTGATCCTTTGGGTACTAGTGCCTGGAATGCTCTTATTTCTGGACACAAAAGATGGTGCCTGTTTCCTACTCATACTCCAAGAGAACTTTTAAAAGTGACTGGTGCCGAAGGTGGTAAACAGAGAGATGAGGCTATTACTTGGTTCTCTGTTATTTATCCTAGAACAAAACTGCCAACATGGCCACAAGACTGCTTACCTATTGAAATTTTACAAAATCCTGGTGAAACCGTATTTGTGCCTGGTGGCTGGTGGCACGTTGTTCTTAATCTTGATGATACTATTGCTGTGACACAAAACTTCTGTTCACGAACAAACTTCCCTGTAGTATGGCATAAGTCGGTAATAAAATGTTTTTATTAAATTAAATTTAAACAAAATTACTTTATAACAAATAATACAACAGGAAATTGGAATTTGTAGGTACGAGGACGTCCGAAACTTTCTCGAAAATGGCTAAAAGTACTGAGAGAGAAGGAAGCTGAATTAGCAGCTCTTGCAGAGACAATCGACGTAAAGGAAGATACTGGTGTCGCAAGTGATTCTTCTAGTGGTTCCTCTAGTAGCTCGTCAAGTAGCAGTAGTAGCAGCCAATCGGAAGATAGTGAAGACGACAGTGGTCAAGAATCACTCAGCGCGCACAAAAAGAAAAAGAGGTAATAACAGTTTGCAACACAATAAACTTACGACGTAGTTTTATCAATTTAATTTCTTTATTTCACTGTGTTAACTTAATTTATACGAAGTTAATCGGGGTTTCTTTCTTTTTAACATTTTTAGAAGAAAACTGAACAACAGTCAACCCTGACAATGTCACATTTTTGGGACCTACAGAGACCTCAGACTGTACAGTATTAATCAACAATTATTGTTTGTACTAAGATTAAATATTATAATTATGACCACCTTTACGTTCATAATAAAATAAATGCTAGATAATGCCAAATTTGTTCAGTTATTTAAATATACTCTAAATATACTTCATTTAGGCGCATTTGGAATAGTACACCGTAATTCTAGCACAGGCATTTTCGGTGGATAAAAATGCGAATACAAAACAAATTCTTTTATTATGCTCATGACTCACTGGTAACGTTATAACACTTTAAAAGTCTATAAAATATCACGTAAAAGAATTGCAGCTACTTCCACACTATAATAGAATCTCATTTAAAATTTAATTTAAAATCCTACTTAAAATTAAATTAGCATAGCCTACTTATACGCGGTATAAAAATTCATTATAATATTTTAAAGTACTCAAAGTGAACAGTACTTTGTTAACAAATGTGGGTAAATCTGTCTGCCACGAATCTTACATAACGCACCCTAATTGAATTTTGTTTGTTACTTATTATTAAATGTTCTTCGCTGGATCCCTACCAGAGATTGGTAAAATCGAGGTAAATAAATAAGCGACAACTATCATTAAATAAATAAAATACTTTGTGTGCTAGCATTTTAGCGAGTTGCTCCTTTGGAAAGTCCTGTTGTCTCTCTTGTTGTAGCTCCACAGCCTCACTGTGCCATCACTTCATATAGAGCAGATGGCAGCCATGCAATGCACGAAATCAATGAATAATAGTACAAAAGCAAAATAATACAACAAAAATTCAATATAATACATTTTAGCTTGTATATATATGTATGATAATTTTAAGAGTTTTGAAAATTGTATTAGTCATGCAAAAACTTTTGTTAAGAGAAGAGACAGATTTTTTTTTATAAAACGTCTTAGCCAAATTGTAGCTAAATGTACGCGAGGGTGAAAGAGATGATGATAATTTCTATGAACTAACAAGCATGTGCATTATATAATACATGTAACTGCTAGAATATTAGCAGAGAACTAATAGAAAGAAACAATCGAAACTCATGGTTACAGCCAGGTGATGATGATGAAATGATGAAATTGACGATTAAAGTGATGAATTCGTAACACACGAGTGTTACATCAGATGTAACGATAATGTTTTATATTATGTAAAAAGAACATTCGTGAACAATTTTTTTAAATTCTAATTCAGCCTAGATATACTCTTTTTAAACAAGAAAACTAGTTTTCTAAGGAAATCGAGTTACTTTATTTGTACTTTTCCGTTTGCAATAATTTAGCCTCAAAATAGGATCAATATGCTGTCACAATTAATAGCCTACTGTATTTTAAAAAAATACATATTGCTAGTGGATTGATCAATCAATTTTTTGGGCACTAAAGGAAGATTCAGAAAATTGACTGGAACAAACTGGACAGCAGTAAATCACCCAAATACCTTAGACTACTTAGTAAAATAGATAAACATTGAACACAGACAATCAAACAGAAACCAACCAAGAGATAGAGATCAAGCGGATCAAGTTATAAAGAAACTGTGGATGTGGACATGGTCAAAGAAGAATCAGGTATGCGCCACAGCTTCACTTCCCCAGCGCTGCAACCAACGATCCAAGCCTTTATTATAACGTCCTATTAATCGACTTAAAGGGGATGTGAAACTTACCGAGAGTTTATTTTACCGATTACATATTATCTACATTCACTAACTATTTTACAATTTTCAAAATGGACTCTCATTAAAATTAAATTAATATGCAGTGTAAAAAACTGTTGGCATTGTGTTGTGTTTACAATATAATGAATTAATTAAATTAATCTTTTAGTGTAAAATAAACCATCAAAGTCGGTAAATTAACTACTTTTTCCCATCCCCTTGATAGAAAGGTGTGAAATGTGTGTTAAAACGTTTGGCCAAACCCGAAATCTGAATTAATAAAAAAAAAATCAAAGAGAAAAAAAAGGATAAAGGATCCCAAGTACCTTTGTTCGGGTGAAGCCTAGTGCAACAAGTACTACTAAATGAAAATGATAAAGTTCGTATGACTGAAGAGACTCACTTGCTCGCGGTAAAGATGTGCTGTTGATTGGTGACGGTTGCGTTGATAGCGGATGTGTGAGCGCGTACTTCACCAAGAAGCGAGCATTCAGCCGATTGATCGCCGAAATTTGGAACTGACCACGCTCGAAGAATTCCGCCACGACAGCCTGATATCATTACGGAGCCGCTGTTAATAAGGCACAATCCAAGGATCCAATCTTTATGAGCGTTATTCAGAGATTGGACTAATTCCATCCTGCTCAAGTCCCAACGTTTAATGCACATATCCCTCGACCCTGTTGGAAAAAAATTTCCGCTTAGAATCGACGGGACACACGAGACTAATCATTTAAAAATGATAAATCGTACCAGAGAACAGTGTATTGCCGTAAGTAGCTAAGCACTGTACACCATCGTAGTGTGGCGGCGTTAAGCTGAGCGATTGCCCGGACATGTTTGGCTCGACGAGCGAGATCAGATGATCTTTGCTGCCAGTGATGACCCTTCCATCATCAGAAACACTTAGGCACATAACGGCGGCCGCGTGAGGCGTGCTAAGTTTGCCCACGTAAGCCAACTTCCTAAGGTCCCAGATGCGTACCTTGTCACTCGATGCTGTGTAGAGCTCGCGGTCATCCAGACCCAGAGCTAGGTCGTTAATAGTTGTTTCGCCGACGGGCATCTGCAGAGTCCGCGAAGGTGTCGAAAGATTTAGCGGACCACTCTGGGCCTGGCCCGAAGAAAATAGCGTCTTTACGCAGGTGTTACCTGCTCGCAGATCCCAAACCTTCACGTAAGCTGCGGAAACGCTGAAGAGTAATCGGTGAACAGAAGAGTATTTCACCACAACTACGTTGTTGGGGTGACCACTGAGGGTCATACTTTCAATGCCAGTTCCCAAATCCCAAACTTTCACGGTTCGATCTGTTAAGCAGAGTTAAGCAGAAAAACAAACAGTTGTAGCTTTCCTTATTTACGTTGCAAAAAATTCGTATACTATTTAAGATTGCAGTACAACCTTTGGAGCCACTGAATAGTAAATCATTCGTTGCGCAAATCGACAGGACAGCTTTACTGTGACCTTCGGCTACGTGAGTGCAGTGCAAAATCGCCCTGGGAACAGTCTGAAAAGATAACATTTACGAGCATTGACGCACATTATTTAAGAGACGTTTGAAGGCGACAAACCGAATTCTACCAACAATAATTTCACATTGTCGTGGTTATGTGTAGTTATGAGAAATATTTTCTATTATCTTTTTGCACAGGAAGTGCGTCAATGAAAGCCATTGCAAAATGCGAAAATAACGCGAGCTCGAGAGACGGGCACATTTGAAATATCATGAATTTATGTAACGTAATTAAAGTCAGTTGACTCACTTTTCCTTGATAATTGGAAATGACTCCTTTGGTAGGTTGGTGCTCGACGTGAAGCGTTTGCCTGCTCGCCGTTAATCTGGAGAAGACATTCTCTTCTCGACTGTTGAACCTTCTATAAGTAGTTGGAGATCCTGGTGGCGATGATATGTCCATGTGGGCTACCTGCTCCCTGATTAGGCCGTATGTTTGTTAGTTTAGCAAAAAGTTAGTTCAGCCAAATAAAGGCAATTCATAATTTTGTCTATACTTTCAGTTCTTAAGACAAATATCCATGCTTTAGCAATTATCCGTGATTTACGCATGCATTGAACATTTTTCTACTTTGAGTGTGCGATCAGATGGTTATTCGTGATGGAATTCCTCGTCAGGTGGAGAATGATAGATTAGAAACGAGAATATACGACAAGTAGCTGATGTTATCAATACGTTCTTTGTTATTGCTGTTATGCAATTCATTATGCAATTCTGTTTGAAAATTTAGTATTTTTTGCGTTACTTTTATGCCACAGTATGAACTTTCGATTATGCGCTAAAACACAGGATTTTGGTATGTAAATCGATTCATACGTGAAACGCATAATTTATGTTATATTTATTTAATAATACCTTTGAAGCTGTACATATATGTATATTTTTTGTTATATACAATTTTATAATACATTTACTTCGTATTAAACCTACAAGTCAGTTCTCGGACATTTTCAATAAACGACTTAGATACACAAGAATATTTACACACTTCTACGCTCGGCTTCATACCAATGCATCGATATATTTTTTCAAAGTTTATTTATAATGGGCCTATAGTGTCAATTCAAAATGTCATCAATTAATAAATGAATAACTCATTCGTAAATATTATTGTAGTTAATTAAAAAATTATATCTTTTAAAGGCGGTTGGTTCTCAAAGTCAATGTAAACATCAAATAAAAGGAAAACTTACGTATTTCATAAGTAAAACTAAAATAAAGTTTATCGTGAATAGTGAATGCAGTCCAACCAAGCTGGTATTTTGGGGAAGTATAAATCAACAGAGGTGCAAAATGACGGTAGGTGCGTTGAATTTTTGACAATTTTGCTTCTAGATGATCATTTCTCACATATAAACCAATCCGATTAAGGAGGCACATAATTCGTAATTACTAATCACATAATCTTGCATTTCACACATTATAAAAAACACTTTGTAATCAGCGACTACCACTAAAAACAAGAGGGATTGAAGAATATCAACGAGAGTGATAATAGAATAGTGCTCTGTGCATAATGTCAAGACATAGGTATAATAGGAGAATAAAAGTGAAAGCCAGCTGGAGCATTGTCACTCACATGGAACCGCCACCTGCGTGTAGAGCTCTGCGCAGGGGCCGAGGAGACGTGCTGTCACGACGGCTCAGAGTAGGCGAGCCAATCAACCCACTTCCATACTGATTCCTCGCTAGTACTAACCCCCTAAGAGCATGCACAAGTTTACCTTTTCAGTATACCGTTATCTTCCTTAATAGCATCAAATATTACTACTGTTATTGTCTATTACTGCACGACCAAACTGTGTCAAATCGTATAAACATTGATAATTTGTAATTTTGCAATGTTCGCATTCATGCCTGGCAAAAATTGAACGATTGATTTGATGAAGGAAATATAATTGAAAATTTGAAAGCTTTATAAACAGATTTGAACATAGATTTGCAAAGCTTAGTCGAGCCAGCCTGATAAGGATAATAAACAACAAAAACGTAACAAACTTTAAGCTTCCTGGTGCGCTGGGAACTCTCGTTAATGGATGATTGTGATTTTGATGCTGATTTTGATTTTGATCCTCATTTTTTTGATTCTCCGTATTTGTCGTGATTCCGTACAAAAGTTCTTGGGGTTGAGCGGTTCGTCGTCGGACCTTAATACTTCTGGGCTTGTCGTCTCCACCTAAACTTTGGGTGAGACTTTCGCTACTGCAGATATAATAGAACGATAATTAGGTCAAGTAAAGAAATGCGACTGCAGCACTAAAATGGAGTTTAATAATTTTTTTTAAAAGAACTTACTTGTCAGGGGACGAACTGCGAGAACTGGGCGGACTATAGGCCACGGTATTGGTGTTGTTGGTATTGTTGCTGTTGGTATTATTGCTAAGGTATAGGAGATCGCGATCGCGTAGTACGTGTTCAAGCAGCTGATGTTGGACATCGCTCTCCTGCGCAACTTGGTTAAGTCGCGTTTCCATGTCACGCGCTTCGACCTGTTTCTGCGCGGCGATGAAACTTTGCTCTATTGTAAAGGCCAGCATTCGTTGCATCAAATATTGCGCTTCGTCGACAGTCTTTATTGTACCAAGAAGAGCCTCGACACCCGGATCGTCGTCCGCTTCACCGTCTCCGTCTCCCATCTCCACCATCGCTCTTTGGCATTCCGAAATGCTATCCTAGAATTGAAAATGAAGATAATTAGGCCATTGCGAATAATCTACATTCATTGCCGAAAAATACATTATACTCGACAAAGTTATTCACCTGTAAGTAACTAATTTTGCTTGTGACATTGTCTATTTCTTCAGTAACATCCGACGAATCTTCCTTGGTGGACGCAACAACGAGCCTGTGTTTCTTCAATCTCTCGAGTTCCCTGCCGAGTTCCTCTCTCTCCTGCAGTAGCCGCTCCATTTCCCTTTCGGTTTCGGCAACAGCTTGTTTAGCTAAAGCTTGCTTAGTAATGGTTCTTTCGAAAGTTTGCCATCGACTCTTCAGAGCTTTAGGATTGAGAACCTTGGTTGGTACCGTTCTGCCCGCAGCTTTTTGACTCAATCCTCGATCCCTCTTTCTAAGAGCAGTGACCTCCTCCTGCTTTCTCCTGAGCACGACTTCCTTCATGCGCTTATCCGCTTCCAAAGTCCTGATCATATTGGCATTTTTTCGACTCTCCTTGCGTAGTTGAGCGATTTCACGATTACGTTTTAGCTCATTTTCTTTGTGACGCTGGGCCTCCTCGCGCATTTTGTTCAAAAGCTTCACCTTTGCCCGTTTCATTTCGGCTAGTTCGTTACGCAGACCTCGAAGTCGATTCTCGTTTTGTGTTTGGCTCTTGAGGAGTCTCCCGTGTTCTTTCTTGGCAGATTGCAACATCTTTACTTCTTTTTGCATGGTCGATAACTTTTTCTCGTATTCGTCGCGAAGCTTCTTCACTTTTTCCGTAGGTGCGGATGGTTGGTTCTGAAGAGAGGAGAGAACCTTGTCTCGTTCATCCTGGGTATCGCGAATGCGTAGTTGCAGTTGAGCTAGTTTATCCTCGTAATGCTGCTTCATAGTCTGCAATCTTCTCTGAGAAAGCTCGAGCTCCTGGATCAGTCGCTGTTTTACGTCGATGTTAGACGTAAGGTTTTCCAATTCGCGACCCATCGCCTCTTCTTCCTCATCTTCTTCTAGAAAAATAAGGAGCATTTCATCAAGTGTTCTTGTCTATTTCGCAGTGCATACAAACAGTTATTTTATACGTTACCTTTACGGTCAGAATCATCGTCTGATTCATCTTCGCTCATGCTTTCTTGACCATTTTCTGTATCATCCATATCACCGTCATCACCGTCTCTACTGCTCATATTTGAATTTTGGGCCTGTTGATTTTTAAGACTGGCCAGGAGAGCTTTTTCTTTCTGCAATTCTTTTTTAGCATCCAACAGTATTGAAGAAGAGTCATTGTGCAAGACGTGCGAATGCGACATATCGCCATAAGTATTGCTTGCTGCGCTCATCTGTCCAAAAATAATAATACATTATAATAATACATTATACGTAATGTTGAAAATGAATTCGCAACTCTAAAATAATAGTGCTGAAAAACAGTAAGTTGCTGCTAAAACTGTGTAGTAAAAAATAATTGATTTTTTATTGTACCTGTAAATATGTATACGAATAAAGATAATTAAATAAATATGCAATCTAATTAAAATATGTGATGTGATAGTGAATACAGTGATTCACAAAAAATAAGATGCAGATCGAACAAGGAGAAAAAAGTAAAATGATATGTAAAAGTAAGATAATAATCATGTATATGTCTACAGCAGGTATAAAATCATATTTAGGGCCCATCTATAACATTCAGATTTCTACAAGAACAAAATTTGCTATTACTATATTTTTACTGGATTTTGACCTGTAGACGAATAACTCATACCTGCATACTATCGTCTAGTTGACTTTCTATTCCAAAGGATTGCTATATATAGACAATAATTTCATTATTTTTGAATTTCCAACCCTCTCTAAATTATTGATAGGATTTCTCAAAAGCGTTCACGCCGAATATTATTATTCACTCACATGCATTTGACGCTTTTTAAGTTGCTGATAAAGCGCCTCGGCTTCGAGCAGTCGCGCTCTTAGTTCTTCAATCTCTTGTAGATAACCCTGTACTAGTCCAGTGACGTCCCCTCCAGCGGCAGCTGCTCCTGAGGACATCCACTGACCAGCGGCCTTCTCAGCTAGGAGGAGCGAGTTCTTCGCTGTGAGGACATCGACGGTTTCCGAAAGAGCCTTGACTCGAGTACGTAGACTTTGTAACTCACTATTCAACATTTGATTCTCGTGCCAGGCGTCGTTCATACCTTCCTCTCCAACTACGCGTTTGCCTGAAAATGTTGAAAAGATGTTAGTAAATACAACTTAAAGACTAACATTCGAATTTACAGCATAATTTCAATCCAATAAGTAATTATCAACTGGGTTATCTATAGAAATTGACGTTACCTTTCATAGAATACCAATACACTGCGACACATATTTAACTGCGTCATCGCATGTTTATAATGTAATAAAACACACCTTCAAAAAATCTCATTATTATAAAGTTAAAGGGATGACTGAAGTCGAAGTAATTTATAAATTACGATGCTACTATTAATTTAAGTGTAGTAATCTTAAGTTTATGGAGCGAGAATAATCTGCTCGTGAACGAGAATTTGGTTATCAAATACAAGTTAGATTGTCTAAATTGGCAGCAAGTCGAAGGTTTCATTCCAGAGTCAGAGATTTGAATTCAAATCATAGATTCTCCTTGAAACTGTGCTCTTGGATGATTCCAGTAGGATTTCCGCTGTTCCAGTATAAGAAACAAAGAGAACTCGATAACAGTTTTGGAAGGGCGTGCTTGAAACCTCCGTGACAGTGTATGAATTCTTGCTAATAGATAAAATGGCTAAGTACTCGACAATAGCTTTAATTGAATTTGGCCTGTGAATATATAATAATAATCAATGAGACGTTAATAAGAAAGTTGTGGAAATATTGTTTATCACGGATGCATTGGAAAAAGCTCAACAACTTGACACGAAGAGTAGAGAGTTTTTGTGACGAACGCCGTTGTAGACTCGGGCGTCTTGAAGGATAACGGCGACGATGAATTCTTTCGTTAAAAAACATGGGTAGCCGACTTCACATTCCGTTGTAACAGTACATTTCTATAAGGCTTACAAATGACTTACTGGGATTTTAATAATAGGCTCGTTGACCTTGTTCATAATTCATTATCAGGAACGTAAGTAACAGGTGTGGTTGCTACTTACTTTTTTATATTTTTTATCAATTGGAGTACTGAAGATAAAGTGGAAAAAAATAAAACTAACAATGTCTAAAGTAGCGATATTTAAAATTTTGGAAATTTAGTGATGCTCACCTTGTCGATACTCGAGTAACTCCATCTGTAACTGTTGTATTTCTCTGCGAAGAGAGGCGATAGTCCTTGAACTCTTGTCTTGGTTGATCGTGACCTTGTTTTTGATGTTCCTTGCTCGATTCGCATATTTGAGCGTACTGAGGGTCTCCATGAAATCGCGGTCGCTTGGTGAAACGCACGCGATCATACAGGTCTGACTGTTGCCACCAAGCGAGTCCTGCAGTAGCCTCGTAAGCTTTGAGTCCCGATAGGGAACGTGTAGGGCTTTCTTTGTTTTGTCACCCAGTGCTGAGATAACGTTGCCCAGTGCCAGCTATGAAAAAGACGTCTTTGAAAATTCATAAAGGAAGCGTCGTGCCTGCGCACTATGAGCAACGCTGATGAGGTGACAATATATTTTTATTGACTATAATGTCATATTCATTACATATATAATACTATAGTCGAAGGTATACGAATATATGATTCGGGGTTCAATTTGTTCATTTCAGCATGCGACTTAAGCTGAGCATACCCAAGCATTTCCTGTATGAATTTTTCATCACAGCGCTTTCAACCTCTAAATGCAAAAGAGCAGCGTTTATATCGAAGGCAATGATTGCTACTTTGATGATTTTACAATTCTAATTCCGTGAGATAATGAGTTAACGCGACGCATTTAAGTTCCTCACCAAACCACAATTGATGGATATTCCCTCTTTGGCCCTGTCTCCGGTAGCGCCCGTTCGTTTGAGTCTTTCGGAACCGGCCAGATCAACGAAATGAAACTTGGCGGTAAGAGTCTCGAACTCGTTAGCGGTTTCCATGGCGTTGGACGTATCCACATCGGCATCTGGATCTTCGACTTTGATACACCGTTGTTGCTTCACGTAGAGCGTGAAAATCGCATGCGATCTCGACGACTGGGTGTTCATTTGAGTAGAGCCGGTGGTACGCGAAAGCGCACCCAGACGAAGGTACTCAAGGGCATCTTGAGGACTGGTTACAACGCGAGACTCAACTCCCGCCAGGTGAATGTTACCTGATGTGTCTTCGTGAATTCTGGCGCCGCCTCGAGGGCCACCGGGTTCCAATAAGTCTTTCAGGTCTTCGTTGTACAGTTCCAGAAACTGGGCCGTTACCTGTGGCAACCAATTTACATTATCAATTTTATCCTGAAATTGCAGCTTTTATTTTTCAATCATTAATGTTCGCTATACGCATAAATTCATTAGTTTTTCTGCACTTCTATGGAGATTGGCATTAGCATTTACCTTCGCTGCAAATCGATAAGACCCGCGACAGCTGAAAAGTAATAATTATCCGACAAAAAAAGGCCATTTCCAGTTAGATGGATCTCCTATATTATTGTTTTACGCACTTCGATGATGCCTGTCTCGACAGGCACACTGAGTATGACTGCACAATTCATTCTTTACATAAATTTGAATAATATATAATAGTCCGATTGTTGAGAATGCCGATAATGTAAACTAGCTGTTTTTCAAATTCTGCATTCGTTTCGTGTAAATTTCCTCGAATCTCACATTGCCCGTATACTTCTCGTTCCATGGAGGAGGAGCGGTATAATTTTTCTCGATGTAATCGCGGTATAACGATGGCATAACGACGATATCCCCGGAGAAAGCTGTTTTTTTTCTTTGAATTAAAAATAAGTATACCAGCTCAGAATCGCGATATCACAGAACGAAGACGTGTAATTTTCAGTTTTTTTACTCTACAAGCATGCGCGCTCACATCATTGCAATGCTCGAGGCGCGTATACATATAGGTATATACTTAGAACCTTGGACTATGACGCTGAGAGTACAATCATTCCCACGAGTTGTCGGTCTCTCTAAAGCGTATAGGTATAGGAGAAGCGTATCGCGTATCGAAATACATCCTGGTGTCCGCACCTTTGACTGTTCGTCTCAAGCGATTCGGTTACTGAAATTCCGTACTCTAGTTGCGCTATATTTCGAGCCTTTGATAATCAACCATAAAAAGAGGTCGTTCTGCGTTGGATATGTTGGATTTTCTTCGCGTATACGATAATGAACGTGCAAGAGGCAATGCGATCTAAATGAAATACACAGATATTTCCTCGCGTATTCCGCGTAAAGCAGCGACGACGTTTTCGATAATTTATATGGCGAGGCGTAGGCCTACTTTTCTTTCGCGGTATTTTTTAATGTTGATTATTGGGGGTCTTACTTTATACAGAATCGCTATCGTTTGGAACTCGTCGAACCAGTCGGAATCGAAATTTGCGCGAGTTCACCTATATGCTTCGGCAAATTGACTCATTATTCAAATTGAAACAGTCATTACGGTAGTCCTTCCTACGCCGAGGTAGAATGAAAAAAAAATTTATAATTTTCGTCTTTTCTCGTCGATGATGCTTATTCTTCCGTCTACTCATCGTCCTTTTCAAATATGGAATTTTAAGTATACCAACCTTAAACTCCGGTGGCATTTGCGCGCGTTCCCTGGCCCTGGACTGCTTTTCAGCGATTCCATCGAACAAATGTTTAATTGCCCTGGGTATGATACCAATAACTTCCTCATCGATTTCAACGTCAAATCCTGTACCCATGGTGTAAGTCTTTCCCGAACCAGTTTGACCGTAGGCCAAAACTGTCGCGTTGTAACCGTCAAGGGCACCGTCGACTAACCTGGCGACGCACGTCTCGTAGATCGAGCTCTGGTCCGAGCTCGTATCGAAGACGTAGTCGTAGGTGAAGGCTTTGTCCGGACCGAGGAAGACTTGGGGCTCCCCTGGAGGCACTTGAGTGCAAATTCGACACATGTCGATGACCTCGCGTGCAACTTGCGGACGAATGCTATTTGAAAGAAAAATTTATGAATCTTATTATTAGTTCGTATACGCTAGTATAATCATACGTATGTATATTTATATGTGCGCATTTTAAAGTAACATTGTTTGTAAACGTCTAAAGAGATACGTAGGCGCGAACCTTGGCCAGCATTTTTCATTTCCAGATTTCAGATAGACCTATTACTAAACGCTGTCTATATCTGTAGCTCTGTTGAGTGATTTATTCTCTCGAGACAATACGCGAGGCGATATTGAAGACAGTTTACGCTTTTGGTTTCCGATGCCCGCGCTTACATCGATAAAACAACTGAGTTGCATAAGTTAAATTTATACGGTGTCGCGTTAAATTTATACGCGTGAAGGATGTTTCCTCACGATCGATATTATGTTACCTTGCGTGATTTCTTTTACTGTATCGCGTGGCGTAATAATTGAAACATAAGTGTAGCGAGAAAAATGCAGTCGTATCTTATCGCAAGAGTCTCCCTATATAAATTCAATATATATGTATATAAATATAATAAAGTGGGATGACATATTTTTAAATTCAGGCCAGATAAATATACAAAGCGGGTACATAGTAACAAGATTGCTTAACCAACGAGGTTCGTGTTTTCAAACAATCTTCGACACATAAATGTTTACTCGAAAAATATACTCTTCCATCTCCTAATTGACGAGCCAGCGCATTAGCATATGTTGCATAAACTTTCCTTGAAACAAAAAAAAAAAAAAAAAAAGGAAACTCGTCAGTCGATGCACACACCCACATAAACCTCGAAAAAAATGAGTCAACATCAATGGATTCCTTGCATAATTGTCGAGCATGTGTATAATATAAAGTTCGGTAATAAGCGTGAGCAGACTCCTGTGTCAAGATCGGAAACGGTAGTCGCAGTTATGTCTCCTAACCAGTTTGCCAATCTTATACATATGCATAAAGATGGGATGCGTATAACTCTCACTTCAAGATATAACATGCATATGCATATATACACACATATAGAGGTACGATCGCAGGTACGATCGCAGGTACGATCGGGCTCACCGCACGTATGATAATCGCAATAATTAACGCGAGAGTGAGTTTCCTGTAGTTGTAGCGCATAAAATCATGAATGGCGCGTTTTATATCAATGAGTGCGGTGAAAAAATACGGAGAACCGGCTGCTGTTGAGGTATGTATGTGCCTGCTGTAACGTGTACATATATAAGTGGGAGTATGCTCTCATGTGGGCTGCTCTTGAGAGGTAGAGCGCGACAACGAGGCTGTCACTGTATATATTTCTACACATATGTGTGCAATTCCATGAGGCACTGAAAACTACTGTTGGTGCCTGGAAAGCAGTTTCATCGAAATTCATCAGTTTTTCTTAGATACTACATATGTGTGCTTATAAAAATTATAAAAACCACGTATCATTTCGATAAGCATATGTATAGCAAAACGGCATATCAAATATTAATATCCAGGGACGCGATAGCGTATCAAAGGCAAGTTAAATTAATGAACTACAAAATGGAAACCAAAACGCTTCTATTTATAAAAAAGAAAACATTATAGTTGACAAACTTATAAGTATTTAAAAACTACTTCAAATCTCTTAATTTTTAAAAATTCGCATAAATCATAGCAATTGTTCCTTATATGCTTATAACTTTTTATTCAAATATTTTTTAGTGAGTTTTTTTTTAAATAAATATTCTGTAAAATATGTATAAAATACACATGAAAAGTAGAGCTTTTTTAAAAAAGCTTGTTTAAAAAGACCTCCCTATTTGTGTAAATGTCAGTAAGATCTTCCAATGATTGTATTAACTATTGTCAAATGCACTTAACCTTTTATCCGCATATTAAACTGAATTATGAGTTCTTTATGAAATTCAAGATCTTTCTTCGTTTACTTTTCAATTTAAGTTTCAAATGATTTAGTTAAAGACTATATGCAACTAAAAACACGTATGACAAACGTAATATTTTGTCGAAAATTATAAAAAATCATACGATATTTTGCTGTTTTGGACGATAAAATCGTCTGGCAAAAATTGTTTTATTTCCGCAGGTACTGAGTTAATTTCTAATAGTATTTCATGGATTTGCTCGTATGCACGAGGAATAGCTAAAAGAAGATACGGATTTTTTGCTAAAATGCACCGGTCGGTTCGTTGTGTCTACGCATGTTGACAACGAGACAAAGACGCGTTGGCAATGCAGTCGCTAATGGTTCTGAGATGGATTGTTCGCTGATGTGAAGTTTTTATTTTATTTTTTTTTCTTATCTTGGTGGAAGACGACTCATTGGGGTGATTAAAGAAAACGATTTATTGAGCGGGATGAGTGAGTCCGCTATCGAGTTGTCTGTGGTTCGATAATAATAATTAAGTATAAAATATAAGACTATACAACTTCGTTGTTGATTATGCCGTTGGATCGCTGTAAAGAACTCATGGAAAGTTCTTCTTCTTGTACGGACGATCCACAGCTTGATTAAATCATTATATGAAAAATAATTTCTTCCAATCGGAAACGTGTATTAAAGCGAACGAAATACGTGTAAAGGAAATATATACCACAGACAGGAATGCCATTAAGAAATATAGTTCCGGTTATTACGGTAACGGGAAAATTACACGTTAGACTCGATTTAATGTAGAGATAAAGCACTGATTTAAAATGCACAACGTCTGAACTGAATCAGTAAATATCAATATTTCCTGTTGATTTATATGCCATAATCCCCGCTGCATATGTTTACGTGCATTTTTTTCGTTATGATAAAACGCACACTTGTTTCTGCGCTTTACTAATTTCACAATAATAAAATATTTATAGTATAATATAGTTAAATAATAGATGCTTGAAAATATTATCGAGATCGTGCATGCTTGAGATACGTATATCGGTAGTGCTAATCAAGAGAAAATTTCTCAGAAACTCGCGAAAGTCAATTAGTAGCGCTTTCTGAAGAAACACACTTAATTTAGCGCTTTGTAACTCGCTAACGAACAGCAATAAATAAGTACACGAAAGTATAAACAGCAAATTAATAAGTCTCGGATCAATAGTTTGGCTTAATTTCGAAGAACGGCTATACTTTTATAATTATCCATTGTGCGGTGTATACCTATATGCTGTATATTATTATACACTACTTACGAACTATTTACGGTATACAGTTTTGATCGATCTTTCAATTCGCGGAACTACTTTTTTAGTTCTATCGAAAACTGAATTCCTCCGTCATTCCTAACGTCATCCGTAATTTACTTAACGGCGTTCGAGAAGAGCGCAGATTCGACGGTGCTTTGGGTCTTTCGAAACAAAGACGAGCGGCGGCGGGACAGCTGGAGAAAAGAAAAAGGGGGCCAGCCAGTACGCCGAGATCGAGAGAAGAATTCGAAAGGACAAGTGCGAGAGAGCAGCAGTCCATTCATCGAGGCACGGCCCACGCTTATGTACAACTATATATACATGTATGTGAGATATACCTGCCCGTACGCCGCAAGTTTAAAGCAGACGTTACGTGCGGCCAATGCGAATAGATGCTGCGCCTTTACAACAAAACGAGAGGAGGACGGATGTACGCGCACGTAATACTTGGGAGCTTTATATATGAATATATAATACATAGATATATGGATAAAGGGAGTGGAAACTTTACAAGAGCATCGTAGACCGACGATGTAGTATCGCAAGGTATACTACGCAAGATCGGTGCGCGTGTAATACGACGTGATGAATTAATGCCGGTAATCCGATGGAACCGATCGATGCGGATTTCTGCGAGGAGATTGACGCGCGGTGAATATCGGCAATGTTAATGTGTGTTGACAAGTGTGTTTTATCTTTTTTCTTTCCCTCTGAACAGCGAGGTACGAGTGTCGCTTTGATTTAGATGTCGTCGGTGTTCTTTCGATCCACAAGCTTACATCTAGTGGCTATGTCCGAAATACACGCCGATTTGAATGAACGACTTGTACGGATAAATAAATAATACGGTATTCGCGTTGATAAACTCTCGATGCACTCTACGTCGTACTACTCGTCGCGCATACTTGATCGCGTTACAAAAGGCGCAATCCCCGCCACTTCCGGCACAGCAAAGGTTAGCGGGATGAATCCCTCGAGGGACGTTTACGAATTTATGGGCGCACGCAAGGCGCGCATATGCCGCGCGAGTCCGATGCAGTTACGCACATGCAGTTGCGTATAAGGACGATGCCGACGCGCATTCGATTATAATCGATCTGTCGGAGCTTCGCGGAATTTATTTTCTATTGTATTGATCGAGAGGTCCCCCAGTTCGTCTTCATTTGAGAAAAAATTTCTTAAAAAATTCAACTACTCGTCGTCGCGATCTCTCCTGGCATTAGCGGCACTTTCAGGGAGAGAAACCTATCGCGTTCGTGACCTAGACTGAGAGTGAGATAGGAGGAGGGTCGTAAACTTTCTAAACCTCGGCTGGTCCTGGCCAATTGAACCATATTCCTCCAGGCGGTCAAAAACGTATGATACGTATCTATAGCAAGTATCAAGCAGTCTTCGTCATTTTTCGATATAGTTTTATAATTTTAATTTCTATTAAAATTTTCAGCCGTAATTGGAAAAATCACTAACCCTGTCTGAAAGTAACGTGTAAACCAGGTTTCTCCTGTCTATAAGGATCGCATAATCAAGATTTCGGTGAAAAAAGGAGCTCGGAATCCATAAGTTTCACGTTATGGTGCGAAACTTTGAGTGCGGCGAACCATCTCCCTACGCACATGTACAATTGTACAACGTACGTGCATTCCTTGCGATCGCACTGCCATGTCCACCGTTTGCAATTAATGTGTATTAAATAAGAGAAGCGAGCAATGCACATACATGCGAATTACGCATGCAGGCGGGAGAGAGCAAGAGCAGTAGAGTACTCCCACGCAAATATATAATATGCAGGAGAAATCCGTGGGTCAACCCCGTTCACGTGCAGCGAGTATAGATCGCTTTAGCATGGTATGCTTTCGTTGCCAGTGGCGATTCGCTCTTTTGGTGTTGTTGCCGTTGGACTGAGTTATATCGCGAGCTACACACTCGATATATACGTACACAAAAAGGCGTTTTTTCCGTCTCAAAGATAAGACGGAAAAAACGTTCGAAAGCGATGAATGGAGCGTGTCGCTGCAGTTCTTCACTCGAAAGTCAATCTAAAGGGAAATTAAAGAATAAGAAGCGGGTAATCGCGCGTGAATCATGCGGCAGCAGGATCCGCAGCTCCGAAAGGGGTACATGCTGCATCAGCTACCATAAAACTGGCGCGCGTAACCTTGAAAAAGAAACGAAAAGTCCGAAACCAATTGAACTCGTTACGCACGACACATATAACTTGGCTCTGAGTGCGCGAGTCTATGTATCCCCATTACAGCTTACTTATACAACGGACAGTAGTTTAAACTCTCTTTAGACGTGATCTAAAATAGTGTACATTCTCACATATATATAGAGATAAATATATATACTCACCGCACTGCGACGCGCACGCTGGAATCGTCGGCCATCTCTATCCTTCTTTACGATGCACACGGAGACACGGATAAGTACACTGAAGCTAGCGTGCGCACCAGCACACAAACACACTTCTATTTAGTGTAAGCTAGAGAATTTCTTCGTGCCTTCTCGCGCTGTAGCACAGGAACTCGCGATGTTGGGACTAACCGATTGGAAAAGTAACGGACGCCGCCGCATTTAAGTACTATGTTTTTAACAATAGCTTCTGCTCTTTAGACGAGGAACATCGGCGGCGCAGCTATATGTTAAACGCCGTCTTCGCATCTCTCGCGAGATTGTTGTCAGTCGATGCTCGAGAGCATTATTAGCCCGACGCGACTCTGCTCTCTCCTCTCTCTCTCTCTCTCTCTCTCTCTCTCTCTCTCTCTCTCTCTCTCTCTATTTTGCGAGCGCAGCTGCTCGATCGCGCACACGACTCACGACTGCTTCTTTTACGTGCTATACTGCTGGTGCTCGTGGTTCAGGCAATATAGTAGTCGGTGACTCCCCCTCCCGTTGTCGTTTCGTTCTTGAGCCGAGGAGAGCCCCGTATATGGCAGACATCTTTCGGGCCTTCTCTCTCTCTCTTTCACACTGACCGTCAGTGACTGACGAGAGAACGAGAACCGAAGATTCTGTCTACACTCTACAGTTTCGTTCTGTTGTTCCTGTCCGTTTATACATTTTGACTGATGTATCAAACGAATCGGAACGATCGAACAGAATACCAGTATAACCAGACCACTCTGCAGCCAGCTGCAACGACTGCAGCTGATTTTGGCACTGATGAGTGCTGCCCTCTCGCGACGTTCGACGAGGCAACGGCATAATTTGAATTTAAAGTACCAAGATAGTTACTTTATTGGAGAATGTGGAAATTTAAAATATTGTATTCGTGATCGTCTTTTCTAATGTGTCAATGTGTTTGATTTTTTAAACCTCTAAAACAGTATTAGGAATAAAAAGTCATTTTATATATATAAACCAACCATTTGAGTTTGGCCGAACAATTATTTCAAAGTTATAATTAAAAAATCATTTACAGTAAATGAGTGTTTTTAGTGGAGGACGATAATTTAGTAATTACTATTGGCAATCAGAAGATTATTCGTTACACCCAAGACAACTAACTTATTTATCAACAGATTTATTCGCTTATTTTAAATAAACATATCTTGTATTTTAACCATGACGGTTACATATGATTAAAATTATTAAAATTCTTAATTGATTGTTAGTATATATATATATATTTGCAGTGTAGTATTCGCGAAGTTGTTCCGATTTTGTAGCTCGATAATAACATAGATGGACTAAGGAACGAGGAACATTGAATACATTTCACCAATCAGCTGGCCATTCTCAGCTCCAACAGTTTAGGTTATATTCTTGGAGTTCGCCTTTGTTTAGTGAAAATTTGCCTCCCACCTCTCACCTATATATACTACGCATTTACTCATGAGATATCGGAGAATACACAAAACAAACAGTTCAAAGTTGATCGCGCAACGACGCTTCTCTTTAAATAAATAGAGGCGTATTTCCAAACAAGTCATGATGAGGTAATTACGGAAACGACGAGTACAACGACAAGAGATCTTCTGGCGAGAGTGTTACTTCTGGCTTTTTATACGTCCTTGAGGAAGAGGAAAAATGAACGTTTTGTGCGCAATTTGTCAAGATCTGCTTGAATCATCCCATGATGTTTTCGTGACACCCTGTGGACATGTATTTCACTTCCCGTGTCTCATACAATGGTTAGAAAAGTAAGTTTTCAAGAATTGGAGTACCAGAATTTATTTGCTTATAGTCGCAAAGACAACAGGGTCATTAGTGCCCATATAATTCCCTAGGTATATTAGGTTTATTGCTCCAAACAGAAATAGAATGCAACTGAACTGAAAGGGTCTTTTAAAAAATTCGGCCTATATATAATATTTCGTTGCTTAGTTATATCTCTATGCATACTGGTGAATTGCCATCTGTACAAATAGGCAGTTCATCAATGTATCTATCACAATCATATAGATATAGTTCTACAGGTCGTGCATGAATATTCAATACATAGACATTGTATATATACAATGATCTATTTAGGTATGCAGATTTTTAAACAATAAATCGCACCTCTACCAAGGAAAATCAAATAAAAATTAATTATATCAATTCTTAGCACTTCGTTTGGTATACTTAAATTATAAAAATAAATTTGTTTTTAACCGATGTTGTATTTCTCTTTTTAGATCACAAAGTTGTCCACAATGCCGGCAAGTGACAAGAAAAGATAGAATAACAAGAATATATTTCACTGCTTCTAATACCGATGTAATTAAAGAAGATTCCTGTACCTTGCAGCAAAAGGTGGATAGTCTTTCTTTCCAAATAGAGTTAAGAAAGAAAGAATTATCGAATTGCAGGGAGGAAAATGGAACTCTAAAGAAGCAAAATACTGGACTCCGAGATGAGGTGAAAAAAAATGAAAGTGTTATTAATGAAAAAAATGCTGTTATTAGAGCAATGAAAGAGCAGAACCAGTATTATAAGCAACAGGTTTGTGATTATGATAAATTGAAAGGTGAAAAATCTGAATTACAGCGTCGAATGGATTTATATGAAAAGTAAGTGTCAAGATATTAAAATATGTTTGTAAAATCTTGTAATTTATACATATATACATATACTGAACGTGTATTTCAGCGTAAAATCATTGTTGATTGGTTCTGCTGATGAAGTTGATCAACTGTTAAGCAGGAATTCAGATCCGGTTACATTGGCTACTTATGTTGGCATTATGAAAAGGTTAATGACAAAATAAAATTGATCAATTAAAGAAATGAATATTACTAATTAAATAAATTAGTCAACATCATATCTGGAATATTCAATTAAATTTTACTTTATTCTCAGGGAATTGGAGACATCGCTCATCAAAAGGAAAGAACTTAGAAATAATGTAAAAAG
Source organism: Apocrypta bakeri (assembly GCA_018906985.1). NCBI lineage: Eukaryota > Metazoa > Arthropoda > Insecta > Hymenoptera > Pteromalidae > Apocrypta > Apocrypta bakeri. The sequence continues at coordinate 1,813,710 of JACCIA010000015.1, read as the reverse complement.
ATTGCAGCATGATTTACAAACAGTGAAAATAAAAAGAAATTCATTCACAGACGATTATTTAAAACGAATGTACTACTTTTATATAAATATTTTTTACTATTTTGTATAAATATTCTTGTTAAACATATTCCATAAAAATGTATTTTTTATTGTATATTTCTAAATTTTTAGAGATGAATTAGAAGAAGAATTAAAGATTTGTCGCAGAGAAAGAGACGAATACCGCGTGCAATTAGTTGAATCTAGAAAAGAAAGTGAAATAAAGGACGATGAACAAGAAATCATTAATTTAATAGATTCTCCTCCATCACGTAAACGCGAAACAGATATTGTACCTGACTTTGACGAACTAATGCCTAAGAGAATGAAAAAAAGTATCTTAAACAAAGCTCATTCAGTATCGGTAATTATAAATATTTGTTTTTATGAAATTTAAATAATAAACACTAAAATTAATGAACTCGATGAAAATGAATTTTGTAGTCAACTGTAAAAACCAAGGAAAATGAGGAAAATTCTCCATACTTACCTACAAAATCCAAAAGCATAATCGCTTTAAAGGAACAGCCTGGACAGCGTGGTTCTTTAACTATACAAGCAAAGCGACCGACTGTTTCTTCGAAATTTGTGCCGTCAAAGGTACAATAATTTTTTTTAAGATTTAATGTATAATCTAAGATAATTAATGACTGTGTATTCTATCTTCTAGTCTCGCTTAGATAAGGGCGAAACTTATGATGGATTTGGAGGGCATTCTAAGGTAGAAACCTTCCCAGTACCCAGAAGTTCACCAAACAAGTTAAAAAGATCTCTAAGTGAGTTGCCTAAAAGTAAAAAACTCAAGCTTGATCTCGGAAAGAGTAAACCGATTAATGAATATTATACATCGTTAATATAGAAGTTAGTACAACTTATTTTAATTTAAAATTCTGTATAAATAATCATTTTGATAAAATATGCTGGCATGTAATTGTGAAGATCTTTAGAAGGCTTTGCGATTGAAAACATTATATCATGCTGAATTTAATGAATTCTTGAACCTTTTACTGTCATAACACGGCAAACGTAATAATAATGTATGTATATTTGACGATGAATTGAAATTATGGACGAAATTATTTTTCATTTCATAATAATATTGATTAATATGATATTAAGTAATATTTAGACAGCTCCAGTGATATTGTTTTTTCTTCTGGTAACAAAATATTTTTTCTGATATAAACTTTCCAATGTAAATATCGTAGATGTGGTCTATTAGTGAATTCTGAAATTTATTGTATACTAGTTCTAAGCTAATGTTGTTCCATTTACTGCCTGATGCACAATGTGTATTATATGTGTAACTGAAACGAAGATAACTCGTTTTCAAACTCTCATCTGAAATTTTTAGCGTCGAATTTAAATTTGCTTAATACGACATGCTTTTATCATTTATTGAAATCTGTACCTTCCGATGTAGCGCGAAAGATTGTTACTCTTTAATAGAACCAACGTGCGCGTCAATTTGAATTATCAATGAGAGGGCTACCACTTGTAATTCGTAATCGTCAGTTAGTTTGTAGTAGTATTTAACCCTAACTTATTAAAGCATACTGTGAATATTGACTATTTTATATAAAAATAAACGATCATCTTGTTGAGCGAAAAAAAGAAGAAAAAAATACCTTGTATGTGAACGATTCGTTCTGATCATACCACGCCCTTTCACAATGAAATTCTATTCAGTTTTCCAGGATGCAAATCGGTATATAATATCGTCGGTCGCGTTTAGGGTTACTGCGTTCGCAAAAAGACCGAGAGAGATAGAGAGAATTTGGCGACAAATCGGTGACTAATTATTCGGTATCCTGTAAAACGTCGGGGGTGTGAGCGTTGCCGCGGGTTTCAATAAATCGAGCGAAAAAGAGGAAGGCCCTTAATGAGTTATTAATGACCGTGAAAAATGATTCCCGCTTTCTGTTATCTCTCGGTACTCGCTATATGTACTCTTGCAACGTTCCCTTTTAGCCTGCGTGACTGCCTGATTAAAGCATAAATACCGAAAGTTCTCCGGACGAAGTTTTACCGGGGAAATATATGGCCTTTTGTTTAATCCCTCTTAATTTATACGAGCTCGATGAGCTCGTACGTTTTTTATCTTCAACGAACCGCGCGCATCGTGTATAGTGATACATAGACGAAATGTTTTTGAATTAAACGAACGAAGTCGTCGAGGGCTCGAAATTCACGAAGCTCAAGCTTCTGTCGACATTTAGCGACACGGAGCTAGTCTCTTGAGCTCGAAGCCCGCGGTGCTGATGTCTACGTCGCCGCGAATCTTAATGCTTCATCGTCCCGTCGAGTGGAGAGTTCTGTGTCCTCGAGGATGTCTCGTCGTATCACGCGTCGCGCGCATCTTCGCGCCCCGCTCACACTGGCACTTGTGCGCAAAGCGCTTGCTCGCACCACCTCCTCGAGGCATTCATTACCTTCGCAAAATTCACCGCAAGTCAAGACGTAGGAATATGTATACAATGAGCGCCAGAACTGAGACGTCTGGATTCATTCGGTAGAGGCATCTCCTTCCTATTATATGGCTGCGCGACGAGACAATGGCATTATTGTCCAGATCGCGGCTGCAGCTCTTCGTAATAGCCCGTTCACGTCGTATTGCGGCTATGAGACTCTATTTTAGACTTTCGTCAAATTTATACATGTATATATATATATATATATATATATATATATTAGTAGGTATATACGCCTGCTAGTACGTATATATATAACACGTATATATGCAATGCGAGGATGAGGTAGTCCGCCGGAATTCAAATGCTCGTGCGGCTCTCTGTCTGGATAGTAATTAATACCCGCGGGCTATGTGCGGCACAATTATACGTCGCGCACGAGCACGGAGAGTTCAGCCCCGATATAACGACGGCGATAAAGCGAATTTTAAGCAGCGTCTGGCCCTAAACTCGGTGCGTACAGAGAACTTTGTCGAAGATTTCGGATGGTTTCGGGCTCGAAGCTATATGCTATATATACGTACGTTTGGATGGAATGTATATAGAACTACCGAGGTCAGTTGCTGCTGCCGTCGCCGGGAAACAATGCGGCTATAATATACAATACTGCAGCGCTTGAGAAACTTATATTGCGATATGAGTTTATATGTATTGGTGAGCCTGTTTGCGAGTGTGTGTGCTTTGAAATGGGCGGCGGGAGGTGAGGGGGGGGGGGGAGAGGAAGAATGAGCGATAAATACGAGTTCGCGTAAATACTTCGAACTGTACTTATACTCTGGGGCAACTTTCGGAATTTGTCGATGTCGCGAACGCCAAGAATTCTCGGTGAGAAAGTCGTTAACAACGTTATATTGCGACGCGTTGCGTTATAAACTGACAGCGCAGGGGACCGTAGAGTAATATGTATATATAATATACGTGTAGGCGATAGCAAAGTGAAAGACGGTGCATGGATAGGGCGAGAAGCTTGGAGATGGATAGATATGTGTGGAGAAACTCGAGCCTGTCAGAGTCAAAGTCACGCAAATTAGGGTGTTAACTATAGCCATATACGCAGTAATGAAGGACGAGATCGTGTGCTTGCAAGCTTGCAATTATGTCTATTCTGGATGTCTATACAGCAGGGAGAGCGTCGCACGAATTTCCTATTCAGGGGAATTGACCTGCACGATTGTCAACCACGAATAAGTTTCTCTACCGGCAAGTCGAGAGGTGCCTATGCGTAAGTTAAAACCCTTGTGTCTGACCATGCTTTGACGTGCACTACTTCTACTGCGTCTGTCATTATCGAAAAAGTCTCGTGAAGCAATGTACGCCAAGTCGCTATAGAGTTACTTATTCTTGCTCATTTTACAACGTCGTAGTAGTGCAATTTTTTAATACATATTAGTCATTGAATTTCGAAAGAAAATTTCCATTCGATCGATACTATAATTTCTTGTTTTATCTTTTCTTTCTTTCGATTTTTTTCGGCAGTACTAACGGTCACGCATAAACGTGGCAGCAGCAGTAGCTCGTATTTTGCACTTGTTGAGAAGATTTACACACTAAAGCAGAAAACTGCGATCTTGACTACGAGCTCATGTTTTACGCGCATGGTAATAGACGTCAGCAAGGCTGGTATTCGCATGCTTTATGATGTTCGCTGTACACAGTTTTGCATTAATTGTGTAATATTCGTGTGATCTCTGTATAAGCTGAATAACCTTGCGTAAAATGAGCCTTTTATACGTTACTTTTAATGCACATGGCTTTTAAAGACGAAACTTAAAGTTAAGTATTAACAATAATACGTATGGAAGTGAGACGGAAAAAGGTATCGTAGCTCGTGTATAAACTAAGGCTTTCGATGGAACAGGACGAAGGGAGTGAGCGCGTCTCGTGCTTCGCGGAGATAAACGTCCGGTGTGTAACGACGAGTCGCTCGGACAGCTACATCAATGCTAAAACGAAGAGAGTTGAAGCTAGGGCTGTGGTACGTGTACTGCTATGTATATATACATACATATATACGTATATATACGAGTACTATACGCCGGAACTAAACGCACTTGTCACGGGCCTTGCCAATATTGTGCATAATCAGCAAACACGCTTTTACCCGTTAAAGGATTCTCGATACACGTATATGTGCGAAGCTTGCAAGCCAGGTTCGTGACGCGACTGCGAGCTAGAGTCGAGAGACGATATAATAATATGATAACGGAGAGTTGACGATTGGCTAAATTAATAGTGGAGGTTGCTCGTGTCATTCTTGACAGGCGACGATTGTACCCTGCCTTAATCAGTATGATCGAAATTTGTTTTGTACATTTTTTGCTCCACTGATGGACGTATCATTGACGAAGTGCTGTGATTATATAAGAAACTATTATAATTTTTCGAACTTGTCTCGTCTTCCAGTTTAATGAATATATCTGTATCGACAAATTAGCCGTACTCCTGGAGTCATCGGTATATCAATAATTCTCAGGAACCTTTACCTCAATAACAACAATCAGGGCTCGCCTCATCACACCTCCAGTCGGAGACAATCCGCAGCAGAAGCGTCTAGTACCCACAACATGTCCGATCAATTACAGGAGAGATAGAGAAGCGAGACTATAGATATCCCAGGAGTAGACTAGACCCCAACATCGCATCACGAATGATCGGTGTAAGGAGGTGCAGCGCGCGCGCGCGCTCTTAGTCCTGATTGTTTAGTCTCAAGACTGGCCAATAATTATAACCCGCTTCGCTCGCGGTTATTGTCCCAATTCGTGCAGTCGTGTACGATGCAGCTGCAGCAGCAGCCACTGGCACATAATGGACCAAAAGCAAGAGAGTGGGAGAGTGAGAGAGAGAGAGAGAGAGAGAGAGAGAGAGAGAGAGAGAGAGAGACGTATAGATATACAGAGAAGTGGAGAGCTCGCGTGAGCCTGACATTCCGACGTGTCAACAGCATCTATGCATCATCGGCTGTCTCGCGCACGTATACGCGTTTCTCTATATCTCGTTCGCTGCAGTAGTCGAGTATACACGTATATCTCTTCTCGTCTGTATGTGGGTGTATAGGGCCAGTTATGGACACGTGACTGAGGGTGTGTATGAGCTGCGCCACGCGCGATCATCATTAAAATGAGGGAACAATGCGCGATGTCAGCGCTCCAGCTATTACTCTCTCTCTCTCTCTCTCTCTCTCTTCCTCTTTCCGGATATGCCACTGCTATCGGGAGTTGGATGTTATTTTTCGGACTGTGCAAAGCAGCCCCTCATTCGCGTATATCAGTGCATTTCCGACCCAAGAGCTCCTGTTACATATTATGAGAGAGAGAATTTTGATGAAAGCTCTCGAGAGCTTTGTGGCTGCGAATTTTCCATGGATCTTCTCAACGACGACCACACATAAATACATATATAATGTGTATTCACGTGGTTGATCGACTTATACTTTCAACGCCTATGCGAAGTGTAACATTAGGTATAGAAAGAATTTTCATGCAGCGTGTGTGGAGGGCTTAACCGTTATTTTGTTACTTTTTTTATTGGATCAGCGGGCGCTGAACTTTTTATCATTCGTTTAACGGCAAAAAGCCTCTGTGTCATGGGTTATTAATTACCGTTATTCTATTACGGCATATATCATCTATAGACAGTGGCCGCGAGCATCCGAGTTTATTGGCATTCCATTGGTAAAGGAGAATATTAATTAATTATTGAAAGATTAATGAATCGGCATAAAAATATCGAAATTTTTTTTACCTTTACATCGAAGGTATATGACGAGAGCGTTAGCGTGTTTACTTTGAAAGACGAAATTTTCTATAGATTCGAAATTTCATTTATTTAAGATATTTCAAGATTTTCGTTCGATTATCGAAAGGTTATTTAGCTTAAAATCTGCTTCTCTGGCATCCGCGAGTAACTGCTTAATTTTTAGGATTTTCTTATAAAATATAGCCAATCGTAACAAAATCATATATTTGATGGATTACTTCGAAAAGAAGAGCGTGACCATTTTGTATAATATTACAGTCAGCTCGCGAGTTTACGAATGCGACACCGGACGCTTCCTTTTCTACGGATCGAAGAACGCAATAGTTTGCATCTCGATAAAAGATGCTTGCAAAGTTATTGTCAGGTTGCACGGCTCCGATGATCGACTTGGATAAGAAAACGATAGCTTGAGAGCTCGATACGGTATAATATTTCAAGATCATATACATGTCTAGGAATATTGGATTATTTTTTATCCTCGTCATGTATGCGAATTAGAGTTTTAAAAAATAAGACTTTGCAAGTGGAATTGTTAGCCTTGATTCGTTTGTACACTCAGTTCTATTTTTGTATCCGGTTAGTGGAGTAGCTAAAGCTGTGGTCGGACTCTCGTGAAAACAAAATGAGCAGCGATAAATCGTTTTCCGTGAGAAATAACTTCTGACATACATTTACTGTATACACACACACACATATATATATATATATACGTTTCTATATGCAATGGAAACTATGAATACGCCTGAATGGATCAAATTCATACCAGCTCTGGTGTGCCACAGGTGTACGGCATCTCCCTATACTCAATCGTCATATTCGGCCCAGAGCTCATTCGCCGTTTGCAAGTTCGCCATTGCTCAAGGATAAATGCGCACACAGCTTATACGTATAAGCAATTATTAACTCGGTATATATATACTACCTTAATATATATATATATATATATATATATATATGCTTTGAAATAACTTTGCCAAAAATATATCATTCGTAGAGGGAGCATAACATTTTTTATAGTAGCAAAAAATGGAACGATCCATATATATTAGAACGTAGACTGCAGCAGGCTTATCCCTTATCTAGAGGCTACTTCACATGACGCACATATAGTATACCGACAGCTGCAGACACGCCGAAGAGTTTCCTCTCCCGCGGATGGAGCAGCAGCAGCAGCAGCAGCAGTAGTAGTCGGAAAATGAATCGACTGATCGCGGTAGTAACGCAACGTTATAAGGCCTCTATGCGCGTGGCGTTATCGTCGATCGTTATCGGTGCCAGCGATCAACTCGATTCGAGCATATAGCCCCGGTCATTCGCACTCGTGCCGCTGTGTATACGGATTATATAGCTCGGCTCGCCGGAAAATTCGCTGGGCCGCCGGGGCCATATTTTCCGCATCGATTTTGCTGCCACAGGACAATGGTCGCGCGAGCGCGCGCGCGCGCGCGTCATAATTTAGTCGACGCCGCAGAGATAAACGCTTCCGCGCGCTCACCTACACGAATGAGCTTTGAATAGCTATTCGCGTAGGATTCGCCCCGAAACTTTCTCGAGGTTTACTCGGTACGTGCGTGTACGTTTGCGAATCTATGTGTGGGTCGGATGGATAATAGCGCACAGCGATGTACTTTAAACGGATCTCGCAATTATCGGGGTGAAAGTGAATTGCCGCCGTCGCTGTGCTGGGTTCTCTCTGTTCTATCACGTTCCCCCCCCCCCCCCTCTCTGTTTGATATGAGAAACAACGCGGCTCGATGTATATATAACGGAATGGAAGGTGTTGGTTCCCGCGCGCGCTGTTTCTGCAACGCTCGTTAATTAACCCTTTGCAGCGAGGTATGCGCGAATCAAAAGGAGCTTTACGCTATAATTCAATGATTTCATATTTAGTAGTTCATTTCGAATTTCACGCAACAGCGCACGTATGTCTGTACCGTTGGAAAATAAAAAAAATGTTTCTTAAATATCACAAGGAATGAAAGAAAAGGAAGGTTATACATGTATAACTCAATTTAAAGAGTCTCTCGTTTATACTCGCAATGGCTTTAATCCCATTAGTCCCGTACGGAAACTTATTCGATTTACGTCTGAAACTCGGCGCGATTCGATTAAGCGAAAAGTGTATATACTCTCTTTCTTTTAAGAAGCCGCATTACGAACGTTCACGTGACAACTCGTTTACTTTGCGCAAGAATGTATGTTTCTCCTCTACATGTATAAAGAGCAAAATAGCGCAGTATCGGAAAATCGCATTGGCCCTTTACGCATCACCCGGTGAGGAGAGTAACGGAAAAAGCGAATGATACAATGGGATTAACCAGCTCGAACGACCGCAAGTCCCGTACGAAAAAAAGCCACCTGGCAATATAATTGCCGCCTCTCGTCAATTGGATTTGGTCATCCCGTGCGCTCTCCGCTGGCTAATCGAATAGTGTCGAAGTAGAGTAACGGGAAATCCTGCCAGAACCCAAGTCGAATTTAAATTTTTCCGTGGTATATGGTCGAGAGCGACGGGCAATGATGTACACGAATGACTTCTCGTTATCGAAAGCCCCTGCGCTGACGTCGATTCATTGTCTATTTTTTTTTAACAAAGTATAAAAACTTGCACTAAGGTTGGATAGCTATAACGCAATGTAAATAAAGTATGCACAAAGAAATACAGAGTCTAAAAACTGGAAAGCTTCAAATCAAGTTTCGTTTCGGCTAAGCACATCGACTATTTTTACGGTCGACGTTTGCAAAATATCGAATTAGTTGGAAAAAAATCTTCAAAAAAGAAGAATGAACTAGCGACATTTCTCATTTTTGTTCAAAACTACTTTTTCTAAGAAATTAAGTTAACGTGATATTTTATCTATTTGGAAACTAACAGTGCTCAAAGCGTGCGAGAAGAGGACGTCGCGAGATTATTCAATTGCGCGCACTTCAGAGTGAGAGAACAAAAACTTTTGTTTTTCATTATGCAATGAAATTCGTTCTTCATATATACTCGACCTCGTCACGCGCAACTATGCATCTTGCAAAAATCACAAGATCGCGCGCATATATATATATATTTGTAGCAGCTGCAGCCGCGAACTTTATACCAAACACGAGACAATGCTTAAATGTAATTCAATACCGTGAACGAAGTTGGCGACTCCGAGAGTGTGCGCCGTATATATCCGTATATTTTAAATGCGTATACATTGCTCCGCAAGAGTTTAGGAAATTTCGGGGCTTGATTGACAGGCAACGAAGTCTCTCTCTTGAACTTACCTCTACGAGTTTTCTCATCACAACGGCTGCTCTCTCCGTATCATATATCTCGACCCTTCCTCACGTTCAAGGTACGCGAGTAAAGAGAATTTCCCCCTTTTCGATCTTCATTGAGCGTCGCAGCTGCGCCTGTCAAGTGTTGCTCTCGCATATACTCCAGAGCCTTATTCGAGAAGTGTTGCGAATGCTGCTGCTCCATGAATTTTCATGCCGTTTAATTAATACTATGAGCGCGTGCGCTTTCTATACGTATGTCTATATTATACGCTTACAGCTCGCGAGGTCTCGTTAACTTCGAGAAATTCATTTGTTTATGGAAGAGATTTTCGTGGAGGTTTTTTCTGGCCGGGGGTAGATGAGGGGTGGGTGGGTTGGCGGGCTCGAGTCGAGTATACAAGAGCTAGTTGATATAAGTATCGCGAAACTTTGTAATGAAACAAGTTTGTTAGGGGGAAACGTTATTTTTTAACGACTGTTTCAACTGACCTTGTCAAAGGTTTTTAATTCTAACGAACAATTATATTTTTTTTCCTCCGTACGAATTTCTCTCTCCTTTTCGATAGCAAACTATTCGAAACGAAAAATTCGCGGTGCCGCATAGCTGTCGCTCATTCCTTTCTAACAAATGCATAACTTCGTCAACATTTCTCAGGATTGATTCGTCGTCCGAGGCCGAAAAATTCGTTAACTATGCTTTTCTACACGCGGTATTGCCATTCCGCTAAAAGCCACCGGATATTTTCTCTGTCCTTCTCTCCACCCCCCCCCCCCTCTCTCTCACTCTTTCGCTCTTTTCCTCTCCACAGGATGATAACTTTCACTGTACAGTGTAAATCGTCCAGTAGTGTAACGCACGCAAAAACAGCGGCTGGTATCTTCACCAGTCAAGACTTATATTCGTAAAAAAGAGTCGGTTGGATGAGAAAAATGAGACTATTTATTTGTCCCCTCGCTGACAGGTTCCCCTCGAGTACAGCGCGTTCTTTTCTCCCGCGTGTTTATTTATTGAGCCCTTTAACTACTTTTTCCATTTTTTTTCAAGTTTCACTCTCTTTTCTTCGTTGCAGTCGCGTCGTCGGTGAAAGTTTGGCGGGAAGTTTGGCAAGGCTGCGTTTCGCGTCGAGAGTCGCGTAATATCGCGGGAAAGTTATACATTTTGTTCCAGAGTATCACCAAGAGAGAAACAGAGTACAACAGTTGCATCGTGGATGACTCGCCTGTTTTTCAAGCGCAACGACAGAGAACAGCGTGAAATGAGACATATTATATATACTCTTTCACAAGCGTGAATTTATAATTTATCATGTGCTACTTTTCCAGATCGTTATTGACGTCAAAAAGATTGCTAAAGCTCTGTTGTGAAAGAAACAGACAATACATATCATCTGAAGTTTAAAAATCTATTCATAATGCATAAGACGAGCAAGCGCTTGAGTAACTTACGGACAGTCGGTCTGTTTGCGAGAACGTGAAGAATATTAACAAATCCTACGTTCCTTTGTCAGCTTTATCGATATTAAGAAGACAATGACGTTTTTCGATTAGAGCAGACAGGGTTAAATAGTGATTTAATTGTTTTACGCGCTATAAGCAGAGAAGTTTTATTTTACCTCTCAAAGTAGCTGCAGTTATTGTTTTTAAACCAAGATCGTCAGTAGAAAGAGTTGGTGAGAAAAGACTCGTCTTAGCACTTTTCTATTTGTACGCTTTATGGCACTGGAAGTAAGAACGAACAAGCAAGCGAGCGCGACGTCGAGATTATATAGGACTGTAAGTTTAGGAATGCAATTGCGCCGCGCGCTCAGAGACAGACAGTCGTTAGTTATATAGTGTCGCAATCTCGGTCGAGTTATCATATCTTGTGTTTATATCTGCGTATTAATGCGTTTGAAATACGCATCCCCGCATATGACCTATTTCGCATTCCGTATAGGAGTAGTATTTTTAATTCGCTTTTCTACCTACTCGGACTCTATAGTCTTGCATTCTATAGAGCTTCAAGTAGCAAAAGTGTTCAATTTCTCTAAGTGCAATGCACCGTAAAAATGTTTTGTTGGATCACTACGTTAAATGTTGGAAATAAAGGTGCCAAGTATTCTCATATTGTCGTGTTGCCATGTGTGAGTTGCATTACGCGTACCGAACAATTCGCTTGTTTATACTACTCATCGTAGATAACAAGAGTATATATAGTGGATCAGCTTAAATGTTATTACTGATACGTGCATTTATATATTTCTTTCCCCTTGTTCTTAATGGAATTTTCAATTGAATATTTATAATTTTTATATTCGTTATAGTATTTAATAATATTTTATTACTCGATAACTTTCTGTGCGCTCTTCATGTGAATTGTTCTAGAACGGTCCTACTGCGATCTAAGTTTACGATTATTAAATACACGAGTCGAATTTTATTTAGAAGTAGCTATAATAAGCATTCTTTTTTAACTTTCTCTCTGGGCTATTTTTATGGTTACGTTTATATCTATAAATTGTATATTTATCTCTTTGACAAAATACGAATTAATTTTGATAAAACATATCTTCAGTTTTATAGATATTCATCTAGATCTAGTTATTCATTTTTTAGTTTCGAGGAGTTAAAAAATGTCGCTATTTCACTCTCTTCACAAAGATGTTTGAAGTCGTATAAGTACAGTACAGCGTGTGCTTTATTCTATACAGCACTCGATACGGATAATTCTAAACACGCATATCCTCGTGGTGATTGAACGGATCGGTGTCAACTTCATTACCGATATTGATATCGATTTTGTAGGCGATTCTTCGGCGATTGTACGCGAGAGCTGAGTCCGTCATGCAGTCGATTGCTCGTGTGGACGTACAAATGCCACTGAGCGATAATATATACTCGTGCAGCTACTCGTCAAATTGTCGCTCACGGCCTGATAGATACATATACATCGATACTCGCAGCTTTTCTGTGTGTCGATCGCACGTTGCAAGCTCGCTGGGGCAGCGGATTATCGAACGATTATCTGAGTGCTTCGACATTCATTTCGAGAGATAAATCTATACTCTCAAGACAAATGATTTATTTTACCTACTTCTGGAATTACCTCATGTATAAGATTTTACATAATGTTTCGATCATATTTCCCATTTATACAAAAGTGCATATTAACTACAAAAAATAAGTTTAAAAATTCACCTCTTAATGCCTATGGCCTTAAACCAATGATGAGCGTTCATTTGGAATTGGTAAGTACCTATATTCCTGAAAATTAATGTTCTAATAGTAATATACGTACTTTGTTCATTTGGTTTTGCTTCAGAAAAACAGCAAATTGAGAATAGTTAGTTTGAGAAAGCGATTGTGTTAGGACTTGGATGAATAGTTATTTTTTTCTCTACGTTTTCGTATATAATACCTCTATGAAAATGTATAGGTCAAAAGGAAAGCTTTCTCGTTTGTGCTTTTACGAGAAGCACTGCACGAACGTTAGAGAATTTTATATAGCGTTTTCAACGATTTCTCGCAAACTACATTACGTTTGCAGACCTTTCTCGTCTGCAACGTTTTCTGATCGCTTCAACGCATATTCTTGGTCTTCCAATAAATCATTACCTTTTCACGCAATACTGTATATCTTGAGGATAATACGCGAGTACATCGAGTCGCCAATATAAAATAATTTAATGATCTCTAAAAGTTGTGTTTACATTTTTGTTCGAGCGTGTGAAACCGTTGAAATTTCAAGAAGCAACCCGTAATAATCTTGGCAATCCAGATCTACACAATCGGTACAGCATACCCACCACTGTGCAAGATAGATGAAGAAAAAGGAGAAGTATGTAAGAAGCGAAAAAATTGTGAAATCGGAAAGTCTGGAGAGGTATGTCTATCCGACGGTCTCTTCGCAAGCTTTGGAAAATTCACTGTTCGACTCTGTCGACTGTAGGAAAGAAAGAGAAAGAGTGATATTGTGTTGTTGGTAAGAGCTTGCAAGCTCTGCACCGCAAGAAAGTTAGAGCTTGTGCGCAAGGCTATCGCCGAATGAAAGACATCTCGCTGGAGAAAAATACGACGAAAGCGTTTCTTCAAGTTTTTTCGCGCCCAACCGCGTGTTGGAAACAAAAAGATTGCTTTTTCCAGGCCTGTGAGAATTGCACGGGATATGTCTATACATGTATAGTAGGAGAGATACGTCACTCAGTTGCATCCGTAGGAATGTGGCCAGGATCTCTTTCGATACGCAAACTAATCGAACGCTTTATCTATATGAATTACCTTTTGCGGTGGATCGTCGTCTTTCATTTTATTCCTTGTGGTTTGCTTAATGAATCGTAGTTTAATTAAAGCTTTATCGATTCATTCGCATTTGCGGTTAGTAGGGCACAAAGCCCGTGCTTTTCAGCAAAACAACTTGGTATTATTTTTTTCTGCGCTTTAAACTTTCTGCATATGCGAATCAGGAAGAAAAAACGTTGCATTTAATAATTCCTGAATTATGCGAACACATCCCCGGGAAAGAAGGGGAATCTTATTTATCAGAAAAAATATGTTTCGAATGATTTCACTGAGAAGTTTTGCAGATGGAAAATTTGGGCATTTTTTGTGAAAAGTTTTTTCTCAAACTAATTTCCGCATTAGACGCGGGCTCGCCGCCACTGAACGGTTCGATTTTCCAAATGTCAAATGGAAATAGACAATGCTTGGTGGAGCACAAACTTGATTTCAAGTTTTCGGGCTATAGGTATCAGGGATAGAAGGACTCGTTACGTCCTCATCCTATATATATGCTTGTATATATGCACCTTATCTTCTACTCTGCTCTCTTGCTTGCACCCTCTGTTCTACTCTACTCGCTGTCTCAAGGGTATAGGTTAAGCTCTTAGATATGGAAGAATCAAGGGAACAAAGCTGCCTCCGCACGTCGAGTTCGACGAGTTCTCGAAGCATAAGTTTCTTTCGGCTAGCTACTGCCGAAGTTGTACGTCGCTACTTTGAAAGCACGGAGTATTACCAGGACTCTAATTAGTTCGCTACCAGCAGTATTACTCTGTTTCAAAACTCTCTTGTCTTCTCTCTCTCTCTTCCTCGTTTTTCTCTAATTTTATATCTCTCTCTCTCTTCTCTCTCTCTCTCTCTCTCTCTCTCTCTCTCTTACTATGGGATCGACTTAAATCTCATGAAAACCAATAAAAATCCTAACCGAGCACACTCTGCCGTCGAATGGAAACTGAACTTTCGCCGAATATTTGCTGATCCTATAACGATGTTGACCGGTATCTTTCGAGAAAACTATTGTAGTCTTCGATTCGATGTACCGGATGATGTAATTTATTCGAAAAAATTTAGAACTACGTTTCGCTGCAAATAACAAATTTCGACTCGGAATTCTTTAATGTGCTCTTCTTATGAACAAACTATAATAGCATTACATGCTATATTAACATTGTAGCGCAACCGTGACATAGACTAGTGAATCATATATATATACATATATATAGTTAGTAATTTCGGCGAAGCAATTAATAGACCGCGGTTGTGGCGAAATTTCAAGGTCCGGAGTTGCGCGCTAATGGCAAGATGAACGCCCGGACCGTGTGCGCAGGAGCGTCTCTCATGGGAATATTACATTATATAGAGGTCGGGACGATTTTCGGCCTATTAATAATAATTTCGGCTCACAGAGCGCTGAAGAATGCGTCGCCGCTTTTGGAATTAATTGCCACGCAATAATGCTGTCTCTCTCTATATATATACGATGATCAAAAGCTTGGGAATTTTTGAAAAAAAAGAAAGAACTATTATTTCACCGCGCAAAGTCGAATTCTGCGTGACTGGAAAACTATGTGCGGTCTTTGACCCAGTAGTTTTATATAAATATATATATATCAAATATATATATATATATATATCAAATAGTTGTATGTTTATATGTGTGGTATATAACGAAGTTACAGCAAATCGAAAAATAAATAAAGAGAAAAACACGTTCTCGAGTCTCGCGCGGCGGTAGAATATAACACAATTTGCCATCTGGCCGGAGGAGAGAGAAGCCCGGAAGCATCCTCTCTCCGGCTCCCTTTTCAATCTCCGTCTCCTTAAAAATCGTGGCGGCCGGTATACAGAATGTACGTGTTCTTCTGCAGTGTGTGTGCGCGCGCGTGTGTGTGTGTGTGTGTAGGTATAGGAGGGCAATATCGGAATTACTTTACCGCGAAATCACCGCCGGCGGAAAAGTAAAAAGGAGCGGATTCGCCTGCACGTATGAGTAGTGTAGCGAGCGAAATGGAACAATGCCGGCCGCGGCTCTTGCCGAGTTCCGTCACGTATTCGGTGACGCGACAATAGAAAGGAATCGAGACGTCGCACTATATTTCTCTCTTTCTCTCTCTCTCTCTCTTACTCTTTCTCGTCATCCGGATATTGGCGAGAGCTAAGAGCAAGAGAGAAAGAGAGAGAGCTTTTTCTCGTCACCTTTCCTTTTCCTCTTATTCCAAGCATCTCACTCTCTTTCCTACGTACCTTATTTCTTCGACCCTACATTATGTTTTTCCCCAATTCACCTTCATCTACTTGATTATTTTCGCCTCAGCCACTTCTTTATGCTAATTTTTCCAAAACGTGGATGATGGCATCTCTCAGATTTATTTTTCCTAGGGAAATGACCGTTCATACTCTTTTCTCATACAAACTCTCCATTTTACCCAGAGACATATATATACGTATATGAGCAAATCCACGAGATAATGAAAAATAAATCGGTGTGTTTGATTGGAAACAAATGAAATTTCATTTTATTTTTAAAAAATAATTGTATGTGCTACCTCAAGTACTCTTACCTTTTCTTTTAGGCAGTGCTTTTTTACATTTATAAACTCGTTAGTTAATATGATAATCTTAGTATAAACCAATTGCTGCTCAGACGATCATTCATTTAAATACTGGGCATTGATAATTACATTTCGTTATTTAGTTGAAGAATATGTTATAAAATTAAAAAAAATTTTTCGTGATAAGCAAATATATTAATTGGTTATATAGTCGCTTGTCACGAATAATATTTTGTTAAATATTTTGCACTTTTCGTATAAAATATTGAAAGTACAATAGCTTTCATTAAAAATAACTCGTTCAAAAGCGTGTATTACGTAAAACGATATGAACATTTGAAAAAAGATTTTTTATCAATTAAAAGATTTCTTAAAAATGTTTACAATTTAGTTGAATAATGGTCAATTTTCATAACATTTTAATCAAGAATAGTTGTTCATGGTCGTTTATTAAATTGAAAGTTTTGTTGGCATCTATATTTAGTTAATTAATTCCTAATCACATATAATAAATTTATTATATTATATATTTACTGTATGCAACTAACGACACAATACAATCTGAAAATAAATGATTAAAATTAAACGTAAAAAGATTCTATTTGTTGAGGAAATCATGAAATACTTCTTGGCGAATAAAAGTTATTATACTAGATTAATGCATTATCAAGAATTTTACGTTTTTTTTAGAAAAAAAAATTTTTCTTTCCTAGTATCTCGCAGATTTACTCATGTATATATATACCTATAGCAAAACGTACATTACAGTGTCGCCGTACGTTATTATATACGCAGGAGGCTATCGCTCGCGCGCGGCTTCTTCTATTTATCGAACAATGAAGAAAGATCCTCCCATCTCCGGCATAAATGCTCTCGCGCTGGAACATGCTAATGGCCGGGGCGATTTATGACCGCCTCGTTATTACGCCGTGACTGATTTTTATCGCGCGTATGCATATAGTATATGTGCTATATATATGCACCTAGGTATCTAGTGGCTATTTTCGAAAGTTCTGCGAGTTACTTTATTTAAAGAAAATAGTCTACCCGCCAGAGTATTTTTAAAGAAATGATTTTCTCAATAAACAATTCATTGTCTTTTTTAGAAGTGATGAATATGAATTTGTCAATCTTGGACAATCGATAACTTCTGCATAAGATTGATGCCTTTATTTTTAAGGGAAATCTGCTTGAACCTTGTGTTTTCATGATATATAAATGAATATTTTTCTGTGACAATTCCAATTTTTCTTATGGGAACTTAACATATGGGAAAAAGGTAGAGGGAAACAGAGATTTATGTTGTAGGAACACTCGACATGTTCGAAACTAAGTTATGAAGCAATAATTTATGCCTTTTTTATACACGAGTATAAAAGAGATTGACTTTAAATTAAATGCGGTTACTCGCTACATACTGTAGGATAAAAATGTATGAACCGACAGTGAATCTCAAGATTATCGAGAGTACAAAATAAGTACGCCACATTGCGAAAAGAGTATTTTTTCACTTACGCTGGAATAATGCGGGTTAGTAGGTATATCTACACCTACTAACGTAGCTGTAAAACAAAATTTTCGACATTCATAGAGGGAGCGCAATTTAGTTACCCAACACATTAAGTCATGTCCACGTAAAAAAGTGTATTCAAGAGCTCTCTTTCTCGGAAAAGCGAAATCGCGTTGAGTTCTCTTTCCTCGCGGTAATCCGACGAGCAATACAACCAGAGTTCCAGAGCTCTGCTTCCCTCTTCATAAATCTCGACGCTATAATGCTATGGCCGAGAAGAGAGAGAGAGAGAGAGAGAGAGAGAGAGAGAAAGCAAATCATAAATGGTTACACAAGCGCGTACGTGACGTCGGGATCGCGATAATTCGCCAGTATAAATATATATTTTAGCTAGCAGCATCTACGGTAATCCGAGCGCGGCAGGTCATCGACACGCGCTCGCGTGCTCTGCTTCGCGGCTCTTCAAACTTTTCTAAACTCGCGGCAAAGTGCGGACGCCAAATCGCACGCGTGCTCGCCCAACTGACTTTATACTTGTTTTATCAGTGATACGTGAGAGACGGCTGCTGATGATGTTTTCCATCGGCTGAGTTGGCGTTATTTTACTTCATTCGCATCGCGCGAGATCGCGTCAGAGTATTATCTCGTGTAAAATTAGCTGGATAAAAAGGATTTGTATGTGGGGATTTTTCTGACACATTTGACAAGTATTTCATCTCGGTGAAATTCCAAGGTTCTCGAACACTCGGCGGCAGCGGCGGCAGCGGCGGCAGAAAACAAGCAGCAAAATAATTCAATCCTCGCGTCGACTGCACAATGCGCATTAGAGTTCCAGAGCGTGATCAAATCGATGCGGAGCGCCGGCCGCGATCCGGTGCACGTCACGCGACGGATCAGTTCCGAAATTCCAAAGCCTCGCGATAGGTCGATCCTCTCTGAGCAGGGAATGCGTCGTCGACGTCGTCGTCGCCCTCCTCCTACAGTCACGAGTCGCCTGGAAGACACTGCTCGATATCCCCATACCAGGAACGCATTGGATTCCCGTTGTATAATCGGCACTCGGACGTACGGTTCTGATGCTCCGCGAGTTTCGTCGGGATGCAGGGATTAGGATGCCATTGCTATATATATATATATATATATGTGGTGTGTATATATATATATATATATGAGTTGCAAGTATTATTTTTAATTTAATAATTGTATCCTATTAAAGGATAGGATTGTTATGTTCTTATATTCATATCGGATTAAATGCGCCACGCGAGTTTTGCAGTATAATTTATATTAACATTACCTATAATAAATTATCGTCAATTCTTATTAATAAAGTAGTAATTGCTTGAATAAAAAATTTGTGAAAATTTTACGAAAGAACAGTATTCTGTTCTTTCGTAATTATTATTAAAAATGTATCGCCTTTCTTTGCCAACCAATGTCTTCTTCGGCTTTATTTTTCGGGAGTCATTTTTAAAAAGTCACTTTAGACCATTCAAAAACGAAAATAACGAATCGTTAACGCGCGCAAATAGTCGCAATACAATTATTAGACTATCCGTTTGAAGCTAAACACGGCGATTATCCAAGGTGATCATCGGACGATATAACGATAACCGGTTCCGGAATATATAGTTAGAACTGTGCTTCCCGTCCGAGATGCACACAGCACTGCAAGTGAAGACTCTTCTCTAAAGACTCTCTTCCTCTACTACGCTCAGAGCTCTTATACAGCTCGAGATATTCCAACTATGTAATCTTCTATGCAGTAGCTTATAACAACGCAGTATCTATACAGGCAGGCAGAGGAGGAAGCGGCAGGCGAGACTTAACGGAATTAACGACGTCGTGCTGTCTTCGGCTCTGGATTTTGATAACGCGCGACTTTATCTGTAGTGCCACCACCGTTGCTACTGCGCCTATATCTAGTCGCTGTTTACTCAAGATAATGGCGCGACTCCTCTCTCCTTCTCACACTTTATATATACATGCTTACGAGGGAAAGAGCAGAGTGAGAGGGGGGCTGAAGTTGAAGGTTAGCGAGACTGCCACGGAGGGGTTGCACGAAGGGGTTATATTGCCGAGAGAGTGAGAGGTTGAGCGAGCCGTACAAGAACTTCATTTTCCGAGCCATTACGCCCCTACAGTGGCGGCGGCGGCGGCGGCGGCGGCGGCGAAATCCCTTTAACTCGTAAATTAATTTACATCGAAATTTTTAATGACACTCATCGAGTGAACTGGCTACACTGCTGTAGTCTCCGGTAAATAATACTCTCACGTTGGAAAAGGAATGACATTTTTAACCGTACGAAATCCGTCATTACTATTAGAAAAATATTCTCGAATTGTAAATTCGAAGCGTCTACTTTTCTCTATTTTTTTATTCGTATACGCCCAGCGCAATAAATATAATGAAAAAGCGCGACAAGCATTTCAACGGCAACCAATATCGTACAGACGAAGGCGAGACTGCTCCTCAAACAGTCCTTCTTTGCATCGAAGGAAGTCTTTTATATACATAGCTGAATATGAGTACACAGAGAAAAAGCTCCGTTTCTGCACAAAGATCTGTCGATCGTCGCTGTATCCAATTCTTACGAGCGGCTGGAGGCTAGCTTTACTATATTCAAGACTTTTCGTTTTCTAGCGTAGTTTGTTGAGCCACTGCCTTATACGGCAGGTTACCATTGCGCATACCACGGCGGCCATTGTCCGTAGGAACTCTCGCGGCGGGTACTTTGTCTTACATGTACATTATATATATATACATCGTTATGCCACGAATCTTTGGCGAACTTCTCGCGCGTTCGGCGCTTTTTCGGACTATGGCGAGTTGGTCGCGCGAGCGCTGCGAGTTAGAACTGTTTCCGCGGCGAATTCCGCGAATAGTTGCTACCTCCTGTAGCAGGAGCTCGAATCGATGGGAATAAAAGCTCTCTCTTTTTCTCCCTTTCTCTTATGGCGCATTGCGAATTCTTTGGAAATGCGCAAAGCGTCGACGTTTTGCTTTCGAGGGTTACGAGAGAGAGGAGTTTTGTACTATAATGACCAAGTTTCGACAATAACAATAACCGATACATTCATTTTTTTGATTCCAGAATTTTTCCATCAACTTCCACGCCGTGCGAAAGAAATGCCCCAATGGCTAACAATTACCGCGCGTGTGCATAAGTAGGTATATAGAGGATTCGTCGGTATTCGCTGCCCGTCATTTAACCTCCTCTCTTCGACTTGCAAGCAAGTACGTGTATATCTATATACGTACTTGCGTACACAGATAGACACACCTTCAGTGTCTCTCTCTCTCTTATACCCGGCTATTCCAAGCTGCAGCGGCATCTCACTGGTAGCGGCTACGTTCCGCGCGGTAATTCCGCTCCGCCGAACTGTCAGCCGTCCAGTGGCGCCGGTAGCACGCGAACGTACGCGCTAGCGCGGGAAACGGTTAATTCGGTGATTTCCTATGCCCCTAACGACTCTCGTCCTCCTCTTCCTCCGGAGCGGGTTATACGAGCGAAAGCGGTCCGGCAATGACATTACCTTTCTCTGTGCTATTGCAGTCGAATTTTCGAGTATCTATACGAATCTCCATGTAAGGACCGCGCGAGGGAGGGGAGGGGAGGTTTCCGAGGAAAACGATATACTTTTGGATATGGAGCTAGCAGTGAGCGTCGAGAGCGGAATGAAAAGACGACTCTCTTACTCGTGAGGCCTTTCTTGGAATTCCAATGGTCTGGTTACACAGAGCACACTTTTGCTGTACCCAGCTTATTCCAAACGTGTCTTTTCGACTCTTCTCTGAAAGATAATTACGATGATGCGATAAGAACAGTTTTTTTTGATCGGTCGTTAAAAAGCTACTCGACGATACAGACGGAAACGAAACTCATTGAATTAGCTATAACACGCAAAACGAATCGGACGATATTATATTAACGAAGGCAGTTGCAGAAGTCGGCCTGTCGACTCTAGTTCAAAAGGCAGTTAAATAACTCGCGACTAATTTGCATTCAAGCTCGCGCGAAGACTAATTTCCCGCAAACGATATTGTTTATTAAAAGTCGTATTTCGTTTTTTTTTCTAGAAGCTCTAAGAATGGCTGAATCCCGCACAGCGTTATAATTAATCGTGTTCGCGAAAGTATTCCAGTTCTGAATTATACGAGGTAATTAACCCATTCGGAGCACCTGTATACGCGCGACTGGTGGATAGTTTTATATAAGAGCCTTGAATCTCGACATTTTCCTAATTAAAGTATCGTTATGCGCCTTTTTCGGCCGCTCAAACAATACTGCTCGGAGGCCTTGGAGAAATGGCCAGACTTTCTTTCTCGTTCCCTCTCAATTCTGATTCCTCGAATCGCTATTTTCTACTTGCTTTATGCTTAAACATACGCTTGAGATTTGTGGAGAACTAAAAAAATAAAAGATTTCGGAGAAACTAGAATCGAATCGCGTTTTAATTGAATTATTGTCATTCCATTTTCTTAAGATGCATGACGAGATAAATAGAAATCTCATTATAAATAAAAAAGTTTTGATATCACAACATGCTATTAGTTAATACATTGGAAATGTAAGAATACTATATAATCAATTCTCTCAAATGTGGATAATTTAATATAGTTTACCAAAAAGTATGACAATAATTCTTTTATTCCTTAAAAAGCTTGATTTCAAAATTTGAAATGGATGCTAAATTCGTAATATTATATTTTGGGAGAAAAAACTTTATTCTATTGATTACTACGAAGAAATTTGTAGAAAAGAGATAAAAACTTGCCACGGGTAGTTACGCCTTAAAACTCTTTCGAGTAAATCGGATTTTTGAGCTTTCGGATAACATATTAAATTAATAAAACTTAATATGTAAATACACGACTCAATGAAAATAATAAAAATTTAAAATTATTCATTATTCTCGTTATTATTAATATTGACGATTTTTACGTACATGAAAATGGTTTTACAATGTTGTGTATTTAATAATTTTCTTTTTTAATTATTTAAATCTTATTTAGTATAGTCGTATAATTTCTCAATGAAATTAATCGTTTGCACGTCTGTTACAATATTTTAGACAGCTGTATATATGTATATCTGAAAATTAACATCCATCTTTTCGATATTGGCTTTACTAAACGAATGTGCCTATGATTAGTCTCGTTAACCAAAAAGTATACGAAAATTCCCCATTGATACACACGAATCGGGTGTGTCAGGTAACTTTTAGTCGTGCAACAACTAAATCTCGAACTCTAGCCCCGGGCGAAGCGCGCGAGGAATGCAACTTCGACGTCGTCGACGACGACGACAACAACGACGTCGGCTACAATTTTCGCGATAACTCATCGACGCCCGGTATCGTTCCTTTAAAGCGCCAAGCAGCTGAGACCACATCGTGCGCGGCGCAACAATTCGGAAAATGAAAATATTCGACATATTCGCGTCTCTATCCTCGTGTGTGTGTGTGTGTGTGTGTGTGTGTGTGTGTGTGTGTTATCGTTTGAATGTGTCGCAAAGCTCGAGGTTTACAGATGCCGTCTATGTATGCTAACATATATACGTATAGAGACTTCTAATGGCCTGCAGGCGCGCTCTGCAACACACGCGGCCCTTTTGAAGCCCCTCGAATACTTCGCTCTCAGAATGCTCAGAATACTCGAGAGGAGCAGAGGGCGAACGCGGTGGAAAAGGGGTAAAGGGGCAAAGGGGCAAAGGGGCGAGGAGGGCGGGTGTAGGAGGAAATGGAGGGAGAGTATAGTTCCATTACTCGCAGTAGTTCCCTGCACGGCGCACCGGAAAAATATGGCCCGCGCACTTGTGGTTTAATTTTCAAAAGCCAGGTGTATAGGCTGCGCTTATCTCTCGCCGATCGCCAACTTATATATTACTTATATATGCACACGTATGTTTAGAAATATACCCACACACACACGTGTATGTAAAGCCGGAGCTTTTGCAAGTACACGTGCCACCCAGTTATGTTACAACGCTTCTCTCTTGTCTCCTGTAAGGAGGTTTTTTAGAACGTTTCGTGTACTCAAAGGCTCAGAATTTCAAAAACTGCACTTTTTGCTAAACAATTTAATTAATGAAAACTTCTTGTCAAGCTTTAAATTAAAGATTTTTTTCGCTTACCTTTATCCTGCATGTTTACGCGTACGTGTAACTTAAATAATATGTGTACACTGTATATGTACATCTTGTTAAAAAATGTGATGCGTGTATTTTTCGAGCTTATAAGTCCACTGCTTTTTTAATGATATGGAACAATGCGCGAGCCTCGAGTACGTTGACCTTTCGTAAATAATCCACGACTCGCGCTTGCACATATACGTATAATATTCCACTAAAAAGCCTCATTTAGTTTTGAAACTTTAGCTAAAACCAGTTATCCTTTGTGTTGCGTATATAATTTTTACTTAATACACGGAAATAATTTGACGATCCAACAACAATTTTCCCACACAGTTTTATATTGGTTTGAGGGCATAAAAGCATTAAAGCAGGGTGAAAGCGACATGTTAAACGCCATGCATTTATGAAGTAGCTCGAGACTACGTTTACACCATTTAATTCAGTCTAATATAATAGACGGTCGAGAATGCGAAAAATAAAAAACAATTAGCAAAGATTTACCGTGAATGCGTCACAATATTAAAGCTTCAGTTGCAGAGCCGACGTCATAAAAATGCAGCGCCATTTGCATGAAAACAAAAAAATTCTTTTCGTGAGGTTACTTCGGGTTTTGCGCAACGTAAAACCGCTCATTAACGCTGACAATTTTACGCGTGTTCCCGTTAAACTTCTCGTAATTAAAACGAAAAGTATTGCAACTCGCGTATTGTTTAGGAGAGCAAAAAAGGCTATGCCCATGACCTTTTTTCCATTGGTATATTTGTGTTTCGTATCAAACTGCGTATTTGTCAAAAGATTATACACACACATATATATATATATATATATATATATATATATTATACATATATTATACATATATAGTAGAAACGTTTGTACATCTCGATAGAGCGAATTCGCTCGTTTCAGTCTATATGCGTAATAGATAGCGGACGCTCGTAATCCCCAAAAGATCAAAATACAGCGAAACGTAAAAGGTGCAAGGGTATCACAGAAGATCTTTCTCACTCTTTCTAGTTCTTGTGAAAACAACAGGGAAAAACGTTTCCCGTCACTCGAGTGCAACACGAGAGCCATTTCATGCGCGAAAAGGGCACAACACGTGTCAGCTCTTTCTCTCTCTTTACATTCTCCGTTACCAAAGTTTTTTTCTCTGTACAAGCGAAACTATATGGAAAATATATCGTGTTCACAGTCGAAGAGTCTGTCGAGACAGACGCGCGACAATCCATTTTGCACATTCCAATCCAAAGGAAATCCTCGTGCTATTATCCTGCGACTCGCTTGTAGTAAGATAGAAAGGCAGAAGCGGCTAAATGCATATCGCGCAACGCTCCATTACGTTACGCACCGAAACGCGCTCAAGTTGCTTTTATATACGCACAAGCTGCTCCGCTCCGATGCATTAGGAGCCCTTTGTTTTTTCCTCGTGCGCGCGCACGTGCTTCATCCTGTTGGAAAAATGGATTCGGCTTTTGTTCGCGGGGTGTACATAAGGACATTAAAGGGCGGGGGTTTAGGAAAACGCAGTCATTAAGTAGTAATGTCACACACGGACGAATCGTATTTTGCATTGTTTTTATCCGTAAAACGGATCAACTTTTTATGAGTCTCACTCACGCTCTCTGTCTCTGTACTGTTGTTGACGACTCGGCTATAAAAAGTCGAGTGAGCGAACTGTATGAGATGTAAAAATGTTTTAGTGACGGATGTACGTGCGACTATATTCTCTCTCTAGCTGGTGTAATTCGCGGTCGAACAACTCGACGTACACACACATACGCGTATAGATACCCGTGCGACGAAATTCCTTTCCTGTTTTTCGACATAAATATTGAATCCTATAGTTTTTTTATAGTAGAAAAACAAAATCATCGTTTCGTCGATGGCTACTGCATTCCCTGCTCGAATACGGACGTAGAAGAAAAAAATCTCTCTGATTTGCCCGCTGGCATATAAAGGATGAAGCATAATTTAATAAGTCTCCGGTTCCCGTAGCGCGAAAATATTTCCGCGAATTTTCGAAATAGTTCGAGCTGTGCGCGCGATTCGCGTCAGACAGTTTCCCCATTAGAGATCCGCTTACTCCCCTTGGTATATCTAAGAATTTAATTAAACGAAAAGGAAGCGTTGTTTCCGCGCTTTCTCTTTCCTCAAGGATCCGTTTCTTCATTTTTTTGCTCCTTTTTCCTTCAGCTGCCAGCGGCGGCTTATCAGAAATCGACTTAGCGCACGGACTTGGCCCTTTTTCCCTCGCTCTTCCGCACAGCGTTATTTCACTCTGTTTCGGCGAAAGGATTGCCGCGGTCAGCTCGTCTTCTCTCTCTTTCTTCCTCGCTATGGCCTCGCCGACTTTGATTTACGAGGGCTGTTTCGTTTCACTGTATACCTTTTCTACGTTCCGCGACCCATTTCTATACACCGGCTGCTTGTATTTCCCCTTTTTTTACCAACAGATATGCGCACGTACATGGATATTTTTTTCTCCTCCGAACCCCAAGTCTACGAGTCTTACTTGACTCTGACGCTCCTTCGTCGCGGCACAGTTTCAAGGCTAACTTTGTCTCGGTGTGAGCGAATTCCATTATCGCGTGAATGCTCCTTTGATTTTTGGCGGGCGAAGAGTTTGCTGGAAGTTATTGTCGCAAACTATGTGATTTTCTGCTATGCTACTTCTTTTTCTTCGTCGCCGTCGTCGCCGTCGTCGTCGTCTTCTTCTCTTCTTCTTCTCTTCTTCTTCTTCTTCTTCTTCTTCTTCTTCTTTTTTTACTCTATATATCGGCTTAGAAAAGAATGCGACAACGCTCGCGTCGCTGCGGCTTCTCGACATTTTACTTCCATTTTTTAGCCACTTATTTCTATTTTCAACTCAAGGACTTTTTCAGTATCCCTAAAGTTTTGACGCGCTCGAGAATATGCTTTTGCTTTTAGCGCTGCATGCTCGTCGAGGAGACGGGATTTTCAATTATGGTAGGTATTATATTTGATTATTATTGAGATACCACTGATTTATATAAACATGAATTTGCTTTTCATAATAAACACATTGACTGAAAGATCAATACCGATGGAATTAAATCCTTTATCCAAAGCGCGTTATGCATATAACTAACGCTCAATATAATTTAACACATTGTAAATAGATATCTTCTATTATTAACATATAAAATGTGTCTCTATATGAACTCGCGGTAAATTTCGTATATATTCAGAACGTAGAGTCGGTATAATTATAAAATAAAAACAAAAATTAATACTGTCAATAGCTAAAGAGGCTAATCCTCGCGCAAATAAGAGTTAGCTGATAAGGAAATTCTACGCATAGTCCGGGATAAAATTAATTCTCGAACGAAACAATCAAGAAAGCCGAGAGAGAGAGAGAGAGAGAGAGAGAGAGAGAGAGAGAGAGAGAGAGAGAGCGAGAAAGAGAGAAAGGGAGGGAGACAGAGAGAGGTTGCAATTTCTCTCCTCGATAATCCCTCCTCCTCTCGCCCTAGTACACCCTAAAAGTTTCAATTACGCGCTCGAATGGAAACCATAGCATTCTCTCTCACTCGCGCGCGACACTTGGTTGGCTGCAGCACCGCAGCAACAATCCGTCCTACAAACAACAAAGCTGCAGTAGCACAGCTATATAGATGTAGCTGTATATATACGAACGGCATAGAGCAAGCAGGAGTAAGAGAGAAAGACAGAAAGTCATCGCGAGCTTGGGATCAGCGAGTTTATCGGCCGTTTAATCCAGTCGAGGGAGTCCGAGTCCTGTGTATAAGCGAACAGAGCTGGGGTAGCTCCTGGCGATAAGAGTCGACTCGGGAGACTAGTTCTTCGGACGACTCACGCTCCCGTACACCGCATAAATTCACTCGCCCCTCTCTACCCTGAGTTTGGCGCTAATTGCAAGTTCAAGCGTCACCCCCTCGGCCCCCACCTCCTCCACACCTTCTCTCGAAGCCACGTGTACATTATTATGTACGGTCGAGCGCGTATATCGGCTACTTTCTAACCTCTGTCCTTGTATATACATATAAAGATGGTTAATACTGTACACAGTAAGCGCAGAGTTAACACCCGCGAGCTGGCGTGCACTTCCCTTCTTACCTCCAGCTACGGTTCTATACATGCATACTTATATATACAAATTTGTATGCATGCGTATGTATATATTTGTGAAAGTACGAATTTGTGCACAGTCGCGTAATAATAACGAGCCCATCCACGCTTCGCGACGCCCCTGGAAGTAATATCTCGACCCAATAGCAGTAACAGCTACAGTATAGTAGCAGTCGCACTGCGAAGGACGCAACGCGGCTGTAGGATATAGTTGCGCTCAACTCAAACGGCAACATACGTATGCATACATATAGAAGACGGATATATATACATGTGCGCGTGTAGCGCACCGTCGGCCACTAAAGCCTCGATCTTTACGGCCTATGCAGGCCGCGGCCCTCTCTCTCTCTCTCTCTCTCTCTCTCTCTCTCTCGTACTCTCTGTGCTCTCAAAAGCACGTTTTCATAATTCAGAGCTAGTGCGCCGGTGTGCTCTGGGGGGGGGGGGGAGGGAGAAGGTTCGATCGGTCGTAAATCGCAGCTCGTCCGTCTCTAGCTAAGCTCTCTCTCTCTCTGGTCCGTAGCTCTGACAATGCGCTTACATCTCGTAATTCGGGATCGCTGCCAGCTTTACGATCGGCGAACGCCGAGGATCGTGCCTTCGCGTGGCTCACGCGTGGGTACGCTAGGTATTACTGGTGCGTACTGTCGACTAATATTCTACTTCCGACTTTTCGACACTTTTGTTCTTACATGAGGATATTTGTAGTTTGAAAAGTTCTTGGAAATTCAGATATTGCTACCTGAAACTACTTCCTTAGTAGGATGGACGCTACTGGATCAACGGGCCAGAGTTGTAATACTGTACTGGCCCAATACTGGGCCATTGGTCAATTCCTACTAGGGTTATCTGACTATTTTTGAATGTATATCTTACATTTACCATTATAATGTTTTGAATATCCATATATATTAATACATCATTGGCCTTTTTTTCTAATGTTCCGTAGATTGTACTTTTGGTACAAAAGCATTAATAATTAAGAGTAAGGAATTTTTAAATGCACATATTTGTAATTGTATCATAGAAATCGCATGTTTTTACCACTTTTTATTATTTTTTGATTATCGCTATTCATAGTTTATTACAACATTTAAACTGGTATCTGACCAAGGTAAGTCCTCTGAAAATTGAATGCAATCTCTTAGATGTCCATGCACATACGACAAATTTTACATGCGCGATTAAGGTATTCAATTAGAATAATTTTCACTGAAAATTCTGGGCGAACACAGGATCGAGTAACAGGTGGGGATCGAAGGTTAAAAAACGACGATAAGAAATATAATAGGATTTGAATGAAGTTTTTCTAGATTTTTTCAAATACATAATCTTTCTAAATCGTTTCGAAGGATTGTTTTTACTGATGTTGCTGTTTTTGACACTTATTGGTGTATTGTCAATTGCATAAATAAGAAAATAATTAAAATATGTATTTATATAATTTACGTTCTTTTTTCTTTCGTAATCATTTCTGTAGATCACTTGTCGTCGAAGCTGTTGCCTTTATTAAAATGCGACGTAGTTATCGCACATCGATAAAAGTCAAGCATTGGCTATTGGAAAAGTTAAAAAAAAATCAATTCCACGACTTGTCAAATATAGTTGATTATTCGAGAAACTTAGATTTTTCTACACCAATAACGGGCTCGCTGACTGATTATTTCCTTCCGTAAGAAATAGAGAAATATTCAAGAGAAAATAAGCCCCAATAGGGAATTTATCAGTTTTGAGAGGGGGACAAAATGATTCTTTCCGTACAAGCAAAGCAGCAGCCCACTTCTCTCACTCTCCCTCTCAGCTAACTTGATACGCCCATAATAAGAATAAAGTGCAACGCCGCGCAGTCTCTCGGTGGTGTATATAACGGAATACAGCCGTGAGCTCTGAAAAAAGAGAAATCGGGAGAAGGAGGTGGGGTAGGTGGAAGAGAGAGAAGGCGAACGATAGACCAAGAGCAATAGCGAACAAGAGGAAGAGGAGAGGAAAATCGAGCGACCGAGAGGGTAGAAGGGATAATTGAATACAACTTGATCGAGCCGCGCGTTTCCACCCCATTAAATCGAGCTTAAACTCCCCCACCAGTAGTGGAAGGCACGGAGGGAGGGAATCGTTTTGTATGTTCCACACTCGCCGGTGGCGGCGACGGCGTCGGAGAAGAAAGGATGCAGGGGAATAGTTAAGAGAGAGAGAGAGAGAGAGAGTTTACTACCGCCCCAGCTGGAGGCCAATCAGTACAGTACCCCTCCCCCTTCTCTCGTCGCGCAAACTGAAATGTGGAGAACTGGTAGCGTGTAGTCCCTGGATATATAGTTATATTGCCGGATTATACCTCGATATAAGGATATGTGTGCAGCGGTTACGGTCATAGTCGAATCAACTCTGCAGCTATTGCTTCCCTTTCTCGATCTCTCTCACTCGCTTCTTTTCTCTTTCTTACTTTCTCTCTCGCGCTTGTGTACGCGCCGGTGACTTACGACCTCGTGATTGCGAGCTAACAGTCGAGCAATTTTGAACTCGCCAAACTTTCGTCCCTTCTCTTTCTCTCGGGCAGCTCTCGCGGCGTTTGCTTTTCGAGTGAAGTCAACCTGGCTCGCTTAATTTTGTATAGAGGGTAGAATTTTAGATGACGTAGGCGAAAAAAGAGCAAAGCTTTTTCAAACCGCTTCGTCGTACGTGTGTATAAAGGGATTTCGCGACTTGCCGGCATGTGCTCGACGGGTACACAAAGACTTCGAGAAAATCCCTGCTCTCGATTCTTTGATATACGTCTAATTGACATGAGTCTCCCATGATTTAGAATATAATGTACTATGAAAAAAGAAAACTGCTTCGTAAGGAGTAGCGACGTTTCCTTCCTTCCTTCCTTCCTTCCTTCCTTCCCTACTTCCTGACTTTTCTCGGCAACGATATTTCTTCGGATTTTTATTTTAGGCTTTGGAAAATATGATCCCATTGACCTAAATCTCTCCGCAGGTTGCACGTAAGTATCGTAAATCAACAGTTAGAATTAATAAATAAAATCTATACAGCCGATAGTAAAAAAGGTTACTGTTAACGGTAAACTTCGTTTCCGCAGCCTTTTCGCACCGATAAAGAAGAAGCGAGAAAAAGAGAATTCCGGGTAGAGAGAGAGAGAGAGAGAGAGAGAGTATTTAAAACTGACGTTCAATCGATTATTAATTAGCTTATTTCCTCGCGGCTAATTGCGGGCAATAAATATTCCGTAGAGTCACCGTTGAAACAAATCGAGTTAAATCTACCAGTACAAAGTTTACATAGTTAACAGAGAGTTAATACAAATCTATCGCTTCGCGCTAGTGGCATATCATTGAAAAATGTGTCGCTTGCGGAGCAAAATATTTTCCTACGTAACTTCTGAAAATTCGATCGTTGTAAATGAACTCTTTTGAAAAACGCGTTGCATCACACAACGATAATCGCAAGGTTCGACTCGCGCGGAGCATTTTAAAACTTAGTTACGCGAACAAAAAAAAAACAAATGGGAATCTTGCCACCTGAAAACTGTACGGTTCCTCTCTAAAATCGATATACAGCCAGAGAGCGTTGTGTGTCTAGCGCGGCGAGATTTTAATTTCCATGAATTCGGCGTGTAGGCGTGGTATGTCAACAAAACAATCGGAGAACCGGTCCGGCATCAAACGAAGCGTAATTGCCAAGCTCCCCTGCGACAAGAGCACTTCTCTCTCGCTCTTTCTCTGTACAGCGTGAAAATCGCACAACGTGAACAAACAAAAAAAAATGCAGCTACAGCAGTAGCAGCAGGAAAAAAGGCATCAACTGCCGAATCAACTCTCTACTGTAGGACACGAACGCCAACCCGACAAAGAGGGCCGCTAAAAAATCGAGCCTTTCATCCAACGCTTTGCTACTGCTGGTCCCAAACAAGAGACTCAAAGTCTAGTAGTGTGTGAGGGAGGGAGAGAGGGAGAGAGAGAAAGAGAGAGAGAGGACAAACGCAAGCGCTGCTCGCGTCAAATCCTCCCCGAGGATTAAACTTTCACTTTACGGCGTAACGAGATAGCTGCATTACCAGATTTCAGCGTGTCAGTGTGGCGTTTGACGTTAAGCCGTGCGCTCTGCTCGTAGTAATCTTGCGGATTACAGCGGCGTGCGCCCATCCTTCCTATCTCTCTTACTCGCTGTTCTGCCTCGTCCTTGTCCTTCCGTAGCCAAGAGTACTACCTATATGGACTATAGCTACCACCTCTGTAACATCCTGTCCGGAGTGCAGCCTTTGTGCGCTGGACCCCGACGATTAAATGCCGGTGTGCCCTGATAGGCTTGGCCCCTTAAGCTATATATTGATTCGGTATATTGACTCGTCTGTCGATCATCGTTTAATCGTTAATATCGCGCAGCGACTGATCGAAACCTTGTCGCGAAATTCAAGTTACAATATTTTTCTTTCTTTCGAACTTAATTAATCGCGAAGATTCCCTATCATACGAATTCGAATTCTTTAATATCCTAACCGTGTTTGAAATCACATTGCCCTAATTACATTTAGTATCGTGTCAGTATCCATAATTTCACTGAAAAAGCTCCAAATTTGTCAATTGATATGATTAATTACCAACGGTAGCATAATATAATGCTGCGAGTGAAACATCATATACTACATATACGCTTGAGTTTTTAACTTCAAATTCAATAATACATATCTACTCGCCAGTCAGAAATCTGAGCAAGGATGCGCATCGCTGCTCTAATTCCATTATCTGACAGACTATCTCATTCGAGTCTCCGTCTAGAAGAGAGAGAGAGAGAGAGAGAAATTTTCAATCCCACTGCAAGCATCGAGCGCGTACACACACGCGCGTCTGTACGCGCGTAACTCGAAGAGTAAGCGCAAGGAAAAATCGAATAGTCGCTCGAATTATGCTCGCATTGCTGCAGCTGCGAGAGTGTAGTGGAAAAAGGAAGTCAAGTCGGTTTTTTCGCAGTGTGGCTTTTCACTTTCTTTCCCGTCGGTGAGATCCTTCGTAATCCGCTTTGCAGCGCTCTCGAGCTAAGTCGAGAGAGCGAGTAAGAGAGAGACGTGCTTGTTGGAGGGGTAAATCGAAGAGGCGGAGTGTACAGGATAGAAGCTATAGCTGCAAGAGGACTAAGAGAGAGAAAAGAGGTTGGAAGACGAAAAAAAGTAAGGCGTCGCCGTGATGCTGTGGAAGAACGATGAGTGGCTTTGTATAAGTATATACAAGTGCAAGAAAAAAAGCTCGAAGTTCAAAAATTCCAAGGATGAGATATTGCGATTCCGAGATTTCAATCGATGTCGCCGTATGTTTTGCATTAGTCTATCAGGCCTCTTTCTCAGAGTTTCATTACTTTCGATTAAGAACAGAATGGCATAATGAATGAAAATTGTCGCTTGATCGTAAGCTGCAATTTAAGAGTCACGCAGCTCTCGTGGAGATTGCCGTAAATAACAAAAACTATATATGCAGCCGGAAAAGAGCCGAGCTACGTATAATATATATATATATACGTAGCTCGACCAGAGTATTCATGCGCGTCACGGCAATAAAGACGTTCGCACTCTCGCTCTATATATCCATTAACCCGAAGTAGTAGTAACGGAGAAACCAAGCGAACAAGAGAGAGGGGGGAGGGCGACACCTAGCCTATATGTATAGAGGGGCTAGCTCGCGTGCCCGTGGACTTAACTAGAGGCGACCGAGCCGGCCCCGTTAAGGACGTATTGCGCTATATACCATCCGACGTCTAGAGGCCGTGGTTAGAGTTTCTCTCTCTCTCTCTCTCTCTCTCTCTCTCTCGCTCAGAGGGATTAAGCTGCCGGCAGAGCTTTGCTGCAGAGATCGCCTCTCTCTCCCTCCTGCTTTCGAGATCGCGGAGGCGGAGTGGAGGTACGATAAGGAGCTACAGGCGAAAGATCAAGAGCGACGTGTATAGAGAGGAGAAGCAAGCCGGAATTAGAATTAGAAAGACAGGACTTACTGGAATGAGATTTTGTTTGTTCGTTTTATTAGGGAGGATTATTAGATTATTGGGTATAATCATGATAATTCCCCCCTATCTTCTCTATTATTACCGGCGAATCTTCTCGTTGTTTCTCTGTATGATGGAAAGGAGATTCGTGACGCTGTTGTATATTATTAAGCGCCTGGTTGCATCGTGTTTATGGCAAATAATGCTATATAATGCCTATATATACTGCAGCGATAATTGACGTGGATAGCTACGCCTGTCTTGTCAGCTATATAGCCATTATACAAAGGAGAATGTCCTGCACAGTGGATCAAAATTTCTGACCCCAATAGAGCAGCAACAGCAGTTCACGTCAATCTAACTTATTTGCATTCTTTTAACCATGATTTTTCTTTTAGCATTCTGTACTTCCAAGATAGCTTCGAAACAAATATTCATATTATGATTAATAAAAGATGAGAACTTTTTTAATAAAGCATCGGCAAATTTTGTACTTGAATTTTATTAACATTCGAATTTTACTAACGTTCTTGTGAAGCGCTTAGCATTGATTGAATTATTTTTATACCTTCTGGGTTTACGTTTGTAATACAGCCTGAGTTTACGAATAGCAGAAAATTAATATTTTTTATAATAACAACTGTAATGATTAAATCAACGTTCATCATCTATACATATTGATAATGATATCGTCGTAACGAAGAACATTAGCATTGAATTTCTGCATCTGCATAAATAAATGTAGTCTTAAACATTACGTGTACGTCATGATGCAGTACATTAACTAACGATTTTAATAGCTTAATAACTATTTTATTTTTAATTTACAATTAGCTACAATGAATAAGTTCATACTTACTGTTACAAAGAAGAATGCTAAGATAAATATAAATAAAAAACTATTAACTGTACAAAACAAAATAAAGGATTTTTGATATTTAAATTTCTTAACTTCTTTTATTTTTAGTTGTTTGTATTAGTACTTCTTGATGTCCTTACATCAGACTAAAATATTTATCTAAATTTTCTGCTTCAACAACTTTTATGTAATTTATTCAACCCAAATAAAAAAAGTTTTTTTTATCTCCTAATTACAAGGGATTACAAATTCTTGGGTACAATTTCAGGTTCTAAGATTAAAATCTAAATATGCTTGAATTATAATATTATATTATACAATTTCATTTTGGTTTCAAAAAAATTCTTTACAGACGTAAGTTTTTCTATCTTTCATCATATTTGCAATGAAATTCTAAAATTTATGTCTAACTTCTTCTAGGCCATGCGTGAAAAAGAAATCTAGTATCAAGAGCAAAGAAGAAAGATCAACCTGCACAGCAGTCGAGAAGACGAGAATAGAAAAGCAAGAATCTTTACACGCGCAGGCATATATATGTATGTATACATATATACGCTTCGAAAAGATATATATATATCTTTTGGAAGTCTAGATTAGCTTAGTTACAGATAAATGTCGCCGCCGTATCGGTATCGTAGTTTCCGATGCCACGGGCTATCCCACGATTTCGCAATGGAAATTGAGTCGTCACTTTTCCCTTTGAATGTATAACAATCTCGTGTATCTCTAGTGTAGAGAGGTGTATATAAAAATACTTATAAATAAAAAAAAGTCATATTAAACTAAAATCCAGATTCTGGAACATCGATTATTCGAGCACTTTCATCTGCAACCGATCATTCGAATCCCTGAAACGATAGTTCCATTCCTTCTCTTCTAAAGTCGTTATTGCGAGCACACGCGCACTCTCGAGCTTTTACGACGAGATTAAGCGATTCCCTAAACAGCCAAGTAGACGTAGAGAAACACATCCCTCTTTGATTGCTGTTCCGTATAATATTACGTAGCAGCGGCGGCAGCGGCGGCAGTGGCGGCAGTAGCGGCGGCGGTGATGGTGGCGGTAGCTGAGACACAAGGGAGTGAGATTCGCTGTCTCGGGATGAAGTGTTGCGCAACTCTCTCTTTCTCTCTGTATAGCGCCACTACTGCGAATTGATACAGGCCTGAGCTTCCGAGAGTGAGAGAGACCGTAATTCGCTCGTAAAAGATTTACTTTCGTGGCGCGCGCACGCTGTTAAATGTTTATGATAGAGAGGAGAGAAGACAAAAGAGAATATAGAGAAGAGAGAAAGAGATAAAGAGAGACAGAGGAAAGATTTGACGGAAAAGCCGATTGAGCGTCTTTGTCTGTTTTTCTGTTATTCTATTATCGACGTCAGTGAATGGAAGCTATTGCATACGGCTGTTTGTATAACCGTTCTTTAATTTTACGGCCGTCTCAGGATACGGCTGCGGTGACGCGGAGCTTTTCTTTCTCGTTATATGCGATAGCGTTGATGTTAATTGTGCTTAGATGGAGAATCCTAACTATTTATTCTTTTATAAATGCTAATTATTCTCTTATATATATTTTCATTAGTATTTTTGAATACACATGCTTGAAAAAATACGCGGAAGTGTTCAATAAAAATTATTCGCATCGTTGAGCCGATATATCCTTTGTACATAATGTACTTTGGAAAATCAAATTGACGCATTTCATCGGTGGCGTGGTAATTCCTTTAACGAATGCTAACATCCTCTTCTCTCTTAAAGAGCCGCTCATCATGTTCCGTTCTCAATTTGGTCGACTACGCGGGAGAGTTGGCCGGGCGAAGTTTTGCTGATCGGGCACCGCCGCCACACCGGGAGCGATTAGCACGAGAACTAGTTGTTATCGACTTCGAAAAGCTTTCCGCCGCAGCCGCAGCGTTTGACTGCCGGTGACTCGCGTGCGTGACAGAGACTGCTGAAATATGGATGAAAGTAAGTAAGTCGAGGCTAAATGTATTTTTTCATTTCTTCTGCAATTCTCTCTGTCTCTCGTTCTTTCTCTTTCTCTCTATTCTTGAATAATCCCGATGCGAATAAAGGAGACTAACTGTAAAATTATAATAGAACTAGTCGAACTGGTACATGTTTGGTCGTTCAATAATTCTATTAACATAATAACTATAATACAACGAGGAAATAAAGTAGGGAGAGTAAATGTAGTCGCGATTGTTTCCCGTGAAAATAAATGGACGAGGATGAGAAGAGAAAAAATCTTTCGATTTAAATTTGAGAATCGGTTGGACGTATAAACGTAATGTACCCCACATCTCACAAGGCAACAGAGATTTTCCATTCGCTACTGCTGCATCTCGATTACACCGCTACTACTACTAACGTTCTTTTCTCGTCGCACCCTTCTCGAGTGAAAGACAGTTTTCAGCGAGATACTCTCGCGCGCGCCCCTTTATATTTAGGCTACGCTCCGATATCTTTTCGTTAGTCTTCGTTCGACTGAACTAGTCATGTGGAAAGCTCATTCTCAAAGGCACGGGAGAAATTTCAGTTCACCCGCCCCATATATGTACATGACTATATATATAGTCATGTACATATATGTTTTATATACACGCAAACAAATATACATGTATCGGGTAAGAGCTTCCGCCCTTCTTGGAAGCGATACGTTTGTCCGCGATAGTTTCGGCTTTTTCTCTCGTCGTCTACATTTTCCTTGTTCCCGAGTCTATAGACTATATGTATGTATGTATGTATACCGTACCGTACCGAGAAATATCGCGCGTTCACTCGAAAAAGGATGTCGCAGGAGGGTGCGTGCGCTTCTGTAAGTAGTCGTAGAGGGGTAGGGGGGATGCGCAGTTACATAACGCTACGCTGCTCTTGAAACTCTCAGCGGAGTTTAATAAAATGTTGCGAGATGAGGCACTTTATGTCTTGGTATGCATGCGACTTTAGTGTTTCAGTGTTCTCGTTTTATTTTTCAATATAGAATTACGCAACGCACAGTACTGAAAACTCTAGGAACAAAGATATGTATATAATTAGACCATCGTACAGTTACAACAATTAAAGGATATATGCATCAGGCCGTGAAATTGTACAGCATAATCCACGCATAATTAGTCGATCGCTACATCAATACGCTCATTAATGACAATCGAGAGCTGGCCATCCGAGTTATTTAAACGAATGATCCCTACCGAATAATCCAACTATTCATCGTTTATAGTACAAGCGAATAAAATCACATAGACGTCCTCCGTTTCTTGCTTCATCTCCGTTCTCTCGGCAAACGGTCTATTCCACAGCAGCAGCAACGGCGACGCTCTCTGTCTCGCTTGCTCTCCCTCCACTCGACGACATAATCGTCGTCGACATCGGAGGCTGGTATGAGAGCACCGAGAGCAGGAAGCTTCTCTATACGACTATACCTGACTCCTCGTCCTACAGACTGCAGTAGCAGCGGTGGTTGGAACCAAGTGGCGAGACCGCAGTGGACTGTCGCCTTGCTAATTAGCAACGAGTACGGCGGTAGTAGTGTGAGTTCTAATCGATAATCGATCGTACGCGACCAATACGTCAAGAGGGGCGACTTTCGCGGTTGACGTTGTAGCGACGGTTCAACGGAATGAGAGGAGAGAGAGAGAGAGAGAGAGAGACAGAGAATCGAGAGCGATACGAGAAGTGAGAGCTTCCAGCGCAGACTGCGATACGCTCCTTCCGCCTGATCGAGTGCGTATTATGCAAACGTGAGCTATGGACGTTCCACGACGAGTTGACTTTTTTTCGGCTTCGCTATGAAGGCTATACACTGATATCCCGCGGCGCGCTGCCTTTTTTATCGTGCGCGTGGCCAATTTCGCGACTCTGCGTTACAGTAGCATCTCAGCGGTCTTTTCTTTCCTACGCGCTTCGTAGTACGTTCCGTTAGGACGAATTACCGAAGTATGAACAATATATACGTATGATGATTGCCGCGAACCGAATAAAGCGGTGAACGATTTGAACAGTGAAAAACTATATATACGTGCGTACATACGTGCACTGCGCGTTCATGCGAAACTTTGTTTGCCAAGCAATAACGACAGGCAATGTTTGTTTTATTCATATATATATATTTTTTATGGGAATATCATTGCTCTCGTTTGTTGCCTTTTTTGAATATAAATATAACTTTCTTTTGCGCAATTGTTGCAACGAAAAAAATAAATATTTGCACATTTTACGATAAAGTTATTTTCTATATATGGGCCTGCAATTGACACTGCAAAAATCGATCGTAATAAAGCCGATTCCCGCCGCGGTCGTCCCGAATATAAGCCGACCAGGCCAATTTGTTACTTAATGTATCGACGCTGCTCCGTACAGAGCATTTCTTCAAGCAGAACTAATTCGCGAGTACGAACTCTTTGCGGCGCTCTTTACTTTTTCAAAGCCGTAAATTGCGTTTCGCCGTGACCGCGGCGTCTACGCGGATAAGACACCCGAGTTCTTTCTCTCTCGTTCCCTCTCTCTCTCTCTCTCTCTCTCTCTCTCTCTCTCTCTCTACATATATACTAGATTGTCAAAAATAAAACCGGAATAAAATCAGTAGAAAGTTGAAAATACAATAATCCCTCAAAAGTCCAAACCTCGTAAGTGCGCTAGTGCAAGTATAGCATGAGCAGGCACTCTCACCGCAGACACATTTCCGTTGCAGGCCCTCGCCTCGAGTTAAAAATTGTGTGTATACACGCCGGGTTGAAGACGGACCTGCTGCAGAGAGAGAGAGAGAGAGAGAGAGAGAGAGAGAGAGAGAGAGAGAGATAGAAGGGGAGAGAGAGCGAACCCTGTAAATTGGATCTATCAGCGTGTTCGGATGGTGCTATATCATGGCTCGCGCAGTGGCGGCGGCACCATCTTTCAACGTCAGTATATACACACACTGCCAGACATTCACATGCACGTAGACACAGATACGCGCATAGAAGAGCCACGTGTTAGTAGCTTCCATTTTCCTGGAGACCGTGTATATGAGACATAGTACAGCAGTTCGTCTACACGTAAACCTATAAGAGAGAGAGAGAGAGTAGGGGGATTGCGCTCGATAGCCAATTCTCGGATCGAGCGAGTTCTTTTCTGTACGGTTCTCCGAGCTGCGCGCACACGCCAATAGCCGACTGATTAGGCACCGCTTCGATTCCGCGCGCACTAGCTTCTTTGTGATTAATCGTTTGTCGCGTGCCACGCGCGCTTTTCTTTCCATATAATCTACCGGTATGCCAAAGCTCTGCGATCGACTGCTTTCGATATCGATGGACCGTCGTAGCTTGACTCTCGCGCCTTTTCTCTCATATACCTGTATTTCTCTATGGGAGAATAGTCTTGTGTGACTCGGCAGAATTCAATCGCCTAAAATCTCGCTATTATGGGAGAAAAGGAGATAGAAAATGGGCGAGGGGCTGCACGGCTGTAGCTCATTTTCCTCGGACGTGCAATTTGACTTTTAATCCGAGATTTGCAGTTGTTTTATTTCTTTGTTTATTTGAAGGGTGCGATGCCTTCGAATCATCCGAATGATAAATTTCAAATTATGCTGATACTACGCGTTCAAACAAAGTTAAATTGAATGCTCGACATATGTGGCTTGATTTATTTTATTTCGTCTATTTGATTTATGCGACGATGAAAAATTATTATCGCGACTGTTGCGCTGATTTATTTGGATGCGACTTCTCGATTCGGGAGCGTAAATTATATAAACCTTTCGTTGAAAAAATAAAACGTAGGCAGGGTGAGAAGCAAAGCGTAAAAAAAGGAATATCCATACTTGCCATGCAAGGCACGTTTCCTCTTTTCTTTAAACCTGTGATCATCATCATCATCGAATCTTTCGCTTGATTGGAGTGTACTAGTTAAAGCAGCGAACGCTAAAGACTCACTTACCTCCAGCTCCGTTCACTTCATCGCCTTCTCTCCACTTTCTTAACTATGTAAACTATCCGCCACTGTAGCAGCTTGCTATATACAGAAGAAGACAGAAGCAGTAGTATAGCTTCTTCCAGTATATAGTACAGAGTATTATCTACTCTACGTGGCGGAAATTCTTTCGTTCGTTTGTCGTCTGTGACGGCGAAAGAGACACAGAGTGAGAGTGAAAGACTTGGATCTCGATATCATCGTCATCGTCGTCATATCGTCTTGACTTCAATCGTTTGCCATGAGAGTCGGAGAGAGAGAGAGAGAGAGAGAGAGAGAGAGAGAGTTTCACTGACGAGGTTGCCGTGCTGCTTAAGTGCCATTTCTTACTGAGAATGCAAAGACAATGTTCGTTAGGAGAGGACGTTCGAGTAGGGTCGATATAAAGCTAGACTGCAATGGTGTATAATGAATTTAACGATGGAATAAACGTTATACTTTTAATTGCAAGGAATCTTCCTCTCAAAGGAGTTATAGCACTACGGATTTTAATCACAAAGAAGTCAGTTCGT
Source organism: Apocrypta bakeri (assembly GCA_018906985.1). Lineage (NCBI taxonomy): Eukaryota > Metazoa > Arthropoda > Insecta > Hymenoptera > Pteromalidae > Apocrypta > Apocrypta bakeri. The sequence continues at coordinate 1,772,327 of JACCIA010000015.1, read as the reverse complement.
ATCTCAGGACACATCGTTCGACGTAACCAGTTTTGAAACGACTGTACAACAGGATTGTTCAGAGAGAAAGATTTTTTTTTGTAATTTACAGAAAAGTAAGGAAAAGCTTACATGACAGAGAATACTGCTATCGAGTTCCGGTGCGCCACTTACCCGAAACGCTATCTGTGTACCATAATACACATACGCACAGAAGCAAACAGACAGCACAGTGGAACAAGTCGACGTCGGGTCAGTCGCGATCAAGTTTCGCGCTTGTATGTGTAGAATAGAAAGAAACGCGTCGCGGGCTTCCGGAGTTCGCATAAACAAGCTAAAATCCGTCGTATACGCTGCACATATCCTTCCCCTTTGCGGACGTATTGTATACCGTTTAGGTCTCCCCTGCTCTCTACCGCGTGTTTGTCGAGCTAAGTGACGCTAATTGAAAGTTCAATCCCGGAGCGTATTGATTACGCGCGTATACGGGGTGTAATTTGATCTGCCAGCGGCGGCGAGTCTAATTTATCCTTCGGCCAGCAACGGCGTGCCTTTCTCAACGCTTCTGCACTGCAACACCACCCAGTTCTATCGAGTCACTACGCACACGCGCATACGCGCACGTGCATGTACATTATACATATACACCTATGCCGATGAATACATACACATCCATGTATACAGCGAACGTCGACACTCGATAAATCGCCGATTCAATGGCGCGTATACCTTTGGCTGGCTACGGCCTACGTTCCGTGAATTGCCCAACTGCAGTAGTAGGACTTCTCTAGACGGTATAGTAATTGAGCGCGATTGTGTGTGAGATTGCCGGCTTTTTTTCTTTCCAAGCAACGAGTCTGGAATATTTTCACGCTTCGTCGAGGGCAACTGCTGTATTATACGCAGCAGTACAACTGGGATATTGAAAAATCTTTTTTTCGATCTAAGACAGAACCGAGTCTGTCGAATCCTGGAGAGGGTTAAGTTAAATGAACTTTTTAGCTGGTTGCTCACCAAGGAAGAACAGCAACAACAATTAATGATAAGGCTATAGCGAAGGCTAACGTTTGTTTTATTTGTTCCGATGGAAGTTAGGTAAATTGTTTTGGGACCTGAAACAAAGGAGCTGCTCAAGTTCTGCCTGCCTCGCTCTCCGCTACTCTCACCCCCTCCCTCGCCACTCTCTTTCTACCTCTGTATATAGACACATTTGGAGATTCGCGAACCTCGAAATCAGAGAATCTCAAGTCAGGTACTTAAACGATTCCATTCAGGGATTAAACTACTCTCACTCTTCCGTTCCAGCTTTCTCTCGAATACACGGATATTCTTACTTCGCCAGCGAGAGAATCTTGGATCGTTAATTAAGATACAAGCTAGCCTAGCGCCTAGGATCTGATGTGCTCTACTTGAACTCGTGCAAGCTCGTGCACTGATGTCGTTTAATCAGTACTGCCACTGACGAATTTTCTTCAAAGTATACAGCTTTCCCGAACAACGACGATCAAAGGATTTCTGTCTACAGTGGCGAAATGTGCTTGTAAAAAGTCGAGATTGAGAGCTCGATCACTAGATAACCCGATACTTTTCCGTAATCCTTTATTATTGAAGCTTCAAGCCGAGCTTTTGACTTTTATATTTGAAATTAACACTGAGCATTATGCGATTTAAGTTATATTCATATAATATTATATATCGAAGAACTATTAACTTCATCCTCTTTACGAAATGCAAATTAACGAAAATTAAGCATGTATATCTGTGAATGTTAAAAAAGTAGATGTACTTAATCTTAGTAAGCCTGCTCCAAGCGTGTATAGCTACTCGATTTTCACCCTTCGACGGATACTTACATCCGGTTATAAAAAACGATCGCATTTAATAGGCCCCGTTATCGACTATCTTACATACTTAAACTATGTAAGATTTAAATATTTACAACATTAGTAATCACTCGTTAACATTACTCAGTGCACTTTGTTAACATTACTTTCAGGATTCCATTACGAATGTTATTACATGAATGTGCGTTTGCATATTATTAAAAATATATAGCAAAAATCAGTAATAAAAAGTTTATAAAATAACGACTCCCTTCATTTCAGCAGACCATGATTAAGTACATAAACATATGGTAAATAACTATTATGAAATTTTGTGTAAGTTACTTTTGTAGGTTTGATTCTGGCTCAATAAATAAATAAACATAATTACATAGATTTTCTGTATAAAAGTTGACATGTTTTGTGGAATAATAATAAACGTAGTAATGAATCTAGAGTACATTAGCTATAGATAGCGTAACAATATTGTCGGGTCGTGTATCTGAAGAAGGAGCCGAATATTAAAACTTTCGTTTATATAAAATATTCGAGATCTCGCAGAGTATACGATAACGATAAGTATATGGTTACAGTATATTGCATGATCTCGGATATAAGTACAGTATTATGAATGTAGCCTCTAAAATCGGGACTAGCTCTCTTCAAGATGTTCAATAAATTTAAAAAAAGTATAAAGATCAAAAGTAATTTCGCGCGAAAGCCAAAATCCTGAAATCGCACACCGAGGCCATCGCCACCCTAAAAGACTACCGTTAAATAAAGAAAACCACCTTAGTCGAGAAACAAGCTCAACTTCGTCCTCTGGAGAAGTAACAAACAACAACAGCAACACGACAAGAACAACAACGACGACCAAAAGAGCAAGAAAACAAAAAACAAGGCTAAAGTCTCGTAACTAGATAGTATACTCGCCGCACCGGAAGACTAAAGCCCTTATCTGTACCTACTCAGAAAATTAAAAAATACCAACCTTGTCACCTAATCCTGCGACCGATCCGCACACAAGCACTCACACGGGAAGAGAAGAACAATGACCCGTCTGTGAGAGTGCAAGCAAGGGACTTGCTTCTGAGATAGATGGGGAATAAAGGGCTATCCGACTGAGAAAGAGAAACGAAGACTGGAGGGAAATTCTAGTGATGCGTTGGTTGACGCTTTAACTTTCCTCTCCATCTGTTTTCGATTCGAAATTATTAAGGATTTATGCTACTACAGTTTTAACAGCTTCAACAGTTTATTTTATTATTACTTCAAGATATTTTTACCGATTTTTACCAATATGCTATTATTAATCACACATCGGAAGTTTATGATACGAGAGTAAATTAACCTCATAAAAGATGGCTTCATTGTTAATTACGTATATCGTACAAGATTGTAAGTCGAGCTCTGAACGCAACGAGTTATGATCCTATTGTAGGTTTTTGATTGTGTTTAGCTAAATTTAATTCATTAGCCGTTGTAAAGCGTTGTACTCCCAGTAAGATCAGCATCTGTTCATGAGATAGAAAGTCAATTTTTTATTTTAGCAATACTTCAGAATGTTACGAACGGTAGCAGTCTTTGCAAATAACAACACAGTTACAAAAAACTCGTAACCTAATATAAATGAGTAAAACACTTAGTGAGTATAGAGAGCATACTCTGGTATCCGCGACGCTAAAGCGAACATCAACGCGCAAAGTCATACACCTACATAATGGCCATTCTCTCCCTCTCTCTCTCTCTCTCTCTCTCTCTCTCTCTCTCTCTTTCTCTCTTGGGGAAATAGAAAGAGCCAAACGAATAGCGAAATCGCTTTGTCGCGCAAGTGAGATACAGCTGAGCTGCAGTATATAGTATAGGTGAGCAGCAGTTTAATGTTTACAGTGTGTTGGGTCCCCTTGTCAAAGGACCACTGATATACGAATCAGCGTGAATACGCGACTCCCCCTTCGCCGCGGAAAGAGCATGTAAACAGCCTGCGAGCTACGTTACTTTATATTGGCGCAGCAGCAGTGAGTCTAGCTTGTATTTATCCGCGACTCTCTCAGGTCTCTGGAGTACAGGATGGGGAGAGGGGAGTGGTCTGAACTTTAACAAGCGAATCAGGGCCGTCTATATACTAGTATATACAACGTAATATAATAAATAATAAACGTAATGTATATAGTAGTATCCGTATATGCACGCAAAGACATAGTAGTTATTCCACGATGGACTACTCGTATTTAGCGTTTGTATATATGTGGATAAGCATGTAATATTGCCTCGCAATCATCGAAACCTTTGACGCGCTGATTATGGATCGACCGATGAATGCGCGTGCGCTCACCGATATACTCTCTAAACAGAATTTATATGCCTAAACACCCTGGTTCCAGCTGCTAATGCTATGGAGCTCAAGGCTTCGCTTGCTTTGCGATTAATCGGTTTGAAGATCACGTTCTCTCTCTCTCTCTCTCTCTCTCTCTCTACATAGAATCCGCGCTATAATATTTTACCATGAATTTGCAATATTACCTACAATTACAACGGAGAAACGAATACGTTGAATCGAAAAATTTATTTATCCTAAAAATAACATGACAGATTCAAATTATATATAAATGAATATTCATCAAAAACACTAATATATTATATCTATTAAAACTTTTAACAACCTACCAAATGAACTGAATTATCGGATTTCGAATATTTGTCAACTGCCGGCTTATGAAATATTACATTTTTCGATTTTACACTTTAATTTGAAGATTTCAAGAAGAAGATTGTGTTCTACCTTATGTATAATTCCTTGATGTTTCTACTCATTACTCGTCCATCTTATGAATAAATAGTTTCATAACGACGCAAGAAGCACACAGTATTATATTTTTTGACAATGCCAAATAGAATTTGAAATAATCGATGGCATGACAAACGTACTATTTATTAGATATTACTTTTAATAAGTGGAGATTAGCACATATATAGATTTGAAGTACCAATGAGAAGCACGATTTTGAAAAGGTTCTTTTTATAATCCGTTTCCGCCGGAAGTAAATTCGCAGATCGAAAACGAAGTATCACCGAGACATTTCCGCGGGGAAATAGTTCTCGCTACGGCGCGACTGCTCATTTCGCGAAAGAAAAAAGAATCTGCGTCTTTTTGTTCTTCAATCGAAGTTTCATGTGTATATATACATACACGATGTACATTTTCCTACTGAAAATTCCCCCAACGAAAATCTCGGGAGCGCATCTTTTATTCCTAAACCAAGTAGTTGTGGTTACTTTTTTATACATGTCTCTATGATAGAGGCGGAGAAGAAGTGGCGGGCCGCGTCGAGGGAACTATGCTAATTTTTTTTTCTAGATAAAGAAGCTTCTCCTCGTATCAATGTTAGATTTTCATAAAACCAGAACATTTTTTCAGAAAAAATCTTTTAAAGAGCAATGAATCGTTCATATAATTGTAACGGGCACGCTTCAATTATTTACATAATAATTCATACAAATATAAAGTAATCTATAACATTCTTTATCGCTTATATGCATAATATAAAAATAATTGGTGAACTATAAACATTAAACATCTTATTAGATGAAAATTTTCACTTTCGGGATGATCAGTAGCTGAAAAAAACTAGCCTAAAAATTTTCATTATTTACACTCCGAAAATTTTCCGATTTTCTTGGAAATGCGCGCTCATATATATCGGTTATAAATATCAAATTTTCTATGTCGTCGTATTTCAAAACCATGAAATTGATACTCGTTCGTTCAAGTATTTCTCGGTAATATAAAAAAAATGACTAGGTAAACTTTTCTTATTTGTTAAAACATAAAAGAAACGGAATTATGTTGGGAATGTAACCACGTAGGTATGTTTAGCATATAGAATGCGTAAACAAATATAAAAAAATTCACGTACGAAAGAAAAATTTACCCATTTAAATTTACAGATCATGAAATTCTTTCGTTTCAACGAGACCAGGGAGCTTATAGTATTTTTCAATTCAATCTATAATTCGTGCTTATAATATGCCAAAAATAGGAAAAAAGCATTCAAGTTGCATGAGATTCTTTGATTGAAACAAATAAAATTCGACCGATGACACGTGTACGCATGTAGCTTTGCAGTAGTAAACATCGTATACTCGGGTCTTATAAATAAGTATATAAGTGAGAAATCTTAAAAAAAGTTCCTGAAAAGTCTATTCCGTACGGCATAGTCGGCAGAAGCACGTCGCATGCGCAGGCGTAGAAAACTCAGTTAACCGTCGCTCTTACGAAAAGTTTCAATGGCATCCCAGCCGGAAAGTAATCTTCCGGCCATAGCGCGCGCTCGCGATTCCAGCCAATAAAGTTCGCACCCTAGTTTTGAATTTAGCCGGATATGGTTACTTGCTCGCTCGTTATTTCACGATGAAAGGCGAAGACTACTCGTTAACGAAGAGTCTTGTGTGCGATTGTACGTGTCGGTATTCAGCTCGTTTGCTTACGACATTTTTATCCAGCCCCTCGAGTCGAGCGATAGAATTGTCTCGGAAAATTAAAAAAAATCTACCTTACGAGTCCATGCTCTACGCTCGATTTCTTTATAGAATGGAGGCTCTCAAGACACTACTCGATCGGCGTACTTTTATCTCCGGAGTCTAATGAATATTAACCCCCGAGTAATTGGATTAAGGCGAGCCTTTGTCGTAGACCAAAGTCAAATAGCTCGTTATAGAAGATGACGCATGAGAGAAGACGGACTCACTCACACTCACCCACACACCCTCGCACACAAAGTAGGAACAGGAGCTCGAGTGCGCGGTGCGGTTCGAGAAGCGTCGAAATTACCTTGGCAAGAGTAAAGCGAAAGGAAGGAACGCGAGTGTGAGAGAGGCGGCGATATGCGTAATTAAGATTAATGAATGGCGCTCTCTAAGATGAAAAATAACGGCGTGGAAATGAAATAGCTTCGGCTACCTGCGCAATTTTACCATCGCCTCGCGAGGGCTCTCTGGTTAGCACTTTATTAGAGTCTCAATGTAGAGAGATTCACAAGTCATTTCTCTTCTTGCCATTCGCGAAAATAAGTATTGTTTTCTTCTCATCAACATCGATAACGCATGCGTCCAAAGTAAGAACAACTGACAGCCCAGTCAGCGATCGTCGGTTACTAAAAGTCTTTCCCGAGACAAGCAAATATCTATGAAAATTGGATATATCAAAATCAGTGCAATAAATTTTCCATTCTCACACATGCCTATAGTAACCCGCGGAACTTAAGCTGATATATCTGTAATAAAACGCGCAATATATCTATAAATATATATACATATTTGCATTCAGAACCGTTGAAATGGTTTTAGGACAATCGCGCGCAGCTCGTGAGCCGGAGAGAACGAGGATAGCCCAAATTAAAGTAAAACGCGCTTACATACCTTTCGATTCTGGATAGTTTTCGATATGTACACGTCAAAATTGAGAGAAAATTGAAAAGTTTTTTATGCACACACATACACGTACCGCTTGGAAATTGACACGGCGTAAAAAATTTACGCACCGTTCTTCGAAACTCACCTCTCGTAGAATATCATTGACCTTTCGTTATATGTGTCTATGTACATATATATATATAGTAACATTCTTCAAGCCATCTCAATAAAAATTCGATCCCTAGAAAAAAATCGTAAAGCGAATAGTGCAATAATCATTCCCTCTCTCTTTATATATATATATATATATATATATATATATATATAAAGAGATATACGCATATACATCATTTGTGAATAACGCATAGCTTGGAGGACAATCCGGTTCCTGGGTAGCTGCAGCTATAGGTACTCGAGAGTCTCATACAAGTGTGTACAGTACAAATGGGAAGGAAAGCCGAAACGGCGGCAGTAGTCATGAATCGGTTCGCACAGTGAGAGAGAGATAGAGAGAGAGGGAGTGTACAGCTAGCAGTGCGAAAGCTAAGGGTTTCAATCAATACGAGGCAGAGCAGCCGCGCTGCGGAGTCTTATCGGTGGTGTTTCGCGTACGTGCATCCACCGCTATCTGCGCACATTATCGGCCAGCTACCGAGGCACTGACATATTTACGCCAGACTGAACGAATATGCACGGCGCTTCATACCCGTTATATAGCCGATCCCTCGCTCGACTGAAAACTTGCATACATGTATATATCGCTTTCTCTCTCTCTTACTATTTCTCTTTCTCTCTCTTTCTCTCTCTTTTTCTCTCTTTTTCTCTCTTTTGGAACGTAGAGTTCGATCTAATATATATGCATTGGAAGCTAGAATTTAAAAACGAAATATCACGCGTATACGTAAGCGAGTGAATACATGCATGTGGAGAAGAGAGAGAGAAAAGCGATAGTCTCAATAAAAGAGCTGCTCGCTCGCGTATCCGGCCACTTCTCCGCCTTATTCTTCTTCTGCTCAGGTAGAGGGTAACGTGACGGGAGTTATAGTGTTTCCGCGACGCGCACGATTTATTATTGAGGAGCGTACGTTTTACTTTATTCCTGAGAAAAGATTTCCTACCTATCTTCTCTCTATATATGCATCTGTACAATGCTTATATATGTGTCTATATGTAAAGTTCTATGTACCTCTGCCACTGTGTATGGCTGTGCGTGCTTGTGTGAGTATGTGAAGTTGGAATGTCTGAAAATACGCATTGACTTCACCTTTTATGTAAACTCCATTTATATATATATTTTTTTTTCTATACAGAACTGTTGCATCAAATACGATCTTTATCGGAGGTGTTTCTTTGTATACTCTGAGTGCACCAACAAGATGCGAATCTCTCGAGAATGTGCACACATATTTGCATGCACGACGCCGGCCCACAACTAGACTTATACTACTTGACGTTGCTAATACGTCCTTTGGCTATATGATCCTAAGTCAAATTAGAGAATCTGTGGTGAACCGGGCAATTTTATGTATAAAAATTACTGCTATTAGTAGATTCACAATATCGGTAGTGACAAAACCACGCGAGAGTAACTTTTTGTTGATCCCAGAGTAGCTATATACATGTATAACTTATACAACCACATATTGTTTTGTGTACTGCATGAACCACAGTTCCGATGTATCTTTGGTTTCGGTCGCACTTTTTTCGTTCGCGATGGTAATATCAAACTTGGCTATTATGTATAGCATGAGTGGAGAAGCCGAACTCGAGGCAATCGGCGCCACAAATGGAGAACCAGAGCCTTGTTACTTTGAACTGTGGCTTTGAACTTGGAAGTGAGTAGCTCGTTGCGTACACGATTGAGCGAAACTGAAATGTACCTACATAAGATCGAGTTGTAGACAAGGGAGTATTTTTGGTAAAGGCAAGCAGTATATATTCTACGGTAACCTGATCCATTTCAAGTGCATACTTACATATATAGATACAATTCAAAATGCGAGTATGTAAATACACGCATATGATTAATCTAATTCCCTCGATTCTTCTTAAAAACTAAAATGGTATTCTTAGATGATATTGGAATTTTGTTCCATTCAAGCGTAGATTCATCGCATTTCAATTTAGAGCACAATCAAAGTTTACCCCTTTTTTGACGTTATTCAAATTACAGATGTGAACATACTGATAATGGGAATTTTCGTGAATACCGAAAGTCTCATTTAAAATTTATAAAAATTTTAAGGTGCTGCATTCTTTTTTTAATACACGAGTTGCCTGTCGTAAATTAAGCATCGATTTAACAGAATGAAATTTTCACAGACGATCAATGTCACAAAGCATTTATTGTAATATATAGGAGACGAAACTGATAAAAGCATTTGATCTATTCGCGTGTCTTCCACAGAGGTTTTAAACGCTTTTTCTGCCCTTCTCGCCTATTATTATATTTGACGACATCGCGCTAAATTCTTTATCGAGCCCCTTGAACCTTTCAACGTGTCGCACCGCAACGTAACCGTACTCACTTTTTCCACGTACACACATGCCTTCACCGTTGCTTTACAATAGATACAGTTCTACGTATACAATATACATATAGACAGTGGTGGCGCGTGAACCCAATTACGACCAATAGCATTTTCGCACGTTACCTCTCGATGTAGTTAGTATATAGAGAAAAATAGAGCTTTCCTCCCCTACACCCTTTGGATCACTTCTCACTCTTGTTCACCGCGGTTTTTTCAAAAGTGAAAACTTATACTTACGGATATAGTATATACCATGAGCCCTGAAACATTGCACCTTCAAATATATATATATGTATATATATATATATATATATATATATATATATATATATACATATATACACTTTTAGTTCCGTAGCGTAGTGCTCAATATAGCTCTTAAGTAATCTTGCTCTCGCCCAAAGGAAGTTCTCTCTTTCTCTCGGTCGAACACCTCTTGGTGTGTATAACGCTATACTGTTCTCTCCTTTCTTTCATCTATAGCAGCAACGGCAGCAAGAGCAGAGCCACTCCTCCTATCGACCACTTGGCTTTCTTCGACAAAGCCGAGTATTTGTTTTAGCCCCGACACACAGACGCATACTCATAGAAGGAGACAGAGAGAGACAGAGAGGGAGAGAGAGAGAGAGAGAGTGAGAGATTCATCGACTTCTTGGCTTTCTGTCGCTTCTTCTATACCTCTTCATTCACTTAGCGCTCTCTCTCTCTCTCTCTCTCTCTCTCTTCTTACTCTCGAAATACTCAGGTATACACACACTTATACGCATACAGCGTATATCAACGATCCGTCGTCTCAATTTTCACTGGATATTGGCAAACAATTGGAGGCCCGATGGATAGCTCGGAGCTAAAGGTATAATGACGCACGTACAAGGATGACACTGGGTCAAACTTAGCTCGACTTTCTGCGAGTACCTTGTCCCCGTAGCGCGCTGCACCTGCCGACGAATTGTACATTGAGCTTGTTGTCAGCACTGGCCGTATGCGAATTTTCTGTACACGACTAAATGGAATTTTTAAGGGGCTACTAGCCTTCCCGACTACGCGATAAGTCTGTGCATGCGTACACAACTACACAGAGGTGTTAGAGTTTTGTCTCGATGTTCTATATGCATTGCGCGAGGTGGTGATCGCGGTAAATACGTTACGATCCGTTAAAAGTTCGGCCACGCGTTGCGTGGCAGCGTGTGCGGGCGCGCACATACGCTTATAATTTATGCGCAAAGAAAAGTTGGAAACTGCAGCCGTAAAGCATATTAGCACGACAAATCAGTTAGCAACGCGTAACGCGGTCGAGAGCTTTTTTAACGCTGCAAACTATAAATGTATACCAACGGCGAAGAAAGCCGAAGCTTTCTCATTTCGTCTGATGCATCGCACGATAATGGATATAAAAAAAGATCTACTTCCCCGATAGCATGTATGTGCATGCGCATATGCATTTTCTCTCTGCATTGTTCAATAATAGTTGACAGTCGCTGGCGCAAAATGCTCTCGCGCGTCTTTTGTTACTCTATACGTGTGGACGTGTATACGTGCGTGGATAGAAGACAAAAATATACAATTGCAGCGCATCGTTGTGGAACTGCGCAACGGGCGTTTAGCATTTGGAAGACTCGGAGCGCGAGAGACTTCTACTTGCCTCTCGTCCTCGCGCTTCTTCCTCTACTTTTTTTCTTCCTCAGCTTGACACGCTTCTACTATTCGCGACGCTCCTTTTTTCGAAGCTTTTATTTTACGCGCTAAAAGCTGCCTGCCAGTCCGAAAGTCTTGGGGGAAAGAATAGTAGGAGCCGCCAAGATACCGCGCCTTTCTAACAGGAGCTCGGAAAATAAATTTTACTGTCAACTCGTGAACGTCTTGTTAGGGAGTGCATACCGAGCGATTGTTTGAGTTGAATTTTCACTGTTATGGCGTCCGAGTGAAAATGAGAGAGGAGTTAGTGAGAGAAGTGTCAATTTTCACGAGAGTGCCTGCAGTCCATTTCGTCTCTCGTGCTAATCTTTCACTTCGAAAAATTAAGTAGTTCATATGTTAAATGAAATTTTTCAAGTTATAAAATCGCTCTTTATCAATGAAATATTATGTGACAAATAATTAAATTCCAAACTCTGTTCTTTAGTACACTATTTACTACACTTACTAATAAAACAAATTTTCATACAGGTTGGTGTAGTAAACTCATCAGAGGTCATTTCTAAAATACTATTATTTTAGAAATACCCATTCATTTTTATTTCTTCACAATTATACAGGTGTAATTAATTGTCTCAATGTTTGATTTACAATCTTCTAGATATTTTAATGCATTTGGCAATGTATTCGAAAATGTCATTGCTGCTATTTTTATCATTTATTGTTTTTAATTTTTTACAAGTATAATGCTTTATTATTAGGGATTGCCATATCATACATTCATAGATCTCGTATATCTTAATAGTAATGTAAATTTAAAAAATAACAGTCAAAAAGCTTTCTCATCTTTTATATTCGGAAAGAGGAGGAAGCAAAAAATACCATTAAATGACTAATAACCAAGCATTTTCCCTCGCTAAGAATTAACCGACAGTCATCCGCTGGGGACATAACAAGAATTTACGTGGAATGAAAAAGCGGCGCAAGATATACGAGGCTTTTAAATATAAGAACCACGACGGCTGCGCGCGTGCTGCCGGAGAACAAAAAGCGCTAAGAAGGAGGAGTAGACGAGACGGAAAAAGGGACTAGGCCGCGCGGAAAGAGGGATAGATTGAGAAAGGTGCGATATATATATGTATATGTACGTACAGCATTACAAAAAAGTATATATACAAGAGAGAGAGAGAGAGAGAGAGAGAGAGAGAGAGAGAGAGAGAGAGAGGGGAAGAGGGAAAAGTCCGTATAATTGATTGATGCCATAGTCGCTTTGCGTCAATCACCGCTATATACGCACGGTGCGCCTACTCGTGCGAGCTTAAAAAGTGTCAGCAGTCGGTGAGCGATCGAATTTGCGGTCATATCGTCACTCTAGACGACTTTTTTCGTTATATATACCGCGGTGATTAGTATTTGACAAACTATATAAAATTCTATAAAGGAGTGAAAATTCAAGCCCTGTATATATTATATATATATATATATATATATATATACGAATGAAGCTTAACTACAGATATCGATCGCTACTATAGGTGGTATAATTAGCTCGAAACCACCCGCGGCATGTCTGTATAATTTGAAAATTTCGCCTGTCGTTCCTCTCAATTTTCTCAGCTAAACGATAAACAAAACGATCGACGTCGCGGTAACAATGAAAAGAAAAAATGCTAGAGGCAGAGAAGCCAGACGAGCGAAAGCAAAGAGAAAAGCGAGGGAAATCTACGCTAGGGCCTTTTTAAAAGGAGGCGAGACACAAAGGAGCGGAAAACGCTTGGAAGAAGCCTTCTCCGTGTGTGGCTGTGTAAGTTTAAAAATAAAAAAAAAACGTACTATCGAATCGGAATCACTGCCCTTCTTCATTTAGAACGAGAGTCGTTGGAGCGTCGACGACCGATATCCCGTTGCGGGCCGCGCTCCCGAGTATATAGCGCCAGCATCAGAGACAAAAAGGATCGAGAGGAAAATAAAGCAAAGGAGAAACCAGAGAGAAAGAGCAAAGCTTGCCCAGAGTAGGAGGGTTGGAAAACAAAGACGTCGCACCGACTTTTTTTCCGCAGAGTCGTCCGAAATCTACGTCTCGTAAAAAGAGCGGGAGATCAGCATGAATTAGCAAAAGTCGTACTACTGTTTTCATGTCTAACAATGATCCAGTAGTGTTCTTCATGGGAGGAAGGAAAATAATCGCGTAATAACGCATCTCCGTTGAGTACATCTTGCTCCGGTACCGCAGTCGATCGAGAAGAATATAAAATATAAAAAACATCCCTTATCCCCCTTCTCATCCTTTTCCCTCTCCCGCGGCAAAGGATCACGAGCACCATATAGATGTATATAGCCAGACGCATCGAGGCTAAAGGACGAGGTACAGCGCAGAAACATCCGGACGATGGTGGGAGTCCTGTTAGGTTGGGAGGGGGTAGGTAGCGCGCGCGAGCGATGCAACCGCCCGATCGAGGCGTGGGGGGTGAAGCGCGCCGAAACGCGCCAGCGGGACAAAGACGGGGCGAGAGCAAGAGAGAGAGCAGAGCGACGATTGTGTGCCAGAGCCGGTTTGCGCTACAGTCGCACCGCGACACCCCCGCTGAGCGAAACTGCGCGTATAGAGGTCTCTTCTATGTATAGTCCTTTCTCTGTGCGTTGTCTGCGCGCGGGTTTTTCAGTTTCGTGCGACGCTATCGTTCTTGCTGCTTCTGCTGTTTAGTTGTTATACATCTTATTGTTCACTGGTTTCTCCATTTTTGTGGAGCTGTCATTTTCGCCGATGAAAAATTGAGCGAGTTCAGTGAGTCAAACCAATATCTTGGAGGACACTTGCAATTGAAAATTTTGGTGAGTAGTTTCTCTTGATATTATATTTTTTGCCGAAAATACAACGACGTATCTCTGCTCGGGCACGTGCTTGTCAAATACAGTGAGTTTGGTTAATCGAGCGTGAAATTGCAAAATACGCTATACGCTACAGAAATGGTTGCTTTGAGAAAAGCTGCTTTTGTTTTTTTTCATCAAAAGACTGGTACACGTGGAGAAGTGAATCTCGATGTTACCGAAGTTGAAAAGTTTTTTGAAACATGCGCGTTCATAAATTGGGTTTGCGTAATTTGTTTCCGTCACATCGCTCGAGTCTCATAAGTTGCAGCATGAACTTAAATTCTCTTGAGAGTGAATTAAAACAGTCGAATAAAGCGTTAGGAACCAATAAGTTTAGCCGGCCGTCAGTTACTACACACGCTCAGTCTCTCTCACTCTCGCACGAAGAACCTGTTGATGAAGGTGTCGACAGCTCTTCGTCGCGACGACGAGTTTGAGTTCGCGCCTGTTCGAGACACTGCATATAAAAGTACTTACTGTCTCTTCCGAATATACCAACCGCGAAAGTTGAGTTTCTCCACCTACTCTCTTGGCGCTACCCAGGCGAAGAGAACGGACTAGACTAGTTAGACAGGGAGAATAATTAATAAAATGTTCTCGCACCTCAGCCGAGCGCGCGCAGCGATAAGAGCGAAAAATTGAAGAGCCGCTGCGCACGAGAGTTCGTTACTAGCGTTTCTCTTTCGCGCTCTCTCTCTCTCTCTCTCTTGCTCTCTCACCAGGAGAAACGATTTTTCGCCTCTCTTCAGGCCGCAGTCTCATTTGCGAGGCTGGTTTTCGAGCGATGCTCATTTCGTTGACTGCTCACTTTATTTATCGCAATGCATTCTTCTTGCGCGACGAACAAGAACAGAGAGAAAGGACGAGAGTGTCTAGTTTCGAAGTGTATTTCCAGTTGGTGTAAAATGGATTATCTTGTACATTTGATTGGTTTAAACCATTTATATTACTATTGCTACGTCGAAATTTTGCGCTCGATAGACTTTCGTTTATATTTACTGTCTGATGTGGATAAGATCGCAAGTGAATTTGGAAATATACAATACAAACCCATAATAGTCACGAAAAAAATTCTTTTAAAGTATTTTTTTAACTAATGAAGACGACACCAGTAGAACCCGGTTAAAAGTTGCTCTGATACTTTTATATACCGTGTATACATTGAAAGATTATCCCTTACAAAGATTAACTTTTTACTTTCATCAGGGGGTAAACAAGGACTTCGCCATGTACGCGACGATAAAGATTAAAATGCATAAGATCTTGAAGCTTTGGACAGAGAACAAAATATGGTATTCACTTGAACCAGTTAAACGTTATTTATTATCTAAAACTTAATCCTATTCGCGGAAATATGTGGAAGAGGAATTACGACGCACAGTTTCCACTTCAAGAGCAACTAAATTATAGCACGTGATGTTTACCCTTCGTTTTTTATTCATGCTGCATTCACTTTTTATGAACAGTCGTTCTTTCAAAACCTCGCACGCAGAAATACAAGAAGTTATGTGTTCCAAGAGTCATGTATGATAGTTTCAAACTTTCTAAATCTAAAAAAAAATTTTTTCGCACGTATAGCGTAGCGCAGCGCCATTCATGGCAACGCGTTTCCGCTGATGCATCTTTCTTTCTCGAGCTAACTAATGCCCTAGGAAAAGTTTGAAGAAATTTTTTTTACTCACCCAACATTGTACTTATGGTGCTATAGTACAGTACGCTATGTTAATCAAGATAACTTCCACACTTTTTCGTCGAAGTGCATTTTTAGCAAGCACATCCCATATCCTCGCTTGATTCACGATGTACTTACAAATTTTAGTTTTTTACGCACTGCTCAAGAATAAATAGCTTCTTACAGAGTCTTTCATTTCTTTGGTAAAACCAACCCACGAGAAAGTCCCTATTCACTTGCAACCGCAATCAAATTCGCTAAAGAAGGAATAGCAGCTGCAGAAAAGTTTACGAGAGCTGCAGTTGGATTTAGACTCGGAGTAAGACTCCTTTGGCAAATTCGCGATCAGGCAGCAGACTATCGATAAACTCGCAACAGGTATAAACTGTGAATAAACTGTGATCCTTTTATTGCTTATAAGCGTCGCGACTACAGTATGCCGTTGATCATAAGCGACTTTCGGAATATAACATAACGGCTTTCAATCGACTCGGTAGCCAGTCGCCGCGTCAGATGACGTTGGATTAATCGTGCGTAAGAGCTGCTGCTCTGATCGATTTTGCACTGAGCGCCATAGAAGATGACTCCAGTTTTTACTCCGCCAACCTACGATTCCCTCTCTCTTCGTCTTTTTTTATAACGCTGCACCGCTGCTGCCCGAGGCAATTTTCACGTTATTGAAGCGCTTGTAGGCGCCGATGGAATTCTTTTTTACAACCACCGAGGGAGATGGAGGGGAGTGGCAGAAGGCACAGTTCATTTTATTGGGCATAATTCTCTTGCTCGGTGAAGAGTTGTCGGCTACTGGAGGACATAATATTACGAGAGAGCCGACATATTCCCGAGCACATTTTCGCGGCGTCGCATCCGCTGGAGCGACGATGATGAAATATTCTCGAGAATCGTGAGCTATAGAGAGTTTAACATGCTTATTACAAAACTATTTCAATATTATTGGAATACTCGATTTTCCGAAAGTAAATGATCCACGCTCATTAGTTACTTATTGTTTGCCGTATACGCATATCGAATAGAGCCTTAGCTCACATTCATAATGAAAAGTTTTATTAAATCGAATTATACCTTTCTCTATCACTGCTTCTAGCGCGAATTTTAAATACGCGTTAGTTCGAGAGCGAGGGCGAAATCACATCAGCCGCAACATCGTTTCCGCGCGGAGAATTTAATTTAGAAAAGTATTTCAAGAAATTCCTACTACAATGAGAAAATATTTTCACTAACGCGCGAGCGTGTTGAGCTAACAACTGATGAGCTTTAACAGAGAAAAATATAATAGGAAAAAGTGCGATTATATTTGTCTATAGGGCGATAAGAAATACAATTGAAAGGAAAAAGCTCTAAATTTGAAAACAAAACAGCCGTACGCCCGTATACTTCTCTCTATTTTTGCAAAATGTCAGCTAGCAAAGCGAGGCGACTATTCTTTCTCTCCCACTCTATACACCTATATACATAATGTGCATATATATAGATAGATATATATATAAAGAAAAAGAGAGAAAGAGAGCGAGAGAGGGAGAAGATGCGCGTGTACAAAGCACAAGCGAAAACAGAGCTCAAAAAGCGCAAAAGAAGAGAATTGCCCTGTAAATCTTGCCCTTGCACGACAACAAGCCCCATGGCAGCAAGTTCGCGCACTTTTTCGTCTACTGATGTGTGTAGATACACACAGACACAGAGACGCGCACTGGGCGAACCAGTGTCGTCCAGCCAATTTCGCAGCTATATGAACAAGCGTCGGCGGTGGCGGCTGAGCACACGCTGAGGCAGACTATAGAGCAGTGTACGGCGCAAGTTTACGAGCCTATATCGGCACGGCAGCCTCGGGGATTTCCGGAAGAGCGGATCGAGAGGCGGGATAATTGTTTCGTGTAAATGAAACGTTTAGCAGCCCACGGTAACTTGTGTTGTTCCAGTTGAAAGAGGAATGGGGGGGGGGGAGGGTGGCGAAGGGCAAGAGAGAGAGAGAAACTAAATGAATGCGTGCCGATCGGTGCCAGCTGATTAACGGGATGACATTGGGTAGCAAATTTTCTGATACTGAATTGTACGCATTGCTCGTCGATTTGCGCATAGAGAAATTAGCTTCAAATTAGATTAGATATAATTCTGCTTGATGTAAGCAACTATGTACATCAGTGATTAAAATATACGATAGTAACATTGTACGAATATACAGGCATCAATAACATAGTTAATTAAGATGAGTTAATGGATTATGAGTGAAATGATAGAAGGAGATTTAATAGCTTTTGTACACGAGTTAGTATTGACGGATTTCAGAGATATGACGCGTTAATATACGCATCACCTCGCCTTTTTTAGGAAGGATACCAACACGGAAAGCGGAATCAGAGATATGATTGAATATAGAATTAAATCATTAAAAGAATATTTTTTAAGGGTTGCTTTGTATCTCACAGGTGTAGGCGATACTGCTATTGATACTAAAGTAGTAAAGAGTTTACTAAATCGAGTTCGCACATCAAGTAACTATAATTCAGTGAGCCGAAAAAGAATGGTAGATAGCGTTTATATAACACGCAAAAAAATTGATGGAGCTCGAAAGATTCCAACGTCAGTACCGTTGTAAAGGTTATTATTCTATAGTCCAGTATCGATAACGCAGTACTGGTGTAAATCGAGCTAGTGTATACTAGATTGGAACTCTTAGAATTATTTTAAATTTACAAAAATAATCGATACTCATTTTTGACCGAATATTTTATTAAAAGTTAATGAAATTGCCAACGGCTAGAATTTCTATTATTTCTTTCTCCTGAATGTATGCGAAAGGGATTGTGTGCCATTAATATTGCGAGCTTTTATTTGATTTTACTGTTTTTTTTCTAGATTTTTCTTTCTGTTTGAATGTTTTTAATAGAAATAGAAACATTATTAGGGATAAATTCAAGTCTCTAAGAAAGTCGGTAGATTTATTGTACTGTTGGCTTTTGAAAGCAATCACAAGGGAAAGAATACAGATTCATCTTTCAATTAAAGTTTATGCGTAAAACCAACTCTTTCAATTCGTCGTTAAATTTTCTATAATAAAAGCATTGTCATAGATGGTAATATTAATAGCTTGATGCTGTAAGATATAAAATTGTACGAAAGTTATTTCACAGTATCCATAACTAAATACATTTTTACCAATAAATCGTTTTATTGTTACAGCGCATAATTACGATAAACGTCGCAAGCAGAGTTCTCCACGCGGTTGTATTGCACTGTTATGATGGGCGTCACGATATCATTTAAGCAAAGCATTAGTACTGCAGCATTGTCGGGTCCGTCGTTAATTTCGTTGAGGAGGCGAGTACAGGCTAGAGCGTCGAGTGGATTAGTTGGTCGAGCGCAGTGACGCGATTTTTTTGTTCCCTTGTGTATTCGGTGTTCTCCTGGCGATGCGGACTTGGAATTTCAAAACAAAGCTATAAAATCCAAACAACTCTGCTCTCGCAGTCGGCAATCGCACATGTATTATTTACTAGAAAAACTCTTTGAAGTAACAAAGCAGAAACTACTTCACAAGTGTACATGGATCTACATACGGAGCTACATTTGGAAGGTAGAAGACGCCGCAAGAACACGCGTGTGTACTTACTTTGTCTGTACTTTAGATACATATAGCTCTAGGTGCCGAAGACCGTGAGAAGAAAGAGAAAAATAAAGGAAGAAAAACAAACGGAAACAAGCAATCTTTCTTTCGAGCTCGAAAATTTATTCATCCTCGCGCGGCCGTAGAGAATTTAGTGCGTAATTAAGAGGCGTAAAGCAGGATCCGTTAGTGCGGACACGCGTCTCTATGGGAAGGATAAAAAAGACGGAAAACCTCCCGGCGCGCGCCTAATTTCCATATTCATTTGCGGTCGCTCGCTTGGATGCGATTGCATATTCAAACGGTGCGCACAAGTCCGAAAGAAAGAGAGAGAGAGAGAGAGAGAGAGAGAGAGAGAGAGAACTATGCTATTCATAGTTCAGTAGGCTTTGCAAAATAATAAGGCTCTTCCGGGAACGCGGGCGCTCGCGCTCGGATAAAACTTACTTGTATTCTCGAGCTTTCTTACAGTCGCTGGATGATTGCCAATGAATGCTTAAACGCAAGAGGGGGGTACAGTATAGGCGACCTGTTGATAGTAAGCATGTATGATGAATCCGAAGGGTCAGCTTCCAAGAGAGAGATAGAAAAAGGTGTCTGCAGTGCGCCTTATCGCGCTCGATGCTTCAGTGCATCTTAACGGTCCGATCGGATTTTCGGTATATATATGGGCTAGTGCGGAGTCTAAGTGTACCTACCCTACACATGTGACCGAGCCTTTTTGCCGATGGAAGCTCGTTATTCCGCTTTTTCGAGGATACATATATACACATACGCGATGCTCGGGAGGGATAATGGTGGTATAAAAGCTTTCGCCGTTGCCTGCTTGCTCGAGTATATTTAATTTTTGGAAAGAGCTTTGGCTCTATTTTTAGCGGATAGCCTGGAGAGAAAGTACAGGCGATTGGGTTATCGTTCCATCGAACGATTTTAGAGATCTAACGCGTGCACCGTTATCTAGCGTGGGAGCATAGGTCAAAGGGCGTAAATCAATCGACCTCCACGTCGATAATACTTTAATGCGCTTCGAGAAGTCTGTGTATATATGTATTGCAATACGCTCGATGAATAATGCATAAACGGCAATTTCATTTCGACAGCCGCTGACAAAAGACATTATTCTGACAGTTACCATTTGTCGATGATTCTTCATATTAGAAGCTAAGTTACAAAAAGACCGGTTACGGATATATGCGCTTCTTTTACGAGCAATATCCGAGTGACCACTGACGATATTTCCGTTCCTTCTCTTGCATATATATATATACATATACATATATCTATGCAGATGTATGCCTGCGTGTGGGTGCGTACGTGTGAAAGTTCTAACAAAAACGAACTGTGAATCGATTTTTATCGCGCCCAAGAGCGAGCAAGAGAGACAGAGGATAGCGCAGCTATACTGCTATTTTCTCGTTTCACTACTCCCTCTCTCACGGCGTTTGTAAAATTTTATTTCGCAATTTGCCGCCCAACTATACGCTATCCTTCTAATAGGATTCCGCCCCAGTCGCGGAAGAGATGTTTCTTCTGTTTTGTGCTAGACTGTTACGTCTGCATCGTTATAAAGGCGGTGCGAGGAGCCGTTTCTTTAGCCCGCTGTTTTCTCCTCCTCCTCCTTCTTCTTCTTTTTCTTCTCCTCCTTCTTCTTCACCTTCTTCTTCTCCTTGCGTAACGATAACACTGAATTTCACTTTGCGAAAATTCGCTAAAAAATCGACGCTATCCCATACGCGGCGCTGTGCATGCATATATAATTAAATCACAATATTCATGATTGAACACATCGTATTACACAGGAAGAAAGAACACCCTCGTATTACGGGACCAAAAGGAAATAACGATCGGGTTCGGCAGTGCGAATGGCGTAGCTCCTCGACGAGACGGTATTTGCTATATCAGATGTTCGGCACTTGTCATTTCCTTTCCCTCTAGCAGTGCGCGAGTCGTAAGAATGCCATAAATCGTCCAGCCGCGACAAAACCACTCAGATGCCAATCCACGATAACGACACCTCAACTCTGAATACTACTCTGTAACACACCCGGAGTAAGTATCGACTCCTATTTGAAAATGGCTCTGCATTAACGGCTGATCCATTTTACCCTGTGCTCTTTTTCTCTCGTGCGATTTAACTCGATTGTTTCAACAGCGAAGTAATGCATATTATATATATAGATATCTATAAGCGTATACACCATTTCCGCAAACGCACGCTGATGCGATACGTAGTCCGATGGAAATATTGCCTTTTAATTGTTTTATTTGCATTTGATTAGATTGTATATTTTAGAACAATGGGATAACTATTTGTGGAGGAATTAGCTCGAACCGCGCCGCATTCTTCAGCGCATGTTCAAGCCGTATTAAGATAGGACTGCGCGCTACTACGTCGTTAGTTGGGGAATAATTTAAAGTAGGTCGCAGACGAAATCTCGTGTTATACACATCTTGGGGAATGAAAATTATACCTCTCAACATTGAACACTCAAGAACAAATACTTTCCGAGCTATTTTCATACCAAATATAACTTTCGTCGAAAGATCATCTGCGCATTTACATGTAGCATATACGTATACCGCGTGAGAAAAAAGTAGTCAATACTCGCAAGTAGATGCTATTAATCAAATAACGATCACGAGTATAAAACTGCAGAGCCAAGAAATCACGAGTAGAAAAAAATCTCTGTCTACCTAAACACTTGTATATATATGTAGTTTGTCGCCGAGAACCGGAGCGATAGACGTCCGGAGTCCGGCGTCGCGTTTATCGCGCGATAAACGCGTTGACTTGCACTACTCGCGGAAAAACCTCTCTCGCACATACTTTTCGCGCAAGTTTATCCGGAAAAGCTTTAGCCACCTCGTTTATCCGAGGGGGCTTTCACATACGAGAGAGAAAGAGAATGCGTTATAAATTGTTCCATATGCACTGCATTAGAGTATAACACGCAGCGGCGGTGCGGATGCTGGCTCGTATTTATTGCGATAGGTTTCGCACGCGCTCGGCAAATTTATCGCGTTGCAGCCCGTGCGCAGGAGCCTCCGCAAAAACCAGAGCGAGACAGCTGCCGGTAGTCCGAAGCTTTTTTTGCTTCCCGCGATTTTTTCGCTCCCTGTAAATCTCGGCCGAATTTCTATCGACCGGTATATCCTACGTACAATTCTCTGCCTTTCTCCCCCCCCCCCCCCCATCTCCATCTCTCTCGCTCTCTCATTCTATGCACACATATACGTATATAAATATAAGCCTCGTCCTACGCTATTAATTTGTTTACATTGTTTAATCCGACGATCTATTTCTTGTGTATGTCGGGGACGAGCACTGGGCTTCGGGGATATTTGCAATGCTTGTTTAGGGTCAATCTGAGCGGTGGATCAATTGTTGAAACGAGCTTTTATAGATGGTTTTATAGCAGAATGTAGCTTGCAGTGGATTACGTCGCATTGTTCATAGTATTGCACCGGACATTAAATTCATACGTAGGAATGCGTTTCTCTCTGTACGTATCTCTATAAATAGGCGAGCGGGCATTTTCAAGAGTGCGTCGCTCATCGTCATTGTAAACTTCAGTTGGTACTAGCCTGTATTATATAGTACTATATAGTACTATATAGTATACAGTGTAACCATTGCAAGAATAATTTTTTTTTTTCACGAGTACTAGAGTATAGGAGATTTTCCATATTCTATCCATATATATAATGTATGTTTACTTTGAAACGTATGCTCACGCTTGTCTATTCCGACGCCTGTAATTGTACATGTGTAAGTGCACAAGGCACGTACGTAGGATGTCCGTGTGAATTCAAATTTAGCTAGAGCGATCTACGGAAAATCAGTAGTCAGTACCCCGTCGAACGACTAAGACGTCTCGAATATATTTATTCGATAAAATATAATACAACGGGCTGCCGAGTACATAAGTATCGTCATTTTTTAATTACGGAATAAACGATTACTTTTGCATTTGTTTCGACGAAATAAAATAAATTATCCAATAACGAGCAAATGACATTGTCTAGTCTCCTGTGTACAGATACGTATTTTCATCGTTGGAATAAGGATAACCGCAGGATAGAAAACGAATGCAGCTCTAATTCGCGAGTCTGCCCGATAAAATGCACTCCGTGCTTTTTAGTCTGAAATAAAGCAAATGCGAGGTCTCTTGTCAATGGAGTGTATTGTGCCCTCACATATCAGCCTTCGTAATTAATGAGCGGTGAGATCTAGGGAGACTATAGCTTTCCAAAGCCCGCAGGCTATAAGTCATTAAGATCCAAGTCCACGACACGTATACACGTACGCGTATGTGCTGTCTGTAAAAAGAGACGGACTGCCGCTCGAGCTTGTGCGCTTATTTCTGTTTTTCTTTTTAACGTAAACGCAGCAGTGCCTTTATTTTGAAGGGAGAGAACCGGTCAGCTGACGGTTAAACGCGCGCTGCAGTTTTCTGTTTGGAAAAACAATGGCTATGCGCGACGGGATGATAGCTCGAAAAACGCGCCGTTTGTTTTGGCCACATGAAAAGGAAAAAAAAAACGAGAACAGCAAAACAGTTTGATTATCCAGATGACGCAAAGGGGCGGATCTTGAAAAACATAGTCGACTCATCAAGTTATTTAGCACATATTTTATTTTTATTCATTTAATCAGAATAAAATTATGAAAGTCATCCTATAAGAAGTAGACATGTTACTTACATGTAACTCACTCAATACTCACTTAATACAACTTAATAACCAAACTTAAAACTGACATCAATACAATCAAACTATAATGACACTGACACTGTTTCTGTGTTTTAACTAGAGCTTAAGGGGTCATAATACAGTAAAGCTCTATACAGCTTCAGTATTAAATATGTAAAGAATGCAACTATTTAATATTTTTAGTTGTAGGTAGCCTCGCTTAAAAGTCTCTTACCCCTTAAAGATATAAAGAAAATCTACCAATGCTCGATAGATTTTGAGATCTTCTTTACATAGTAGATGTAAAATTTTAACCGAAAATAAATTGTAATTTCGCATTTATTAACAATATTATATAGTTTTATTTAGTCGTTGTAAATATATTCTTTGAGAGTTTACCTTAATTCTGCATTCACTTACTTCTAAAGATTGTAACACATGTTTATCGACACCGTGAAGTATTTAGTCTACTTATTTTTTTTTATTTTTGGAATTAAAATGCCTTTGTATAAAATACTTTTGTAACATTTTGTTACCCAAAGCTATGTAGCTATGTAAGGAGAACGTAAGCATGTCTAGCTAAAGCAAATTAAAGAGTAATATTTCCCAGACGAGACGGATGACAAACACTCACAAGCGTAATCTTGATATGCGGGGATGAAATTTGGTATGTGGAAGGGTGAGAGAGAAAAACAAGCCGAGAAAAAGATCATCAATGCGCGAGAGAAGTGCATTTTCGGTGTAAGGGCGCGAAGGAGAGAGCATAGAAGTGGACGATGACGACGACTACAACTGCGCACACACTGCTCACGCTCGAGTGGCTTTTGTGCATTCTCTCTTTCGGTCCTCGTATTGCTCGATGGGCCGAGACAATGCTTTGCACTGCTGCTGCTGTTTTTTTTCTTTCGAGTGCTCTGTTCGCTGCATCCAATCGATTTTTACATCTGTGGCTATTATTGCGAATCCCAAGAGAGAAAGAGAAAAGGTCTGTGGGTCGGCTAGCGAGAGCGCGAAATCGACACTATGTGCTGTGTGTGTAAAACAGAGAGCAGCCTTAGGGAATGGAGAATCGTCGCCATTAGCCGTATACGTGCCTTAATGCAACGACAGTTGTTGAAGAAGAGAGACCATTGTCATCGCGCGCTGCTACCAGGCTCACTCTCTGAATACTAGTTTTTTAACGCAATATGAATGCATACTATGCATATATAGCTCTCTTCTCTTAAAGATAATGCAGAAAAAAAGCATTAATTATTTTCCTATAATACATTTATATATATATATGCTATATAATCACACTCTCGAGTCGTAAATATATCAAACTTTTGCATAAGAAAATTTATTGTTTATAAATAATAATAATGCCGTTGCATTTAATATGAATCTCAAAAAATGATGCTGGTCTATTTGTAAGAACACATTCATTTTTAAATTTTCGCTTTGGCAAATTGTGTGATACCGTATCTTCAAAAAATTCATGCGATTAATCCAATTCAGTTTTTAATTCATAAATAATTTTTAGAAAATAGTAAATAATATTTATTCACTTTTTATCATTTTGAGTAACTTTTGAGTAACGAATATCTTTGGTACTGGTAATAAATCGCAGTATTTCAACGGGGGACTGGAAAATTAATTCTTTTGGACTCTGCCTAATAGTGAAAAGTTGAACCAGCGCAGAAGTAAATATATAATTTTACTACTAACGATTAATTTTTCATTATTTTAAATTTAGAGAGTCCGTTCTTTAATCGAACTAGTCTTTAGAAACTATAAATTTCCTTATAAACAAGAAATTAAGTCTCGCGTAAGGCCGGTAAGTTTTCGCACGATTGAAAGAAAAAGCTCCTTTACCTTCCCTCGCGTGTCTTTTTCGGCTCGGCGAAATGAGAGCTCTCCGTTACGGAGATTACATCGGCGACGCTGGAGAAATGATTACAGCCGAGCTACTTTGGAGCAAGAGGGACAGACTAAAAGAGAATGGGGGGGGGGCTGGGGGGGGGGGGAAGTACCTCTATACTACTGGCAGCCGACGGGGAAGAAAATGCCCGGGATTTTTCTTGGTCTTGCTGTCTTTTCGAAGATGGAATGGACGATAATTATTTAAGACCGTGATTGCATGCAAGACGTATGGCGTAGTCCTTTTCCCCGGGTTAAAAATGCGTTGCATGTATCGGTTAGAGCAAAAGATGACAATTTTTTAGCAAACATTTTTGTCGAGATAGCCAGGAGAAACATGTAAGGACGTACGAAATTGGATAGAATAAAAGCGGAGAGGGGTATAGAACGCGTTTGGAATTCCTAAGCATGTATACGCGCTATAACCACCCCTCGGATTCCACCAATAATTCTCTTTTTTATTAGATGGCAAAGTTTATAAAATTTTCAGCTCTCCTTCCTTTTTCTTTCTTCTCATGTGGACCAATAACCGATTTTTTGCGAATCGAAGGAAGGCCAACTCTCCAATACTGATTTTCGTTTTCTTTTTTCTCCTCCTATACTAATGGAAGCTTTAGAAAATAAACACAAACAGTTGCATCAAATGTTGGACTAAAAATATTAGCGCGTTATCTTCCGAGGGATATCATAACAGCTGCATTATAGTTTCCGGGCCGAAATCTCCTCGGAGCGCGAACTCATCGAAAGTTTGCAAAACGGCGTCATGTTTATAATCCGCTAATCGGCCGCGCTTACCTTTCGTCGGTGCACAATTTAAAACTTTTCATCGACGCTATTATCCGCACCCGCACTCTTCCTCATCTCCCTCTCTCTTCGTTCGTGCATTTTGCGCCTCATAGATCGTCGAATCTCAGAGAGTCTTAGCCGCTTCAACTTGGCTTAATCGCTTTATAAATCGTGCCATGCGCGGATGACGCTGTGACCGACGATTCAATCCGACGGACATAAAGCGTTCGTTAGTCACTTTAGCTTTTTAGCGTCGTCGACGCGGACTTGCTGAGCCAAGATGCGATTTCGCGCAGGTTATTATCTCATTATAATCTCGACAAAAGTTTATTTTGAAAAATAAAAAAAATAATGAACAAGATCTGCTCTGAAAGAAGAGAAAGAGAAGTAAAACTAGTTACGCGTTAGTCGAGCTGCTGAACTTGTTCGAGATTTCCCTCTCCTATTCGGCTTCTTCCTCGCGTTGGCAAACACAAATCACATATAAGAAACCCGTGTAGGGTAGCAGTGAGTTCTGACAAACTCGAGAAAGAGCACGTGTTCTCTATCTCTTGAAAAAGAAGAAGAAGAAGAAGAAGAAGAAGAAGAAGCCTGAGGCATGGTATGAAATCAGTTTAGTTGTTGTCGGCAGCAGCGAATCGAAAATTGCATTGCTGCGCGTCGCGCACAAGTCAAAAAAAAGAAATGCAGTGATACGACGAAGCGTCTAACTAAGCTGAGAGAAGAAATTCGAGAAATCGAATGTGTGTGAGTGTAGCTGACGCTGGAATATTATAGAGATATGAAGTTAAACGTGGATTTCTTCTTTTCAATGCTGCCGCAGCAAAAATACGCGTTGAGTTATTCTTGTACTTTTATAGAGCAGTAGGCGAATCGTCATCCGCAGCCGCCACTCTATACAAGAGATTTGTTATTTGTGCGCGAATTTAACAAAAATTTTTAATTACTCGAAATTGCTGTATAACCTTCGTATTATTCTTCATGCAGACTCTAATTGGCCATCGATCGAGAAAACTTAACGCAGGCTATTTTTTTTCAACAAATTCATTTTCCAAACAATTTTTTAGCTCAGTTATTTGTTGAAAGTGAGAGAGCGTAACAAAAAACAAAATCCGCCATTATTTTCAATACTCGTTGTTGTAGTTCGTGTATTTTTCTCGCACTTCGAATACCGCACGTGCGAGTTTTAACGATCTCCACCTACCACTAGTTATGTGCATAGGTAGACGTACTGGAACAGCAGTTCCAAAGCTACGTCAATTACGCAGCCCTCCCAAAAATGTCTAGCTGGAAAATCCCCTCGTAAAAATTAATCGTACGATCGAACCTCATTATATTGGAAAAAAATTGCATATACATGTATACAAAAGTCAGGGAGAGGAAATATTGCATAGAGAGAGAGAGAGAGAGAGAGAGAGAGAGAGAAATAGAGAAAGCACATAGCCCTCGCAAAAGCCCAGCGAAAAGAAAAAATAATCGAGACAAACTGTCGCGTTTCTTTTGTAACGTACACAAACACATACTCGTATACTGTATACGGTGACGTATAGGTATGCAGCGGGCGGATACAGTCCGAACTTTCGCTCCGAAATGAATCATTTTATTTCACAGCAGAGCACACCCGTCGCTCACAGAAAGCATAAGAGAAGGAGAGGGAGAGGAATCACACAGCCGAGCGACTCGAAACCCGCGTCAACGTGTTATATATACGTAATATAAAAATATACAGGGAGAAAAAGAGCCGCAAATAACGTCACGCCGCTGGTCACTGCGATAGCATATTCGTAATGCGCTGTGTACACACGGACAACCTATACGCACCTATATACAGGGGGAAGAGACAAGACGACGGGGAACCGAAATTGTTTCGCGAGCTACGTCGGCTACGGAGGGTTCATAAAAAAATCCACGAAAATTCTCGTAACAGTCGCGTTGTCGAGTGGATTTCTCTCTTATTCTTTGGCTCCAGTGTTATATTGTGCTATACACACGATAAAAGGGGATTCAGCGACGCGCGAGTAATTACGCCATTTGCGACACGGCCCGTTAATCTTTTCTCTCGCTCGCAGTGTTTAGGGGCATTAAAACTGCCGCCATTCTATATATGTATATACGCGGTCTATATATCTATGTACGCAAACGAAGAAAGTCCTTCAATTACGCGCTCAGCTGTAATTAACGATGCGAACTCTCCGAATTATTATTATCATCGTCATCGCCATTATATAGCGCGCGCGCGCGGTAGCTGATATCCACCTCTCGACGGCGGATAATTTGTCTCTCTCTGCGTAAGAGGCGAGATACCGAAATTCTCCACAAGTTGGCCGAATAAATCATCGCGTTCCGATTCACCGGACTCAGCGGGAAAAGTTGACGTAAAAACGAAAATCCTGTGTACTTACAGCAACTTTCGTCGGCTGCACAATTTTCTCTGGCTTCAAAACTTTTATCATCTCGGCAGCCAACCTCCCTTTCTCTCTCTCTCTCTCTCTCTCTCTCTCTCTATCTCTCTTTCTTCAATGTCGCTATAAGACGAAGCTCCCGTACTGAGAGAGTCCTTAATTAGACTCTGTCTCTCTCTTCTAGCTATTTACAGGCACTGGTACGATAGTTAGCCAAAATAAAAAAATCTACTCAGCCTGTGTATATACGAGTCCTCTGTGACCGAAACTTTCTATTACCTATACATAATATAAGCGAGAAATGAGAAAAAAAGAAAGCACGCATTAATCCCAGTCGTCGAGAGTATCCAGCCACATAAGTTCAGGAGAAAAAAACAGTGGGCGGGCAAATAAATGCTTTTTTCCGTACCATTCCCAGAACCGATAATCCCTCTGGGGGAAACTACAACTTCGTTCTGCATATAATTAGGTAATACCGATAAAGGTCGTGGAGTGGTGCAAAATGAGATGAAAGAGGAATGAGCGCGAAGTATATAATCGAAAGGCACAGAAAGATTTTGACGACTATATATATAGTACAACGAAGAGCAGAGTCGTTCGCGTCATTTTCTCCAGAGCTGCAATTCCTCCTCGCCTCGAACTTTCGACGTTTTATCGGCCGATGATCTCAAACCGGATTAATTTCAATTACAGCAGCGCAACGACTATACGACTACGATTCCACGACGATTATTAACCCTCCCCTTGGGGGCTTTAGGACAGTTGGCCGAATTGTTTCACGAGCTCGTGTGAGCCCTGTGTATGTGTGTGTTACAGTTGTGTGCTCTATACACGTTTATACACGGCTCTAACTGTGAATTTCTCATGCTCGTGGAGTGTACAATAGTGCGCGCGCGTGATTACTCGAATCGTAGGAACTGAAGGAGTTATTATACTGCGAACCTCCGGTGTAAAAGAGGGAATAAAGTCGTTCGAGTAATTGGTTCGTTTTTACTTTTAATTATCGCGAGCTCAAGATGACTGACGATAGCCAATTAAAAACTTTCTTATGTACTCTTTACCTCGTCATACTTGTCGTCGCCTTCGACGGCATAGTTGTCCTACTTTTTTCGAAGATTATTCACATTTTATGCTTCGATCATTGCACATCGTTATACAGTGCTATGTATATATACTTAATCAAAGCATCGCACAGGTGTCTCCCATCGGTCCTATATGCACATGAGTCATTCTCTGACAGATTGAACGAACAAAAATATTAAAAAAAATTTTGTTTTTTTCTTTGTTCAATCTGTCGGAGAATGACTTATAAATAAAATCAGTAGTCTGGGAAGCTCGAGCTCCTATCACTGACGATGGAAAGATTAATTGACGAACTATTGGTTAACTTTATTCACTACTGGAGTGTAAAGAGTCTAGGAGAGTCTGGGGTCCACGTATATGGAGACGGAAAAAGAGATAAAGCAAATTATACGCGAAGGATCGACGACGGCGCAGTTCTCGCGAGCTTTATATACGCGTATATAAAGGCGCGCGCGTCGGGTGTAAGATATAGAGGGAGCGCCGCTTTTATTGCGTCCTCCCCGCCCCCTCCCCCTCTCTCTTTCACGAATTTATGCAGCGCCGAGCAATTGCGCGATTTGAAACTACCGCCGGGATTTTGAGCGCAAGCTCGGAACTATAAAGCTCTGCGACTCTCTTATGCATCGCGGATCGGTCGGAAAATTTGAGGATCTGATATTGAAATGCGCGATTCGACAACCACACTCTTGTTGTAAGTGAGGTATACGTCACTTCTCTCCACGTGTGTATACATAAATAAATGCGAGTGCACTTGTTTCCACACCGTCCTCGACGCCTGCACGACTTCGTTATTCTTATCTCTTTTGGAGCCGGTTTACGGCGCATCAGAGTACACGAGATTGAATCATAATACACCGTCGATAATCGCGCGAGACCTATAGAGCAGACAGAGAAAAAGAAAAAAAAGCTTCAGCGCGCTCGTTCGATACCAAGGAGATGAGCTGCTTTTTTTTGAACCTGGAAAGTGCGTCAGATAAAGCGTGTGGGATAAGCTGGAAAGAGTAAGAGAGAGAGGGAGAGAGAGAGAGGGAGAGAGAGAGGGAGAGGGAGAGGGTGAGTTGGCTCGTAAAACGCCGCTGATGTTTTTTTTTTCACTGGGTATGCGAGGATAAAAGTTCGAGAACATTCCCGAAATTAGTTCGCCCGAGTTTATGCCTCACCACCGTCGTTTTTTTTCTATCTCGATGCCGCTCTTATTCTTTCCTCTCATTCCACTGATGCCGTATTCAGCTCCGATGCGTTTCTGTATATAGGTATATATATATATGATATATATATTATAAAGGCCCCTCAAGTTTCAACAATATTTCTTACAGGAAAATACTCCATCGATGGTTCATTTTTTTTTGTTCTATCGACGATGATTCGGACGTTTTCGCGCAGTATATACTTAGGTTGCTTTTTACGGCGTGAATCTGGTGTTTTCAGTTTTTTATTGGCGCACGTAAAACTATGCTGTAGATGCAGCCGTACAGTTTATATATATATATATATATATATATATATATATGTACATATACATATACATATATGTATATATGTATATGTATATATTGTTTATGTATATATGTATATAGCGTTTAACTGCCCTCTATGCATGTGTGTGAATAATGTGCCGTAAAACCTCGCTTGCGCAGCTTTGAATATGAGTACTCGGCCGGAGAGAAGCGGTAGCGTTTTACGCGTACGATTATCAAAATTCTCCATTATTAGTGTAAAAAACTGTGTAAGCTCGAAATGGGATCATGTATGTGGCAAACTGAAAATTTAGTTGCTAAAATTACTGTAGATTTGCGATACTCTATTGATCTCTGTGTCGTCATTACTAAAATAATTTCAATTTTACAAATAGCATCACAATATACTGTATTATAATTTTGTCAATCCAATACTCACGTACATTTATTTCAAATACTTCTATTGAAGTATCTTATTTTTCGAATAATTTGATAAACTATTAATGCCAGTATAGATACGTATAAAAGAATATTTTACTTTTTTTAAGTACGCAACTTTAACTATCCACAGCTCGTGTTACTGAACTTTGTCCCAACTGACGGTATGAAATTTTTATTTGCATCCTCCAAAAAGATAACGAGTTCGTGATGTTTCGCAATTGACACTTTTTACTAATTTTATCCATAAAGAGAATTTTAAACTAACAACAAAGTACTTTCAAACTGCATGATGCTAAGTAGTACTGCCGTGAAAGAATAAATTGGATACGTAATAGATACGTAAATATTAAAAATAAGGGAAAATTTTTAATAATCCGGTACGTTTCCACGAGTATAGCGAAGACAGTTTCTATCCGTTCAATATACTAGAAGCATATGACGAACGAATGGCCTAATGATCCACACAGTTTCGTACGCATTCAGTGTACGTGAGTAGGCTGGATTTTCTGACCGAGGGGATGAGTTATGCAAGCTTGATACGAATAATGTCGTATTAACATTTTGACAAACGATTTGTCGGTTTGAGCAAAGGAGATGATATACCGCAAACTTTATTTTCTCGAGAGAAGAAAGCGCATAATCGCGCACGCTCACCACTGACAAATAGCTTGAGTGATTGTTTGCTCGTGCTTTTATGAGATTCCATCATACGGACAGAATAAAAATCTGCGGTTATATTAATAATTATATGCTGTGGACGATTTATTATATGCTGTATTGTCCTTTTCCTTAATACTTTAGATCCAAACTAAATATCCTGCGTTTATTCAATCACGTTCACACAACGTTAAAATTCAATTTAAAATTAATTTAATTTAATATGCGTCTTCGCGCAGCTCATTTAAAGTAGGTAGCGACGGAAGAATTCTATCGCTTTCCGGTCAGTTACAGCCATCTTCAATACATATGGTTTTACGATATCCAAATTCGTATTTCATTGAAAAGGTACGGCTGCTAATAGGAGTTATTCATAAGAGGTGGCTTAATTTACGAAATACCTGCACCGAATGCTAGGCGCATTAGAATTCAGTGAAACGCACATTTCAACTATTTGTTCGAAGAGAATTTTGATCGGTTTTAAACAAAGCCCCGATTTGTATCGAAGCACAAGCAGTGCGTGAAACTTGAAAAAAAAATGCCGCGTTGCAGCAATTCAAAATTTAACCTTCAATAAAGCGTATCGTCCGTCATAAGTCGCGCGGACAATTCTCTTTTTTCAATTGCGGAAAAAGCTCGAGTGACGGCGTTATATTCGGAAAACAGTCATACATACTACATAGACACACTCAACGCGGTCAGCCTCTGAATATGTCCGTGACATTCAGTAGCATTCATCCCTCTCTTTCTCTCTAATCTTCCCCGATTTCGAAGCGCAATTCACTGCCAGGCCTCGCAGATTTATGGTTGTGTACATTCGGTCGCATCTATGGCTCTTTCTACTGCTGTTGTGCCGGTTGGTTATTCATATATACGTATAGTGGGTTGGACGTGTCCACGAAGTCCGAGGATTCTAATTACCCAGCGAACGTCGGACAGCGCGCTTCCTAGTCACGGCCTCGTCATTTCTTCCGACAGTAAAATGAGTTCCTCCATTCTCTCTGTCTCTAGAATAATAATAATAATTATAATAATCATGGAAATAATAAAAAAATTTAAATAATAATAATAATGTATAATATATTATCGCGATATGAAATCAAACGTTTATAGCCCTGTGTGTAGATCAAAGTCAGAGTGCCGTAAGGAAGCTGGTTGGGCTACCATATTTTTGTATTCGCAGTACATAAGCCTTGCATATAACTTTAAAAATATTCACATTTCACGCTTGAGGAGTAATAAAAAAAAATAAAAAAAGGACGCTATGGATAACCGTGACAATAACTTCCTTTTCCATCGCGTCGTCGCTTACATTATATTTACATATGAATGACGGTGCGTTAGCGCCTGAGCATAGGTTGACTCCGGCTTCTCACAGTCGGATAATATTTGAACTCGAAATTACAAACGCGTTTCTCGCTTCGTAGCAATACAGATAATCTCCGTAACAGTAGCAGCGCCCTATCTCAATCAGGAACATAAACAAGCCCTCTCTATTCAGCTCTTATGTAATATGTAGACGAATCCTTGCAAATGGGCGCAGAGATAGCGCGAGAGCTATCAATTTCATGATTAACCGCTTCGTCATTGTCTTCCCGTGTCGCTGCGAATATACTTCCGAGCTTGCATTAGTGCACTATGTAGCGCGCAGGTGTATATAATACATAATACAATATATACACGCACGAGTATAGGCTGTATCGCATTTGCTTTGACTTTGACGAAAAGCTAATACAGTTTGCGGCGCACTTAGGCGCTCTATTAGGAAAGCGCGTGCTCTGTCAATTTTTCAGCTGATGCATTATTTTTCTCGTTCTTCGTGCGCGTATTATTGTGCTGTTATATAGGGGAGAATGAATTTTGCCGTGGAGAACGATAGTTGCCCGAAAATCTCCCTATATAAACACAGAGTTGGGTAGATTGAATCCGATGAAAAATTTCAAAGTCGTAAAAAGAGAGCTCTCCGGGACGTTCCTGGTAAATTAGCAGAAAAGCCAGAATAAAGAGAGAGAGAGAGAGAGAGAGAGAGAGAGAGTGAAAGCGAGAGAGCGAGGCTACCACAAGTGGCGAATGGTTAATTTGTCAGAGCGAAAAGGCGTGCCTGCAAGCTGCGAATTTCCGTTGAAAAATTCAGCGTCGTTGACTCTTTCCGACGTGTAATCAATGCCTCCCTCGTCGCGGAACACGGGGGGCAAAAAGGAATAGTGAAAAAAGACTCTTCTCTATCGTACGCCATGTCTCTCTTATAATTCTCGATATATATATATACTTACACCCACACACACACATACACACAAGAGACTCGAATGATCCTCTTTTCCAAGAATTTCTCCGCGTGATTCGATTTGCCGATTCGTTAGGCTGATTGGCTGATTTGGGGTTACCGGTATAGCCGCATCGTCGCAAGCGTGCGCCACGGCTCTGACGTCGTTAGACAAATCGAAGATTTCATTAGGGAAAAAGCTTCTGCTATCGCCAACTTTCTTTTCCTTTCGGTCAATCAAGAGTATTGTTCGATGCCGATAGATATCCTTCTTCTTTGTCGCAAAGACCACGACGATGATTCTAACTCATTCTATACGATATGTATTATACTTTAGATACTTCATGACTTGTATTATAAGTACAGAGAGAATAAACGTGCGTTAGATGTAGAGAATATTCGCCGCGAACTCGAGAGCATTATCGGCTAATTTACTTAAGCGCGCAAAACCAAATAATTCACACGATCAATGATAGAAGGAGGTTATAACGCTTATTACATAACGTGTAAGAAGCGCGAATAAGATCTTGCTCAAGATGAAATCCGTCTAATCGTATAACCGTACCAATCATTGATCTACATAGCTCGCGTTGGAGTTTAGATACGCCCAAGAGAACCATGAAAGTCTCGCTATGTCGATTATCTATACGTGTGTGTTCCTCTACTCAACGAGCTCACATCAAAAGCCCTTTGAATTATGGACGTTGCTCTCCATAGGAATTCTTGATGACACGCCGAGTGCAGCGCAGAATAGTGTGCGAAAATATATATTATTTCGATGTATATTACTCGCCAATATTTTACTCATCAATGCATACATTGTTTATACCCCTCGTGATTGAGTTTTCTGCGAATAATATACCTTGTACACACAGAACTTTAGCAAACAGAATTATTCGATTTGACGCTGATTATCATAAAAATAACTGCCCAAAAATAATTCGTAAACTCGTGAAACATCATCCTCGTAATAAATCAACATCCAGAACTAACAATCTGGTCATTTAGTTAGCATTATCATTCGTTCTGTATATGTTCGAGTAACCATTTCACTTTAAGCAAATAAGAATGAACGAGATTTCTCAAACGAGATAGGCAATCGCAGAAGAATAATCCAAGCCTGCCGTTAAGAGACAGCATCCCGTTCGTTTCTCTTCGTAGTATACACAGAAGGACGACGGATAAAAGGATAAAAGTTTGTCGGCCCGATTCGCGTGCTCCGTCGAGCTGAGCTCCGTGCGTGAAACTTTAATTGGGGGATTAAGACGTTCCGCTCTCGACTTATTTTCTCTATCTACCATAAGAAAGGATGTGCTGTATGAACAGTCCTAGTGGTAGGACACATATTAACCGTCTATATCAAATAGTCAAAACGAATGAAAAAAACGAATTAAATTAATACTGTAAAAGAATATGAAATTACTCGCGATCCTTGTAATAATGATAGTTATATAAAGTTAATGTGTATATTTTCAGTCAGCGCTGGAAAGGGTATATAACTATATACGTAGAAAGTTAGGAGAGCAAGTTCATCCTTCGTTAAAATGTATGCGGGACACGCGAGGAATCGAATTAAGAGCGATTAATCTTGCGGCAGCTTCATCAGTTCCTATATACATATACGTAAATTGCTCTTGCGAGAGAAATCGATCGGAATTTGTTGTGCGTGCACAAGAGAGAGAGAGAGAGAGAGAGAGAGTA
This sequence comes from Apocrypta bakeri, assembly GCA_018906985.1. Lineage (NCBI taxonomy): Eukaryota > Metazoa > Arthropoda > Insecta > Hymenoptera > Pteromalidae > Apocrypta > Apocrypta bakeri. The sequence goes on along the minus strand of JACCIA010000015.1, from coordinate 1,735,401 downwards.
AGTGACCTATTAACGCAAGTCATTTTATTAGCACAGACAATGACACATTTCTCTGAGGCATAACAATTGCAATGCATTGCACGGTGCAGTGACTCGATGAAAAGAACAATTTTTGTATTTAAGTAAACAATTTATCTTGATTCTCTAAGTATGGAAAGTTCAGTTATAGACCTTATTTTGCGACTCCTCGTTAACAATTACAATTTAATTCTATTCTGGCTACTCGTTTTCTTAAAGAGTAATTGAATTATTTTTTTAACTACCGACTTCGACTACATGATGTTCAACATGTATATAAAGCAAACTGTTAGACAGTCCTTTCAATTACAAAGAACAATCTCATTGTTAATGACCTCTTTCGCTTTTGGCGTTGTAAAATCTTGAAGAAAGCATAATTGAACGTAAACTTAAGAACGTCTTTGCTTTGCTATTAATACTTCTTCAGGTGGACATTTATAACGGTTACATGTTTATTAAACGAACCTTTCAAACAATTATTTTATAAATAAAGCATCTTTTAAATGGGTATTTCAAATGCATAAGATGAATATAGGTTGAAGTACATATAGCAAAACGCTTAGCACATCAGTGAGCTATTGAGGGTTCAGTTTCACCGGTATCACACAACTACGCCGAAGGCAGGAGAATGGGAGAAGGAGAATGGGATAAGAACGTCCTATATCCTACTACCGAATACTCAATTACCGACTGTTGATGGCTATACATACGCTCACCGTTAATTGAAGCTTCGACTGGTCAACGATTCTAATATTCAAAGTTTCAATTAACTACGAACTACTAGTCTACATAATGCGGTATATATAATAAAAACTCTATTGAAAATCATTTCTTACAATAATTAATGGTTAATTTTGAAAGCAGTCCCTTTTATTTTAGCCAATAGATGATGATGTCACTTAAATGGCTCATTAATTAGAGATCTTGCTAGGTTTAAACATTAACTTCACATCGTGCAATGGGCACTTAAGTCAGAAGTGTCGTATACTTTTTATAGCACATGTGACACAAATCCACCACCAACTTGATATTTCTGAAGTTTTTTGCAAAAGCGGTAAAACGCCTCGCCTTGTGCACTATACAGTAAGAGCGACAAGCGGTTGTCGGGAAAAAGGATAGACAAGTGGAGAGGGATATCATCCGCCCAAATAAAGAATCATTTTTATAACCTATAAAAAATTATTTGAACTCGTGTAATTGTACAGTCAAGTAATGAAAGTTATCGTATATTCCTATGTAAAAATATACAAATATTCAAACCGTATTACATTGGAAGTATTAAATATTTACAAATGCGACTGAATATCACTAAAACTCTTAAACGTGTAAATGGATACTTCTCTAATCGTAATTAAACGACATAACGTAACAAGAATTTTTGCCGTTAATTACTGAAGATGTATCCCTTAATGAAGTGACTATATTCTACCTGTATCAACCGTATTCACGAATGCAGAGATAAAAAAAGTCATAAACTTTGACGGAAAATAAAACACCAAAAGTAGAGAAAAATCGAATTTAAAGTACATTAAAATCTTATACATACACAAAAGAACCTGAACAGACACGGTGCTAACTCTATTCCTTAGCCAATTAAAACTGTATAAAATCGCGTACTGTGTCCTCGTGTAGGAAAAGCTAATGCTCCGCGCAAGATTTTTCTCCGAGTCTGCGAGAGCAGATTACGAGAATAATATTCAAGCTTTATAACGAGTCGGATTTCACCCGTACAAAACATGGTGTCAGCCGTGGATTAGCTCTTGGCTCTGAAATTTCATATATACTTACTCGTATCCTATAAACATTTCATTTATATAATACAAATAAAATATTCAAACGACTTGGTTGCACTGCAGTGCTTTTGAGCGGTCACTACTTATACTTTCATATCGACTACGTTGTATAACCCACTGACAATTTTCTATATCTCATTGCGTCGTTTGTACAGAGCTATTGATTTTGCCTTTACGCAATTGCATTAATTCGAATGAATTGCAAACAGGCAGATGGTTTTAGCGCGTGCGCGTAGCTAACGATGAAACGTTTAAATACGTGTACGCAAACGCGCGCCAAATACAATATTTGAATGGGTCGGAGCGCGCGCGCATAAATTAAGTTCTATAAATGCGCGTATACATTAATTTAGAGATTAATTAAAATTTGCAAGCGTCAATTACAGGAGATTATTTATCATCGTGAATTCACAATTTGTACCGACTCAAAGATATGTAAAAATTTAAAAAAATTATTGTATCTACATGCGTTACGTTTTTTTTTAGTTTCTATTACTTTTATTATACTCGTATTTATTGATAGGCACAAGAGATAATTTACAATATTGATCTAACGATATTCATTACATAAGTTGAATCGATGCGTGGTGAATAAATTAATGAACCAAGTTTTGGCGACCTTGCTTCATTAACATTCGCGTACTTAGACAGCGTGTACAGTGAGATACTCCCACCTAAATCTGTCCCTAATGTTCTTTTGTTTAGCATAGCAATTAATTATCGAAGTTATTGTAAGAGCGTTTTGAGAAGAGGCCTATCTTTGGTTTGATGAGTGGAGCGTTGGCTACGTTCACCCCGGCCCTTGTCATACGTTGTCGAACGTCCTGGTGACTGTATGGTGAACACAGTTGTTCCTTCCTTGGCGGACCGGAGCGAAAGAGAACGATATCTATCCGTCGTCCGCCTTCAGGTGTTCGGAATCGAATATTATCCCTACTCTTGTAGCTAAGTCCCGTTATATAGACTTATCCTAATGTACGTAACAAATATATTACGCATACATTTGGAGTATCGTTGCATTTTCATACCGAAAAGCTTATATGCTATAGCAATCGGTGATGCAATGATTAGTTCATAGTCGTTTTTAGCGATTGATAATCAAATATACTCAGCGGTACATCTTAACCACAATTATAAATTCATTTCAACATATTATTAATACATACTTTGCAGGCACGAAAAGTGCCGAAGAATACAAATAAACTACAAATAGTTAAATTACAAATATTTGATCACGGAATAATCTTATTAATATTAATGAATAAACCCATTTTTAAGAAAAAAACATTAGACTGGTATTCAAATAATATTATACAAATAACTGTGCGTAGAAAAAATAAAATGAACGATCATACGGTACAAGCGCAAAAGTCACTTATGCAATGCACGAATATCGTATAATACTTTCTGATGCGAGTGCGCGCAATTCCAGAAGTGTAGATTGGCGCGAAGAGCAGGAAACGCGGAGTTAAAAATTCTAATTCTAATTTAATGATATTATGTCTGCTATATTAAAAGATAATATCGTATCATTTATAACATATAAGTATGAACAAACCGAAATTAAGTTAATTATTTCAATTCAATTTCACTGTTATAATGAAATAGTCCAAAATTGGATAGACGTATTATTAAGAGTGGACAATTTTCGATATGCTGTTATAACCCTTTATTTATATAAATGAATGCATTAATTATGATTGTATGTGTGATTTAAAACATGTCAGTACGGGGATTTGAAACATTATTGTCTCAAATAATCGAAGAGTTCAAAGTTTATCTAAGTAACGACGAATATATTCGAATTTTGCTCCTTAATCCAAAACTGAGCACAGGATATTTGACATATGCTATACGCGAAAAGATTTCATAAACTAAATGTTAAAATAGTTATAAATTTAAACATATACAGGCATACAAATTTTGTTTTTTTTATAAGACTAAGAGGGTAAGTAAATTATTATTAATAATACATTTAAAAACGCAGATAGGGAGGTCGGCCAATCTTCGGTCAACGCAAAGATTTCTCAAGAGAGACGCGAAAAAATTATTGGAAAAAAGTGAAGGCACAGCGAAGAATACAGTATTAACTTTGTTGAGAAGCAAAGTGTATTAACTCGCTGTAGTTATAAACGGGCAGTAGCGTCGTCTCGTCGCTAACTTTTCAATAAGCCAAAGCGACCTATCGGTCCGTGTGCCCCTTTTCTCATTGCGGCAAAGATTTATCTTACCTAACCCGCGACACTGCAGATTTTATTTCCCTGTGTAGAGAAGCTACAGCAGCACAAGGGAGTCTCTTTCCCTCTAACAGTGCACAATTCACAATGACCCGAAGCAAAGAATGCCTCGCGGCGGAAGGGAATTTTTCACCAATTCCAACCAAATATCTCGAGAGCCAAAAGAGAACTACTAGTCGATAGCTTTCTACGCTTTGTATATCGATATGATATTCCGTTACGATTGGTAAAGGACTACTGCTATACAGCTTTTTGAGCAACATAGAGAAAAGAGAAAATAAAGCTTCAAAGGCTCAAAGCTACAAATTATTAAGAGAGATACAACGATAAAGACGAGAACGCAACGTTTTCATTATCGGCGTATAAGAATTTTTTATATAATACTTAAGTGCAAGTGCGTATCTGTAACACTGTCGATGATTTGCACCTATCTACGATTGTTTATTTGTTGGATAGAAAACATTTTCCTACAATAATTTAAGGATGGAAGGCGTTAATGACCAAGCACACGAAAGCGAACACGTGTTTTAATTAAATTCAGCCAAACAAGCCGCCGCAGGTATTTAATTAGACCAACTATAAGAGCGGAGTGCAAGTTTAATATTATAAAAGCCGGGGCATCCGGAGAATCCGATACTTTTGAAATATTTATTTATGCCCTCGCGATATATTGAAGAAAGCGCTGCGAATTGAAAATTTGTTCACAAATCAATGATTATATTATCATAGGCAAGATAAAGGAATAGAAACAAAAATTAGGAGCAATCAGTATGTCCCTTGTGTCCGCGAGAAATTGAAAAGTATATAGAAAAAGAGAGAGAAAGAGAGAGTGAGCGAGAGAGAGGTGAGAAAACCCAACACGTACACGCGGAGAATCCCGCAAGCTCTCGGGTCTCTTAACACCAGAGAACGCGCGCGAACTATTAGAGAGAGGGAGAGAGAGAGAGAGAAAGCGAAGTTCGAAAGCACGTGCTTCCGGCGCTGCGCGCTTGCAAGCTACGATAGTTGCGCGCGCGCATTGTAAGTACCCGGTTGAATGTACGAGAGATTCTATCCTTCTGTATATATATATATATACATAAATATATAGTATAAATATATATGTATAGTACAAAGAGGTGGAGTGTAGAGCGAGCTTGCGCACGTGAGAGGCCAGACGGCGAGCCAATCATTCCGGCATTGTTGGCCTGAGCAGCAGCAGCGGCAGCAGCAGCAGGTTATATAGAGACGTCGTTGAGTCGTGTAGAAGGGCTGCAAGCTTGGATATAAGAGGGATACTGCGGTTGCACGGGCGCGCGAGCGCGCGCCTCGTTTATGGAGGATCTATATACACTGCGGCAGTGGCTATACTTATCGAGAGATAATCCCGTAAGCTCGGCTGCAAAAGGGTTCGACCTGCTGCTAGAGTTCGGATATAGCTTTATGCCGCAATGGCCCGATCGCTATGTGCTATTCTCTCTCTCTCTCTCTCTCTCTCTCTCTCTTTATAGATGTGTGTGTATGGATGTGTACTTGTGCATGGAATAGTTCGTCTTCTGCCGCGGCTATTGCTACTGTCCTCTCTGTTGTCGCTCCAGACTCATTCGCTGGGTTAGTACGACCGAACAGAGAGAGAGAGAGAGAGAGAGAGAGAGAGAGAGATATTATAAACGGAGGACAAGTATACAATCATTTTTCTAATGATTTAGATCTCAGTACATACATGTATATACTTATGGATTCGTAGATATTACCCATTATTATAATGTTATAAGACTGCATGAAAACGATTGGTCTATATCTACTAGAACATCGCTTTGATTCGTCTCGAGGTATTTTAATTGCTGAGTTATTGCCCTCTACGAGGAGTCGAATGAAAAAGTCTCCTGTCCATAGACCGAAGAGTCATATATATATATACACAATTTATACATACCTAGAATACAAACGCGACGAAAGCATGAAAGTTTCGAGCGCGCAATTAACCCGCAGAGCCTCATTGACGCGACCAGCGCGCATTCTCAATGCTTACTAAAAGCGATATTAAAATTTTTTCCGCTCTTTCTTTGAATGCCACGCGCGCGTGCATGATAGTCCTCTGCAAATATGCACATACGTATCTATTTATATACACATACATACGTATAACGTGTCGATAAATTTAGACGGTTTTCCATTCGTGTATCATGAGATTTTTTTTTCTTCGACACGGTACAAAGTTTTGAAATTTGATGGCGAGCTGCGCAGCCGAATATACGCATGAAAGGAGGGTTGAAAAAGCCACATATATAGGTATACGTACAGTATAACGTTCTTAGTCTCTCGTGGGACGAATAACGCGACTCACGTACCGGAGATTTATAAAGTGCGTTTCGAGCGGTTTAGCTGTAAAAATCACTCGGTCGTGAGGGAAATTCCCGCGAGGACACTTGGCGCAGCTCCGACGTGCCTTGAAACGGGGGAAATGAGCGCTGAAAGTGAAAAAGAATACGGCACCGCGTTAAGTTGGTTATTTTTTTTCTTCATCTCTTCCTCTCTCTATATCCTATTCAGTGGAGGAGTCGCTATTCGCATGTAGGGCACGCGCCACCGTATGTAACAATCAGAGTTGTTGATGGAGGTAGTTTTATATATTTATTTTTTTTATTTCCCACTCTGTGGTCCTCAGTAAATTGCCGCTCTGATTCGCGCTCTTGTAATTGAGGAGAGTTTTCGGAATTCGATGGGGCGTGATTTTGTCCGATTGTCTGATCGATCTCTGCAACGTATAGACACTTGCAAATTTTACGGATGATTATTTTTTCGTTTTATTTTATTTTTACACTCTTAAGAGGATGTCGTAACCACGCCGATTGGTTGAAGGTTTTCGGTCAATTAGTATAGCTTGGAAAATGTCATTGACATATGGATTAACGTTAAAATCAAAACGATTATGTGATTTAAGAGAAGAGGTTGTTTTTTAATAAATTGTAAACAGCGTAATATACCACTAGAAATTGATTTTTTATTTCGCATCAAAATATGTTGGATATTCCCACGAAACAGTAAACCTAATCCGAATGAAAAGTTATTAACTGAATAGATCTTTGGAAAAAAAGAAAACTATTACTCAAGTTTTTTCAAGAATGAAGAACCCTCTCAATTATTGTGTGAAACGCGGTTAAGGTGTAATCTATGAAAGAATTCGGTCGCTGAGCTTAAAAGTTAAAGCCTCAATTGAAAAAAGAAAATTGTACTCTTAATATAAATCCTATCAACTCCAACCCACCCTCGACTTTATGCCTCGTACTCGACATAATACACATCTTCGCGCGAGCCACTCGTATCCCTTTTACGAGTCGACTTCGTTTCTCGCGCGCCATTTAGTCCGCGCGGCGCACTCTGTTTACGGCACACGACGGCCCGAAAAAAGGGACGTAATCGCGCCCGATAAAAAGCAGGAAGCCCAGCGTTAGCCGCGAGAATTGTTATCGAGCGCGTAAATATTTGATTGGAAAATCTCGATTTACGGCTCTGCCAAAGGTTAAAAAAAAGAAGCCTAGTGAAACAGATCAGTTGTATATATATATATACCCTAGGATATCGCCTAAACTATATATAAACGTTTATGCCTGTAATAGAATTTTTGGAAAAGGGCATTTCGATGCACCGCATGGATGAAAGAACGTATTAATTTTGATATTTTTCGAAGAACTTTTTAATTTGCATTTCCCTTTAGTCTTCGTCATCACATTACTTTTATCTCTACTTTTTCATTCTCATTACCGCTCGTCCATTTCTTGTGACTGTACCGATCGTTTACCCCGCATCTCTTTCATTTCCCTCTCTCTCTCTCTCTCTCTCTCTCTGTTTTTTCATTTCCTCATCTGTACTGCGACCTGCGTACTTCTATACAAATATATATATATATATATTACGCAGAGCAAGAACCTTGAGGAGGAAGCAGCTTCGAGACGAGCTCGAATCTTCCGATATCCCGCTCTGATGCCGCAGCCGCGCGCGCTAGCTCGTAAGGCACTCGTATTCTCAGTGCCCTCGACTGGAGTACGATATCCTGAGCAGACGCTCTATCCCCCTACTACCTTCTCTCTCTTTCTCTGTTTCCTTTTAGTTCCCTTCCACCGAATGAACTTGCTGTCTCTCTCTCTCTCTCTCTCTCTCTCTCTCTCTCTCTCTTCTCGTTCTCATACCCTGACTCTATCGCGTTTTGTGGCTGAATGCGTTTTAAACACTGTGTGCTCTCTTCTCCCTTTCTCTTTATCATTTTCCCTTCAGACGAAACGTGTGAGAGCGCTTATTTTTGAACGTTTTGAAAATTCATCGAATGTCGCGAACGAGTCGAGCATTTTAATTTGGTCCCTTTTCTGGCAATGTAGGTCTCTCTCTCTATGACTCCCTCCCCATAAGTGCGTGACTATCGCCATTGAAAACTTATTATAAGGCTACACTATAACGGAGCGAGTTTGGACCGAATTGAAAAGCCAAAGAATGCTAGCTTTTATTGGACACAAGTGAGAGAGTGCAGTTTTATTAAGGCCATGTAGATTGCCAGAGGCTCTTATTAAATTTGACTACTGCAGCGTGCGCTTTGTCGCGCCGTTTTGCTGCGGAAATTAAAAAAGTAAAGGACAGCAACAAACTTGCTTACGCAGCGAATCGACAAACGTCGATCGGTCTTTTGAGAGCATAAAAAAAGTCCAACAATAAAGCGCACGGAATTCGAACTCATGATCGGTTTTTCTACTCCAAAAAAGCAAAGAAGAAGAAGTATCTTACAGATAACCACCACAAGTCAGTACCCTTCTGCCGGCTATAAAAAAGGAAAAGAGCTATACGAGAGGAACGATCATCCGGCTATCGTTCGGCACTTTTAATTTCCTGCTTACACGCATCCGCCGACCCTCTTCTCTCACACGTGCACACACATAGACAGGAATGCTTTAGGGTTACGTAGCATATATCCCTCCAGCGAGCGAAGGAATTAATGCGAAGGTAAGATTGAATCGGGCGGCCGGTGACAAAGACGGACAGCTCGGCTAGCCGTGGGAAATATATAAACTCGGCTGCGGGGAAATAGAAGAGGAAAGCTGCTAAAACGCGTGCGCGCGAGCGCAAGCGTCGGTCCGAGAGCTGAGCCGAGCTGAGCTGCGCCGGCAGCTGGAAAATGCTAAGCCACATTCCTGGAACGCCCGGTATGCCGAGGGGTATTGCACGAAATTGCCGCACTCTGTCCGTGTCATTCTTGAGATACCCCTGGCGCTGCCTCTCGCCGCTCCTTTTACTCTATATACACTGCGGGCGGCTCTGTCTTGCTCCTACGCTTGCAGCCGCACGACGAACACGCCGTCAAGAACCTTTCGCCTCCGCGCTGCGGAGAGCTAGAGACGAGGACTCGTCCGTATATAGTATGCGCAGCGTGACACGACCCTTTTTTCAGTTGATTTTTTCAACTTTTTCCCCCTTTTGGTTTTTCGTCTCTCGGTGGAAGAAGCTTTTCCAGACACTCGTCTGTGCGAGCCTTCAGACAACTGACTCGACTAGTGCAAAGATTTCATTCTCCTTTGGAATATATGCAGGCAATTGAAATCACTACGATGTGTATACGTACACAATAGTTGGTAAAAAAGAATATAGGCCGGCCACAACTCTCACCTCCATCCGCTCCATTTTCCTCACCTCTTTGTGTCTCCTCTCTGTTATCTTGAGGCGCGCTGCCAAGTCTCTGTGTTGCTTCGGGCGGGCTTTTCTTCGACACGCGACACGCCACATCTCGGACCGCCGGCAACTGAAAAGTATCGGACTTTTGTTAGCCTATGCTATATGCTTATTGCGGTTTTATTACGGCCTATCTCGAGATTAATTTCAAGAAGGCTTTATTCCACTAAAGTACATTTTTTTGTCCCCAAAGTTATACTGAATGCCCGACCAATGCTCGATATGCTCTACTTAAGAAAAGTTTATCGTATCGCCGTTTTCTTAGACGACGAGTCATGAATTTTTCTTCGACATATAATAGACGCTCGCTCACCCTCCCCCTACAATAGTAGGGCGAATCTCTCGCTTTCTGCGTTTTCTGCAAATATAGCGAAAACAGCGGAAGAACGAATAAAGTTTTGCAACTACGCGGCAGCATCGATGTGCTTCGAATTTTCTGGCGCACGCGACCATTGAGTGCTCTTGAATTCCGCAAAAAAATTTCCATTTCTACCAAAGAAAGAAAGAGAGAGAGAGGAGAAAAAAACAACAATGCGCGCCTAGAATGTACCGCACGCCCGCCCAGCTCTCTGTGAGAAAATACAAAAAGAATGCGACAAATTTTAAAGTCTCTGAAAGCTCTGTTTCTATCCCCCTCCCCTCCTTTGCAAGCTCTATGCTTTCCGGCTGATTTCACTACAACGCGCCAACTCATTGCGCCTCTCGAAATTTCCATTGCACATTTTCGGTATCAATCTCCGTAGTACTATATATACAGATTCGTTTCAGTCGTATGGCACCCTCCCGTTGTTCTATTCTCGAGGAAGTTCCATCGAAATAATCGATAATTATACCATCACACCGTTGCCTCGAGAGAGAAGGAGATAACGCTAAAGCTTATGAATTTTTCTTCGTTGTGGATATTTCCTTATACGTGTATATATATATATATGTATACGTATTGAAAGTGTGTACAGGTAAGTCTTGCGTGAAGAATTTCAAGCTCGGAATCGACACGATTCCAACTGGCTGTCTATTTTCTCTACATATAAGCGCGAGGGAATCCAAGAGAAGAAAGCGAACGATCTATCGGAGACCGGCGACGTCTGAAATCCATCGAGCCTCGAATTCGATTTGCTCGTACGCAGCAGATCAGACAGCCTCGCTCGTCGGCATCTTTGCTACCTCCCCCCTCCTATCCCCAGCCTTTCTCTCGATCTCCTTCTCTCTATCTGTCCGTATACGATACTATACAAGCTCTCTCTTTTCGCCGTATAGCGTATACAAGCTCGCTAACGCGCGAGCGCGAAACAATCGCAACAGATTGAACCTGAAATTTACGTTCAACGGGTGAGTGTTTTCTCGCTCGCGAGCTACAATCTTTGCTTCCACCTTCCTATATGTACCTGTATTTATATGTATACATATATACACATATACAGTCTCTCTTTCTCAGGGGGTTCTCGTACTTTATACACCCCCTCGTGCTCCGACGGCTTTCCTTCCGCGCTTGTTCCACCAAAATGTCTCTCCGTGTGTTTTTCGCAGCCCGTCGTCGTAGATTTCCCGCCGTCTCCTCTCGCCGTCTCCTCTCGCCGTCTCCTCTCGCCGTCTCCTCTCGCCGTCTCTTCTCGCCAATGATATTTTTCCGGCAACTCTTCAGTGTGTTTGCCCGATACAAGTGCACGTATAGAAACTCCAACTGTTTTCGTAAATAACTCCTCGTGCATTCGCGTCTTTATATAAATGTACGTTTCTCGCTAAGTTAAACCAACAAAGCGTACACTAACGTATATATAAGTACACATTTATCTGCACATATATACACATACACACGCGTAAGGCAGAATGCTCAGCAACGCTTTTGTGAGTGTTGGGCACAAAATGACGCTACGACGTCCTTGTGCAATGTATGCGATGCCTCGCTGACGAAAAGTAGAATAAACAATGTACACAGCTTTAGTTTCCGGTGGTGCCGAGAGAAAGAGAGACAACGGGTTAGTCTCTCTGTCTTCCATCTCCGCATATATGCACTCGCTATACACTGTGCGAGTAAACAAATGAAGTCAAAGAATTCCTTTTAAAAGCTCTTCTTAGAATCTCTATCTCGGGAATTTTCATAGGGATCGCGTTCTCGTTCATTCTTATTACAGTTGTCGTACAGCTTTCATTATGCTTAGTTAGTGATTTGAAATCGGAAATTTCCGAGAAGGAATGATAATCGAATTTCTCGTGACTTCATAATACTCATCTTGTATATATACACTTTTCAATAATGCTTATTCAATATTACAGTATTTTAAAAGTATGAAAAGTATTTGGAATTAATATTTTGCACTCATTATTTCATTCTCAGTAAAATGAATTATCGGTTCAAAGTTAATATCGTTCATGATTACTAAATGTAGAAACAAAACGATTGACTTTATAGTAAAAAATATGCGACTGCATCGCTGGATTACTTGATGAAAAATCAAGTTCATATTCATTCATAATCATATTCATTAATACTATTGTGTCGGAAATGAGTTAATCGAAAAGCATTGTAGAGTGAGTTTTAATTTTCGAAAGATCGCGCGGTAATTTTGCAAAAAGCACTTGAAGTTCCTTGTCGTAACTACGGCGACTTTTTAGACCATGGTGCATAAATGAAAACGACACGGCTCCCTCGGTCATTTACGCAGAAGGCCGAGGCCTAATTCAAATCATCCCTCTCTTTCTCGTAATCTCGCTCAGTTTCTCCCTCGCGTGAAACGGCTGTCCTTCTTCTGTCGCTACGAAACACACTTGTCGAAATGACATTTCGAGAGAGAGAAGTGCGTTGCCAGGGACGTTTACCTTTGAAAGTTGCCTGCAAGCTCCCTCGTAATAGTAATGAAGCTTTGAAGTGCCGGGGAGACATGCGCGCCGTTATATTAGTTATTATTAATTAAGTCACGGGACGACGAAGAGGCTGCGATGACTTTGCCTGCCGGTGGTTATACTACGGCTTCGTCAGCGCATTTACGAAAGCGCCGTTGCGTGTCTGCGCTTTAAAGATACAGCGCTTGACGGCGCGAGCTATTAGGCCGAAATCGCTGCTGCTGCTACTGCTGCTGCTACTGCTGCTGTTGTTGCCACTACTGCTGATATGTCGCTCCTTCGAGTTCTGGCTTTTCGTACAAGTGTATCGTATAAGGTTTGACGAAATTGATTTACGACTGCGATTCGCTCCAACGTACATTCGGCGGTATATAGTCGGAATGTATCTACGTAACCGCATGATTCTGCGTGTGCGTGCATTAGCGTTCGTTGAAGCTTCGAAAGCCGATGGAAATTCCACAGCGTTTTTTCGGGAATTCTGCATGTAACGCAACAGCTGTGTGCAAACCAACGAATCCGTAAACTACGTAGCGCAAACTTATAGTATTCTTTCGACAATATAAGTCACGTTTAAAAAGTTTATCGATCTGTCTTTCACTAGTATTTATTTCTCTGTCGACGTTTAAATATAATGCCTGGTAGAATTATTCGTTTGACCGAAAAAAAAGGTTTTCTCGCCTACAGCCAAGCAGAAAAAGAAATAAAATGAAGCGCCGAGAGAAGCCATGCGAGATTCAACGTCGCGTGATAAGAAGCCGCGAACTGCAGCCGTCGATAGAGAGAGAGAGAGAGAGAGAGAGACAGTGAGAGCGAGTGGGAGACCGAAACAGAAAATCTTGGAAGTCGTGCAAAAATGAGATCGCTGCTCGTTCTCTCTTTCTCGTTGACGTTGATCGAAACCTTCCCTCATTCTCGAACATTCGTTGCTGACATAAACACGACGACGAAGAAAATCGTGGTAGAAACAGAGATAGAGGCACTTTGATGCCCAGAGAAAGAGAGACGTTTCAGGATTATCTGATATCAAAGGGTAGTATATATGAGCGCAATCTTTTCCTCTCAAGGGAATAGGGAGAAACCATCTCAATAGCCCCACGTGCGGTTTCTACGTGAGCGCTTTTTCACTAGACTAATATAATAATAATACGTAAACTTCAGTAAAAGAAACACAGTAACGGATATGTATAAATTTGGCTCGATTCTCAGAGCTGTTCTTTCTGGTTGGCGGCACCTTTGCGACGACTACTGGTTTCATCTTTACCTTTATCCCTCTAGTATTATTAGCTTTTTCACAGGCATCTCTCCCGCTCTCTTGTTTAGTTCTTTTTTGTTCATCTATCTGCCACGGGTGGCTTTTACATTGCAGCAGCGAGTTATTTATTTACAAGTACAAGCTTACGCGCAAATATGCGGTACTTTAAATAAGAGTATGGAAGGTGCAGGCAAAATTGGAGGAAAGAGCATTGAGCAAAGCAATTTGATTTGGATGGACGTGCGAGTTGCTGCAAGTGGCATTCCGACTATGGCGCAAAGAAATTCAATTCACTTTGCGCCCCGGCCGATTTCACTGGCTATCGCAGCCAGTATTTAAATTAACGCAACAACGTTACAGAAAATAACATTTTTCCAACATTTTACAAGTATATTCTTTTCTCTTCGAACGCGCATGTTATCTATTTCGATGAGTGAGATATCTGATATAAGCATTGATATAACGTCGAAAACATATTGCCACTTTCAAACTCTTCTAAATTTTAAATACTGAAAAAATTCACTATTTTCTCATTAATGAAATTATTTTCACTTCTGAATTAGTCAACTTTTCATTATTAAGTTTTTTTCAACTGTAAAAAATACATTATTTAATAAAGTATTATAATCACATATACAGGAGACGAAATTTTTTAACGCCTCAATTACGAATTACGTATAATGCTTGGGTAAAAAAGAGGAATATTTAACGATTTTAAAAAACTATAAACTACCCCAGCTACGCTTTCTGCTGCACATTTGCTAATGATCCGTAACGTATGGATTTATGATTATAACATTAATGACAAAATCGCAAGTACGGACCCAATTCCATCGTTAAAAATACCGATGTGCAAAAATAAGTCATCTCTATATCGTTTTCAGGCCACTGTACAAATGATTTGGTGCGAAAGCACAGTATACATAGACCATTATAACTTTCGTTCCTGCTTTGAGTATTGCCCCCTTCGCTGATCTAATAATTCCAATTTTGATAAATAGGTGTAAAGAGGATGCAATACATCTCAATTTAAAAAATTAAATCTAAAAACGTAATTTAACTAAAAAGTTGAATTATTTAAAAAAAATGTTATAACTTTTTAAAAACCCGTTAATCATGAAATTTGAGGGCAGAATTATATCTACGAAATCATGAGTTTAATTATTTTACAGTACATAACGTTTTCTAAACTTAAATTGAATATGTGTGGCGAAATCGCGGCATTTCGTCGCTGAGGGGTTAAAATATTGATGATACCACGAATATTCTTGCAAGTCTATTCTGGTATTCAGCAATTTGTTATTGATTCAGTGTATTTGAACTCTTCTAGGTAGGGAATATGCAGATTTTCAATTAGTGAATTATTTTCTTTTATTCGCGTAGTGAATATTCACCACCTTCGTAGGTGCGCCATTCGTGCTTTTACAAACAGTCTATATGTGCTAGCAAAAAGTGAATTTTTTACTATTTCAGATTTAGCGAGTAAATTTTAGACGTAATGAATGCAACGCTATATTTTTCTACGAAAGTTTTACAAATACAGTAAAATTACACTCGAAAAGTCCAATGAAATAGTTCGAAAACTAACTTTCGCTAACATATTGAGTTTTACGATTTCAACTAACGCGCTCAAAAACGACATCGGGCGATTCGCTGAACTAACTTTTTAGAAAAATTACTATAGCGTATAGTTTTGAAATTTAAATTAGATGATACGCGAAATAAACTTCCGTCGTCTCATCTTTCCTCTCCATACACTTCGAGGCTGAAAATTCGATTTCTTCCTTGCACCGCTACATTACTTGCCACCCTATAAAAAGGAGATAGCGATTTAATCTCGAACGATGTCTCAAACTGAAGCATCGTTGTGAAGCTTCAAAAGTAAGATCAAAAGTAATGTATCAAAGAATTATTACGTATTATAAGTCAAAGTCCTAAAAACCCAACGGGGAATTCGCTATTTCTTTTCGTCGAATCGGTCAGAATTCAATCCATCAAAGCCAGTGTTCTGCAAAACCGATCTCAACTATTAATCGATGTCGATTCGAGGTTGGATACGCAAAGCTCACCAACTCCGCATCGACGCACTAACAATGACAGAAAATGAGGAACGCATGCATAAAGGATCAAACGCGATCGACTTCGTTTGTGGACTTATGGCAAAAACGGAATTACAAAGTGCCACGATGGAAACAGTCAACCTGTGAGAGGTACACGCGTGCCAAATGACAACATTTCAAACTGTCTTCTATATCACCAAGTACAAGTAGACACTCTTATGTAAATAAATATAGTCAATCTATCTCTCAATGTTTCGATATTACGTTTCATATTTTTGGCATAACTATTATGCGCAGTATGAACGTTCGATGCACGTTGAACAAAAGAAAATTTCAATAGAATTGAATTCTAAATTATCATGCTGCCTAGAGTTAAAGTATGAAAAAACTTAGATTTTAGTCCGGTGTGAATAAATGCAGAAATCTATGTGATACATAAATCGTTCACTTCATATCATTTTGATGTATAGTTTGTGCTTTCGTGTATAAACGATCATGTTAAAGATATAAACTTCAATGGCTCGAAATATCGTAAATATTTTTCGTTATTGTATTATTCTGTAAAACATATTGAATGCTTTCGAGAAAAATAAAACAAACCACAAGCATGCTCCTGTTTAAAGTACAACGGCTCAAACGAATTCTACATAATAAATTCTGCTAACGAATTTTTTCTAATTTACGCAAAAATAAGTAATTTCTTAGATAGTGAAAATGATTTCTTCGTAAGTGTTCAAAAATTGTAATTCCTTTTGAGCGTTAAACAAGTTATACCAGGATAGACTTGTCCACTTCAAATCGATATAAATCTGAAAGATTAAGAAAGTATATACATAGATGGGCCGAGGCGACACTCGATATCGTATATGCCCAACCGATAATACTTTCTCTCAAACTCTTGTCGAGTATCACAACAGTAGCAGCTATTGCTTATTACGATATTATAGAAAAGAGGAAATATTTGAATATCGCACCTCGTGAGAATTTGTCTGTGCACGACGACAGGTCAGTCGATTGTGCCTCGTACGTGAGGTGAAAGGGTGCGAATAAGGTTATATAGCTGAATTCAGCAAAAATTGCAGTGCAGAACGAAATGAGCATATATATACGTTTATATTATATGTACTGAATTATTGCTGAAGCAGACGAAACATCGCTCAAAATTCGGAAACGGAAAGGGAATTCGATACAACTTATTTTAACTGTAGAATATAATATATTTTACGAGACACGTGATGAAAATTATTCTTTACGTACGAGTGGAGTTGTCTGCTTCGTTTTATGACAATGGATTTTCATTGATCGTGTTACACTTCGTGTTTAGTATTGATATTTCAAATAAGTATTGAATTTTTATTGTTAAATAATATGTGCTATTTGCCTTTATTAATGAGCCCTTTTTCAATGTGGGGGTGATAAGAATTAAACAAATTTTCGATAGATTATGTGCCCGTTAAAGTCATACTCATCTCATCGATGAGTAAGATATAGAGTCTCATTTTCATATATAATATATCTATAATCAGTTTACTATAAGTATTTAACATACATGATTTTGTTTCCTAGTATTACGTCGAAAATAGCATGCTTCGCATTACTAATTGATTAGGAATGATAAAATTCATTTCATACTTGAAGCTCCTTGCGAGGCCAAGTTTTATACAAGCCACTCTTTAATATAATAAAATGTGCATACACCTGCACGAGAAATTTGTCGCACGGTTGGATAAACCCGAGGTAGGTACGTATTTCGAAAAGCGCGCGAGAATGCGCGAGTGGAATTTTATACGGAGAAAATAGCGCGCGCATAATTATGTATAATACCCGAAGGCAAAGTCGAAAATTTCGCGACGTGCTCCATAAATTTCGTATCTAAGCTCTTCTATCTGTACAACAGATATATATATATATACATACATACATATAAATGTGAATATATATAATATATACAGCTGTAGAAAGTGACAAGCTTTAACTTTTAAGAGCGCGCGAGAATCTCCTTACAGCCGCCGCAGTTGGCGAATTAAAGGAACGGCTGAGAGAGAGAGAGAGAGAGAGAGAGAGAGAGCCACGAAGTTTACGGGGGAAACAGTTTTGTTCGAACCGAATAGACTGAGAGAGAAAACAAGTTTACGACTAAATTATGAATTGCGCGAGCGCATTGTTTTGTTTATTCAGCCCCGCTGGGTATTGTTCGAATTTTAAGAGACACGAGCTTACGTACCGTGTGAAGTATATAACTACGTGACTTTTTTAAAAAGAATGAACGTTGAAGAAACGAGTATTATTATTTTCAAAGCAATTGCTCGATCGAGTTGACCCTTTTCTCTTTCTCTCTTCGTATATCATAGTGCAGTATAGTAGTAAATATATATATATATATATACGTATAGATAAGTTGAAACGTTCGTTAGCGCGATGGATCATCTGCTGAAGTGTCGCTGTGCCAGTAGCGGCATCTCAAAGAATTTTCGAGTTTCCGAGCTCATTGAGAAATGTCCTATTGTCTACGAGTCACGCTGTACTGTCGTTTATTATTTTGCAGGGCGTGATAATTATCAACTGATTTTTTGCAGTGCACTGTGTATTATCGATTTTGTTTTATACGTGCTATTTTCTTATTTACAGACTGACTTCAAAGCTAGTTTGAAACCAACGGAACAACCGATATTCTAGACGGTTCATATATAGGCAAACGTCTTTCGGTGAGTAATAAGTATAATAATACAGAGAAAATAATTCTTGGCTTGGTTTTAAGCGCGCAAGCCTTACGTGTTTAATTAAAGCGAAACGATACAGTCGCTAAACAGAAGTATATATTATATATACGCGTAAACACACACAGTCATATGGTGAAAGAGAGCAAACAAATTAAAGTTTAATAAAAACCGTGCTCAAAACTTGATGCTCGCTGCAGCCGCACGTTCGCGGCTATATAGCCAGAGAGGAAAATTAAGTTTTCATTCGCCGAAGCGCATCTCTCTCGCTCTCTCACTCTCAATAAACACATTCATATATACATTCATATATACATTCATATATATATGCATAACCCCCTATAATGTACATGTCTGTATATACCTATGTATACCTATATATGCATTGCTGACACTCGAAACTGAGAGACAAGTCCCGTATATAGCAACTCTCCGAACTCGTCAAAAGTTATACTTTATTATATATAGTCTCACACGACGATTGGAATACTTATAATATATCCCCTCCCTCAAAATTGCCGACGCGTAAACTATTTTGATTGCTAGGAAAGATTTCGCTCGTAGAATTGAATCGTGACTCGGGCTCTAGCACGTCCGTATATCGTTTGTCTTCAATTACCAAGATATTTGCGATCGAAAGATCATCCATCTTTTTCCCCACAAACTGCGAGTCATACCTCTAATTCTTACGTTCTATACACTTACGTTTATATATTTACGTATAAGACGTACATTGTTATACCTATATAAACTTCACGAAGTAATTGCGAAGATTGAGATAGCCAAGTGGCTATGCTTCTCCTCGTCGACTTAATGCTCATCTTTTATCTCTTTTTTCTCGTGGACAAGGCAATTTCATATTTCTCGCTGTTAATTTCGTACTTGCCGCGCGCTCTTTTTGACTTTCCGTGTCCAAGATTGAGAAATTCCGACCACGAGCTTTTGTCAAAGTGAGCAGCCCCGCATTCATTCCCTTTTCAAAAAGTATTCTATTATGACCGTTTTCCCGGCAATGCCAAGTGAAAGAGTTTCAGAATTATCCGCACAATGCTGTTTTGTCGAACTGTTCTGTCTGTCTATTCAATAAAGCGACGTAAATAAAGTTGCAGCTGACAGTATAATATTCCTGCTTTTCTTTAGACGCATAAAGTAATTTCTACATTTTACGCGTATCAATTAACTATTTTACAGAATACACGCGAACAGAAAAAGGTTCGATTAGCTAAATTTGTTTTGAGAGCCCCGAGTCTGAAATAACAATTATTAATGGAAAAATTGGCAAGAAAAGAGCTCTTTGTATCGAACTACGTTATCGCTGAAACTTGGCTAAGGCTTTAGCTGCCCTGACGAGTGAGAATTCGCTGGTGTGGCTTCTTCGGGGTCGCGATGCCGCGGGCTATCCCCCAGAAGTTTATCCGATCGCTGCTGCCCGCTATAAGCCGAAAATCACGACGGCGAAACTTGATATAATGGATTAACGGCCACTCCCGCGGGAGATGGATGACGGTTAAACACATATATATATATATATATATATATATATATATATATACACACACGGGTGGAATATTCGAATGAAAAACTGCTGATGCTACTGATGGTCACTTTGTAAACCTTAATTATAGCATTGGACTATCTATGGAGCGCGAGCGCACATACACACCTGTGCATATACGGAGCTCGGCGATGCTGCTCGTTTTCTGGCTATATCAACCTCTTACTTCTCGTAGCTCTATATGTAATATTTACCACAGTTTTACGAGTCACCGGTTACAAAGAGATTACCAGTCGGGGACGCCTCCTATCCCGAAATAAAATCGACTCTCGAATACAAGCCCGAATGAAGTGGAACGTCCTTGGTGAAAAACGGCGATTCTCGTGCGCATGAACACACATACGCATATAGATACACATAGACACGCGTATACAATAGGTCTCCTCTTCCCGCACGGACACGTGCGCAGCTATACGAGGTGAAAATGCAACAATGGGAGGGCTACTGCTCTGACGTCGTAAAGCTGCGTAATTTTATGCGCACAGCGGGCTTTACTGGACGACGACTACGACGCCCGTTAAGATTCGCTTGGGTCATGAGTTAACCGGTGTCGGCATAATTTTATGCCGTCAGCCCTGCAGCTTTTACTGGCCAGCAAGAGAGAGGAACCGAGTGGACGACAAGCCACGCACTTCTTCTGTTCGTCCCTTTTCCTCTCCCCCTTCCTCATCCCCTTCCTCATCCCCTTCCTCATCCCCTTCCGCGCCCCCACCGCCTTCGCCCCTTTCTCATCTTTCTGCTTTATTGTTCTCTAAACTTCGTGCGGATGCGATTAATTTTATGTCGCGCCGCCGCTTACATGTTTTAAAGCTCCAATGGTTTTTTTGAAGATATTTAAGCTCCGTGTGGTCATATACAACATGTTGTTACGGAAATTTAAGTGAAGAGACAGAGTCGCGAGAAAAAGTAAATAGTGCTGAATCAAAGGCAAGTGCTTTAGTTGCGATGCATTGTAATACGGCTGGGCAGTCGTCTTATCTTGTCTTATCGTTGACTCTGCTCGTATGCTCGGATTGCGCGAGAAACGCTGACGATTACGTACGTAACGTATACACCTATGTTTTGGATACACGCGGGGTAACTTTCTTTGGATACAGATTTTGTTAAAACAATGCAAAGTTCAGAAGTATCAATTAATAAGACTTATAAACTAAAAATCAAAATACAAATGTTCTGACAGAATTATTCTCATTGTTGAGGGGTGGCGTGGAAAATGATTCAAACTTATTTTTCTTTGCATAAATGGTTGTCTTTATTCATCACAAATGTCAATCACTCACACAGCAATCACTCACTCTCTCCATTATACGGATAGACCAGTGCGGCCGCTAGGCTGGCTCGTCTCACACTCTACAACAGACTACCGGTGATGAATTCACCAACGGTTATAATACAAGCATAGCTAGATGTAAACAACGCGAAGATCCGTTAATATCATGTTGGTCTAAATGACATATATATATTATACATATTATAGATAGGAGGATACATCTCAATACTCACCAACTGTCAATATTAGAAGCAGTTGCATTTAAATAGTCATTGATTTCGTTGTCGAGGGCCAAGAGGTTACCAAGCGCGAGTTTCGATGTTCGAATCGAGCAATATTTGTGCTCGTTTGCTACACAATATATAAATATATGCATCGATTATTTGCCTTAGAACGAGGAATCGATTACACGTCGCGGTAAATATACATATACATAGGTTTATGCGTAAAAACTTTGACGGTTTGAGAGGGGGTTTATAGAGCTACAGCAGTGTATTGGTAAACGGTAGCTGATTTTATATGAGTTCGATTTCGCATACCGCCGCTGACAAAATCCGTTAATCGAGTTCACGCAAGATCTAATTCATCGAATGCTCATATCATTTTAACGCATCGTTGATAATACACCGCGTAAGTTTTCGAAAAATCGCGAACTATATAACAGGTTATTGACGCGGAACCGTCCGCGAACCGCAAAAGAAGTGCCCTCAGCATGTGTCGTTCTGTCTTTCGCCGCGAAAAAGGTGAATATCCTTGTACGCGAGTGCGCTTTCAGTAAAGATTTATCTTAAGAGCAGCCGTGGTTCCTATATATACATATATACCTGATACCTGCACGCGTGAAGAAAGTCAGAGAGAGAGAGAGAGAGAGAGAGAGAGAGAGAGAGAAATTTATTCCTCGTCCTCGCGCGAACGTGTTCTCGCTCGATTCACATGACGAGTATAAAAAATCGCGCGCCAGCAAAAGGCCGAGTCAGCAGCGCTTAGCGATCTTTTTCCCCTTTGCTCGTGCTTTTATGCGCGACGTACGGTCGCAGCTTGTCCGAACGATTCAATTTTTTTCCCCGAGCTGCCACGAAGAGAGACCAAGGAAGTCTGCTGCTGCTGCTGCTGCTGCGATATCTCTCGGCAGCGGTGCCCGCAGCGACGAACATTGGAAAAAAGCGATAGATTTGGCGATATAATAATTATTTTAATTTTTCTTTATTTCATATACGTCTTACTTTGCAACATTTGCCCGCCTAAAAGCTAGACACGAGCTGCTGTTGTGTGACCTGGTGTAAAACTTAATTAAAAGCAATTACATCAAAAGTCCCACTCGAAATTGGGTCACCGCGTTTATAACGCTGTCGATCGTATAATTACCGATGAGCCAATCTTGTCGTAACCGCAGACATTGTCTTTAGGAATTCCAGAAGGTGTGTGAATATTCATCGCTATATGTATGCGAGTGTACAGAGGGTGTGTGTCATATATAGCTCTCGCACGCGCGTAGGGCTCTAGATTTTCAGAGGGCTGGAAGTGAAAAGCGTGGAAAAGAAAGCAACCGCCCGTAGAGAAATAAGCAAAGAAGAGAGAGAGACACAACCTCAGGCCATGCCTAATGAGCTTCCTGCATTCGAGCCTTGCATTCACGATTATTCAAATCCTCTACAGCGCGGCCGACTACGCTCTCGTTCCTCTCGCGGATAAAAAGATGGAAGAGAGCGAGACTACGCCCTGAGCGAGATACGGACAGAGGCGAGTTGGTAAATGCCGGTGGTTAGAGAGAGAGGGAACTTCGCCCGTTCAACAATCGGCAGCGTATTGTCTCGGATTGCTGCATAGCGTCCTTTTTTTCAAGCTTTGCTTCTCCTCTCGCTCATCCTTCATTTCTCCATCACTCGCTCACTTTTTCTCTCTCCCGTCCGTTTTAATAACGCGACACCCTTCTCTGTCTCGCGACAATTCAACTTTCTGGACAAGAAACCGGAAAACACTGTGGCAGTGCCGGAAAAAAGAGCGGGGGCGGATTGCGCCGAGGCTCTTACTATGATGCGAAAGAGAGATCTTGATGCGTATAATCTGCGCCTCGAGCTACGTCTACTTCTCGTTATTCTCTCTCTCTCTCTCTCTCTCTCTCTCTTTCTCTCTCAGCGCCACTGGCTTATCGTTTCGAAAAAGCAGCGCTCGCTTGCCGACTCGATTGAGGCCTGCAAATGGGGCTCGTTTTCTCTTTCTCTCGCACTTTACGCGCGCCGAGATGGTTATAGGTGTGACAAAGTTACAGCCGCTACGGTTCTCGATTGAATAGAAGTGGGGAGAAAACACTGTATACATTTTTATTAACGCCAGTTTTAACAAATCAATTACGAATGGAAGCAGAGTACCCGAGTTATTTTTTCATATCTATTTCATATTACCAATTCGTGTAAATTTATTTTTTCTACAATATATGCACAAAATAGATCCTTCACATTTATTATCGTTATAAAATGAGGTATCTTTATGAATTTGTTCAATCGATTCAAAAGGTCAAACCTATTCAAAATTGTATAACCTAATCTATTTTATTATCTGTTTACAAGTTTTTATTAAAAAAAAAAGCTTTATTGAGCAGTTATAAATTATAGTTATAAATCATTGACAATAATTTTGACCATCATTCTGTCAGAAGATCAGCTGCATAAACTGATCGAGAAAAAACGCCATGCTTTATATATATTATTTCGATGCATCTCCACGTACGCCAAAATGCACACATAGAGAAAAAACGTAAGTACTCTACAAAATGCAGCCCTTATGACCATCAATTATATATATATATGTGTGCATCAAATAAGCGACGGGACGCACAGCAGACTCTCGATAATGAGAATTTAATGAAAAATACTTTGGCCAGGCGGTCAGCGCCCGGCCTTTTAAAGCAGCATGGGTTCAGCGATCAAAGTGGATGAAACGAACCATGCAAATTTGTATAGAAACGCATGCGTGTACATCTAACGTTCGCCAATAATTTCAGAAATCGAGGAAAAATAATCTACTCGGACGAAAATTAATCAACGAATACTCTTTCAGTCAAATCTTTTTTTTAGCATAGTATATGAATAAATTCACACAATATAGGAAGCAACTCAGTACTTGAAAAATTGCATAATTGCAAAATTACAAAATTGCAAAATTATTTGCGAGGACTCATCAACTGAACTATTTTTCTCTGACTCCAGGGTATCTTCCAAATAAAACGAGCCATATACACATTAGTTTCAACAACAATTGTATTTAGAAGAATAATCAAAGACCTTTAATTTAAAATAAAGGTAGTCCAAATGGGATGTGCAGACCTACAGTTATTGGCCGTTAGAAATAAAAAATATAATCATTATAAAATCATACGCATTTTGCCCAATTTTTTTAAACACTTATAACATTTTCCGAGCGGAGGTTCTAATTGATTTCTTTTATATTCAAGGTATTTTGTTTTTCTTTCTTACGTTTTCTTACGTGTTAATTTACATTGTATTTACTTAAACGATTATAACTTCCTTCTCTATTAGTCTTTTGTTGCCATTCTTTTATCAAATGAATGTTTACTTATTTACCTTCCTTTTGGAGTATTAATTCTATATTACTATTATAGTACTATTCGATTCTTTTCATTAGTTATCTAAATATACGTTTTCAAATAGATGTTTTTTAATATACATTATATATGTATGTAGACTACCAAATCACTAAATCAAATTGTAAAATACAAAAAGGAGAATTCAAGAGCTTTCATTAAAAATTTTCAACCAGTACATCATTATTGATGATTCTTTTTGGAGATTCAAGAATTTTCCAGCTTCTTCATAAACACATGTTTTTAATTAACAATGTTAACAAACAGGAAGGTTATAAGCTAAATAGTATTCCTAAATGTTAATTATATATATATATATATATATTTAATTTACGAATAGAATCATCAACAAGACCTACTGTTTAAGTTTATGTAATATTCAATACTATTTGAGTTTCCTTAAATTTCAAGTCAAATGACGTACGATCGTATACCTATTCATAACCCGATATGTTCGATTAGTGAATCACTTGAATATGTACAGATACTTGATCTGTGCATATTCAATTCTAAAGTCTTTTATTCATCGAATAAAATTCTAAAAAACTTGAAATTTCTTCTTTTTTAATAAATAGGATTGATGGTTAACACATACATAAATAAAATACGTAATAAAGCTGAAATATTATCGTTTAGGAAAAGGAAAACTTAAACAATTATTTGATTTGGCAACACCCGCAGTTAAATCCTCAAACCTGAAATAAAAAAACTGTTTCAATCCGTTCGGAATTTCAGATTTATCCGAAATAGCTTGTAGAATAATCAAGACCAATCCATTTTTGTGCTCTACGGGAACACTCTAGATATGCAACGTGCACCACAAAAATGAAATATTCGATGCTGCTCTCACACACTCAACGTATAAAATTGAAAGAAAAGATATACGAGTTTGCGTGAAAAAAATGAATTGTACAAAAAATACTATGAAACTGCGAAAGAGCAGAAGCTACCCCGCTCTATATCTGCAATACCCTTGACACTCGAGCACGTTTAATCTGCACTTCGCACTCTGTCTCTCTCTCCTTTCCGAACATCGTCGAATAATCGAGAGGGATAAACTAATCCACTCGATCAAAGAAAAAGAATAAAGAGCCCACCCGAAAAAAAGTATATAAAAAACAGATTGTCTCGCAACAACGTGCGCGCGAGCGTATGTCTTTCGCAATCAGCGTCGTCGGCACTCCGCGCTCTAGCTTTCGTCTGTATATATATCCCACTCGCTCTGCAGAGTCGTAACATAAAGCGGATTTCGCCACTAAGCAGATGGGAATGCGATGGTGAATGCGCCAGAGCTCTCGTAATGCCTCTCGCTCTCTCACTCTCTCTCTCTTTATATATATATATATATATATGTATACATATACACTTCCTCTCCACCCCTTCTGGAAAAGAGTCGAGCACACGACGATGTGGGGCATGGATAAAAGCCCGAGAGTTGTCTGTCTCTCTCTTTCTCTCTTACTGCAGTAGTGCGTATGTACGTGGCAAAGTGAGTGTACGCAAAAATTCGAGCGTTATTCTTTTCTCTATAGCGGAGCTTTGTCCCTCGTGAAGCACTTAATATTTTGAGAAAAACAAATGTCTTTGCGTCGTAGAATTGTCATTCCATCGATGATAAAGTCGTTTTGTGTAGATGATTTTATTTTCGATAAGGTATTTGGCAAAAATACATTTGTCGAAAATTCATTACAAAATTGGGCTATAAACAAAGGCCGCTTTAATTAAATCTTCGAAAGAGAATTCGGTATCTACCGCTCGTCAGAAGGAGATAAAAAAAGAAGGGGGAAAAGACTAGTATCCAAGTAAGGAGTGATAAAAATCTACCGCGCAAAGACAGAAAGAGAAAAAGCGACATGCGACACTGGAAAGTCTCGCCGATTTAAGCCTCTTCCTACCGCTACTATGGAGTACAAGTCTCTCTCTCTCTCTCTCTCTCTTTGCACCACTACAAAATCCGTTGTGTCGACCGTAATCTTCTGATTTAATGCCACCGCGATGGCGTCCTACCCTCCGCTGCGCAGTTGCTACTGCAACACTCTTGCCGCATCGGAATATTATCGACGCGTATAGAGTGTAAGATCGAGGACAAAATGAGAAGGAGCTTTCCACGAGCTAATCGTTCAGAAGAGACACTTCTATCTTCTTTTTTCTTTTTTTTCTTTTTTTTTCTTTTTTTTCTTTTTTTAAAGGAGACTTCGATCGAGAAATGTAACCGGATAGAAATAAGATACGATTTTCGAATAAATGAATTTCGAATAGAAAAAAAGAAGTGCAAATAAGTACAGTGGAGGAAAGAAAAGTTGAACAGAGCTATTAAAAAATTTCGCACTCAAAGCTGAGTTGCGCTCTTAAAGCGCTTATAAATCTCCCGTTTGCGTCTACACTCTACACTTATAGGAGGATCTAAAGCCCAAGCAGTAGTGCCTCCGGCTGACCGATTAAACCATCGCACGCTGCTGCTCATCTCTTTCAGCTTCTCTCGCTCACTTCGTCTTTTCTCATGAGAAGAGCAGACCAGAGATATACCCCGGTAGTAAAGTAGCAGTAGTCCATAGGCTTTGCCTGGAAAGATACAGTAGTAGCAGTAGCAGCAGTAGCAGCAGTAGCAGCAGTAGAGAGTCTGCTTAACCCTGCACACGGGGCTTCGTAATGAGTTTACTCCCGACAATGCAGACTACCGAGAGGATCGAAACTTCCCGGCATCCAACCTCTCTATCTATCTCTAAGTCATACGGCAAGGAGAACAGCTAACTCCAAAGCTACCGCACGATCCGGTATGTATAGGCGTCTCTCTCTCTCTCTCTCTCTCTCTCTTACTCTCAAAAACATATATGTGTGTGTGTGTGTGGCGCATTGATAAGGGAGTTATTGTATTTGGAATGAATATCGGGAAGACTTTTGTCGGCACTCAGCAGCGGTATTGTCGATCGGTCTCCGTGCGCGGTTCTCTCCCTCATTGCAAATGCCTCTGTGTAAGCGAATTAGTTGTTGAATTTCTTCTTGGTATCCCGCTACGCGCAAATTGGAATTTAAAATGCGCGTCTTCTCTTGATCTCAATGAAATTATTTGATTAAATCCTGTAAATTATACAAAAAGATTCATTAGACACAAGAAAAAGACAACTAAATCTACATACTGTGTTTTTGGGCTTCGATATTATTCATTAGACTGTGGTTAAACTTGTCCGTACTAGGTATACCAATTTCTTTTAATACTGTATCAAATATATAGTTAGATACGATATAGTATTAAAAGTTGTAGTTACTTAAATTAGCTTGTCTTTTTTCTATGGCTAATAAATTATTTTATATTATTCTCATTTAACTTAGGCTTATTCCCTTAAAAGAGCTTTGAGTGAGCTTTGAGTGAGCTTTGAGTGAGCTTTGAGTGAGCTTTGAGCGAGGCTACCTAAAGAGAAAAATTTGAATTAGCTAAATTAATTGTATTCATTAGAATATATTTAATACTAAAGTTGTAGATACGTATGTCCTCAATTTAAGATTTGATTCACATTTCGAAGTCTCTTCGTTGACCACTTAGTGAAGCCGTGCACTATATCCAAAAGTATATATATACTTCTGGAAGTAAAAATAAAATCAAAATAGTAAAAATTCCGAGTATATTCATATTTACCTCATTTGCGTATTCCAATATCTAATGTTTACATTACAGAGATGTACATTTCCCACACTAAGAGAACCGTATATCGAGCGCATCACACTCCATTGCATTATTCCACTAGCATTCAGGGCTATGGATATGGATAATAAACAAAGCTTCTCAATACTATGTCATCGGAGTAGACGTAACTGCTCCGCGACGTTTCTAATGAGTCTGTGACGAAAGATATCATAGACTATGAGGTGTACTCTGCTTGCAAACTACTCGTGTTAATTCTTTACCTATTTTCTCTGGTTGTTTTCGTCTACGCGGCAATACTAAATGCATATTCAAAAAATATTTTTACAGCTCGATTACTGAATATTTCCAATGTAGATTTTGAATAGCTTCGTACATTAAAGACATTTGCATGTTATGCAGTGAGAGAAATAGTCGTTTTAAAGAAAAACGAGAAACGCATTACGGAAAATTTAATTTATCGCGTAGTAAATAATCGTAAAAGCATTTCAGATCTTAAATTGGCATACAATATTATAGCAGTAAAAATTATATTATTGTTTGGACTGAAAATTAATATTAAAAAAGCAGATTAATACCCTTAATCACGTTATTCGGTAGAACTTTCTCTGGGTACTGCACATATAAAAGAGCAATATAGTTACCGCAGAGATTCTCCTATAATGGTGAAAGCTGCAGCTAACGAGCGAATATAATCAAGCGAATTGTTTCGACGACGAGACGCATGAAATCACATTAGTGGCTTGAAAAAGCCAATGGAGCACGAATGAAATAGCCTGGAAACTCCAAAGTAGTGTACAGCTGCGGCCTATAGCAGAGGCACTGCAAAGCCGGAATTCGCGCACTCGCTCGATCGGAGTTTGCAGATGCATTGCGCCTTGCGTGCGCGTGCAAGTCAACGGTAAAGACGCGTTTCCAGAAGTCAACTGCTCTCTAAGCGTTCGCAAGCTCGAGCAAGAGGCGTTCTCCCGTGCCACCGACTCTATCGCGTACACATCTACACATACAAACACTTGGCCGCAATCAGCTATGCGTTACGTTGAACTTCGTAGACAATTTAAAGCAAAGGTTAGTTGTACGCCAATGTGGCAGACCTTTCGGAGCGAAGATGTACACATGTATATTTTATGAGCTATATGTTTCCACCGGAAATCTACTATCATCGGGAATGAACTCATTAATTGAGACGTTAAGCATGTTTGCCTAATGTTTACTAAGCTCAACGGAAAAGACTTTGCCATTCGAAACTAGTAAACAGATAACAGAAAATAGAAACCGAAAGGTCATTTATGATAGCGTTCAATTTTTATTTCGTATCTAATTAGCTTTTGAGTTTTTAGACATAAGATTTCTTATTCAATTTATAGGACTGACTTAAATGATGTCCGTTGCTTCGATATAATTACAAATATAAATAATGTAGATTGGCAATCGCGTGTATCCCATTATGCGGGATTCAGCGGAAATGTTTACTCTACGTCAACTTATTAAACTTATTCACAAATTATTATGAACGATATAATCATGAAATAACTCGATGTCACATCGAAATCATCCTAATTAGTCGATACACATAAAATATTGTTATGTTCAGTTAATCGACAATTATTCTTGCCCTCGAGTTAGTTCTAAATAATTATTCAAGTATATTTGATCTCAAAGCAAGCTCTAACGAGAGCATATCGGGATTCATTAGTGGCTTCTCAAAACTATCCGTAAACACGATCGGTAAGCTTTCTCGAGAAACATACGCCGCAAGATGCGCGTTTCCATTAAAACTCGAAACGATAATATACACCGAAGTTCTACTCTCCTATGCATCGCCGCAAACATCTATATTATCTCATAGTTTCGCGCTGTGGAAATAAAAAAATAGACTTATCTTAAAAAGTATAGAAGAAACTTCATTACTGACGTCGAACGACTATATACATGTACAATTGCGCAGTTATGTCAGGTCCTAATAGAGCGCGTGCGCTTGAGCCAAGTTGCTTTCTGCGCTGTGTGTTCCGTTCGCCGTCGTCGTCGTGTCGCGATGGAAATCTAACCGCTTTGTGCGCCATGGTGCAGAGGCAGCTTCGGTGTGTTTTACATTTCAGAAAGTTCGGCAGCATATGGAAACTGCTGTTCGACTAAAGTTTGCGGGTTTTATGCGTGTGGGAGGAATATATACACACACACAAGGGGAGTTGGCGAATGGACTGCCACTGTGGCTTCGGTCCTGGAAAAATGGGATTTGCGAGGATTGCGTTCGCGCGCGAAGCAGTTGATACTTGTTTAACTTCGGCACTATTCTCCCGAGGCGCGTACATACACAGTAGCCACGTTAGAGAATGCAAAGGTGCGACCTGAGTTTTTTTTTTTTGCTAAAAGGGTATTAATTGCAATTTTTATTTTGTATTCAATTAAACCAAGCTTTCTCGTCCATTTCTTCATTCGCGTACATCAATTTTCAAATTTATGAAATAAAGTCTGTTTCATTTAGTGACGAATTATCGAATACAGAAAACAATAGTTATAATGTATTTGGTTTTTTGTATTTGCCCTAGTAGGAATTGCCGGTACTGGAACAACGGGCCAGAGTTGTAATACTGTACTGGCCCAACGCTGGCCCAGTATAATTCTTTAGAATGCAGAATGGTTGTGTTTGGAAAAATACAAACTTTTGGAATACTGCAATAAATGACGAATCTTTTTGTAATATGCATCTGACTTTTTTCCACTTTATTAAATCAATTCTATGGGACATACTCGATATAAAGTTCGATGTCGAAAAAGGCTTTATTTGCACCCATAGTTTATGTATTTGGAAAGATATGCATTGATAAATTAGATTATTCATCTAAATACATTCAAATGATGAAGTATACTACCACATTTAGAGATTACGTTGTATTGTTATGCAGCTAGGTATTGAATATCGAAAAGCTGCTGAAATGCGAACGAATAATAAAAATTCCGAGCCTTGTCGATTGAACTGTATCTAAATCTATTACCTTTTGTTTTTCATTTCAATAATTCGTTTTCAAAAAGTTAAAAATTCCTCAGCTCGATAGCATCAAAGGCTATCGATAGCGAGATGTTTTCGCGCAAAACCGACAAAGAAACACAAAAGAAGACAAAGAAACGTGCGAGAATTTCATTACAGAATCTGCAGCTATCGAACTTTCGAGTTCTCTCACGAAAAGTAAAACGAGGTGAGGATGCAGTATCGCACTAATCGTGTCATGACAAAAAATGACTTTACCGGTCCGTCCTTTCTCGAGGACCTTACGTGTGCCTCTATATACATATACGCGAATTAATATGCACGATGCGCGCGCGTTCACCGCTATTTATACACTGCTCGCAGCAAAAGTCCTCGAGGGACGAAGCTAATGATGGAAATTTTAAAGCTGCACTTGACGGGCACTCACGCGACTAGTCCGATGCTGTTTTTAGGTTTAATTACAAAGGCTAGCAGTGAACGGACGATAAGCGCGTCTGGAATATATAATTTCACGGCGGGTCTTCCGATGTAAATATATACAAACAACTATAATTTCATGGGCGTAAGACTTGCGCGAAACTGATTTTCCAAAACGTCGAGCTTAAGCTAACGACCCCCCTCTGGAAAAAGAGATCGAGTACGCGTATAAATGCGCGCTGGTACCCACACACGTATGGCCAATATACACACGCACGTAGAACCAACCAGGTTTGGTAAAAGCGGCTGCTGTAGCAGCTTGCGGCGTTGAGAGCTCGCGACCGCGGCGAACTAATTAATCAAGCTCGCTGAAAACAGCTTGACAGCGCGGCATCCCAACTTACGAGGCAGCCGGGCCGCGCGCACTCGAAACTGCTATAAACGCCCTATAACCATAAATACGCGAACCTACTCTCTCTCTCTCTCTCTCTGTCTCTTTCGCTCTCGTCTCCCGTCGTGTATCTGGCAGAGAGAGGCACACGTGGCGCGAACGAACTGGGCTATACAATGGTCATTACCGGCCCCCGGCATAGCTTCGTCCCGGCGTGTCAGTCCGAAAATTGCACCTCGAGGACGTGTGCACCCGCGACGGCTTTGTTTTTTCACTCGACTATACGTGTTTTTTTTTGTTTCAGCTTTTTCGAGAGCGAGTAATTCAGGGGGGTTAATACGAGAGAATTTACCGCGATGGAATTAGGGGAAAATGCGTTTTAGCGCGGATTTATGCCTGTAACGTTATTGCGCTCGTTGTCGATTGAACGCGTGTATATTTTTGTTAGCGGTGCTTAGCCAATCGGGGAAAAAGAGCCACTCTCTTAGCATCACATGCACTCGTTATTAGTATAATGCGTATGTCTATATATATATATATGTCTATCTAGGTGCGAGTAGCGTTATTTTTATTGCGAGTGTTCGCGTTATCGAAAATCCGTACGCATTTCGCGAAATAACCATCGTTTAAAATCTATCGTAACGATAAATATCACGAGTGGCAGGAAATTCGTCAATATTGACTCCATCGACAAATCATTTAATTATAAAATACTTCAACTCGATATGTCCAGAGAAAGCCGAAAGTTTTATGTGCCTACACTGTCGGAAATTATAAAACGAGTTGAAATTCAAGTGCGAAATACGTATAGGCGATTTGTTTTGATAATAATACGGGTCATAGTGTCGGAAGAATGAAATGCGAACGCGACATTAACGCGGACGGATGTATGAGCCAGAGATACCGTCTTTTCCGCTTCAGACAAAAGCTACAAATCCAGTATATTGGCAATAATATTTGCGCGCCACGTAATATATATACTTGTCTCTCCTACTTCTGTAACTAAGCATAGAACTGATTCCCCCGCGGCTGCAGCTTATTAAGCTTCGAGACGCGACAAATCTTGGAGAAAAGGGTTATCCCAGCGGAAAAGGGCTCTGCTGCGGAAAAAGTAGGTACATAAGAGGGCAAAGATCAGACGGCAAAAAAATCACTGCAGCCACAGTGATCTCCTTTGCTGGTCCACGAGTGAGAGAGAGAGAGAGAGAGAAAGAGATGAGAGTATATTTACGGGTCAGTCTCGACGTTCGGGAAGGTAATGGGTCCCAGGGATATAGCGTCCAGCATAACTCAGCATCAGCGCCGCGCGAAGCGTTAAGGAGAGCCGCCGTATTTCCGTAATCCCGAGCGACACGCCACCGATCCCAATAGATCTTCGACTATACGGCCGATCTTTCCTGTATAGCGTCTTTACGGACTACCGTGCAACTCCTTTGATCTTCACTTCGCATTTTCCTTTCCTTCTCGAACCGTTCGAAATTGTTTTCCTTGACTTTTTTTTGTCTCTGCTCATTACGCGACGTGAATATATAGTCGCGTATCTCAATAGGGAGAGCTCAAGAGGGGACTCCTTAATTTGCATCGGCCGCAGTGGAGCATTTGAAAAATATATACAATCCTCGAGCTCTTTTCATCGATTCTCGAGAGACAAAAGAAAATAATACAAGAGGAATATCGCGTCAGTGTCAGTCAAGTAAAGAAAAAAAAATCTCGAGGATTCCCCTCTTACAGAATTGACTGCATCGCGCGGTAATAGAAATGTCGCGCTTATACTTGTGAGAGAACTTGCGCGTATATATATATACACACACAGGGTGAAGAAGGAAAAGCGAGGATTTGTCCGACGTCTCGAGGCAGCGGAGCACGGTAAAATGCCAGAAACAGTGACGTCGGGCCGAATTAAGTTTTCCCTACTCCCTTTCCCCACCCCTTATCCTCTAGACCATACTCGCGTGTTTTCCGTGTATATCGCGCGCAAGCGGCACTGCCGCTACTGCTACTGCTGCTCATGCAAGACGCTCAGCTGAAATTCTCAGGAGAATTGCGTCGCGGGAAGTTGCGAAAGCGCTCGTGCGCGGCCTTCAGGAACGCGCCTCTCGCCCCTTCGCGACTACGAGTTTATAAGATTTTGTAATAATGAGGAGCGCGCGTGCGTAGCTGGGATTTCAGGTATTTAGAGCTTGGAATTTCAAGCGCGGCATTCTTTTCGAGCTTGCAGCAGTACGGGAACTAACTTTTTTGTGTCATCCCATCCCAGTCAAATGCACACTCATACAGGCAATGTACGTATACGTATATACGAGCTTGTTTGATTATCGACAAAACTGTGAATATTTTTCGCAGCAGCTGTTAGTCCAGTTTTACGCGTAGTCGAACTTTCGATCTATTGTCGCGTAATTTTGGCTGGAAGAAAAAATTCGATATTGCAAGCTGATGAAAAAATAAACTCGTTGTACGCGCGTGTGCACCGGATACACGCATCGAGATTCGGATATTAAAACTTGTCCGCGGTGAGGGAAAAATTTTTTTTTTCCATTTTCCAACTATCCGAGGTATTTGCAGAGAATTATACACCTGGTGCAGCGGCAAAAAAAAATAAATTATCCGTCAAAAGCTAAGATTTCGAGTTTACAGTATTGCGACGATGAATCTTTCGTTAGGTTTTACAGGACCAATGACAATTGCCGTTTCGCGGTAACGGTTCGGAGCGCTGAGAGTTTACGCACGCGCACTTACGATACAATGGATTACGATACCCGGGCAGCGCGCGTTACGGATGTAAATCTCATTCCCGGACGCTATAACGGTCTGCAATAATTTGCATTCGCCGCTGCTGTCCTCCGTCTTTGCTATTTCTCCATGTCCCTCGGCTTTTTTCTCTCTCTCTCTCTCTCTCTCTGTCTCCTCTCGTCTTCTTGTTTTGCACAACGAGAAAATGCAGATCAGGGTCTCTGCTTTTGTTTTGACGAGCGGAATGGAAGAGAAAGAAAGAGAGTATAAGCGCGCTCGTGATTCGTTTGCAGAGTAGTAGGTCGAGCATTTTTTCTTTAGTTCTCTCTCTCTCTCTCTCTCTCTCTCTCTCTCTGTCTCTCTTTCTCTATCTCTTTGGTAGCTGCGCGGGAAAGTATCCGAGGAATGCACGGGCGGAAACATTTTAATAAATTCTTCAAACGGCAAAGAATTCAATTCCTTCAAATACACGACTGACACGACAGTGTAAATATTTGATATATAATACGCCTGTGCATCAACCTATGGATTTATCAGCGGCATTTTCAGCTCTCGTTGTCCCGAGCTTGCTGTTGTTTATTTTTACATTGTTTCGTTCATTTTTCCGCTGGCCAAAGTTTCGACAATATTCACGCGGTTTTGAGAATGGGAACGGGGTGGGAGGAAGGGAGAAAAGAGCTCTCGGGGAGTAATATTTATCATCTGATAAACGCACTACAACGTGCATGTAGCGACGGATCTGCATATCAGAGATAAACGCAAACGATGTATATTTCGCGGGGT
Organism: Apocrypta bakeri; assembly: GCA_018906985.1. NCBI lineage: Eukaryota > Metazoa > Arthropoda > Insecta > Hymenoptera > Pteromalidae > Apocrypta > Apocrypta bakeri. Next base: position 1,699,413 of record JACCIA010000015.1, on the reverse strand, counting down.
ATAAATTTCATTGCGAGAGTGAAAGATAGGGAGAAGAGCGATAAATCATGTCAAAAAATGAAAGTTCAAATCACGAGCTGAAGAAGTGCTGTTGGTTCGACATAATATCAAAGTTTTCTATGTGCGTATTCTCTCGAGGAATATTAATTAAATTACGCGACGTCTATAACGTTCCGACAACGCTTAAAAACGTCAGAGTTCCCGTACATCGAGGCATAGCGCATCACGCAGCTCATCGTGACTGTGAAATTCTCCGACTCTTTCGACGTGCGTTCACGATCATTTCGTGCGAGTTTTATGGCACCGCGAAGTGTCGCGCCGTACACGCGGAAATTACGCGGCCGATAAATCGCGTACCTCGCGCCCCTCTTCACTTACGTGTGCTGCGCGCTTTCCAATGGAAAAACAGCATAAATCGCTTTATATATATATACTATATACTCTCTTTCTCCTAGCCGTGTCTGTACCTATGTATATATTCGTGTCTATATAGATCTAGTCCGCTGTATAAGTATAAATATATATATATATATATATATACATCAGAAGGAATGACGATCAGAAGGAGCCAGTTCGTATGCGCTCGCGCACCGAGGATTAATAGCTCAGCGCTCGGAGATAGAACAGCCGGGGAATATTATGAAATATATATCTAGACTTCCGCTCTTTCTCTACCGCGAGAGCTCGCGCGGTCCATTTTCGCACGATGGCCGGCTGATAGGGGAAACGTGTTGGTCGGACCGACGGCGCGCATACAAAGTGTCCTGCTTTGCGCTGCGCTGTCACTTTTCGAACACGATGACGACTTGAGTGCTTCGGAGCTTAAATAAGAGTAACTATATATATGTATATACATATTATACATATTATACATATACGCATACAGATACGTATACGTGGCTTAGCGAATATGAAATGTCAGAGGAACAAAGTATCAAATTTTGTATCTGTTTAAGAATGATTGACGGATTGGATTTATCGGACGGCAAACACACGAAAAGAAATATTTAGAATTTATCATACGTAGACAGGTATATACGTTACGTTGACTGTATTTATTCGCGAGAGAGTCGAACAGACAGAATAATAACGATGTTGCGAAATACACCCGTACGCAGACACGTATATCCGAGTACATACGGTCTTATACGTGTATACACAGAGGCTAAATCGGCGTTTAATCACTTTATAAACTTGCATTAACTCTCTATGTCTCGTTCTCGCTTTCTAGAATGCCAAGCACACGATAGGCGCATACAGTATATATACATAATGTACCATAAACGTTTCGTGTACATATCTGTATATAAATAATTCTAATTATATATACGTTCAAAACGTCTAATCCAACTTTAATTCAGAAGCGCGTGTAATTCCACTTAATTATACGACACGACGCTCGCATACATACACACACATACACACACACACATACACACACACACACATATACAAATATATATATATATATATATATATATGTGTGTACTTCGATGCGAATATACATATATACAAGGAATATAATGGAACTCTCCTAGCGCGAATTCACCAACTAAGAAGCACGTGGTTTAATTACGCAAAGTTTATACGTTCGCGCGTAGCGGCGCGCCTTCATTGCCGTGGCCTATTACACCGTCGTATTTTTCGTTCGCCGTGAGTATAATTCCCAATGAAAAATGCCAGCAATGCATAACGAAATACTTTACGGCAGCGCATCATATCCCCGGGACAAAAACTTATTGCCCACCGGCGATAAATATCGCACCGTGCGGCATTTTTATATCGTCGGCATCACTTTTCCGCCACACTTTGGAAATTTATTATTCGTCCGCCGCAACTATCGCTTATATTTAAAGCAAAACAGCCGCAATAAAGGAAAGTTAATAAAGTCCGTAGCTTCCACAGCAGTATAGGCGGACGAGAGAACGAGCGAGACAAATTTGCCACTGCTACGGCTCAGGTCGCTATATACGTAGAATGCTCGCTCCACTAGGGCAATTATTATAGCAGCGCTTCTTTCTTCGTTACGCTCAATCGATTATTGAAGCAACTTCCTTCTCCCCCCTTCCTCCAATTCCTTCTTCCTCGCATTCGCGAATAAATGTTGATGATAGAAAGTTCGCTTGGCTTGTACAGTATGAATTAAATCTCGCCGGCTGAATACAGAGTGTTTACATGCATCCGACGTCTGGCCAAACACGGTCCGTACTACTGAAAACCACAAACTTGCCTTTCCCGCTTCGCAGCTGCGCACTTAATCAACATCAAGCTTCTTTCGTATTCATCAAATAATACTCCCCAACTCGTGAACGCCATCCTCTCCTCTCCATTCTCTCAACGAAACGATTACTTATACTCGTAGTAGCATGAAAAAGAAATCGAGTCAACGTCAGTCAAAGGAAAAAATAAAATACCATCTTGCGAAATTCATAATTTTTTTCTGGTCTCCCTTCATTCCGTCACGCTTAAAATGTGTATATATATATTGAGAGGGAGAGAGAGAGAGAGAGAGAGAGAGAGAGAGAGAGAGAGAGAGAGAAGAGGTTTCTAAAATTCTCGATTCGTACGTGAGCCCGCGGTAAATTCGCTTTGGAAGGTAAATTGAAAGGAATCGCGCCAATCATATACGATTATAAAACGCTACTTGCCTGCACTCTCCGATTAAATGATGAAATGCGTCTCGCGCGCTCGGACTCCGTGAAAAGCGTCTCTCTCTCGCTCGCTCACTTGCGGTATAGCAGTGCTCCTTATCGCCCGCTGCGTCCAATGCATAAAGCATAAAGTTCGTATCTCATACATAAATTCATACGGCGAGAGTCATAACTTATGGCGATGGTAACGTCTCTCTCTCTCCCTCTCTCTCTCTCTTTCTCTCACCCTCGCTCTCTCGCTACTCTTGTTCGCGCGAGCGAGTATCGAAATCGCCGACGGTTGACTGAGGCACGTATGACGAAAGCGCCGCGCATGCAGACGTGTACAGATATATATACATATCGCATCGTGGCTATAGAAGGATGAAGAAGAGAGGTGCTTTCTGATAGAACGAATGTGGAAATTCCATTTTCTCTATACGTGTATGTGCGTGAGCGAGGGAAATCCATTTTGCCGATCAGACTCCTATATACTACGACGCGGCTTCTGAAAAATCACTCAATTATACCGAGCGTTATGTACCCCACTTTCGCCATCCTTCCCTTTCCCTCAGTTATATATATATACGCTTACTCGATAATTCATACATTTTTCAATCATACATACGGAGGAGCGAAGATTATGTACATGTATAATTGTATACTCGGCGAGTCTCTCTGACGTTCATGAGTTGTGCGTAATTCTCTGATATGTATATATATTATACATGAACTCAGTATTATGCGGTATTATAACCTGTATACAGAATATGCGTAATCGATATACTGACTTTTGATAAATGACGCGTAAGAGGAGCCACGCAGCTTATTTTTAAACGTGCCAAATTTTGATAAGTTATTTGTGACAAAGAACGAAACTATTTATTACGAAGTTTTTTCAATTGTGACGCGTAATATTGAACTGGACACCGATGATTTCATTAGCTTTCATGGGAGTGGGAGAAGTGATTCGTGAAAGCGAATTTCACGAGGGTGGAAGGGAAAAGGGCGGGGAAAATTAAATGGAAGTTGTTTAATGGAATGTGGGATTATGATAGAGAGCAGCAATTGCTTTTGAGATTTGACGGCGAGCAATTATTTTTTTTTCATTTGTTTCACTGAGCAAATAGATCCCGGGATTTCGAAAACTTTTCAAAGACTTTAGCTTCGATAAATAAAAAATAAAAAAAAATTAAAAAAGCAGTGCAAATGACAACATTTGTTTAGAAATTATTAAATAAACAATTAGAGACTTTTATTAACTTAATTTATTGATAACAATATAATGCTAACAATAATTTAATGATATTTGCATTAGGATAAAATTGACAAATATAGAATAATAAATTTTCCGCCGAAAGACATATTCACAGTAATTACATATTACAACATCCCGAAGAACAACACGAGCAATGAATGAAAGAAGGAAAATCTTTCCCAATTCTCTTGCGATATAACAATAGTATGATCACTGGGAAGTTAACGCCGGAGAGCACAGCTAGTCAATAAAGCGTCGCATTCCAGAGACTCTCAATACTGTAGAAAAAAGACCTGTAGATATAGTCAGCGAACGACTTCAAAGGAAAATCTTTCCTCCGTGATTTGCTTAATGTCTCCTTGCAACTCGCGAATAAAGTGAAAGAGAGGCGCGCGGAGACGTCGGAGACTTTACTAGGAAGAGAGGAATGTAGTGAAAGCGTATACGTATATGTGTGTGTGTATGTGTGAGCGTGTAGGAAAACCACCCCAAGGTACTTAAGCTAGATTTCTGTTTCAGATTGCTGACTGGAAGTTGGCGGCTGTACACATATATAAGACATACGCACAAGACGGATCTGCACAGACACGGGCGGGTAACTGCCGTACACAGAAGCGGCCCCGATGGCTGCGCGCAAGCTCGGCGCTCTCCTCGCCGCCACCCCTGTACTCCTTCAACTATGCCTGTGTGAGTATATTTCACCTTCCTATAATATATACACTCGTGCACAGACATACGCACACAGACAGACGGCCACAGTCAAACGCATTCACCTTACATATAGACGTACATATTATATATACATAAAGTGCTCTCTGCTGTCGCTTTCATTAGAGTAACTCCCCCTCGTGTGCTCGATGCATAAATATATGTTTTTGCCAGGCAGAGAGTGCAACAGTATATAGTCTCGGAGAAGTACCGAGAGACCTGTTGCCGCGATTTTATACGCGCGCGCAAGCTCGAGTAATATTCGTGTAATGCGACAACGACGACAGCTCTTGCTCTGCTTTGTTGAGTTGCGCGCGTACGCATGCAGAAAACTTTCTTCCATTCACGAAGAGACAAATAGATACGACAGTCTGACTACGGCGTTGGTTATGGATACGTTGATCATACCATTTTCGAAATTCCAAATAACGATTCTATAGATTCACATTCGGAGGGTAATATTTGCCGGGCTAATGAACCTCGGAGAGAGAATTAGTACCGACGGTCGAAAAAGCGAAGCACATTATATATTACAGCATAGCGAAACGTATTTTATTAAAATCCGTTTAAAGCCCGTTACATTGGAATGAATTATTGTTATTATCCGAAATGATGCAATTAATGCGGCTGACGTATATTCTACCGGCTGGGACACGATGCTATATCCCAACCGTCGTATACATATATCTATGCATAAAAAAATTCTACAGGACTACGCCATCTATATGTATCTCTCTCTTGTTATGGCCCTGTTTGTCCGTACGCGCGATCGCCATTAAACGGCAGCTAAGCGGTCTGCGTATGTCTGTATTTACCGAGTGATTTTTTCGCGATCGTAAATTACGTGAAAAAGGATTAAAAAGGTTCCTTCGTTGCGCAGTCGCATGTGCGTTATGGTTATAACATTATCATGTCGGCTTTTCTGCGTAAAGACATGCGTGTGCAATATGCGTGTACAATGTATATACATAATACATGTACACGATGAATATCCGATCAGTGTTTGCGTGCTCTTTTAATTTGACGCAACTCGTACCTGCGCTCGCTCCTACGTATCATCGAGAATACTCATACGGTAGGTATATATATAATCGAGTATTATATATATATATATATATATATATAAACCTACGTATGAGTTTCTAACAGGCGTAGCCTTGATTAAAAAGTAATTTTTCAAATTATATCGCGAACGAGATTTTGCTGTAATGAAATATCCCAAAATGATTTGGAATACGTGAATTTCGTTACGTCACGAGATGTATAATTTAATTTCTGGTTTAACAAAAAAATCCGCATCGCTGCTGCTTTTATTCTCATCCAACAGAGAGCGTAATACAATTTCAATATAAATGCGTTAGATCAGCGAATATTTCAAGTTAGTGCTTTTCCACAAACTTATATGTTGCTCGATTAAAATGATTCGCGCGCATTAGACGACTGCCCAACGTCTTGTCAACGCAAGATTTGAAGTTCTTGCATTGACACGAACCTTGCCCATTCCTCTATTCGAAAATCGATCACAGTACAACGACCCGCAGTGCATCTTTCGGAGTAAAAAGTACCGTCGCGTCCATCCTACCCCGAGAAGAAGAAGAAGAAATACCGACCAAAAGGTCGATGACGACAGCGGCTAAGCGAAAAGTAAAACCTTTGATGAATTTGGTTTCTTTCTCGGCAACTGTGGAGTCGCTTTGTTGCTGTCGGGAGAAGTTGGCTCTGGGCACGACGAGATGAATGATTTCGTTGTGATTAGCTCTCCTTCTCAGTCTCTCTCTTTTTCCGTACAGCTTATCACAGTCACTTGGCAGATACACTAGATTTACACTTGATATAGAACATTTATATATATATATATTGAATTGCAATAAATATTTGCAAGATCTCGTTCGAAGATTTATGCGTTTGCCAAAACGAAGACAACGCCAATCAGTATGTAGAGGCAAAGACGCATTAATCGATTCGCTCGAGGAAAAACCGATGCCTTTCCGCTAACGAAAAGCTAAGGCGATCGAGTCTCCAACACTCGAACGAGCTCGTATCCGGCGTACAATAATTCCCTGTCGAGTTTCTTTCTGGAATACGAAACAAAATACGCCGCGGAGTATATAGCTATACGCGAACGAATTGAAAACAAAACAAGTGAACGACGGAGCCAACGAAGGAACATTTATACAAGAAAGATAGAATTGATCGCTGTTTTAAGAAAAAAACCGAATCGTCGTTATTGCATCTATACACACATGCATATTGTATTTGTAATGTATTATATATATGGAGAGAGAGAGAGAGAGAGAGAGAGAGAGAGAGAGAGAGAGAGAAGGAGAAACGAAGGTAAGCAGCGAGTGGAAGATTCGAAGAGTGCGCTCCTTCGTGCGTGCAAGAGATAACGAGGCACACGCAAGCCTGAAATTGACTCGGTCGCCTTTTTTCGGGAAAGGAGACGGTGTATGACTCCTAAACAAGGAGGAATACGACAGGTCGCCCGATTACTAGATTTCGTGAAAATGGCCTTGGAGGTATACACCAGGTATACACACCATAACCCTGTTAACCCAATGAGGTTTTCCAACTTAGCCGCGGATGCGGTTGAATTTCATTGAATAATATACGTATATAGCTATGCATGCAAGTACAAAATGTTACAGTTATTTTTGAAAGTGTTCAGTATATCGCTCAGTTACATACTTACGATCTTACGTACTATTTTTTTCTATATAAATGCAAATTTTCTCTTCTTCGCTCGAAAAGTAAATACGAAATCAGCCTCTCTCGATACACGAGCTAAAATTAAATTTTGAAATCGGCATTATTCCACAAGAAAGAAGTGGAAAATGCGAATATAGCGGTTGGAATAAGAAATATCCATCGTATCTTTCTGTCTCTCTCTCTCTCTCTCTCTCTCTCTCTCTCTCTTTCGTTGCACAAAATCCAACTCATATATATATATGTATATAGAAATCGAAGCTTTAAAAGCACAGAAAAGAGCGAGAGTAGAGAAGATCGCGCAAAACGACGTAACCAGAGAAGCGCGAAAACGAAATATAGACTCCCGTGAGCGGTGAGAACGGATTGTCTGTACGCGACATCGCATCGTACGTGGAATATGTATATATAGATATATATACATATATATAGATATAGATATATATGTATATGTATGTATATGTATGTATATACCTATAGGAATACGCCGTCCGATTCTCGCGTCGCTCGAGATTATGCTAACGAGACAAACCCACTCGCCTAACTCCATATCCTCCTTGGAAGATCTTTTCGCTTTCACGGAGCCGCGATCTTCTGCTGATTCCCTCTCGATCTCCGCGTGCCCTGCACTATCTCTCGCTCTTCTTTCTTCTCGATTCTCACGCTCCGGCCGTCATCGCTTCTTCATACATCGTATATTATAATAGCTATACTTCTCTTTCTCTCTTTTGCCAACTTAAACTTTCAGATGTACCGTCTATGTATCGTCCATCATTTTTTTCCACTGAGCTACGGACGAACGACAAGACAAAGACCGGGCGGGAATAGATTTACCCAGAAATTGAAACGTAAACTCGGCCGCCAAGAGAGTTTGCTCGCGGCCGTTGTACACATATACTTGTACGTACGCAGCCATAGTCTGCTGATTGCGAGCGGTTCACTTCCGGCTTTCTTCCGTTCGCCCCCTTGTTTCTTTCCAAGCGTTAAATCGCGTTGAATATATATACATGTGTGTGTGTGTACTTATATAACGATCTTATATAAGGATTGATATGTACTCGGTGTGTACACCCGGAGCCGATTATGCGGAAGTTTTCGGTAACAGAGAAGACGACGAGAGAGAAAGAGGCGACGGGATTGGTAGCTTGCCTAATCCTACACTCGTATGGTATACAAGAGGACATCTATAAGCGAAGATATACGCAGGAGCTTTGATTTCTGACGAGTGTGGAAATTTTCCAAGAGGAAGCGAATAGTTACGTTTTTTTCTCCCTTTAATTCTATTCGGAATATTATCAGCTTAAGCGAATAGCTGCGAACTCAACGCCGAGTGCGAAATCCTCGCGTCATTAGGGAACGCGAGACGGAAATAATACGTCTGCAAGTAGCAGTATAGTCCACTCGAATTCCACTCCTTCATCTCATCGTGAGCGCAAGCTAAAGCTCCTCGACAGCTGAGAATCAGCTCAAAATTCAACTCGAAATTGCCTTTTGAAGCGAACTCCGCACCCCTCCCACAGGCACAAGCAGTGAGAAAATGAAGAATAAAAAATCTCAATTACCAGACACTCTGGACGCGCATGTAAGGCGCAGCTCGTATATAACAGTTATACATATATATCGTTAGTTGGATTTAAAAAAAAAGTAAGATAGAACAGTCCAGGATTCGAGGAAATCTCATCATCAGTGCGTCCCCTTACCCGCTCCTTCTCTCTCTCTCTCTCTCTCTCTCTCTCTCTCTCTCTCTCTCTCTTTCGTGGAGAACAAAATAAAAGAATGGAGAAGCAGAAGACAGACACCGGCTCTTAGAAGCTCAAAGTGGCTTATGGCGTGTTCGCGGCAGTCGAATAAAGAATTAAATGCAAAATTAGAATTCCAGCAGGAACTGTAAAACTGCAGCTCTCTCTCTCTTTCTCTTACTCTTTCGGTGCTGCGATGCTCATACTATAGGAAAAGCTCCCTCCTCTTCACGCCAGATTACGATTGCGAGACTCAAGAATTTTTCCATTTATCGCTTCTCTTGCACGAGCGCATGCGAGAAATTCGACCGAGCTCTTTTCCACCATCGCCTCCCCCTACAACTTCTCTCTCTCTCTCTCTCTCTCTCTCTCTCTCTCTCTCTCTTCCTCAATCTATATACATAGGACGAGACGCATATACTTACATCCATCGTTGTCGCGTCGCGAGATTGAACAGTAAGACAAGTACCTTAGACTTTTTCCGCCGTTCGCGCACTGCACACTGGATTGTAAAAGAAGGGGGTAGATAAAAAAACGAAAAACCCAAATTTGTTTATAGTCCTTATACGTATGCGCACACCATATTCTCTTGATCTTACTGAATGGTACGTGTAAACTAAGAGAGAGAGAGAAATATATTTGCTGCTTCTTTCCCGACATCGTGCATATGATAATGATGTAGGCACTTTTGTTGACAGGTCAAATAACGCCGGAGATTATGCCGGAATTCTTGGCGCCGTTGGAAAACCACACGGTCATACAGGGACGCGACGTGTCTTTTACCTGCGTCGTCAATCATCTGCAGAACTACAGGGTAAGATTAATCGATTTCGGTCCCAAGCCGCGCTTTATGTATGTGCGTGCTGCTACAGCCTTACAAACCTCCTCGTCCCTTCCTTCGCAGTAACCCATTGTTTTCGGAGATTAAACCAGCCATATAGAGAGGAGGGGGGCGGTAGAATGCTTCACCACAACGAACAAAGAGAAAAACAAATCCCACGAACGAAACGGCTTTTTTTTAACTTTTCCGTAATTTAAAAATTAATTCACGCTTGGACTTTCAGGTAGCGTGGATCAAGTCGGACTCTCGAGCCATCCTCGCGATACACACGCACCTCGTGGCGCACAATTCGAGGCTATCAGTCACCCACAACGGACACAACACATGGAAACTTCACGTCTCGAACGTTCAGAAAAACGACTCCGGTACTTACATGTGCCAGGTCAATACCGAACCGATGCTCAGTCAGGTGAGCGAGCGACGAAGATGACTAATGATCCCAGAAGCTCGATTTTCATGAAAAATTAGTCGATCGCCAGTTATACCTCTATATATACGCCACGTCTCGCGAGTATTTGATAAATTTTCCAGAAAATCCTGTCGTATTTTTTTACTAGTCTTATACGTATATAATACCATGAGATATTGCGAGCGAATCAGTAGTAGCAGTCCGAATCAGTGGGACGCGCTCGCACAGTGATCCGATCGTTGTTATGCATAGGTAATAGAATTTTCACGCGGCGTTTATATAGAAAGTGGCAAACGCACAAAATAAACGAATACTGAAAAATCCTTTGCACCTGCTTTCTTTTATCACACGAACGTCGACTGCAGACGGGTTACATGACGGTCGTCATTCCACCCGATATCCTGGATGAAACGTCAGAGGGCTTGGTGGCACACGAAGGCGGCAATATCAAGTTACGCTGCGTGGCCACGGGATCACCCGAGCCGAACGTCACCTGGAAACGCGAAGACGGACGCTCCATCGTACTTCGCGAGAACGGACAGAAGAAAGGTAATCTTGCCCGGGTCTTCGTCTGGGCCTTTTGGCACGCAAATTCAATTTTTCCGCGTAAACGTCGGTGTCTTTTTTGCGCGTCTTACGTAAGCGAAGTTTGAGAGAGAGAGACATTTTCAACAACGCACTGGACGAAAGAAAGAGAAGTTGGATTTCGACATCGAAATGGAGAATTGATGGATGCTTCTAAAGCGCTCATATAGCGATAACCAAACAGTGAATTTCCAAAGAATGGATGTGAAAATCCGAGAATTTACCCTCCCTACTCTTGTGAATCATGAAAAATTCAAAGCGTTGAAGATTTTTCGTAATTCCTCTGTTCCGACCAACTTCTCTTCGCTCACTGGAAAAAGTGACCGCACTCGCGTACGCAACCATTATTTTTACTTTCAGAATATTATATGCTAAAAATGATACATTTTAAATCAAATATATGTCTATTGAATCAAACCTACATCTCAATTTAAAATAGAGAGAGAGAGAGAGAGACAAGGTATTTCGCGTGCAATAATGCGTGCAACATTGTATGTTGCCATTATAATACACCACGACAAATACATACACGACGGACGCAAAAAAATATGTACGACTCTCTCTCTCTTTCGCTCTCTGTCGTCAAGTCTTTTCTCATTTGACTTTCAAAAATTAGCTCGGCGAAAGCTCGCTCAGTACCAAAGGATAGTAGAACGTAGAAAAATTTCGGACGTATATATAATCGAAAATAAATGTTTATTCACTAGCCAGCACTGACAGAGGCACCGATAGAAAAAGTGATGGAACAACCATTATAAATGCATTTGACATGTTGCAGTGCTAGCCAAGTCCGAAGGCGAGACGCTCGAGCTGACCGGCGTTCTACGACAAGAAATGGGCACTTATCTCTGCATAGCCAGCAACGGCATACCTCCAACAGTCAGCAAACGATACTCCGTGCACGTCCAATGTGAGCTTTGTCTTTATCGTACATACATATATATGCAAAATAATATAGATAAAAAGCGCTAAAAATGTAGACACGTCAGCAATGTTTTCTCGTCCGATGTGGTTGTGTATATATGTTATATACGCGT